>OZ005662.1:137951746-139151746 GCA_963930645.1 Salticus scenicus | reverse complement strand
TCTGCCTTATCATAAAGGACATATGTTTTAAATAATAATTTTAATAAATTATTTTTTAATAACCAAATAAAATTCTATATAAATGTAGGTGCATTAATGAAACGGGGGATTGAGGGGGGCGGTAGCCCCCCTCACAAAGAACTAATTATCATATAAAACTCTTCAGAAGCCTAATATGAATTGTTTAACATAGGTTTACATAACAGTACTCGTTACCTTACCTATTAATCTGCAAACTGTATTTATAGTATTAAATTTCAGGGTAAGAGAAAGTCGTGTGAGTGACACACCAGATTATTTTTTTAGCATTCGGTGTAGCATTTATTTTAAGCCATTCGGTTATAAGCGTTTGCCAAACTGATTATTCTAGGCGTTGTAATATAGCACCTCTATAGCGACTTTTAAATGTTTGCCGCCGTGTTTGCGATGCCTTTTAATTTATTTTTTAATTTATTCATTTTGGCATAATTGCTTTCTTTCTCTTACCCATAAGGTGGAGAAAGTATTGTTTTGGGGTCCCCTGAATCCAAAAATCATGTTTTTAGCGGCTGGTCTATGTGTCTGTCTGTTATCAGCATACCTCAAAAACAAATTATAGCAGAAAGTCCAAACTTGGTATTCTAAGTGTGTATGATATATAGGGATGCTACACTAAACTTTTCGTTGAGATCAAGAAAATGGTTCGTCTACAGGAACACCCGAGAGAATTCAATTACATCTATGGGGAAAACTGCAGGTAAATAGAGTTTAACGTCTATAGACTGCACTAAATCAAGTGAAACGAATATATATATATCATGTACGTAAAAACATGTTTCGTATAGAATATGGTACAGAAATCATTCACTGTTCATTTAAAGGGCTACACAAAGTGACTAGATTATAGCACGACAATACTTGAAAATTGATAAAAGTGTAGTTCAGGTTGTGTGCCGTGTGTTATTAATATAAAATTATATTTATGTCCTCCACGTGATGTGTACATAACTTTTAGAAGATATCCAGTGTTGACAATATTTAAGCCAGAACATTCTTTTGTATTGTTAGTGGAAGTGCTTTACTGCAATATTTTACCATGTCCAGGAAAGCTGCTCAGGAATTGAAATTCATTCCTCATAGCCATATGGTAAATAATGTATTTTTTTAAGCTAAATGTTCATCGCTTGGTTTTTGTATATTTAGACGTTTTGAGAAAAATTTCCTCCCCTTAAACGGGATTAAATTGCAGCATAGCAGTGTTATCTGTCCGTCGATATGTAATAAATATAAATCAACGTATTTTTTATAAAATCTATCTCACATACCACGCTTGATGCAATTATGTATAACAGAATCTGACATATAGCCTTCCCTTAATTTGAAGAACTGAAGCCTAGAAGCGTCACCTATTGGGCAATATATCCCCAAAATAAAGCAACATCAATTTAAATCAAAATCTTCCCAAATACAAGCAAGTTCAAATTCCATCAATTGGTTCCTGCAATACAGTGTGCCCAAAATTTTGCAAACACATACAGCCACACAGACAGACAATTTCTAGTGAAATGGTGTTTAGGGCATCTCAAAATGTGTCAATTCTTCAAAAACTGTAAGTCGAAAATTTTCACAAATTTAATACTTTTTTATGTACAGTCGGTAACAAAAGTATCCGAACACTAGCAAAAATTCCTATATAAAAAAAGTAGAGTTTATACTGTTTTGTTAAATAAATCCTTGTCGAATCTTGTTCTTAAGACTGACTAAGAATAGGATTCGACAAGGATTTATTTAACAAAACAGTATTAACTCTACTTTTTTTATATAGAAATTTTTGTTAGTGTTCGGATACTTTTGTTACTGACTGTACATAGAAGTATGTGAAAGTTTATATTATGATTACTAGCAGCTTTTGCTCACTTCCCTGGTCACTATATTTATGCGATTTCTCAAAATTCCTTATAATTATTATTAAAATTAAAAATTAAAAACACTGAAATCAGTTAAAACTAAATGTAAATTTTCTGCTGCGTTCGATAGCGGTTTTCCTACTCGCAACAAGAGGACTACTGGTCCCCACTGCCTTTAACAACAACTTACCCACTTATACTGCCCCTCCCCCCGCGGGTAAGTTATAAATTTCGCAAAATCCTTCTAAACTAAAGTGCATAACTGCGTACGCTTAATCAACACCCACACTCCAAAATTCGCTATTCTAAGGTAATATGAAGAAGATTTAAGTTTGGAAATGTGTTTTGCTCCTCCCACCTTAAGAAAAAGGGGGGGGGGGAGAGCTGGGTAATCCCTTTACAGTGCGTTTAGAAAACACATAACTAACCGACTTTTGAAAAAATCGCTTTTCTGAGATAGTTTGGAGTAAATTTATATTCCAAAACGTGTTTTGGCCCCGAAGTTAAAGGGTAGGAGAGGGAGGGGCGGGTATAATTTCTAACACGCAGTATAATTTCTTTATACTGCGTGTTGGATACATAGTATATACGACCCACATAGAAAAAATCGCTTTTATAAAGTATTTTGTAGCAGATTTAAGTTTGAAAACTTTTTTTTTTTTTAATAATTTCGCAAAATCTCTTTGTAGTGTGTATATTGGGTACGTACAGTCGGTAACAAAAGTGTCCGAACACTACCAAAAATTCCTAGGTAAAAAAAGTACACTTCATACGGTTTTGTTAAATAAATCCTTATCGAATCATGTTTTTATACTGACTAAGAACAGGATTCGACAAGGATTTATTTAACAAAACCGTATGAAGTGTACTTTTTTTTACATAGGATCGGACACTTTTGTTATCGAGTGTATAACCAATCGACATATTAAAAAGTCGCTTTTTTGAGATAATCTGAAGCAGATTTACTCTTGAAAAAGTGTTTCCCTCCCCTTGCCTTTAAAGGGGGAAAGGAGGAAATTTCATAAAAAACGTTTATAGTGTGTGTTGGGTACGTATAACCAACCACCCACACTAAAAATTTATCTGACTGGGACAATTTGGAGCAATGTTACGCTTAGAAATGCGTTTATTGAACCCCCTCGCCCCCAAGAGGGGAAAGAAGGGAATTTCGGGAAATCCGTTTCAATAAATATTGGATACACATAAACAATCCACAGACCAAAATTCGTGACCGCAGTTCCCATAGATTTCTCAAGACAAATTTAGCGCTAAAAAGGGGTCTCGAACTTGCCCCTTCCTATCGCCTCCCCAAAATCGAAAATCACAAAAAATGGTTTTTGAAAATATTCTAAAGAAGACACATTCTCTGTTTTCAATATCTTTGAACCATTTTTGGTAGAGTTTTAGACAAAAATCCGGAATTTGCGAAATCCCCCCCCCCCACCTTAAAAGTAAAAAAATCCAAAATCGCAGGAAATGTATATTTGTACTCAAATCTAGTCTCCCCATGAACAATTTTTTCACCGCGAAATAATTTGAAGACGATTTATGCTTATAAACGTGTTTTTGCTTCCTGCCCCTCATAGGGACGGGAAGAAAATTTACAGATGTTTATAGATACAATTTTAAGTTCAGTACAGACCTAAATTTCTGCCAAGTGTCGTTGAATTCCGTCCAGCTGTTCTTAGGTGATACCCAGACAAAAGTAGCGTTACAGGCGTACAGTCACAACGATCCACAGAGAGAGAGAGAAAAAAATTTTTTGAAATCATTTTTGACTTTCACGATGTGTGAAAAGAGAAAATATCGCAATTTTTTTTAATTCTGAAAAATTTACGGACAAAAGTCTGATTTTTTTATTGAACATATTGAAATTTTATTTGTTTTACAAAAGAGTAGAAATTCTTGCCACGCTGTAATAAAATTGCAACAGCAGAAATACTAAAGATTTTTTTTTTACTTTATTCTGTATTTAATAGAAGAAAATACGTAAAGATTTTCGACTTCCGGTTTTTGGTGGGTTTACACGTTTGTAGAGGTCCAGAACACGATTTGACCATTTTTAGAACATGTCTGTCAGTGTGTACGTGACAAAAATTTTGTGGCGACTGTATCTCAGGAACTACCCCACATAACTGCAAATAAATTTATATGCATTGGCCTAAATCAGTGCCTACCAATTTTCGGGTCAATCGCTCAACAACTGACGCTCTATTTCAGGAACTACTGCATTGAACTGCATGTAAATTTATATGTAAATGTAACTTGACCTAAATTAGTGCCCATCAACTTTTGGTGTTAATCGCTCTGGCGCTGCTATAAAGTGATTTCCACAATTTAAGGGTAGGTTATATCTCAGGAACTACTGCACAGAATTACATATAAATTTATATGTAGATGCACGTTGATACAAATTAGTGTTGTCAACTGACAATCGCTTAACAGATGGCGCTGCTATACAGTGATTTCTGCAACTTAAAGGAAGGCTATATCTCAGTTTCTATTACGTATAATCAAACAAAACGTAGTGTATGAAAAGGCCATTATGAGACATTACGCTCTTTCAGTTTGAATGCATATCGATCAATAGGTGGTGCTGCTATACTGCAATTTTCAACGAGTATGGAAAGGCTGTATTTCAGCTTCTATAGCATACAACTGTACGAAACTTGATGTGTGAGCTAACCATTATAAAAACGCATTTTTTAAGATGTTATTTATAGAGAATAAAACTGTCTTTCATTGGATATTTAGTGTCAGTTTTCTCTTAGATGAAAATCGTCTACATTCAACAGAATAAATAATTTTAATAAATAATAGTTTTAATAAATTATTTGTACAGAGTGAATTTGTATAAGAAAATATAGAAGAAAGTCTTTTGGTGTCCACAAAATACTAGTTTTAATTATTCTGCTTCAGAATGCTTAGATCATTTTAAATGAAGAAATATGGTGAACAAAAAAAAAAAAAAAAAAAAAAAAAAAAAAGAAAAGAAAGAGAAAAGAGTTAAAAAAAAAAAAAAAAAATCTGGACAATTATGAAATCTCAAACTCCATAACCAAGTGTAAGTCAGTGTCAAAGTAGGTATTCTTTGTCTGTGCATATATGCAAAAGCAAATCACATGTATTTTGATTTTGGAAACACGTAGAGACGAGAGCCACAAATGATTGTGAAAAAACTGGATATTTATGTATGTTTATTTAATTTTACTTCATTTTAGTATCTAAACAGTCCTAGGAATTTATTTTGGCTGTTATTCACCAATAACTTCAACTCCCGGTTGAACACAAAAATTTAAAAGCGCATAAAGGCGGGGTGCAAATTTTCAGCAAATTTTGGCGCGTTGTTTCTGCCATCTAGCGGTATAGATATTTTCAGATTTTTTACGTGAAAATAACAAATCGAAGTTTACATGAAATCCTTGACGCTTGATGGCAGAAACAGCGTGCCAATTTTTTCTTTAAAGCGGTACCCTGCCTTGAGACACTTTTCAAGTTTTTGCGTTGAGCCGGGAGTCGAAATTAATGGTGAAAACGGCCATTTGCCTTGTTAAAATAATTTGTAACACCTCTATTGCCAGTGTCGTTTTGTTTTAACTTGATTTAATAAATAAAAGTTATTCATTTAAATTTTTTATTTCATCACTCAGGTTATTTTAAAAACAACAAACATTCGAGTTATGTTTACGCATTAGTATACTTTAACACCAAATCAAAACAGTATTGGTCGCATTGTACACATCAATGTTTATATTAGTCAGTGTCAGTATAAAGAGAAAACAAAGCGTTTATGATTTCCACGCTGGTGATCACAATTGCCCCAATTTTTTTTTTTAATTCTGTGTTTTTGCCAATTTCAAATAAAAAAGCTTAAAAAATAAAAATAATAATGGTATGTAATTGAAGGGGCCGTGCCCTTAGCGATAGTGCCTTTAGTGTAAATCTGTTAACTCGTGTCCATAGCGTAAATAAATGTCATCCCCCACTGTAGCCTGTTTTTAGCGTAAGTGCCTTTAGCGTAAATCTGTAATAAGTTAAAAAAAAAAAAAAAGAACTTTTCAACTTTCCTTCACACTATATCCAGACTTAAAATTGGTTATTTGATTTCAGAAGTAACTGTCGCAAAATAGGGCGTTTAAAAATTAAAGAAATGTCCTTTATTATCACATTCATACAATAATATAATCTGGTGTGTCACGTCACTCACACAACATTCTCTTACCCTGCATTTCAATACTATTAAGATAGATTGCAGATTAAGACGTAAAATCATTAAGGTAAGACAATAACGATCAATCTACTTTAAAAACTAGTCTGTTGTGGCCACCACATGACTTTCTTCTATATTTTCCTATACAAATTCACTCAGTAAAAATTATTTATTAAAATTATTATTTAAAAAAAATTATCGTCCTTGATAATGCAGACTATTTCCATAACACTAAATATCCAAAAAAAAAAAAAAAGTCAATTTTATTGTCAATATTTTTTTTTTTTTTTTTTTTTTTTTTTTTTTTTTGTTAAAAATGAAAAAAAAAAAAATAATCGATAACTTTATTTTAAATTATCGCAGATCGATGGTTCAACCATTCGTTTTAAAGGTATTGGAGAGCTCTTTTGAAAGATACCCATCATGAAAATTTAATCCCCTCGAGGGGGGACTTCCACCCCAGGGGGGGGGGGCGAGGCTCCTACATATACAAAAAGAAATTCCCAGTTGACTATCTCTATTACAAATAATTCTTGTAAATTTCATAATAATTATTAAAAAATAGTTCTCTTTATGCACATTTATACAAAATTTTGTCCTATACCACCATGTTAAAAATTTAGAAAAAGCGGGATGGCAACGCAACCTGCAGGACAATTTTTACCAAAAGTTGATAGGCACTAACTTATGTCAAGATGCAACTACATACCAATTTGTATGAAATTCTGTTGAGTAGTTCCTGAGATACAGTTGCCACAAAATTTTGTCACACGGACACACACAGACTGACAGACAGACAGACATTTTCTAAAAACGGTCAAATCGTGTTCTACAGCTCTCAAAACGTGTAAATCCATCAAAAACCCGATGTCGAAAATTTTTACGAATCCGATACTTTCTTCTATTGAATATAGAAGAAAGTAATAATCTAAAATAGGTTTAGGAATTGTTTTATTTAACGTATTATTGTATGTGGGGTGTTACCGCCCCGTCAACCCACCCGTTCAATTATAGTGCCTACATTTATTTAAAAATAAATAAATAAATAAATAAAAAATAAATCCAAGCCTATTAATTAGCCTTCAAGCTTGCCAATCTTGATAAAATTTTTCAAGTAGCGACTTAATACGAACTTCAAAATACACAATTTGAATTTCCTGCAGTTATTTGTTTTTAAGCTATGCTGATAACAGATATACATACATATCAAATGCTAAAGATTGGACTTTCGCATTCTGTGCACTTCAACACGTGATGTTACTTAAAAATAAATAAATAAATAGATAAATAAAAAAAATTGGGGGTAGGGGTGATGTCCCGAGGAAACGGTGGGTGACTGGGCAAAATGAAGGTCCTATTCGGATTCAGGAGGTCATTTTACATTAGAATAAGCAAAAATGTTTATCAGGGGTCGATTTTTTTTTTTTTTTTTTTCAGCGCGATGTAATCATTACAAATATTGAAATCTGTGATGTGCAAATATATTCCAGAACAAACGCTATTGGAAGGGGGGTGACAGGGGACACCCAATGATTCAATCCTCGTTTTCTCAACTGTCTCTATAATATTTGTCAAAAATGACGTCATTTTTACCCATCTCTTGCGTAGAAGGTAAATATTAAAATGAAAAATAGACAAGGTACCATTGGAAAGGGCTTTTTTTTTTTTTTTTTTTTAATCCGATGATTACGTTATTTAGGACAAAAAGAAATAAATAATGTGAAATTGTACCTCACGGGACTAATGTGCGAGTTACACCGAACGAACAAACTATTTCTTTCAACGAAAATGCCTACTAACCATCGACGATAGGTCTAATATATCATATCATATTATATATCGTATTTATCGTAATATAACTTATTTCGTTTCCTTCTTCGACTCATTTTAATACGCATTTTTTATATGCATGAGCAGCCCCCGAAAAGCAAAAACATTAAATCATTAAATTCATTCTTTTACTTATTTTTATTTCATATTATTTCACGCGCACTTTTTATTTCCTAATTCAAAATTATTAAAAAAAACTTTTTCGATATCGCTTGTAACGATACTGATTATTATTAATTTTCTTTACTTTTTCTTTCAATAGTAATAATAATAATAAAAAAAAGATTTTGATGAAATTCTGGCAAAAGCAGAATTTAGTTTAGGACGGAGCACTATTAGTTTTTTTTTTTTTTTTTTTTTTTTTTTTCTTTTTTCAAATTATAACATCGCTTTCAAATTATTCAGTTATATTTTCGATAAATTTTAGATTTCGACAAATGTCCAACTATCGAAATCGACAACGCAAAAATCCCAGATTGAGACTAATAGGCCCTCAGTCCTAAAAACTTGAAAAAATAATTTGTTTACAGTATCGGTATGAAAGTTTAAAAATTTTTCCTAAGCACTGTTCGTCAACTTAAAAATGCAATTTAATATTACTAAAAGGTAACAAACCACTTCTATCAACTGCATTCAATAGAAAACAACGTTTATCTTAATTTTTTGGTAGCCCTGTGTATTGTCTATAAACTATATGAGCCTCACATTGTGTACTTAAATTTAGTTGTATATTAAAAACTAGCCGCTTTTCGCGACCAGCTGGTTCGCGGTACTTGAAAAATCCGACTTTACGAAACTCCCGCTCGGTTGCGCCTGCGGTGCCTTTTTTCCGTTTCAGGTCTTATAACAGCTTATTGATATATAGTGAAAATAGCTTATTGAAAAATTTAATCGCAGTAAATTCCCGTGCGGTAGCGCCCTCTTCCCTCTGAAACAGCCTGTTCTCTCACCATGTTATGATCTTTAAAATTTCTGACTTTAGCAAAGTCCCGCTCGATGGCGCCTGCGGCGCCTTATCCCCGTTTTAGAACTTACAACACCTTCCTCTCTCATTAGAATTTTAAATATTGAATTTTTAAAACATTACAGCGTCATCTGGCGGTAGAAATTTCTGCAATCTACTGTTCAATTCCAAATCAACAAAGCTTTCAAACGATGTATTACTTATGAAATTATTTTAATTAGTAATTGAGACACAAAAGAAAACCTAATCAGGACACCTTAAAACATGTAAATCAGGTAAAATCTCGAATTCCACTTTCGATAATATAAAAGTACTTCAAAATATCTTTTCAATGATGTATTAACCCTTTCCGGCGCAAGACAATTCAGATCATTTAAATTGTACTGCCACCGGAATTCATGAACTAAATTAAAATAAAAGAAATTTTAAATTTTAAGGTTAAAAAAACCGGCCTTTTCTGATATGTTATAAACGTAAATTTTTGCTAAAAAGTTTCCGGGATGAATTTTTTCTGCTGGATCTTAAATTTTGCGTCCTCGCAGCGAGGACACCGCGCGTTAAGGGGTTAAAAACAATTTAATCATAATTAATATTTTAAATATTGAAATTTTAAAATATTCCAGAGCCATCTGACGGTAGAAATTTCTGTAATCTACTGTTTAATTCCAAATCAAAAAAGCTTTCAATTAATGTATTACATATGAAATTATTTTAATTAGTAGCTGAGATATAAAAGAAAACCTAATCAGGACACCTTAAAACGTGTAAATCAGATGAATTCTCGAATTCCACTTCCGTAAAATATCTTTCGAATGATGTATTAAAATTAATTTAATCATAGCTAGAATTAGAAATATTGAAATTTTAAAATATTACAGCGCCATCTGTCGGTAGAAATTTCTAAAATCTAATGTTCAATTCTAAATGAACAAAGCTTTCAAATGATGTGTTAGTTATGAAATTATTTTAATTAGTAGCTGAGATATAAAAGAAAACCTAATCAAAACACCTTAAAACGTGTAAATCAGGTGAAATCTCGAATTCCACTTTCGATAATATAAAAATACTTTAAAATATCTTTCGAATGATGTATTAAAAAGAGTTTAATCATAATTAGAATTTGAAATACGCGTACAAGAATAAAATTAATTTGAAATTAAAATGTAAAATAAAATGTAAATTTGTAACCCCTTTTTTTTTTTTTTTTTCCCTTCTCCCACCCCCCTGTGCAAATTTGCAGCTCATTCCAGTTATTAGTTTCGAGATATAAATAAATCTTTCCTTTGGAGTGGTTTAGGGGGGTCGTCTCTTATAAAGTTTTGCATGAGATAACGAATCAAACCTTAAAAAATAACAAATAAAATTAAACAAAATATTTTATTTTTTATTTACGCGTCAAATTATGTAACAACAACGTCAAACGCAAAGAAATAAAACAAAAATGATGATTTTTAGACATTAGCATAGATGCCAAGTCTCCCGTTTTTCAAGGGAGACTTTAAACCGGAAAATTTTTACAGCTGCTTTCAGTAATGTTAATCGTCGAAAATATATATAACATATTCCATTTAAAAATACTGGTGTCAATTTTCATTTAAAAGTTGAAAATGTTGGCAGCTCTGCATTAGTGTTAGCATCAAGAATTCCTGTTTTCTAAAGAAGACAAGCCCCGCCTTCCTCGATCTTTAAAACAAAACAATATTGAAAAGAAAATTAATGTTGAGTACATGTGACATTGAGTATTTGTGTTAAACACCTTATTTTATGTTGACAAAAATGTGCACAAGTGTATGTACTAACTTCATCAATTACTGGTGAAAAATTTTGAATCTTTTAAACGAACGCTAGAAGAAAAAAGTTAACTAAATAGGCGGGGTTTACTGTTTTAAAGAAAAAAAAAGTTTAATGTCAATTTAAAAAAAAAAAAAAATTCGAATGGAATTGTAATGCAAGACAGATTAGTAAAATCGTTTCTTAATTCGTAAGTAGTCGCTATAGACAGCGCCACCTATTACAGATTGCGCACTTTTTATTTAACTGTCACCAATAATTTTAAGAAGTGATGTGATCGACGTATCTTCGAATTTATTCGCGTTTTATGTATATCAAATGCCACATCTAAAAATTTTTGGTGGCTATTGAATAAAAATATCTGGAAAAACTGAAGGATGGGCGGCAAATCGACCAACTAGCGACTACTAACGGGTTAACTACCGACATAGTCAAAGGCTTAATCATTTTCTTCATATATTGCTTTATTTTTATTTATTTATTTTGTAGGGGGGAGGATTATTATTTAAAGGATACTTTAGTCTTTAAAATTTCATTAATATATTTTAACTTTATATATTTTTAAAAATATACTTTAACTCTTATAAATATATTTTAACACTTTTTGCGACCGCAGGATTTTGTCTTTTTGACGGTAAGATCCGCCTACGGGCGTTATTCTCTCAAAATAAAATATTCTAGAACAAATATTCTGTATTCACAATTATATTACAAATGAATATACATTATAATTATATTCTTTCAAATCAATGTATTTCTTTTTATAGTATAGTTTATTGCAAAAATATGAACACTGGGTACACACTTAAGAAATATGTAACACACAAATTACGAAAGAAACGCCCACTGACAGAGTTACAGATTTTCAAATGACGTGAATCTATGTTAGCAGTAGCAAAAGGGTTAATTAAGAAGTTATATTTTCATAGAAATTATAAAACAAATCGTACAGTTCCAAAGAGTTCAACTGACCCAAAACTGGTAAGTGCGATTAAAATTGTTTAATATTTACTTCATGATCCCTTAGAATAATTTATCCGAAAAGATTACAGTCTGCACAAATCGCAAGTGTGATGTATTTAAATAGACCTAAAACTATCTAAAAAATTACTGAAGTATATGCAAATCTAAAAAACTAAATTCAGAATAATTAAGGAACTGGAAAAGGGTTAAATATTTATTAATTTTTACAATTATTTTTTTCTTGAAAGATTTCCGGTGTAAAACATTAAAATTTGTCTATTTCTTATAGGATTTTAATTTTATTTTTCTACATTTACAGATAGCCCCCTAACACATTTTTCATTATTGATGGAAGAATACTATATAAATGAAGGCATGAATTCGCAGCTTCCTCAAATTAGTTACTTTAAATATGTTTTATAACAAAATAATTCTTACTAATAGTTCTTTGTAAAAACAACAGTCATATAATTAAATAAAGTTTGACTTACCTGGGTTGTCACAGGTAATCATATATGCCATTGATGAAGAACAATCCCTTTAATTTATCATCAGATTGTACACTTGAAATTAGATGAAGAATGCATAGATATATATTTTATACGACTTCTGTTTTTAAACAATAACTACTTCTTTTCCTATAATGAATGTAGATTAGACTCTGAAATCTTACATAATATGTAGATCAATTACTATTCAGGATAATTCACATATTGCTGCATAATGAAAGAATGCCTAGATGTTTAGCCTTTAAATTTATTCATCTTAGACAAAAGAAAAAATATTATGATTAAATAGAATAAGAAAATGGAACGTCAGTCCCGAATAACAAAAGTTACATGATTGAAAAAAGTATTACAGTGTACTCGTAGAGAGACGCGACACATCGTCACGTGATGCGGCAGGTGCACCAAACAATCAGTTGGCGGGAAGCAAAAAACAAAAAGAAAGTCCGGAACATTTAAAACGAAAGTCAATAAAAGTGTTCTGAGATTAAATATCACAACACCCCCTCTTAAGCTCAGAAATTTTTCAATTGTTCATTAATGCATTTCTATGTCTATTAAAATCAGTTTTTGGCAGAGCTTTTGTTAGGGTATCGGCGGTCATTTCTTTGGTAGGTTTGTATTGAAGCTTGATTAGGCCTTCTTGTATTAAGTTTCGCAGAAGATGAAATCGCAGCTGTAGGTGTTTTGTTTTAGAATGGAATTTATCATTTTCAGCAATCTTGATGGTAGATTGGTTGTCCTGGTACAACACTATAGGATATTGTTGCGGCAAATTTAAATCATCCAGTAGTTTGTTGAGCCACTGTATTTCAAGTGCAGCACTCGCAGCTGCGACGTACTCAGCCTCTGCTGAAGACATGGACACACAGGACTGTTTCTTCGAAGTCCAAAATATTGGATTTTTACCCAATATAAATAAATTTCCTGAGATGGACTTTCTATCACTTGGGTCATTGGCCCAATCCGAATCCGAATATGGTCTAAGAACAGGTTCACCAGAGTTACAAAGTTTTAATTTAATATCTTGGGTATTTTTCAAATATCTAATAACCCTTTTAACTGCCTCCCAGTCTTTCGCTCTAGGATTTTCGTTTCTACGGCTTAAGATGCCAACGGCAACACTTATATCAGGTCGCGATACTGTAGAAATGTAAAGTAACGCGCCTATAGCCTGTCTGTACATTGTGTTGTTTGGTAAGAGATTGTCATTATCAGTTAATTTTATATACCCTGGTTCCATCGGTGTGTCAGAGGGCCGTGCGTTATCTAGCCCAAATTTGGTTACAATGTCTCGTATTTTATTATTTTGATCAAGCGTAATTACCCCTTTACAAGGTCTTTCTATATTTATGCCGAGGTAATATTTGGCTTCCCCAAGGTCAGTTAATGGATATTCTTCCCTAAGTTGATTAATTAGTATGTCAATATTGTGATTTTTACCAGCTATAAGTAGGTCATCAACATACACAAGAATGTAGGTTTCTTTGTTATCTTTGTTACGGATATATAAACACTTGTCATGCTGACTTTGTTTAAATCCTAATTTACACAATGATTCATTAATTTTCAAATTCCACGCTCTAGCGGCTTGTTTCAAGCCATATATCGCTTTCTTTAACTTACATATTTTATTTTCTTCGCCCTGGACAACATAACCCTCGGGTTGATGCATGTATACATCTTCTTGCAAATTTCCATGTAGGAAAGCAGTTTTGATATCTACATGCCTTAGATTCAAATTTTTATAAAGTGACATGGTCAAGAAACTTCTTAGAATGGTATGCGATGCAACTGGTGCAAAAGTTTCGTCATAGTCCACCCCGTATTTTTGAGAAAAACCCTTGGCAACAAGCCTGGCTTTATATTTCTCGACTTGTCCTTGGCTATTGTATTTGGCCTTGAACGCCCACTTACACCCTACTACTTTGGTCCCTGGTTGAGCGTCAACAAGTTCCCAAGTATTGTTTTGTCTGAGTGAATTCATTTCGTCGAGTGTGGCATTCAGCCAATTTTCTTTTTCAGCTGGGTTTTGAATTTTTAGTATATCATCAAAACACTTAGGCTCATCAATTCTTTTGTCATTTACTGCAAATGCAAATCTGTCGGGCGGAACACCTTTATTTAATCGTTGTGATCGTCGCGGCAGAGTTTGCGTGTCATCCGGACTATCGTTATCGCCCGCTATATCTATATCTATATCAGTATCTAATATTGGTAATTTGGACACCGGAATTTCATCATTTGAATTTTCATTCTTGATTTGTGATGTTTCATTATTGTGGGATTCTCTATTCTCATCTTCCAAAAATTTTACTGTTCTGCTAATTATTACATTTTTATTATTTGTGCAAATTCTGTAGCCTTTGCTACGATTATCATATCCCACAAAAATTCCTTCTTGAGCGGTGCTATCCAGTTTTCCCCTATCTATTTTATGTACATATGCGTATGCGCGACATCCGAATGTTTTTATATTTGATAAATCGGGTTTACGGCCGGTCCATTTTTCGTAAGGAGTTCAGTCGCATGAGGAGGTCGGGAGCCTATTTTGTATGTAATTTGCAGTATTTACGGCTTCCCCCCAAAAAGAATTCGGCAAATTACTGTCTTTAAGCAGACAGCGAGCCATTTCGGTCAGCGTACGATTTTTACGTTCTGCCACGCCGTTCTGAGCACCAGAGTAAGGAACGGTAAACTGGTGCTCAATTCCTTCTTTATTCAAAAATTCATTTACTTCCATACTAGTGTATTCACCCCCGTTGTCGGAGCGAATTGCTTGCACTTTTCGGCCAAATTTGTTTGCGGTCATAGCCACATATTCCTTTAACTTAGAAAATACCTCAAACTTATTTCTTAGCAAATATATAATAGTATAACGACTGTAATCGTCGATAAGTGTAAGAAAGTAATATTTTCCACCTACAGTGGGGGTTTTCATAGGGCCACATAAGTCTGTGTGGACCAGTTCGAGTGGTACGGAGGCTCTAAATTGTGCAGCTTTGGGGGAAGGTGAATCAGTTAATTTTGACATTATGCATGTTTTACATTCAGTATATTATGTTTGCAATCATTTAATTTTATACCCACAGCCATGTCCTTGTTAACTAAATCTTTAATGTGGTTAGTATTTCTGTGGCCAAGTTTCACATGCCACTTGTTTATGCAATTTTCGTTATCACAAGTTTGTATTACAATGTTCGCTGTGTGTTTGTTCTCAGAATAATTTAATTGACATTCATATAAGTTATTTTTCACATATCCCTCAATGCATGTATTACCCTGATTTACAATTTTACAGGTTTTATCATCAAATACAGCGATACAACCATTCTCTGTTGCTCTTTTTATAGAAATTAAATTAGTTTCTATTTCAGGGACATAAAAAACATTTTTAAGTGTTATTTTGTTCTGTGTGTTTTCCGAATTTACGGTATACAAACCCACAGTACCGGAACCCAAAGATTTTAGCTGCGTGCCGTTCGCGATAGTGACGTTAGAAACGTTATTTTTAAGATCGCGAAATTTTAGTTTATCATTGCAGATATGTGAAGACGACCCTGAATCAACCACCCAATTTACAGTTTTATCTCCAACATAAAAAGAATACAATTTATCAGCTTTTGGTTTATTGGTCCCCTCTGCAATTTGAGCGCTATCTGGCTTCTCATTGTTCTGAGAGCATATGTTGGATCTGAAGTTGGGTTTTTTGTTGAAATTTTTACTGTGACTTTTAACAGCAGAATTATTTTTATTTTTTAACCTATAGCAATCTTCTATATTATGATTGCTTTTCCTGCAGTATTTGCAGAATTTCTCCGATTTGTTATGGTATTGGACTTTTAACGCTGAGTTATGAACAGTTTTGTTTTCTAGCCTTTTGGCATATTCATCAGCCAATTTGTTTCGTATATATTCAGGTGTCAATTGCGCTTCGTCTCTCGATTCGAGACTTGTTATGAGAACGTCATACGAAGGAGGGAGTGAGCATAGCATTAATGCAGCTAGGTGCGATTCATCTATCAGGGTTGCCGCTTGCACGGAAGGGTGGGTGAAGTCTTGGGAACACAGCGCCACCAGCTTCAGTTGGCTCCGAGATCCTGCAGAGTCACAGTGACTGTTTCATTGAACCCTTGTGTGAATGCTCGGTCGAAATCAAGATGGAACAAAATCTCGAGCAGAATTGTTGCAGTGTTGTGAGGACGATCCGACTGTTTTGAACAATGTGGAAGTGATGACGAATTCTTTACCTTCTTGTACGACCCAGAAACAAAAAGATAGAGCGCAGAGTGGCACACGGCGTCGTCCCCACGCCCAAAGAAGGCAAGAATGAGCAAATCACAGATCAAACTGATGCTCTTTTTTTTCCGAATCCAAGGGATTGATCCATTTTTAATTTGTTCCCCCAGGCCAACCAGTCAATGCCAGATTCTACGTCCAAGTACTGAAAAGGCTAAAGCAACGGGTCAACTGCCTCAGGCAGAAGGTCAAGAATTCCTGGAAGCTGCACCACGACAATGCTCCTAGCGTCTTAACACTAACCCAACCGCCTTATAGTCCTGATTTGTCCTCGTTCGACTTCTTTTCATTCCCCAAGAATAAAAAATTCCTCAAAGGACAGCATTTGGGGACCCTGGAGAACATCAAGGTCGCTACGACGAGGTTACTAAAGGACACCTCTGTGACGGACTGCCAGAACGCATATAAAGCAGGAAATCGCGTCGGAACAAGTGTGTTGAAGCAGGAGGGATGTATTTCGAAGAATATTGAGTAAGTGTACGAATTGGTTCAATAAATTTCTTAAAATAAAAATGGGCGCATTACTTTCGGGACAGACGATGTATATCAGTTTCAAGGTATTCTAAAAATGTTTAGGAAAATCAGAGAACGAATAAATTAAAGTCATAAACGTTTCTTATATTTGTAGGAAAGTGTAAAATATATCATGTGCGGCCCCACCAGTGTCCGTAAGGTTCTGCCCTCAAAGATAGAAGACAGAGGTCGCACTCTCAACCTAGCTGCTCGGAGATTTCCGAGATTTTCTCCGAAGTTAGCGTAAATACTGGCTAGGATCCCATAGAAAAACCCCCATAAAGTATTTCAAAATAAGGTGTTATATATTATTTCAATAGTTGCCATTTGAAAACAGTATTTATGTGGAGACAGAAAAATTCATTTGAAAGGAATTATTATTATTCTATTTAAGGGTTAACATGTGTTTCGAAAACTAAAAATAAAAAACAAGATAAAATAACATGCACTACACATCGATTATTAACACTTTCCAACTGTGCGTACGCCTTGTATCGTACAACTTTTAATGTTTTTTGCCTGTTATCACACAGCAGATAGACAAAAGGATAGGAAGGCAGGCAGATAGACAAATTGAATTCATAATCACTCTTAAATATTGTTGGAAAATTTTAAAATGCTTAACACAAACGGAAATGAAGCCCTTAATCTTATCCGAATATTTTAGAGCAGTCCTGTAACTCTGAACGCTAAACGCACCATATTTTATACTAAATATCATTTTAGCATATTAACAAAAACTGCCAATTTCTATATGATTTTTCCCGCAGAAACATTTTAAATATGATTTATAAAAATGTTTTGTATAAAATGAAATGCATTGACATTTTTTGGTTGTCCCTGTGCACAAACCAGTTGTTTGTGGTTTTATTAGCACCATTAGTGCCATTTTCAGTTCCCGTAGCAGTGGTATATTTTTACGTGCATTTTATTATTTTACCACCACTTTAATGAATCAGTATACTTTTACCTATTGCTTTAGCTTTAAAATCTTGACATAAAATGTATAAAAAAATAGTGGTATTAAAATAATAAAATACACGTGAAAATATAGGACCGCTGCGGGCACTGCATTTTATATATGGAACCTTCCATGGTGAACTTGAATAACATATATCATTTTTAAGAAATTCTGATTATATTTCAGAACGCTGGAGAAGGACGAGAAGACGGAGAGTCAGACAGATACACTATTTTAAATAATATTCACACTTAAAAATTGTTAGAAAGAATTAAAAATGCTCAATGTAAATGAAAATGCAGTTCCAGCAAATTTTCAACATTAACCTTTAATGCAACTAAATATTTTTGTGTGGTGCTGTAAATCTGATTGCTAATCATACTATATTCTGTAGAACACATTCCTTTGTGCATATGAATAGCATACTTCATTTTCACTAAGATTTGTGCAAAGTATGGTTTATTGAAATATCTCTCATAAAACGAATTGCTTTGGAATACTTTTGGCTGTTCCTGTACACAAACCATTGGTGGTATTTACTCCATTTTCAACTGAAAACATCCAATAGTGAACTTGAATAACATATTTCAAATTCAAAAAATTCCATGAATATTCAAGGTGTTAGAGCGTGGAAATACAGACAGACAGTCAAACCGAAATTATTAACATTTTTCGGCCTTTTTGGAGAGTGTTAAAAAGCATTATTTTCTCCAATTTTTACTTCCTAATACAAAGTATATTCCTGAGCTCTGGTGTTCTAGTCACATTGCTGCCCAGAAGTGACGTAGCAGTTCCATCTAATTCCTGAAGATGATGGATGAAGTCTGAACGAAGAATCATCGGACACAGCTCGTTCTATTTAGCGACTAGATTATTGTGTGGTGTAGGCAGCTTCCAGCTTCCAATGGTTTACGAATGAGCTTCCATTTAGGTGCTTATTATATAACAGTTTCGAAATAGATAGTATCGAAAAAATTGGAGTATCCCTTTTATATTTGAATCCTAGTTACATGTGAACAACACTATACGTGGAGCACATAATATTTGCTTTTACGTTATGTTTATTTTGTTTACCCAATCAACCATAAAATGACAGCAATTTCATGCCAAATATTACAATATGCTATGACCGGCTACGTCTATCGCATGAGACAATTTTTTGTGGTTATATATAATTCATGGTTTGTAAACCTGATTATAGTACAACCTTAATATAGTTCACTTTGGCGACTTTTGAATTTTTGTCACCATTTTAGACTTAATCCCTTGTAATAATTATACTTAATCCCTTGTAACAATATGCTATGGGCGCTATTTCTGCCGTATTTTAGACAACCAGTCTTTTTTTTTTTTTTTTTTTTTTTCCCCATTAAACATATTTTTATTTAGTAGTTAAATATTAATTTGAATTAATTTATTTCTGTTCGACAGCGTGCAAGTGCAGTAACACACAGAGGCTCATTTGTTTGCGTGATAAATTAGCATAGTGATTATTATATAAAAAAATAAATAAATAGGTCAACATCATCGTGCTACACAACTTTATTATGTCGCTCCATTGGCGGCTTTTGAACTTTTGTCGCCATATTAGCGATGGATTTTTTTTTTTTTTTTATTTATTTATTTATTTTTTTTTTTAATGAAAAGGGGAAGACTATTTTACTAATAATTTTATCAGACACCTTTTTGATTATACGTAAGAATCCTTCATATTCTGCTTATATTTTTAATGGTTTTTAGGTTTAAAATAGTGCTTGTTAAAATAAATTTGCTATCTTTAAAACTGCATTTTTTCTGTAAACTTTCTATAAAAATAAATCATTTATGTTTTTATATTTTTGATGCACTACTTAAGATTAAAATGGCTGTTGCTATATTAAACTTCTTGTCGAAAAACGTTCAGTGTACTTCAACACCAAAATTTAAAAAATCGCCCAGCAGGATCTATTAATGAAACTGATAAAATAAAAATATGGTTTATAGAGCTTAAATAATCCAAATTCTTTAAAACCCAAATTCTAAATGTATCGTATCACGTAAATCTTTTCGAAGTTAGAATAAAATTTAATAAATAAATAAATAAATAATAATAAAAAAAAAAGATGAAATTTGAAATGCAAGTTTGTCTTGTGGGGTACAGGCTGTATATTATATTTTTGTGTTCGCATTTTTTTTTTTTTTTTTCACCTAACGGTTTCCATACAATCTTCTGCTGTTGCCACCTAAAATTCATAATTTAGTTAATTTAAAAAAAATCTAATTGTCCGATCGATAAGCTGTTTAATCCATCGGATTCACAAAAATTTTCCCTTTCATTTGGTACCTTATTTGTAACTATACGACTGATATTTCTAATTTATTTTCCTCATTTTAAATAAATGTACTTTTTTTAAAAATTCTGTCGGAAAAAAATGGCAACAATTATATTATGGATAAAATTTAAATGGCTTATTTATCAGAAATTAGAAGGTTATTATTTTCACATTTTAATTAATTAAGAAAAAACTAATCAAAAATTCGAAAATCGGGCTTCGAGGTGCATCAAGAGAGGTCATTACGAACCTCCATGCAAATGTGTGCAACTCTGCGATCAGCCGTTTTCCTAAAAGGCTCTGGAAATACATACACAATGACACACACACACACACACACAAACATCTTATTTTATTATATGTATAGATAAAGGTAAATTATTTCCTGATTTTAATTCCCATATTTGTGTATAATTATAAATTTGTTATCGTGCACATATGTCAGATTAAGTTAATTTGTGTTCAAATTGACAAAACTTAAATTTTAAATTTCAAAACCCTGTCGTCCTTGGCGTTTTTTGTATTTGGCGATCAAAACTGTAACACGAAAATATGCATCCCAGATGTAAACTTTCGTAATATCTGTTGTATGAAATATTGTTTTATATTATTGACTGCTCTCTTAATATACGTTGTTAAAATAATCATGATTTTTGAAAGGAATTAAATATGTTCGCCAGATGATTTGGCGTTTTTTTTTTTTTTTTTTTCCGCCAAGAACGACAGATATCAAATTTATTCCGCTGTAAGCTACAGCATATTAGTATCTTATACCAGATACTTTATTTAGACATTTGAAAACAAATTTAACTTCAAATTATGATAGAATATTTACCGTTTTCCTTTTAGTATATTAGTTGGATATTTATTGTGTAAATATCACCCTTTGAAATGAAATGTTTATGTTTACATTCGAAACTGGATTTTTTTTTTTTTTTTTTATTACAGTTTCTAAATTTTAAATTAAAATTTTATCAATTTTACAGCAAAAGTAACTCAATCTAACACATGTAGGCAGTAACTTATATATAACTATATCCAAATATGGGGATTAAAATCGGGAGATAATTTCCGTTAATTTTTAATATTTTTTTAGAAAAAATCCAAAATCCAATGGACGAATAGCATAGGAAATCTTATTCTTGGCTCCAAGGACGGCCAGTGACGTCATCACTTCGCTTGCGTATAGTGATGTTATATTATACAAATTACTGTGTCTATGGTTTTATTTGAGTTTTATAAAATTGCCAGATTTAACAACTTTCTAATTTTAGGTATTTTTACTTTCTCTTACCCATAAGACAGAGAAAGTATTGTTTTAGGGTCAAATTTTCGAACGTTAGTTTTTGTTATATTTACACGTTTTGAAGTCCCCTGAATCCGAAAATTATGTTTTTAGCGGATGGTCTGTCTGTTATCAGCATATATCAAGAACAAATAGTAGCAGAAAGTCTAAGCTTGGTGTTCTAAATGTGTATGATATAAAGATGCTACACTAAGCTTTTCGTTGAGATAAAGCAAATGGTTCGTGTACAGGGACATCAAAGACAAAGAGAATTCAAATACATTACGTCAATGGGGGGAAATGCAGGTAAGTAGAGTTTAACATCTATAGACTGCACTATACCAAATAAAATTAATATATATATTTTTATATGCGTAAAAGCATGTCTCATGTAGAATATGGTAGGGAAATCATTCACTGTTCATTTACAGGGCTACACAAAAGAACTAGATTATAGTGCGACAATAGCTGAAAATTAATAGAAGTTTATATCAGGTTATGTCGTGTATTATTAGTATAGGATTATATTTAGGTGCACCGTGTGGCCTGTACATAATCTTCAAATAATATACAGGGCTGCAAATGTTTAAGCGATAACCTTCTTTTTTACTGTTAGTGGAAGTTACTGTACTAAAATATTTTACCATGTCCAGGAAAGCTGCTCAGGAATTGAAAGGAATTCCTCATAGCCATATGGTAAATAATGTATGTTTTTAAGCTAAATATTCATCGCTGGTTATTTACATACTTACACGTTTTGAAGTTTTCTGATTACCGAAGTCAAGTTTTTTTTATGTTTGATGTTTGTCTGTGTCGCTTAGAATAACCTAAAAACGAATAATTTAAGAGATCCAAAAGTTGTATTTTCAAGTCAATATAAGTTTGTTGCTGGAAAAGTTTGATCAAGACTAAGAAGTTCCAAGGAATGTTGCGTGCGAAAGTTGTTTGAAGAATTTTAAGTTAACTTTTAATTTTAATAACAGATTTAAATTCTATATAAATATATGTGCAGTAATGAAACAGGGTTTTTGGGGAGACGGTAGTCCCTTTCACACAGAACTAATTATTATACAGGGTGGTCAGAAAAACATGATAGAAAGTATTTTAAGTTTCTGATTTCAAATGTATTGATGCAAATATTATTCTTCCATATTATAATAGCACATATAGTGACATTTCAGTTGAATGCTTAATTACCGGAAATAAAGAATAAGCAATATAGAATCACAAACCTTTTAAGATCGGTTATATATTGTAGGAAAATTTTATGAGAATAACCGATGTAATGTCCCCGTTCGACGGGCATGTCGTTCAGAGTTCAAAATGAAAAGGACGCTTAGTGAAGAGATAATCGCGCAGTAAGTTATAGCGCTCTAAAGTCGCAGTGATTTTTAAGCCATCAGATGACTGATGTAATGGTCCTAATCTCCCACTGATTTTCATTGTTTACAGGTTCATGGACAGATATGAATTTACAGGGAGTGTTTAGGATGCAAAAAGAAACGCGTCGGGATGAAACTCAGCAGTTGTTACTGACGACATCAGGGAGCCTGCGCGCGAATACTTTGAGGATCAGCCAACCACTTCCACTCGACAGGCGGCCCAACAATTAAGCATATCCAAAACATCATTACAAAGGCTAATGAAAGCAGTAGGATTGTGTCCATACAAGATCCAAATGTGACAGACGCTAAAGGGGGGGGGGATACTGTGAAGTGGAGAGATTTCGCAAACCACATAATCGAGGAACTTAAAAATGGTTCCATCAGTGAATACAAGATCTGGTTCAGTGATGAGACCCATTTTCAGTTGAATGGTTTCGTGAACAAACAAAACTGGCGCCACTGAGGAACGGAAAATCCTCATCTCAGCGCCATCTCTTCACTGCATCCACAAAGGGCCATGGTGTGGTATGCCATATCGTCGAAGCAGATAATTGGTCCGATATTTATTGATGGTATGGTCACAGGAGTGAAGTGTCGAGAGTTGCTAGAGCGTCACTTTGGCCCTGATGCGGGCCATCTCAACAGGACACGCCGGTACTGGTTCAAGCCAGACGGGGCTCGTCCCCAAAAAACTTCTGACGTCTTCACGTGGCTTGAAACGACGTTTGGTGAGCGTTTGATTGCATTGGATGCAGAGAAATTCACGGGGCATGGGATAGAGTGGACCCCATACAGTCCGGACCCAAATCCGTGCGACTTATTCTTATGGGGTTACATAAAGGTTAGAATCTATAGGAATAGCCCTGATTCACTAAAGGACCGAAAATTGGCTATCAGAAGTGAGATTGATGCACTTGATTACGACACACTCCAGCGCATTTTGACAGAGTTTTGGAACCGGCTTTATAACACTATAGTCGGGGACGGTAGACATTTTAAGCATCTTGTATATTAAATGTCATTCATATCTTTATTCAATAAAATACGTTTCATGTTCTTGCATGTTGTCTTTTTTCCACAATGATCGCTTACTTTCTATCATGTTTTTCTGACCACCCTGTATAAAACTCTTCCGAA
This sequence comes from Salticus scenicus, assembly GCA_963930645.1. Classification (NCBI taxonomy): domain Eukaryota; kingdom Metazoa; phylum Arthropoda; class Arachnida; order Araneae; family Salticidae; genus Salticus; species Salticus scenicus. The sequence goes on along the minus strand of OZ005662.1, from coordinate 139,127,704 downwards.
GCCTAATTTGAATTGTTTTGCATAGGTTTACATAACAATACTCTTTATCTTACCTCTTAATCTCCAACCTATATTTACAGTATTAAATTTCAGGGTAAGCGAAAGTCGTGTGAGTGACACAACAGATTATTTAATGTAAAAAAATACGTGTATGAAAGGGAAAAATGGGGGAAAATGCATAAAAAATAAAAGTATTTTTAAATACCTTCTTGACATCGTAAGAAAATAATATTTGTATTCTCCGCACCTGGCTAACCATACCTTTCGAATGATACCATTTTCAACCTTCTAGTTCCATAATTAATATATTAAAAAGGGACTAGAAATTTTATGTTTGCCTATTAATATATAGATTTGAAAATAGAACTTTGGATCTCCTGAAATTATTCGTTTTTAAGAGACTCTAAGAGACAAAGACAATAATCAAACTTTTAAAAACTTGACTTTGGTAATCAGGAAACCTCAAAACGTGCAAATACACAAAAAACAAGCAGTTAATATTTAGCTTAAAAACATACATTCTTTATCATATGTCTATGAAGAATTCATTTCCATTCCTGAGCAGCTTTCCTGGATATGGTAAAATATTATAGTAGCACTTCCACTAACAATAAAACCGAATGTTATCACTTAAATATTTGCAACCCTGTATATCTTTTGAAGAATATGTACAAACCACATGAGCTTTTTAGTTGACAGAAGTGAGGGTATTCTCTTACGGTGTAGGGTACACATGTTTCAACGGAAAAACGGATATAGCTGAAATTACTTTTCTTAATGGTCCACATTACTCTGTAAAGTCTCTTCAAAAACAATCTCCTTCAAATTGGAAACGTTTTAAGGGGGCAAAACTGGAAATTCCAACATTACGATGCATCGATTCACACCTCCTACTCAACAAAAGTTTGATTTACGCAGAAACAAGTTACTGTTATACAAGTAGAATAGCCAGCTATCAGCCCAGACCAAAATGCAATTGAAAACCTTTGGGGAGTACTTGCATGGAAGGTGTATGCCCGTGGTCTTCAGTTTTCGATTATTCAGAAATTAAAACAGCAAGTAGAGAAACCCTTTTTACAGTCACACAAACTGCAAACTCTAGTTCCACAAAGCATGCCGGATAGGATTTTCAAGATAATAGAAAGGAATGGATCCAAAATTTGGATTTAAATACCAAATACTCAAAAAGCCTTTATATTTTTGCGACAGCATATTTTATTCTTTTACAAAAATTCTGTAAAACGTATACTATATTTCTTTGTTGCAATCCATTTATGTTTTGGTTATACATGCTTATGATTTTTTTTCGTGATTATTGTTTCATTTTTTAAAATTTTATTTCAAAAAATCACCTGTCTTCATATTTATGAGACGCACTATATATATAGTAAAAATCTATATATATAAAAATGAATGTTTGTCTGTATGTCCTTTATAAAATCGTAAACGGCTTGACCGATTTCGATCATTCTTTATTTGTTTTTTACCTTAAAGGTCAGGGATGGTATAGGAAAAAAAAATTGAAAAAATTCGCCCCCCCCCCAAGAGGGGGAGGGGGGCAAAACGTGAATTCAAAAAATCCTTCATATCTCAAACAAAAAAACAGATATCCGTAAAATTTTTGCTTTAAAATATAGCTAATATAAATGTCTAAAAACCAATTTCTGGAATTTTCGAAACTCGGTCCCCAAGGGGGGGGGGGGCAAAACGGGATTTCACATGCGTAAAACGCGATTTCGCATAATCCTATATATCTCAAAAAAAAAAAAAAAAAGATATACGTGAAATTTTTGCTATAAAATATAGCTAATACAAATATCTAAAAACCAATTTCTGGAATTTTAAAAATTCAGCCCCCAGGTGGGGCAGCAGGGGGGGGGGCAGAAGGGGCAAAAACAATTAAAAATACAGTTAGGCCTTTCAAAATTGGTACAGATAGGTTTCAATAGCCTGCAAGTCGAATGGGGATATTTTCGAAAGTGTAAAGTTATTAGGAGGGGAGAGGGGGGGGACAAAAAAAATAAAAATAGAGTTAGATGGTTCAAATTTGGTAGATAGAGGTTTTCGTTACTTACAAATAGAGATGCAAAAAACCCGGGAATTTAAAACCAAGGAAAAAAACCCGGGAGTTTTGGGGAAAAAACTGGGAAATTTGGGAATTTTGCGTGGAAAAAAAAAAAAAAAACTAGAAATCTTTAAACAAATAATATGTTGTTTACTTAATATAAAAGGCAATTTTAAAGACTTTGATATACTGATAAGCTTATAACATTCTTTTAAGTTATCATTTTATTTTCAATTTATTAGAACTGCAGCCAAATCATTAGCGTTTCATATATCTGAAAAGATATTCCAATATAAAACCCTTTTTTACTAGATATATGGATATTTATATGACTAAATATAATTACAAAATATATAAGCTTAAAAGATAATGGTATGATTATGATTAAGAAAAATTTATTCTTTGAATCATAACATGTTACTTTTCTTAGGCTTGTTGATTGGCAAAAATTAGACTTAGGATTGTTATAAGCATTTTTCTCCACAGACACCTCTTACATATAGTTTTTAATTCCACAAGATAACATTATTTCATAAGCCTAAAATTCAATTAATTTCACTACATTATTCTAGATAAAATAACATGTATTTGCTACTTTTGTACTCAGTAAAAACAATTGTTTTTTCCTTTAAGCACTACAAATTTTAAAATTATAATTGTTATTAATATAAAGTATTATATAAAAAAAATAAAATTATAGACTTTCCACTTGCGATTCAGTTTGTAAAACTGCTAAGTATTAAAAAGTTGGTAAAAATTAATGAATATAGTGACAAAAACATACCGTTAGTGTTAGCGAAGAATTAATTATAATTAATTATTTTCTTCGTTTTCGGAATGAACATGAACATCGAAGATGCTAGAATTAACGAGAAAGGAAAAGGGAAATGAAATCTACTCAGAAGTTAAAGTTGAAATTAATTGAAGGATCGGAGGCTGTTTATACACAAAAAATATTTAACAAATACAAAAATTATAAAAAACATTCATAATTTCAAAATTCCCAGTTTTGGGGAATTTTCAAAATTTCCAATTTTGTCTTAAATTCCCGGGGGAAAAAACCGGTTTTTTGAAAGCCTTGCATCTCTACTTACAAATCGATTGCGGATATTTTCCAATTTGAAAAATTATTAGGAGGTGCGGTAAGGGGGAGGCTATGGGCAAAAACAAATAGAAATGCAGTCAGGCCGTTCAAAATTGGTACAGATTGGTTTTAGAGGCCTGCAAGTCGAATGGGGATATTTTCGAAAGTGTAACGTTATTAGGAGGGACGGGAGGGGGGGGGCGGAGGGGCAAAAAAAATAAAATAGAGTTAGATCATTCAAAATTGGTACATAGAGGTTTTCGATACTTACAAATCGATTGCGGATATTTTCGAATTTTTAAAATTATTGGGAAGGAGGGGAAGAGTGGTGGGGCAAAAAAATAAAAATAGAGATAGATCGTTCAAAACTGGTGCATGGAGGTTTTTGATATTTACAAATCGATTGCGGATATTTTCGAATTTGTAAAATTATTAGGATAGACGGGAGGGAGTGGGGGCGAAGAGGGAAAATAACAGAAATAAGAGTTAGAGCATTTTGGTAATTTTTTCCGAAGGCAGTGAGAACCCGGTGCGACATTTTTCCTAATCAGATTTTGTTTCGCTTTTTTTTTTCACGTGATAAAAATTAATGCAATTTTGAGAATTCAGTAATTATAGTGATTCATTTAAAAATAGTGACCAGCGAAGCGGGCAAAGCCTGCTAGTATTATATATAAGTAAACATTTTTTGATTCCTGAAAATTTTCGACTTCTGTTTTTTGATGGATTAACAAGTTTTGTGGTCTCCTGAACACAATTTGACTATTTATTAAAAAAAAAAAAAAAAAAAAAAAAAACATTTTTGGACACTGTATCTGAACTAGTTCTAATTACATTTGCGGATCAATCGAATAACAAATGGCATTGTGATCCCATTTTTCATTTTTTCATAATTTTTATTATGGAAAAAATTTAAAGAAAATTTTTTGTTAAAATGAGAAATACTTTTTAAAATTTGCATGTAAAATTAAACTAGTCGGCATAGGTGGACTCTGCTCAGTTCCCCATCATATTTATGTTCGCATAAATTTCTTGTGCGAGACATATTATAATCATGTTAAAAGAAATGAATTTGATCAAAGCTTGATACAGTAACAGAATGAAATCCCCGCCTAATTAGGCTATCCACCATTCACTTCGATATATTTATCTTATTCTAATATATTAATTTATTTTATCAGGGTCAATTCCGTTGTTTAGTTTTCATGCTACTATTTCCAATGCAATAATCCTCAAAATTCATCTGTATATATATATAAATTACGTGTCACGATGTTTGTCCGGGGTAAACTCCTAAACTAAGGAACCGATTTTAATGAAATTTTGCACACTGTGAGCAGTTTGGTCCAACTTGAGAGATAGGATAGTTTTTAGCTCAATTTATTGTCACAATATTGTTTTATTGCAATTATTTGTTAATTATAGACCTTTATTAAAGTTGCTCCAAAATATCTGTGAGTTCCATAAGTTTAATTGTTGCCAGAAAGAAAAAATACGAGTTCATTTTCTTTCGACATAAAAGTAAATACATTTAATCAAACGTGAACGTTAAAAAATTATAAAAAGTTAAATTATACATCTCACGAAAATTGACGTCATAATCAATTTAAAGATTTTATTCGCATTGATAAAGTATGTAGTTACACACAAGCGAAGTGTGACGTCACTGACAGTCTGTGAAATCAAGAAAAAGATTTCTTATGTTAATGGCCCATTGTATTTTTTGTAAAAAAATATTAAAAACGAGGAAAATTAGTTCCGGATTTTAATCCCCATATTTTTGTATAGATATGTATTATTTATCATGAGCATACGTTAGATTGAGTTATTTTGCTGTTAAATTGACAAAATTTTAATTTTAAATTTCAAAGCTCTGTCGTCCTTGGAGTTTTTCGTATTTGGCGATCAAAAACGTAACACGAAAATATACAAGCTAGATGTACATTTTCGTAATATGTATTGTGTGAAATATTGTTTCATATTATTCATTACTCTCTTAATATAAGTTGTTAAAATAACCATGATTTTTGAAAGGAATTAAATGTGTGCGCCAGATAATTTGGCGATATTATTTTTTCCGCCAAGGATGATAGATATGAAATTTATTCCGCTGCAACATGTTAATATCTTATATCAGATACATTGTGTATATGCTACAATTTATTTCACGTGACACGTGTGTTAAAAATTAATTTACGACATAACCTTGCTTTTTCAATTTTTGTTGCATTATTCTAATCTGTATCACTTCGTTTTCTTTAAGAAATTTGTGATCTATACATAACGTTCTAAATAAAAAGTAACCATTTCAATATTTTAAAACTTATTTAAAAGTCTGTTTTATTTAGCATTAAATTTTAAAACTTAATTTAAAACTTATTTAAAAGTCTGGAAGAGTTTAAGTCTGTTTATTTGTTTTGTAACGCTAATCTATATGATCGATGTTCGAAACTTTAATTATTTCTATTATTTTTCTTTACTTTTTCTTTAATAACTTACCAATTTAACGTTCCTGATTAAATTTGTGATTTATATATGTATTTTGCATTAAATTTTGACTCATATTTATTGCTGAAAATGCGATCTTAAAATCTTGCAATTTTCTCATCTTAATCCTCAATTATCTTAATCCTCCTTCTTGATTAACTTGAATTTACTATTAAAATTTTAACATACTCAGAATCTTCTCACCACTTCGTTAAAATATATTAATCTTTTCAGTAATATATTAATCAGTATATCCCCACAACGATATTTGGCAATTTTTTGTTGGCGATTATGGCTAAATCATAAATCTATAAATGATAAATGATAATCTAAATCATAAATCAAAAACATAAAATAATAAATCCAAAATAAACAACATATAGGCTGCCATATTATATCACAAACAGTCCAGAGCGACATCGTTATCGTTCAAAACAGCGCCAAAGAAAAATCGCCAAATTCAGCTGTGGGGATATACTGATACTGAAGTTATAATTATCCGAATATAATTACTGAAGTTATATTATAAGTTATAGTTGTGGGTAAACACTATAGTATTTCCCCACAACTGGATTTGGCGATTATGGCTAAATCATAAATCATAAAATCATAAGCTAAATCATAAATCTAAAATAAAAGCATGCAGGTTACCGTATTTTATTGCAAAGAATCCAGAACGACTTCGTTATCGTTCAAAAAGGCGCCAAAAAGAAAAAATCGCCAAATCCAGTTGTGGGGAAATACTATATACCTTATCAAGTTATCAACGTATTACTTAGCCGCAGCAACGCGTGGCCGGGTCTGCTAGTAATTATATGAAAAATTTACAATTTCGCTATGCTGATAAAATCGTAAATTACGAATAATTTACGAAATTTTCCTATTAGAATATTTGTATTCAATCATGTTCAAACAAATATCATAAATATAATTTTGATTTTGTCTAATGTATTTATGATCCTCAAAATGGAAGTTTATGCTCAATTTTGCCTTATTCTGACATGTTAAGCAAATCGTAAATTCCAAATAACTTACGAATTTTTTAAATTGGAAAAACCATAGTCTATGATATTCATGCCAGAATCCTAAATAATATTTAGAGAGTGGTTTGACGTATTTACGATGAAAATATCCCTCAAGATTGACCTTTATGTGAAATTTTACTCTATTCTGCCATGTTAAGAAATTCGTAAATTTCCAATAACTTGCGAAATTTTCAAAGTAGCATATTTATAGTTACTGATGTTCATTCTGGTATCAAAACTGATATTTTAAAACTGGTCTGACATTTTTACAGTCAAAATTTTTCATTTAATGCGCGTTTAAGTGAATTTTTGTCCTGTTTTCCCATGTTGAGAAAATCGTAAATTTCTAATAACTGACGAAGTTTTTTAATTCGAATGTTGCAAATGAATAGGGTTCTTGCCAGTGTCGAAAGTAATATTTTAAAACTGATTTGACTTCTCTGCGAGAATTTGTTCTTGAGATATCGTGTACACAGACTAACAAACTAACGGACTAGCACACTAACAGACACCCTACAGACAAAGACAATACAAATTTTGTCATTTTCGGTTCCTCACACCTGAAAACGTTTAAAAAAGTCAAAAAACCGAGGTCGAAAAATTTCACGATTACCTAAGTTCCCCATACCTATAGTATGATGGGGAACTAAAAAAAATCATGGTCTCAAATTTCAGTTCAAAATTGAATTTCTTTGGTCATTCGGTGTTCTGTTATATTTCTTTGACATGGAAATCGTCTGCATTCAACATTGAAAATAATTTTAATAAATAATTTAAACTGCATGAATTTGTTTAGGAAAATAAAGAAAAAAAAATGTGGTTGCACATACATATAGTTTATTTTATTTATTTACTATATTATATAAAACTAGTTGGCACAGGTGGACACTGCTCAGTTCCCCATCATATTTATGTTCTCATAAATTTCTAGTGCGAGGCATTTTATAATCATGTTAAAAGAAATGAATTTGACCAAAGCTTGATAGAGTGACAGAATGAAATCCCCGCCTAATAGGCTATCCACCGTTCACTTCGATATATTTATCTTATTCTAATCTATTAATTTATTTTATCTAGGTCAATTCCGTTGTTTAGTTTTCATGCTACTATTTCCAATGCAATAATTCTCAAAATTCATATTTATATGAAAAATTTACAATTTCGCTATGTTGATAAAATCGTAATTTACGAAATTTTCCTATTAGAATATTTTTATTCAATCATGTTCAAACAAATATCATAAAAATTTTGAAGTTGTCTAATGTATTTATGATCCTCAAAATGGAAGTTTATGCTCAATTTTGCCTTATTCTGAAATGTTAAGTAAATCGTAAATTCCAAATAACTTACGAATTTTTTAAATGGAATTTTTTTTATGGAAAAATCATAGTCTATGATATTCATGCCAGAGGAAAAACTTACGATAAAAATATCCTTCAAGATTGACGTTTATGTGAAATTTTGCTCTATTCTGCCATGTTAAGAAATTCGTAAATTTCCAATAACTTACGAAATTTTTATATTGGTAAATTCATAGTCATTAATATTCATGCCAGTGTCCTAAATAATATTTCAAAAGTAGTCTGACATCTTTACGATGAAAATATCTCTAAAAATTGACGTTTATGTGAATTTTTGCCCTATACTGCCATGTTAAGAAATTTGTAACTTTTCGAATAACTTGGGAAATTTTCAAAGTAGCATATTTATAGTTACTGATGTTCATTCCGTCATCAAAACTGATATTTTGAAACTGGTCTGACGTTTTTACAGTAAAAAGTTTCCATTTAATGCACCTTTAAGTGAATTTTTGTCCTATTCTCCCATGTTAAGAAAATCGTAAATTTCGAATAACCGCTGAAGTTTTTAAATTCGAATGTTGCAAATGAATAGGGTTCTTGACAGTGTCGAAGTCGAAAGTAATATTTTAAAACTGATCTGACCTCTCTGCGACAATTTGTTCTTGAAATATCGTGTACACAGACTAACAAACTAACGGACTAACACACTAACCCACTAACAGACACCCTACAGATTTTGTGATTTTCGGATTCCTCACACCTGAAAACGTGTAAAAAAGTCAAAAAACCGAAGTCGAAAAATTTCACGATTACCTAAGTTCCCCATACCTATAGTATGATGGGGAACTAAAAAGAAAGTATTGGATTTGTGAAAATGTTCGACCTCTGCTTTTCGATGGATTTATATGTACTGCGCATGATTGGCCATTTTAGAAAATGTCTGTCTGTGTTTGTGTATAAAAATTTTGAGAAAGCTATATCTCACGAACTAATAAACTAAATTTAACAAAATTTAATAGTTAAATTGGACCTTTACTTACACTGGTACATTTGTGGATCAATCACTCAATAAATGGTGCAGTCATTTATTTTTTTTATAATTTTTATTATGCCAGTGTAAAATTTTGTATAAATGTACATATGCGAATTAGTCTATGCGAAATAAAAAAAAAAAAAAAAAAAAATATATATTTACGATAGTATTAGTGAACCAGGGGGGGGAAAAATGCATATGTAGAGGAATCGCTTTTCGGGGGAAGGTACTCCAAGCGGAAGTAAATCTTCAATATGGGTACCTTTTAAAATATATCGTCCATGTTTTTAAACGTTTAGTTGAACCATAAATCTGTGATAATTTTAACACATTAATTGACTCTTTTATTATAATAAATCTTTTATTATAAAAAAATCTTGGGGGGGGGGGGGGGGGAGAAGGGACCTAAAATATCGCCACAAAGTTGGATATTTCTGTCGATTTTCCTTTCAATATTTAGTGCTATAATTCTCTGGAATCTACAGTCATCATGGAAAATAATTTTAATAAATAAATTGTACTAACAAGAGAAGTATGAATTTAAACAAAACCGAGCTTAAATTGAAGAGCATGATCGAAAACATACGGTAGCGTACAAATTTGCTGCAACAACCCCCATGGAGCGAGAAAACGACCCTAAGAGTTTTAGATCTTATATTTTCTTCTTATATATGCAGAGGAAAGAATAATAAATCCACGTTTAAAACTAGTATGTTGTAGCCACCACAAGACTTTCTTCTATATTTTCCTATACAAATACACTCAGTAACAATTAAAAAAAAAAATCCATATTTTTTTCGTTAAAAGTAAAACAAATCGATAACTTTGTTTTAAATTATCACATATTTATAGTTCAACCATTCGTTTTAAAGGTATTGACAAGACCTTTCGAAAGATACCCATCTTGAAAATTTACCCCACCGCCGGGGGTACTTCCCCCCAAGGGGGGAAGCGATACCCCCACATGCACAATTTTTTTTCCTAATCAACTACTACTATTAGTAATAATTCATATTAATTTTACAATCACAGGTTAAGAATAACTCTCATTATGTACATTTATACGAAATTTTGTCCTATACTACCATGTTAAAAATTTAGAAGAAATACGATCACAGCGCCTCCTGTTATGCGATTGATCCCCAAATCTAATCAGCACCAGACTATGTCAGGAGCCAACTAAATACCAAGTTTGGTTAAATTTCGTTAAAAAAAAAAAAAAAAAAAAAAAAAAAAAAAAAAATGATTTTTCTTTCTAAGTTTATTTTCGCAAAAAGTTAAAAAAATCGATAACTTTGTTTTAACTTATCACGGATTTATAGTTCAACCATTCGTTTTAAAGGTATTGACGAGACCTTTCGAAAGATACCCATCTTGAAAATTTACTCCCTTCGAGGGGGGACTTCCCCCCCAGGGGGGTTCACGAGGCTCCTACACATGCAAAATTTTTTTCCCAGTTGACTATCTCTATTATAAATAATTCTTGTAAATTTCATAATGATTAATGAAAAATAATTCTCTTTATGCACATTTATACAAAATGTTGCCCTATATCACCATGTTAAAAATTTAGAAAAAGCGGGATGGCAACGCAACCTGTAACACGATTTTTACCAAAAGTTGATAGGCATTAATTTATGTCAAGCTGCAACTACATACCAATTTGTATGAAATTCTGTGCATTAGTTCCTGAGATACAGTTGCCACAAAAGTTTGTCTCTCACACACACACACACAGACAGACAGACAGACAGACAGATATTTTCTAAAAATGGTCAAATCGTGTTCTACAGCTCTCAAAACGTGTAAATCCATCAAAAACCCGAGGTCGAAAATTTTTGCGAATCCAATACTTTCTTCTATTGAATATAAAAGAAAGTAAAAACTAGTATGTTGTGGCCCCCACAAGACTTTCTTCTATATTTTCTGATACAAATTCACGCAGTAACAATATTTAAAAAAAAAAAAAAAAAAAAAAAAAAAAGATTTTTTTCAGGTTTTTTTTCCGTTAAAAGTAAAAAAAAATCGATAACTTTGTTTTAAATTACTACATATTTATAGTTCAACCATTCGTTTTAAAGGTACTGACGAGACCTTTCGAAATATACCGATCTTGAAAATTTACACCCCCTTCGGGGGGGGGGGGGGTAACTTCCCCATAGGGTGGGGAAGCGATGCCCCAATTTTTTTTTCCTAAATAACTACTATTATTATCAATAATTCATATTAATTTCACAATCACAGGTTAAGAATAACTCTCATTATGTACATTTATACGAAATTTTTTCCTATACTGCCATGTTAAAAATTTAGAAAAAATACGATCACAGCGCCACCTGTTGAGCGATTGATCCCCAAATCTAATCAGCTTCAGTTTATGTCAGGTGCCAACTAAATACCAAGTCTGGTTAAATTTCGTAAAAAAAAAAAAAAAAAAAAAAAAAAAAACGATTTTTTTCTAAGATTTTTTTTCGTTAAAAGTAAAAAAAAAAAATCGATAACTTTGTTTTAAATTATCACAGATTTATAGTTCAACCATTCGTTTTAAAGGTATTGACGAGACCTTTCGAAAGATACCCATCTTGAAAATTTATTCCCCTCGAGGGGGGACTACCCCCCCAGGGGGGGTGGCGAGCCTCCTATGCATACAAAATTTTTTTCCCACTTGACTATCTCTATTATAAATAATTCTTGTAAATTTCATAATGATTACTAGAAAATAATTTTCTTTATGCACATTTATACAAAATTTCGTCCTATATCACCATGTTAAAAATTTAGAAAAAGCGGGATGGCAACGCAACCTGTAAGACAATATTTACCAAAAGTTGATAGGCACTAACTTATGTCAAGGTGCAACTACATACCAATTTGTATGAAATTCTGAGCAGTAGTTCTTGAGATACAGTTGCCACAAAATTTTGTCACACACACACACAGACAGACAAACAGACAGACAGACATTTTCTAAAAATGGTCAAATCGTGTTCTACATCTCTCAAAACGTGTAAATTCATCAAAAACCCGAGGTCGAAAATTTTTACGAATCCAATACTTTCTCTATATTACATATAGAAGAAAGTAATAAGTAGTCAATTTCAGTTAACTGAAATGCAAGGAAATCTCAAAAAATGTAAATTCATCGAAAATAGGAAATCAAAAGTTTTTCCGTATCTTCTACTTGTCTTATATGTGCAGAAGCTAGCAATAAATCCACTTTTTTAAAAATAAGTAGTCGATTTCAGTTAACTGAAACTAAAGAAAGATCAAAACATGTAAATTCAGTGCAAACCGGAAATCGAAATTTTTTCCATATCTTTTACTTTTTTCTTATACATGATGAAGCTAATAATAAATACACTTTTTTAGCTAAATTTAACACTTTCGCGACCGCTGGCATAGATTCACATCATTTGAAAATCTGTAACTCCACCAGTGGGCATTTCTTTCGCAATTTGTATGCTATTTATTTCTTAAATATATAACCAATATTCACAGCTTTAAAATGAAATATACTACGGATACAAATACTTTGATTAGAAAGAATATAATTATAATGTATATCCATTTGTAATATAAATGTGAATACAGAAAATTTTGTTCTGAAATATTGTAACATGGGAGAATAACGCCCACAGGCGTATCTTACTGTCAAAAATTCAAAATCATGCGTTAAATAATTTGGGATACAAAGGGTTAACAAATAATATTAATAATAGATTAAAAAAATGAAATGTAATACATAATTTCAGTGGAAATCCCCACCCCTAAATTTTCCCCTTGCCGCATATGTTGATGTTTTAGAATTTTTCAACTTTGTAGCCCCCCAGAAGATATTTAGCAGTTAAAACAATCCTCACCCTTATTAAAAATCAAATTTATAGCCATAAAATTACCGAAAAGTTATAAAAAGTAAAGGGCCGTCCCTAAAAAACGGTGAGCGATAGAGCAAAAATAGTGCTATTCGGATTCAGGAGGTGATTTTACATAAGAATTTACCAAAATGGTGTTGGGGGCAATTTTCATGCCGAACAGTGTTATCCATTGAATTTTTTGTAAAAAATTATTAAAAATTAAGGAAAATTGTTTTCCGATTTTAATCCCCATATTTGGGTATAATTATAAATTAGTTATCATGCACATGTGTTAGATTAAGTTATTTTGCTGTCAAATTGACAAAACTTTAATTTTAAATTTCAAAACCCTGTCGTCCTTGGCATTTTTTGTATTTGGTGATCAAAAACGCAATACGAAAATATGCATACCAAATGTGTATTTTCGTAATATCTGTTGTATGAAATATTGTTTCATATTATTGATTGCTCTCTTAATAAAAGTTGCTAAAATTACCATGATTTTTGAAAGGAATTAAATATATTCGCCAAATAATTTGGCGATTTTTTTTTTTCCTCCGCCAAGAACGACAGATTCCGCTGCAAGTTGCAACGTATACTAAGCGACAAAAAAAAAAAAGCCGCACTTGGATATTTTCCTTTTCATCTTCTACAACCGCCAATTTTATCGTTTAAAAAGCAAACTTTCGAACAGATTTTATTATGTTGTCCTAGACATACACTTAAGCTTTGAGTCCAGTGTTAAAAACAAAATGCAATTGTCAGAAAAATTGTAATTTTAGAAATTATTTCAAAAACGGTAAGAATAAGGCAGTTAACGATGCCACAAAAAGTATTAATTTTTGAATGAAAATAAAATCAAAAAATATTTTACTGCATTAGATGGCAAAATAATTAAATGTTAACGAAATATTGGTACTAAATAAATAAATAAAAGGGTTTTTAGCAAGATCTAAAATTTTTTGGCCATTTAAACTGGAAATTTGATTTTAGGCGGCCATGCTGCTCATCCAAGAGAGATGACCGTAAGTTAAAAAGTCATTGCTTATAAAATCGGTTTGCATTACATTTAGAACATAAAAGAGATTCAGAAAAAAGTGTTTAGCAGCATAATTTCTTTAACTACAGTACAACAACTATTAAACAAAGCAGGTTTAAATGACAGTAATTTTGAAAAAAAAAAAAAATCCATTCTTAGTGAAGAGAAATAGGAAAGCAAGACCTCAGTAGGCTAAAAAAAAAAATTAAAAAATGATTAGTTAATTATTGGGCTGAACTGGTTCTCTTTGATGAGTTAAGTTTAACTTATTTCGAGCTAAAGAAAACAAGCAGATCTGACAACGAAAATATGACTGACTTAATGAAAATCGCACTTTTAAAACAGTGACACATTCTCCGTACATTATGGTACGGAGGTGCATAACTTTTCAAACAGTCGGGCAAATTTTTATGCTCAAGGGATCAATTAACTCTTAATAAAACATAATCTTCATAAAAGTGGTGCCTGACCGACTATTTTGGAGGTATCTTGGACATTTCCGCAAACAACATTTCAAGATGATAATGCACCTTACTACACGGCGTCTGTGGTAAGTTTATTCACTTCAAATTGTCAAAATTTCCTATCCATTCCCATGAGAACCTATAATTCTGTAAATAATCATAACTTTTTTCATCTTAAGTTAAATCCCACGAAGGATATAGTAGAATTTCTTCTTTACCAGACATGGAAATAGTCCTAATCGCGATCCGCTCGAAAATGTTTCGTCTATAAAAATGCGGGGGAGAGGATTCGAAATTTGCAGCCTATAACTCTGCCAGAACTAGAAAAAATTATTTGTGATATTTGGCACATTGAAATTTCTGAGATTTATATTAAAACACTGTATAAAACTATGTCATTGCGCATTAAAACACTAATTCCATATAATGATGGAATTATCCCAATGCAGAATACATATTTTTACTAAAAAATAGCTTAGATCTAACAAATAAATAGCTTTATTTCATATATTAAAATATAACTTGTTTATTTCGCTTAATAAATCATAATAGAATAAATGTTTATGTTTATTGCATTATGCTCAAAAAGTAAGTATTATGCAGATTTTTAAAAAGTACTTCGTAGAGTTCAATAAAGCGAATTATTAAATGAAAAATGTACATAGGTATCATTTCATCCCTTTGGTATTATGCAAACAAAACAGTTTTATTTGTTTCAAACATTAATTTTAAAATTATTACAAATAAAAAAGGTATAAGTCATTTTTTCGGCAGTGCGGCTTTTTCTTTTTTGTTGCTTAGTATATATTAGTATCTTATATCAGATACTTTATTTAGATATTTGAAAAAAAATCTAACTTCAAATTATGACAGAATATTTACAATTTTCCTTTTATTTAGTATATTAGTTGGATATTTATTGTGTAAATATCACCCTTTGAAATGAAATGTTTATGTTTACATTCGAAACTGGAAGTTTACCGTTTTTTTTTTTTTTTTTTTTTTTTTTTCTACAATTTTTAATTTAAAATTTTATCAATTTTCAACAAAAATAACTCAATCTAACACATGTAGGCAGTAACTTATATATAACTATATCCAAATACGGGGATTAGAATCGGGAGATAATTTCCGTTAATTTTCAATATTTTTTTACAAAAAATCCAATGGACGATTAACATAGGAAATATTTTTCTTGGCTCCACGGACGGCCAGTTACGTCATCATTCGCTTGCGTATAGTGATGCTACATTAAACAAATTACTGTGTATATGGTTTTATTTGAGTTTGATGAAATTGCCAGATTTAACAACTTTTCACTTTTAGGTATATTTTAATGTACTAAGGGGCTCTGCCCCCTGCTAGCTCCGCTCTCCAACCCCCGAGGGAGGCTTCGCCTCCCCCAGATTTGCTTCATTTATTAATCCCTGCGGGACTCTGTCCACCTACTCGCTGCTTTGCATTTCACTGAATAGGAATATTAATATTGCATAACGCAAGACAAAGGCAGAAAAATGTTATAGAAATCTCAGCATTCAATGACAAATTCTAATACATAATATAATATTTAAAACCACATTTTTATTTATGTATTTTATGAAATTGAAATATACTAAAAATTAGTAATTTTTTCAGAATAGAAATTTGAAATAGCTAGATAATTTTGCATTAGTTTTATTATATGACCACTTTTAAATTTTTGTCACTATTTGGCGATGAATTATTTGGTATAACTGCTTGTTAAAGAAAAAAAAATGTAAATATAGTACCTATTTTGGCATAGATGATATCCGTCATCATTGGCGATTTTTGTATTTGACGATCAAAAACGTAATACGAAAATATGTTTCACATGTATATTTTCGCAACATGTATTACACGAAATATTGTTTCATATTATTCTTGGCTCTCTTATAAGTTAATATAAAAAACCATGATTTTTGAAAGGAATTAAATATGTTCGACACATAACTTGGCGACTTTTCTATCGGCAAAGACGACAGATATCCTGTTTCCCTATTTTTTCTAATGCCTATACTTTTTGTAGTATATAATACCCTATATATATTTCTAACTAGCCGCCTTCGGCGACCAGCTGGTTCGCGATCCCTGAAAAATCCGACTTTACGAAACTCCCGCTCGGTGACGCCTTTTTCCCGTTTCAGGTCTAATAACAGCTTATCGATATATCGTGAAAATAGCTTATTGAAAGCGCAGTAAATTCCCGTGCGGTAGCGCCCTCTTCCCTTTTCAATATCTGAAACAGCCTGTTCGCTCACCATGTTATGATCTTTCAGATTTTCTGATTTTTGTGTCTGACTTATCTGTGGTTTTCTCCAAAACTTGCTTAATTCCGCGCTATATATCGTTAAAAATTATTAGTACGAAATGTGAGCGAAAATCTGAATTTGAAACACTGTAAAATATAAAAGAATAAAAATTTTCTGGTTTTTCCGTAGTTTTCTTCGAAAGTTTCGTACAGAATTTGAACGGCTTATATCATTTTAATAGCCTGCAATAAAAATACTTTAAAATATCTTTTGAATGATGTATTATGTATTACATAATGAATATCTATGATATATTTTAGACTCAAAATGGCTAATCTATCAAGGGCGATTAACGATTTCTATTGAAATCCATCTAAAATTTAAGAATTCCAAAACTGCTTTTTTACAACCGAACTCATAAAAAAAAAAAGGGGGAAAAAATCAATATTATTCTGTTAAAAGTAACTCATTAACAGATGACATTGGTGAATGGTGTCATTAACAGATGAAATAAAAATGAATTTAAATAAATATAATATGTCTATTTATTTTATTTTTAAAGCTATACTTTAGATTTTTTTAACTGCATACAGGTGAGCTATAATGACGGGCAATTTCGAAGTTCTGCTTCTGATCGATTTTAAATTGAAAAAATTCAAAAACTGCTTTTTTTATTTCCAGTATAATTTGTCACGTGGGCGAAAAACTTTTTCCCGACCTCTAGCACCTGGCACTGAAGAATCTTATTCTCTCTTCTCTGTCAAGGTCAGTTCCAAGAGTTTCAGAAACGTCGATTCAGAATTTCATCGAAAACTGCCGCGATACTGAATATTAAAAAAATTATAACTCATTCAGTTTTTGAAATTTTCTCTCAATCTTCTGGGTATTCAATTGTTGAAGCGAGATCTATATACAAAAAAAAAAAAAAAAAAAAAAAAAGAAATGATTTATCTCTAAACGCTTTTGAGTTATAAAATGTTTTGTGAAAAAATCGATGTTTCGTAAAATCTAAAAATATGGATCGCTAATCCGTATTTTGTAAAAATGTTTATATGGTTCGAAAGAGGATTAAATGTCCTTTCCAAATATACCAGTTGTTAAGAAATGGAACAGTTACTTGGTCGTACAGGGCGTTTCAAAAAAGACAATCGAGAAAAAGAGAAATTTTCGACCCTTTTTAATTTTTTTTTTTAAATATAAAAAATCCGTATTTTTAAAAAAACATTGTACCGTAAGAATCGGTAATAAATACTCTTTCTCGTGGTACAGGTATATTTTCGATATTTCCAACAGATCGGAAGCGATCGCTTTAGAAAAACCCGCGAAATTTTTCTCTCTCTGCTTTCTCTTTTGAGAAACACGCTGAAGGGCGAAAATTACGATCCGCTCGCTTTTTAATTAGGCATTGGTCGACGTTTTAATTAATATCTCCGGAACTAATTAAAATTTTTAAATTCTGTTTTCACTATCAACTCGGGAAGGCTTCTGAGCACCCGTATGTCAAATTTTATACTACTGCGTTCAGTAGGGGCTGAACGTATAGATGCACAGACAGACAGACATCTTCTTTTATAATTATAGATGTACAGTTAGGTAATAATTTTACACATTTGAAATGTTTATTATTATTATTGTCATTTTAATTTGAAAAAATTAACTACATCTTCAATTGTTAATTCTCTGCTACCTACTTCTTAAAATAACGAAGGATAAAATGTACTCGATTCTCTATAAACTTTTATGTGATGATTTTTTTCCTGGCCATAAATTTAAAATACTTCGGATATATTTTATGCTAAATATAAATACACTTAAAGTAAAAAAAAGACAAATACAGTTTAAAGTGATATTTGCGAGCGACAAATTACAATACTAAATTTATTTCTGCATAGATTTTTTTTTTTTTTTTTTTTACACCATGGATTACATTTTAAATTTCCCGTGGAAAATGACATCATGATAGAAAAACGTCATAACAAACTTTTTTCAAGGTGGCAAATAGAGTACCTTCATAAACCCGAAGTTTTTAATTAATAACTTCCTTATTTAAAAAGATAAAAATTTCTAATTAGCTAAAGTTTCTTCCTTGGAATACACGGCACACATTGGTACCTCTCATGATGCAGAGGAGTTTGCCCTCAGCAAGCAGTCGCAGACAAAGAAAAGAAAAGAAAAGAAAAAAATGACGCCAGCGACAGTTATTATTATTTTTTACTTTTTAAATATATTATAGAGAAAGGAATACGTGTATGAAAGGGAAAAATGCATAAAAAATAAAAGTATTTTTAAATATCTTCTTGACATCCTAAGAAAATAATTTTTGTATTCTCCGCATCTGGCTAACCAAACTTTTCGAATGATACCCTTATCAACCCTCTAATCCCATAATTAATATGTTAAAAAGGGACCACAAATTTTATGCTTGCCTATTAATATATAGATCATGTGCATGCAAAGTAATACATGACACAAATGATAAAAATCTGGTGTGAAACAACCACACGACTTCCATTACCCACTATTACACATATTATATGCATTTTTGAGAGCTAATGTGATCAGAAAACATAAAAGTGACCTAAAGAGAAAATCGTTAGAGCCGTTTATGAGATACCAACTTTTACAAAAAATCAATTATTGACCAGAAAACAATAATTACATACAAAAGGATATTTAAAAGTGAGTTAGTATGGCGAGTTTGAAAAAAATCCGTAAAGCAGTTTTTAAAGGAACGCGTTTGCAAGACCTGAAATTGAGCTATTTATACAGGACGCCTATCAATTTTCCTGAACTAACCAACTATATCATTCGAAAGGACATCTAATAGAGTGTTTATATAGCAAGTTTGAAGAAAATCGTTAGAGCCGTTTTTGAGATACGGACTTACGGTCCCACTTCCGGTTTTTTAATTTTCACCAAAATTTGGAAATTTCATCTGTACACCAGACGTATTTCAATTCTAAAGTTTCGTAGCTCTATCTTTATTAGTTTCTGAGCTATAATAGTCAGAAGGTTCTCCACATACATACATACACACTGACCAATTGCCAAAAACCACTTTTTTGGACTCAGGGGACCTTAAAACGTGTAAATCAGGTGAAAACCCGATATCGAATTTTCAGACCGAATACAATACTTCTATTACCTACGGCAGTAGGGTAATGGAAATAAAAAGTGACGGCCACCTAAGAGCAATAAAAATTGAAATATCACTGTAATTCAAAAAATAACGATAGGAACGAACTGTAAATTTGGGAACCCATATTTTTGATAATGCCCATTTTATTTCTGCAAAAATTAATTAGGTCATAATTCTTAAATTTTTTAAATATGAATTTATTAATAATTTTCATAATTCAAAAAGTGTTTTTCAGTCCAAAATATGCATGGAATATTTTTGGGTTATTTCATTCTAACGTAATAAATAAATACATTAATTTGTTGGAAAGAGATTGAATTAATGTTTATTGCAGTTATTTAACCATCTCCATATTTTAACGAACGATCTTAACGAACGATTTTAACGAACCATCTCCATATTTTAACGAATTATAACTCTGTGAAAAAAATATAAGCTATACCATTTTCTGGGCTGATTTGATCCAAAGAATCCAAAAAGCTTGTCGAAATTGGGGGTTGCCTTTGAAAAAAAAAAAAAAAAAAAAAAAAAAAGAAATTGGTGCCAGTTTTTACATGTATTCCCTTCAGCAAAATCTAACTAAACCGTCTAAACTAGGTCTTATTACTAATCGATCGGCACCAGCTGCATGTCTCTACACTAATTTATGGAGAAATTAGTCAGGAAAGGAGGGGGGAGGGGCTCTGTTTTTCTTTTATGACTGTACATACAGTGCGGCCAGAATGAATAATATATTTGCAATGCGGCCCACCAAGTGTTTTGGGTTGAACAGGCCTGCTGTAGCCCACAAAATGACAGCAATTTCAAACCAAATATAATACTGTTGCGAATTTGTAAATAATTGTACTTATTTTTGTATAAATTCTTTCAGAGAGTTGATGCAATGTCAATTTTCTGCATTCTTAGTTCTTTTTTGCATTAAAATAGCTAATTTTCCCTTAAAAACGCATTAAAAAGCTCCAATAGAGCAGGTAATGGATTTGGCGAGAAAATCATTATTATCGATATAACAAAGATGGAAGCTGTAAGATGATTGGTTAACATAACAAGATACTAGCAATTTCCAGAACAATCTGGGTTCGATAGAGGGGTATAAAAGGAGGCCCAATGCGCTAAATGAGGGCATCTCAGTTGAGTTTCCCCAAATGCTTTCATTGCTACTGAATTATAGCCTTGCTTTACGTTAATGCTTTGATACAGTTTGTACTGCGAATTTGCTGTTGACAGCTGTTATTGAAACTGTGTTTACTGGTGAAACTGAAGTTGATACCTGGTTTATAGACCTGTATTCTTCTGGAATTTTCTGTAAAGTTTGCAGCCTCTGCAAGATTCGCTCTTCTTTCTCGGACAACTCACGAACCCCCAAGAACGCAACATTTCTGGTGTCAGGAGTGGGGTTGTCTGTGAATGGTGATAACTAAAGGTATGGAGCAAGAAATGAAGAAATTGGGCTTAGCTGATCAGATAAGTGAAATGAAAGAAGGGCAAAAAGAGATGAAAAATAGTATGGAAACGTGGCAAAAAGAGATGAGAGATAGATTGACTGAAAAAATGAAAGCAGTACAAGAGAAAATGGTAACCGGGTTAACTGAAGAAATTAAGTCCATTCAAGAAAAAGTTGAATTAAATCAAAACGAAATGAAGAAAGATCTCTCATCAGTAAGGAATGACTTGGTAACTGTAAAAGAAGTGATAGAGAGCAAATTATCAGTTGTGAAAAGTAGAATGGATGGAACAGAAGCTTAAGTCATGAAGATAGAAGAGAGCTTTGGGGAGAAAGTTACAGAAAATTTTTATCAAGAGCTGAAAGGAAGGTTTCATAACCCAGAAAGATGAAAGAGATAGAAGAATCCAGAATCAATTAAGCAATCCACCTACGATGGCAGTTCCTCCTGGCAGGTACATAAAACACAGCTTTCCATTGTAGCTGAAGCTAAAGCTGCGAATCTACTGCAAAGACAGTCCATTTAACAGTAGCATTACTAGGCGATGCAGCCGATATACTGAGAACCATTTCGAAAGAAGAATGACATGACTTTCAGGTTCTGACTGGAGCATTGGAGCAACGTTTTAGAGAAAAATGTTCTAAGGTCTATAGTCACCTCCAATTAAAGTTCTGTTACCAGAAAGCGGGTGAAAGTTTGAAATAGCTGGCATCAGATATTCAGAGACTATCACACCTAGCTTTCTCCGACTGCCGCACCGACACTCGAGATGATTTGGCCCTTCAGTATTTTATCAATACCGTGCGAGATCCAGAGATTCAAAAAGTGCTTAGACTCTCCAATATCAAGGATGTTGAATCAACTTTAGGCTACACACTGAAGACCGAGGCAGCCCAACAAGCCTCCCGTAAAGACCGCCATACCATCTAATGAGAGCAGTCTCATTAGATGATACACCAGCTGATCTGAAGGAAATGAAGAGAAATCTCGCAGACATTACGAGAAGATTGCACAGCCTCGGAAATAATAAAGAAGTAAAGGATCTGAAGGTAAAATGCTGGGCTGTGGAAGAGATGCACATGTGAAGAGAAACTGCGCTATAAGACAACCTATTGAAAATAACCCAGTTTCACGATCACTAGAGGGAAACTAAGAGAAGGCCATCTCGCTGGGCAGAGGTTGCTGGAAATTAAAAAGCCCCACTTTGCAGTATTTTATGTGTTTTCGATGAATGGCGGCGAGAATGGACTTTATGTTTATGGTCAAGTTAACACCACCACTTTCCATATGATTCTGGACACTGGAGCCAACATAACCATCATTATAACGGATGCAGTTCATAATTTCAAAAAGAAAATCATCTGGACGCTGCCCTATGTTAAACTCCAGACTGTGACCGGTGACGAAATCAAAATATATGGAAAAATGAACTTGACCATCATATTTAGAAATGCCAGTTACCATCTTATGGTATATGTGGCTGATATAAGAGATCCTCTAATCCTTGGAATTGATTTCCTGAGAAAGTTAACTTTAAATTGGACTTCAAGAATAATGAACTGCATTTAAGTTCCGAAGTCAAAGCTGTGTTTAACCCTGAAAACCCAGACATTAAGCCAATTTGTCAGATAACACCCAATTATAATGGGCTATTTTTTTTAAATTCAAGAGTGTTACAGTTAATGGGGTTATTGTTGTTAATCCTAGAGAAAGCGGTAGAGAGTTTATTGTAGTTTAAGTCAGTGAGATGTTCGGATTTACGATCTTTTAGTTAGTGTTTAGTCATACCGATATAACAGGCAGGTTTAATGTCTTTGAATTTAAAATTGATTTTATAAATGCCGGATGTATATTTAAAGTGGATGGGATCTTTTTCGTTCCAGATGTGTTGGAAAATATTTTTATCAGGTTTAATTGTGATATTGATGTTATGTTTATTAGATTCGTTTTTTATTTTTATTGATGCGCCTTTACAGTATGGGATAGTGGAGGTGAAAAGTGATTTAGTTTTTTGTGCATTATTTATATTATTTAGATGTTTCAAATGTTGTTTATAAAGTTTTGAACTGTGGAGGGGCTGTAGTTAGCTTTTTTAGCAATAGTTTTGATAAATTTGAGTTCTTTATTAAGAAAAGTTTTATTGGAGCAAATAAGAATGGTGCAGTTAATGTAAAATCTAATAGCAGCATATTTATAGGGAAGGGGGGGGGTTACATTTGTTATTAATAATTTTGTTATTATTCGTGGATTTTCGGAAAACAGCAGTATCAAATGAGTTATCTTTATTTTTAATTATAGTGACATCCAGGACATTTGAACAGTTATTAGTTTCAGTTTCATTTGTAAATTTTATATGGGGATCTAATTTATTTAATTTGGTGAGGAGTTCAGAAGGGTTAACGGAATTGGGGATTATAGTGAAAACATCATCAACATACCGTAGCCACAAGTTACAGTTTATAATACTATACGCAGAATTTTCCAATAGTCGCATTTTCAATTCAGTGATAATTCCCGATATGGGTGAGCCCATGGGGACATCCTGAGTTTGGTGGTATATGTTATCATTAGAAAAAAGTAGGATTCGTTGAGTAAAATGTTACTAGTACGTATGAGAGTCTCACTAATTTTGTTATTCCCGTGAGTATCGATAATTTTAGATTATATAATATTGCTAATTTCAGATACATTGATAGAAGGGTACAGTTCTTTAACGTCAAAACTATTAAGAGTATCGTGAAACCGAATATTAGTATCTCGTAATTTTTTAATAAAGATTTTGGTAGAGTTTATGGAATAATCAGAGGGGGGGGGAGGAGGGATTTATAGATATCTTTCATATGCTTTTCAAGGCAGTAAGTTGGACCCTCAGATTTGCTAACAATTGGGCGAAGAGTAGGGGGGGTTTATGGTCTTTGTACTTTCCAAAAAGGCGGGGAATAATTGAAGCGCGGTTATTGAAAATAGGGAGGGTGTTAGTGGGCAAACTTCCAGTCTTTATAAGCAATTTAGTTTTTTCAATAAGTTGTTTGAGAGGGGAATGGGTAACTTTAATGGCTTTTAATTTAGCAATAGTATCGATCATCATATTGTTATAGTGAGTTCTGTCATAATAGGGACATCACTTGTCTAATGTCTGACAAAACAAATCCTTTAACAATTATGGTCAGAACTCACTATAACAATATGATGATCGATACTATTGCTAAATTAAAAGCCGTTAAAGTTACCCATTCCCCTCTCAAAAAACTTATTGAAAAAACTTAATAACTAAACTTATAAAGACTGGAAGTTGGTCCAACAACACCCCCTCAATTTTCAGTAACCCCGCTTCAATTATTCCCCACCTTTTTGGAAAGTACAAAGACCATAAAAAAAAACCCTACTCTTCGCCCAATTAACAAATCTGAGGGTCCGACTTACTGCCTTGAAAAGTATTTGAAAGATATTTATAAATCCGTCCTCTCCCCCTCTGATTATTCCATAAATTCTACCGAAACCTTTATTCAAAAATTACGAGATACTAATATTAATTTTCATGATACTCTTAATAGTTTTGACGTTAAAGAACTGTACCTTTCTATCAATATTTCTGAAATTAGCAATATTATACAATCTAAAGTTATCGATACTTACGGGAATAACGTAATTAGTGAGACTCTCATACGTACTAGTAACTTTTTACTCAACGAATCCTACTTTCTTTAATGATAACATATACCACCAAACTCAGGGTGTCCCCATGGGCTCACCCATATTGGGAATTATCACCGAATTGAAAATGCGACTACTGGAAAACTCCGTTTAATATTATAAACAACTGTAACTTGTGGCTATGGTATGTTGACGTTATTTTCACTATAACCCTTCTGAGCTACTCACCGAAATAAATAAATTAGATCCCCATATAAAATTTACAAATGAAACAAACTAATAACTGTTTAAATTTCCTGGACGTCACTATAATTAAAAATAAACTCATTATTTGATACTGCTGTTTTCCGAAAATCCACGAATATCAAATGTAAAACCCCCCATCCCTATAAATATGCTGCTATTAGATCTTACATTAATAGCGCCATTCTTATTTGCTCCAATAAAACTTTGCTTAATAAAGAACTCAAATTTCTCAAAACTATTGCTAAAAAAAGCTAACTACAGCCCCTCCATAGTTCAAAAACTTTATAAACAACCTATGCGGAAGGCCCGGGTTCGATTCCCGGCTCTGGTATTTTTCACATAGTTGGTAAAAAAATCAACCTTCTACTCCATTCATCTAAATTAATTTCCAGGTTGATGAATTAAATTTCTGAATTGAAATTTCGTGGCCGTTTGGAGTTATGCCATGTTTAAATTTGTCACTTGATATAGCTGCTTTAATGCAGACTCGGTGACCTTGCCAACGTAAATTATGTGAGAAGTGCCGAGCTGGTTATCAGCCAGGGTAGCTCAGTGGTTAGAGCATCCGCGCGTTATGCGGAAGGCCCGGGTTCGATTCCCGGCTCTGGTATTTTTCACATAGTTGGTAAAAAAAAATCAACCTTCTACTCCATTCATCTAAATTAATTTCCAGGTTGATGAATTAAATTTCTGAATTGAAATTTCGTGGCCGTTTGGAGTTATGCCATGTTTAAATTTGTCACTTGATGTAGCTGCTTTAATGCAGACTCGGTGACCTTGCCAACGTAAATTATGTGAGAAGTGCCGAGCTGGTTATCAGCCAGGGTAGCTCAGTGGTTAGAGCATCCGCGCGTTATGCGGAAGGCCCGGGTTCGATTCCCGGCTCTGGTATTTTTCACATAGTTGGTAAAAAAATCAACCTTCTACTCCATTCATCTAAATTAATTTCCAGGTTGATGAATTAAATTTCTGAATTGAAATTTCGTGGCCGTTTGGAGTTATGCCATGTTTAAATTTGTCACTTGATATAGCTGCTTTAATGCAGACTCGGTGACCTTGCCAACGTAAATTATGTGAGAAGTGCCGAGCTGGTTATCAGCCAGGGTAGCTCAGTGGTTAGAGCATCCGCGCGTTATGCGGAAGGCCCGGGTTCGATTCCCGGCTCTGGTATTTTTCACATAGTTGGTAAAAAAATCAACCTTCTACTCCATTCATCTAAATTAATTTCCAGGTTGATGAATTAAATTTCTGAATTGAAATTTCGTGGCCGTTTGGAGTTATGCCATGTTTAAATTTGTCACTTGATATAGCTGCTTTAATGCAGACTCGGTGACCTTGCCAACGTAAATTATGTGAGAAGTGCCGAGCTGGTTATCAGCCAGGGTAGCTCAGTGGTTAGAGCATCCGCGCGTTATGCGGAAGGCCCGGGTTCGATTCCCGGCTCTGGTATTTTTCACATAGTTGGTAAAAAAATCAACCTTCTACTCCATTCATCTAAATTAATTTCCAGGTTGATGAATTAAATTTCTGAATTGAAATTTCGTGGCCGTTTGGAGTTATGCCATGTTTAAATTTGTCACTTGATATAGCTGCTTTAATGCAGACTCGGTGACCTTGCCAACGTAAATTATGTGAGAAGTGCCGAGCTGGTTATCAGCCAGGGTAGCTCAGTGGTTAGAGCATCCGCGCGTTATGCGGAAGGCCCGGGTTCGATTCCCGGCTCTGGTATTTTTCACATAGTTGGTAAAAAAATCAACCTTCTACTCCATTCATCTAAATTAATTTCCAGGTTGATGAATTAAATTTCTGAATTGAAATTTCGTGGCCGTTTGGAGTTATGCCATGTTTAAATTTGTCACTTGATATAGCTGCTTTAATGCAGACTCGGTGACCTTGCCAACGTAAATTATGTGAGAAGTGCCGAGCTGGTTATCAGCCAGGGTAGCTCAGTGGTTAGAGCATCCGCGCGTTATGCGGAAGGCCCGGGTTCGATTCCCGGCTCTGGTATTTTTCACATAGTTGGTAAAAAAAATCAACCTTCTACTCCATTCATCTAAATTAATTTCCAGGTTGATGAATTAAATTTCTGAATATAAACAACGTTTGAAACATCTAAATAATATAAATAACGCACAAAAAACTAAATCACTTTTCACCTCCGCTATCCCATACTGTAAAGGCGCATCAATAAAATAAAAAATGAAGCTAATAAACATAACATCAATATCCCTATTAAACCTGATAAAAATATTTTCCAACGCATCTACAATGAAAAAGATCCCATCCACTTTAAATATGCATCCGGCATTTATAAAATCAACTTTAAATTCAAAGACAATAAACCTGCCTGTTATATCAGTATGACTAAATGCCAACTAAAAGATCGTAAATCCGAACATCTCGCCGACTTAAAGTGCAATAAACTCCCTACCGCTTTCTCTAGGATTAATAACAATAACCCCATTAACCTTAACACTCTTAAATTTCAAAAAATAGTCCATTATAATTCCCATCATTTTGCCCTAAAACGTGAAGCGATTGAAATTTTAACCACTAACGAAGCCGTCAACGATAGAGAGCACAGCAATATTCCTCCAGATTGGCAACATCTTATTGAAAAAATGAAGCAAAGTGAAGAGAAACAGCAGAAGAGGAACAACAAACGAGAAACAGAAACCGGCAATGTCATTCGAGCACTGAAGATGAACCCAGTGGGTTCGAAATATATCTGCTTAACCTATTAAGGAGTTTTTGTAAGGTATTTTCGCAAATATTTTTAAAATGTGTTAATCCTTTATAATTAAATTATGAACGTACACAACTTTGCTCAGGAGCAGATGATTCACATGGCAATGGAGAAGATGAAGACAAGGTATGATCTAAAGGGCCCTTTCAAGGAAGGAGACAGATTGGTTGTGGAATCCTGTTCAACGCAAAGGACTCCGTCCCAAGCTACAGTGTAACTGGGACGGTCCCTACACAGTTTTAAAAAGACTGAATGATGTTGTACTAAAAATTGCTAAAACACTTTCATCAAAACTGAAGGTGATCCATTATGATCGGTTAGCCACATACCACAAGTAATGGTAATGTTCAAATTTAAAATGTAAACATTTGTTAAATTTTTGCATTTGTAATGTGATTATTTGTATATAAATATTTGTACTTGTTTGTAAATATGTAAATATTTCTCACTTGCTTCAATTCAAATTTAAATACCTTATTCTCATCCTTTTGAAAAAGCGAATATATTTCGGCATGCACTTCGCAGCCCTCCTTAGCGCTAAAATGACGACTCTATTTGCTGGCCTTTCCAAAGAAAACATTCCACTCCTCATAGTCGGTCAACTTAATTTCACTTCTTGAGGTTTAATAACTGTTGCCAATCATTGGGTATTAAGCTGTGTTTACGGTCGTTAATAGCGGAATTGGTGGTTAGGATTTCTATGGCTTCGCGTTTTAAGGCAAATTTGTGGTTCGGTCAACTTAATTTCACTTCTTGAGGTTTGTTGCCAATCATCGGGTATTAAGCTGCGTTTACAGTCGTTAATAGCGGAATTGGTGGTTAGGATTTCTATGGCTTCACGTTTTAAGGCAAATTTGTGGTTGTTATAGGGGGCTATTTTTTGAATATTAATGGTGTTAAGGTTAATGGAATTATTGTTATGGGTGGTAGAAAGCGCAGTAATAGATTTATTGAACTTAAGATCTGAAAGATGTTCTTTTTAACATTCTTTTATGGGTCTTTTTGTCATTCCTATATAGCTAGCTTGTGAATTGTTCTCAAAGTTAAAGTTTATTCTGTTAATTCCAAAAGTGTCTTTAAATGTTATAGGGTCTTTTTCATTCCGTAGGTGTTGAAAAACATTTTTGTTGGGCTTTATTGGGATATTCATATTATGTTTAGCGGCTTCGTATTTCAAGGAGTTATTATTTTCGTTTTCATTTGTAAATTTTAGGTTGCAATCAAATTTATTTATGTCTTCTAGAAGAGAGTCTGGATTAACATGATCTGGGATGATAGTAAAAATGTCATCTACATACGTATGAAAACGAGAATAACTCTTTACCGTTTCTAGATATTTTAGTAACTAAAAAACCGGATAACACTTTTGAAACTACTCTCTAGAGGAAGCCCACAAACAATAATGAAATTATAAATAATAAATGCAAAACCCCCATCGTGTACAAATTAGCCGCCATATGCTCTTATATCAACAATGCAATCCTTATCTGTTCCAACCAAACCCTTCTAAAAACTGAAATTAATTACATGAAAGATATTGCTAGCAAAGCGAACTATAGTAAAAATATAGTACAAAAATTTTATAAAAATCAGCTGAAAATTCTTAATAAAATCACCGATGCTCAAAAAACTAAAACCAATTTCACCACTGCAATTCCCTCCTGTAACAGTGCCGCTAAACATAATATCAACATCCCAATAAAGCACAAGAAAAATGTTTTTCAACACCTACGGAATGAAAAAGACCCTATACCATTTAAAGACACTTCTGGAATTTACAGAATAAACTTTAACTTTGAGAACAATTCACAAGCTAGCTATATAGGAATGACAAAAAGACCCATAAAAGAATGTGAAAAAGAACATCTTTTAGATATTAAGTTCAATAAATCTACAACTGTGCTTTCTACCACCCATAACAATAATTCCATTAACCTTAACACCATTAATATTCAAAAAATAGCCCCCTATAACAACCACAAATTTGCCTTAAAACACGAAGCCATAGAAATCCTAACCACCAATTCTGCTATTAACAACCGCGAACACAGCTTAATACCTGATTATTGGCAACAGTTATTAAACCTAAAAAAGTGAAAGGAAGTGGACCGGCTACGAGGAGTGGAATGTTTACCTTGGAAGTGCCAGCAAATGGAGTTGTCATTTTAGCGCTGAGGAGGGCTGTGAAGTGCATGCCGAAATATATTCGCTTTTTCAAAAGGATGAAAATAAGGTATTTAAATTTGAATTGAAATAAACGATAATCCTTTAAAATTACACCATTTCTCACTTGATTTTGCAATCTGTATTTTTATTTAGTTCTTATATGCAACTTAGTTTTTGTATTTTAATTTGTTTAGTTTTCCCTCCTGATCAAGGGCAGTACAAAGGTTGTATTGCCTGGGATGTGCAGTCCTCTGCAGAGGGCAGTGTTGCGAATTTGTAATTGTATAAATTCTTTCAAAGAGACTTAGTAAGTTGATAAAATGTCAATTTTCTGCATTTCTAGCTCTTTTTCGCTTCAAAATAGCAATTTTCCCTTAAAAATGTATTAAAATGCTTCAATAGTGCAGGTAATGGATTTGGTGACTTTTTGCTCCTTGGTGACCTTCCTTTTTATACAAGAAAGTATACAAGAAAAAAAAAAAAAATTCTATCGCCAGTATAGTGACAAAAATTCAAAAGCCGCCGCCAAGGAAGAGATATAATATAGCTGTGTACCATGAGTTTTACTTTTTTTATAGATCAATCACAACGCTAATTCAACATACAAATAAATGAGCTGCTACGTGTGACTGCACTTGCATGCTGTCAGGCACAAATATTTGATTAATCTATATATTAACTAGCAGGCAACGCCCGCTTCGCTGGTCCCTATTTTTAAATGAATCGCTATAATTACTGAATTCTCAAAATTGCATTAATTTTTATCACATGAAAAAAAAACAGAAAAAAAATCTTATTAGGAAAAATGTCGCACCGGGTTCTCACTGCCTTCAGAAAAAATTCCCAAAATGCTCTAACTCTTATTTCTATTATTTTCCCCCTTCGCCCCCCCCCCTCCCGTCTATCCTAATAATGTTAAAAATTCGAAAATATCCGCAATCGATTTGTAGGTATCGAAAACCTCTATATACCAATTTTGAATGCTCTAACTCTATTCTATTTTTTTTGCCCCTTCGCCACCCCTTCCCGGCCCTCCTAATAACTTTACACTTTCGAAAATATCCCCACTCGACTTGCTGGCCTCTAAAACCTATCTGTACCAATTTTGAACGGCCTAACTTTATTTCTATTTGTTTTTGCCCACACCTCCCCCTTCCCGCCCCTCCTAATAATTTTACAAATTCGAAAATATCCGCAATCGATTTGTAAGTATCGAAAACCTCTATATACCAATTATGAACGATCTAACTCTATTTTTATTTTTTTGCACCCCCCTCTCCCCTTCTCGCCCCTCCTAATAACTTTACACTTTCGAAAATATCCCCATTCGACTTGCAGGCCTTTAAAACCTATCGGTACCAATTTTGAACGGCCTAACTGTATTTCTATTTGTTTTTGCCCATAGCCCCCCCCATACTGCCCACCCCTTCTAATAATTTTACAAATTCGAAAATATCCGCAATCGATTTGTAAGTATCGAAAACCTCTATGTACCACTTTTGAATGATCTGACACTATTTTTATTTTTTTGCCCCCCTCCCCCCCCCCCTAAAAAAAATCGGAAAAAATCAAAAAATGAGTTTTTGGAAATATTTTCAAGAAGTCGCTAGGCGTTTTTTTTTTATATTTTTTTTTTACATCTTTGAGCTATTACTTTGACTCGAAAATCCGTATTTTTCTAAATTTGCCTCCGACAATCATTTATACCCCCTTCTCCCGTTAAAAATCCAAAATTCCAAAATCGCAGGAAACGATTTTTTCGTATTCAAGTCTTGTCTCCCCATCTGCAATTTCTTCACTGCGAAGTTATTTGGAGCCGAGTTATACTTATAAATGTGTTTTTGCCTTATGCACCTCCGAAAATCATTTATACCCCCTTCCCCCTTTAAAAATCCAAAATTCCAAAATCGCAGAAAATGATTTTTTTTTTTTTCAAGTCTAGTTTCTCCCTCTGCAATTTCTTCACCGTGAAGCAATTTGTTGCCGAGTTGTGCTTATAGAGGTGGTTTTTGCCTTCTGCACCTTCGAAAATCATTTTCAGCCCCTCTCCCCCCTTAAAAATCCAAAATGGCAGAAATTGATTTTTTTGTACTTAAGTCTAGTCTCCCCATCTGCAATTTTTTCATCGTGAAGTAATTTGGTGCCGAGTTATGCTTATAAAGGTGTTTTTGCCTCCTGCGCCTCCGAAAATCATTTTCACCCCTTTTTCCCCTTAAAAATCCAAAAAACCAAAATCGCAGAAAGCGATTTTTTTGTATTCAAGTCTAGTCTTCCCATCTGCAATATCTTCCTCGTGAAGCAATTTGGAGCCGAGTTATGCTTATAAAGGTGTTTTTGTCTTCAGCAACTCCGATAATCATTTTCACCCCCTTCCCCCCAAAAAAATCAAAAATTCCAAAATCGCAGAAAATGATTTTTTCGTATTCAAGCCTAGTCTCCCCATCTGCAATTTCTTCCCTGTGAAGTAATTTGGTGCCGAGTTGTACTTATAAATGTGTTTTTGCCTTATGCGCCCCTGAAAATCCTATTTTTACCCCCTACCCCCCTTAAAAATCCAAAATCGCAGAAAATGATTTTTTTGTATTCAAGTCTAGTCTCCCCATCTGCAATTTCTTCACCGTGAAGCAATTTGGAGCCGAGATATGCTTATAAAGATGATTTTTGCCTTCTGCCCCCCCCCGGGGGGGGGGAACGGGGGGGTATTTCGCAAAATCCCGTCTTAGTGAGCGTCAGGGTCCTAAAATCAACCTGCTCACCAAAAATTGTGACTCTATCTCCCATAGGATCGCCACAACCGTGTTGAGTCAGTGAATCAGTGAGTTTACTCTTTTATATATATAGATAGGCAAACATGAAATTTGTGGTACACTTTTACTTTTAACATATTATGGGAGTAGAGGGTTGAAAATTGTAACAATCGAAAGATATGATTAGTCAGATCTGCGGAATACAAAAATTATTTTCTTACGATGTCAAGAAGGTATTTTAAAATACTTTTATTTTTTATGCATTTTACATTTTATACTTTTACATTGAAAAATACCTAAAGTAGAAAGTTGTTGAATCTGGCAATTTCTAAAAACTCAAATAAAACCATAGACACAGTAATTTGTATAATGTAGCATCACTATACTATTGTCTTCAGATTTTTTATTCTAAGAGAAAACAGGCATTAGATGTTAGAAATTTGAGTGAATGAGTGGTAGATTGAAAGTCTACACAGTTCAAAATATACGTAAGTTAAAAAAGGATTTGATTTATGAGAGTTCTAATTTTTTTTCTTTTTTGTGTGAGTGTGATTTACATCAGCTCTAATTTGAAAACTTATTTTTAAGCAATAACATAATGCATTCTAATTAACTGAAGTTGACTACCTATTTTTAAAAAAATAAATTTATTACTAAATGTGCAAGCGAAGTGATGATGTCACTGACCGTCCATGGGGCTAAGTAAAAGATTTCCTATGTTAATCGTCAATTGATTTTTTTTTAAACATTAAGAAAATTATCTCCCGATATCAGTCCCCATATTTGGGTATAGTTATACACTGCTCGACATTGAAAATGCAACACCAAGAAGGAATGATTATAACGGAATGAAATTTGTTGGACACATACATTATAGTAGGAAGAACAATTGATTAAAATTTCAGGAAATTTTATAGTAATATGTACTGAGAAAACAGTACATAAAGCAGCGACCTCTGTGAGCAATAACAGCACATATCTGCCTAGGCATTGAATCGAACAGCGATTGGATGACATGTACGGGTAGAGCACTTCATGAAGTTTTAACACGATGCCACAATTCATCGATCGAACTTACTGGTGAGTGGTGGGGGGCCAGTCGGTTTTCAACGATTAAACAGTCATTTTCATTGGTGCGAGATCAGGGAAACGCACTGGCCGGAGCAACAGTCGAACACATTCGGCATCAATGAAGGTCCAGACAATATGGACAACTTGTGGTCATGCATTGTCCACCTTAAATGTTGCGCTTCGGAGGCCTTGAATATAGGGCAGAGCGATGGGCCTTAACTCGTCAGAAATGTAATGGCTGGTATTCAGAGTGGCGGGAATGAAAACAAGGTGACCGGGACATGTATCCAATGGTACAACATACCATCAATCCAGGTGGTGACTCAGTATGTGGTACCAAAATTCTGATTACCCTCAAAACTGCATCACTGATATGGGTGTCATTAATGTGTGATCAACAATGAACCTGGACGCAGGAATGGCGTGAAGTCACTTTTCAGACAAATCACAATCTTGTTTACAGCATCAAGATTGCCTTATCCATATTTAACGGCATTATGAATAATGCACATTACCAGCTGGGATTCAACATCATTATACTGTCCATCATTTGCAATGATGTTATGGGTTCCCATTGGATACATGTCTCGATTACTTCATGTTCGTATTCCTGGCATTCTGAATAGCGGCCATTAAATTTCTGATGAGTTAAGGCCCGACTCTCTGCCCTGTATTCGAGGCCTCCTTAGCGTAAAATTTAAGCAAGATAATGCACGACCGTAAGTTGTTTGTATTGTCTGGACCTTCTTTGATACAGAATGTGTTCGACTGTTGCTCTGGCTAGTGTGTTCTCCAGTGAAAATGACTGTTTAATCGTAAAAAGCGACTGGCCCCCCACCACTCACCAGTAACTTCGATCAATGAATTGTGGC
Source organism: Salticus scenicus (assembly GCA_963930645.1). Taxonomy (NCBI): domain Eukaryota; kingdom Metazoa; phylum Arthropoda; class Arachnida; order Araneae; family Salticidae; genus Salticus; species Salticus scenicus. The sequence continues at coordinate 139,092,996 of OZ005662.1, read as the reverse complement.
ATCGTGTTGAAGCTTCATAAAGTGCTCTACCTGTACATGTCATCCAATTGCTGTTCGATTCAATGCCTAGGCAGATATGTGCTGTTATTGCTCACAGAGGTTGCTGCTTTATGTTCTGTTTCCTCAGTACATATTACTCCAAATTTCCTGAAATTTTAATCAATTGTTCTTCATACTATAATGTATGTGTCCAACAAATTTCATTCCGTTATTATCATTCCTTCTTGGTGTTTAATTTTCAATGTCGAGCAGTGTATATAAGTTACTGTCTGTGTGTGTTAGAATGAATTATTTTTTCTGTAAAATTCATAAAATTTAAATTTTAAATTTCAAAACTCTGCAAAAATAAAATGACAGACTTCCATTTTCGAATATAAACAAAAACATTTAAGTTCAATGGAATGAAATTCATTTCAAAGGTACAGATTTGATATCTGCCGTCCTTGGCGGAAAAAAAAAAAAATAATAAAAGATCGCCAAATTATCTGGTGAACATATTTAATTCTTTTCAAAAATCATGGTTTATTAATAATGAGCAAACAATAATATGAAACAATATTTCATATATATATTTATATGATTACGAAAATATATATCTGGCATGGTATATTTGCGTATTGTGTTTTTGATCACCAAATACACAAAACACCAAGGACGAACAGATATCAAATCTATGCCCATTTTGTTTCTAGAGCTCTGAAAATTAAAATTCAAATTTTGTCAATTTGACAGCAAAATAACTTAATCTGACACATGTGCACAATGATTAATTTATAATTATACTTAAATATGGGGAAATAATTTTCTTCAATTTTTAATAATTTTTTACAAAAAATCCAATGGACCATTAACATAGGAAATCTTTTACTTTGCCTCAACGATGGTTAGTGACAACGCTGTCATATACTTTTACTTTCTACATATATAAGAAGAAATTTTAAGATTTGGGAAACTTTTAATTTCTGATTTTCTATGAATTTACACATTTTGAGCTTTCCTTGCATTTCATTTAACTGAAATTGACAATTTATTTTTTAAAAAGTGGATTTATTACTAGTTTCTGCATGTATAAGAAGAATGTAGAAGATATGGGAAAAAATTTCGATTTTGGTGTTCGATGAATTTAGACATTTTGAGATTTCCTTGCATTTGAATTGACTACTTATTTTTAAAAATATGGATTTATTATTTTATATCCCCTGCATATATAAGAAGAAAGTATGAGATTGAAAAATTTTAGATTTTTGGTGAAGTTACACGTTTTCAGATTTAATACACTCAAATCGACCATTTTCGGAAAATATCAGTCTTTTTGAGTTCAAACACTGTACAGTCAGCCGAAAAAAAAAAAAAAAACCGCCCCCCCCCCCCCACCTAATTTCGCCGTAAATTATCGTAGAAGCATGCGGCTGGTACCTATCGATCTGCATCAACGTCTAGTTTTTAATGGTGTATTTCGATTTTACTTAAAGGGACATCTATATATTAAAACTGGTATAAACTTCATTTTTTTCAATGACGACCCCTATTTTTGACCTCATATTCCAATTTTTGAGATCATAGCAGTTCGAAAAACATACCTATTTATATACTTTAAATCAATTCTAAACAGAGTTACACGTGAAAATGTGTTAGGGGACCGTCTATACATTTAGAAAAAATAAATTTTGATCTACGACGCAATACCCATTATTTATTAAATTTCACACCGGAAACAAAGTTTAAAAATGTTTATTATAAAATAAAAAACGATTCTAATTCGCAAAACTTTGTGTTAGTTTATGAATTAAAAGATTTTTATTGGTTTCTATTTATTAAACATTGAATAGTAAAATGCATCACTTCATACGAAGAAAATTAAATTGCTTGAATCATATGAACCCTACAATACAATGTTGAATTACAAAAATCTAGGTACCAAGGTAAAAGAATAATAGTAATAATGATAATAACATTAATAGCGGTTAAAAGAAAAAAAAAAAAGTGTTTAATATTTAAGAAAAAGAATTATCTACTTCTTGTTGGGTATATTTTTATTTTATACAGTAAGCCCCGCATGAAAATGTTACTATAAAGTCTTACATTTAATTTTAGGCGTACAAACCAACAATATATAATATACAAAAATATAGATAACAAGATTTAAACTAAATTCTGAGAAAGGATATTTAATATTTTCGCGACTGCTGATGTAGTTTCACGTCATTTGGAAATCTCTAACTCCTCCAGTGGGCGTTTCTTTCACAATTTGTGCGTTACGATATTTCTTAAGAATATTCCTTATATTCATATTTATATAAACAAAATAGTATGAAACAAACACTTTCAACAGAAAGAGTATAACTATTGTGTATATTCATATGAAAATAAATATGGATATAAAAAACGGTTTCCTATTGCCTAGAACGAATATTCCCAGTTCTACAGTTGTCTACTGTACTTGAATTCTCAATTTTAAATGCGTAAAATCTATATCTTTAAAAGTTATAAGACATATTACTTAGTTTTAAATTATTTTTTCGTGATAAATGTGTCGCCAGTTTTACGTCGTGATTAGAATAATCGAAAATAAATAATATTGCGCTTTGTTTCAATGATAGATTTTAAAAACTTAAAAAAAGAAAAATTCCACTATATTATTCGGTATTAAAAAAAAAAAACATTTAATAAAAACGCGAGATGGCGCAGTATCTTGGAGAGAGAAGAAGAAAGAAGAATATATAGCCAAGCGTACGATGGTTCACAAGAGCGAGATGCGAGATGGCGCAGTATCTTGGAGAGAGAAGAAGAAAGAAGAATATATAGCCAAGCGTACGATGGTTCACAAGAGCGAAAACGCCTGAAGAAGGCTGCGTGATGCAGCCGAAAGCACTAGCGAAGGTAATCTTTTAAACGGGTTTTTAATGTTTTTTAAAGATTTAATAAAAAGTTTATATTTTATTATGTTACGCCATGCGATAAAATTTAAATAGGATAAACGGTAGAGTAAACGAATGCGAAAATGTCACAACAAGATTAAAACAGAAAATATGTTTTAAAAAATCTGATAAAAATTAGTTATATTAATTTAAAAGAAAGCAAAAACAAAAGTATTTTTCACTGCATATTGCCCTTTCAAATAATAATCCTCGTCCTACCGCATTTTCTAAATTATGATATATAACTTGAGATGCACGAATCCTAGAATATTCAAGTTAAAAACAAAAGACAAAAGGGATAAAATAGAATTTTAGCAGTGAGAAACTAGAAAAAGTTATGTAATATTTAAGAACAAAGACTTAACATTTCAGAATCGAGTAAACTCCTTTTTGCATTTAAAAACAAAGACTTAACATTTCAGAATCGAGTAAACTCCTTTTTGCAACGAAAGCCACACCTTTACAGAATTTTTCTAAAACTTTACATTATAAAACAAAATTATTTTACACGCTTCCAATTAAATCATTTAAATTTTGTCTTCAGCATTCAATGTAGTAAATGCCATTGACATTTATGCATAGCAGCGTCACATATAGAGTCATATACGAGTATGCAAACTAGTTTTTTTAATACTGTTTCCGCAATATAGAGGCGGGGCTACATTTTTTTTGGAATTCTTTCCCAATCTCTCCCCTGCATTGCGATAATTTTATTAAAAAAAAGTAAGGCAATTTCTATAATAAACATCGAAATGTTCCTTAGAAAACAATTATAATAACATAAAGGTAAATTAAAATAGTTTTTCGTCAAAATGTATAGAAATATTGACTCACAGAGGATACAAATTATAACAAGTGATGCCCCCCTAACAGCAGCAAAAAATGAAATATCACTATAACTCAAAAAATAATGTTAGGAACGAGCTGTAAATTTGGAAACGCATGTTTTTGATGATGGCCGTTCTATTCGTGCAAAAATTAACATAGGTCATAATTCATAATTTTTTCAAATATGAATTTATTAATAATTTTCATAATTCAAAAAATGTTTTTTTAGCAAAAATTTGCATGGAATATGTTTGGGTCACTTCATTCTAACGAATAAAAAAAACAGAATTTAAATATCATAATTATTTCGGAAGATATGATTTAATGTTTGTCACATTCATTTAACATTAGCATCCCCAAACTTTGACAGCTTATAACTCTATGAAAAATTGAGCGAAATATATAAACTATACCATTTTCCGTGATGATTTGATCCAAAGAATTCAAATTAATTATAAAAAAGGGGGGTTACTATTAAAAAAAAATGAAATTGATGTCAGTATTAATATGTAGACGACCCCCTAAGTAAAATCTAACTATAACATTATAAACTAAACGTTATTACAAACTGATCGGTACCAGTCGCATGTTTCTACGATAATTTACGGCGAAATTAGGTGGGGGGGGGGAGAGGGTGGCTTTTTTTTGGCTGACTGTACCTTATGAACCAATGGACTTAATTTAACCAAACTTGAAATTCGATTGAATCTTGGTTTGAATTGGTGCTGATTAGCTTTTGGGCTATATTACTGAACAGGGGGCACTTCCATATTGTGTCTCCTCTCATTTCAAGAAAGGCTCAGCCTCTACAATGTACCAAACTTAGAGAAATACATTAAGTAAAATACTGCTGATTCACTTTGGATGCTTATTCACAAACAACTGGCGCAGCTGTGTTGCAATTTAATTCCGTTAATGAGAAAGCAATTACTTTGCTTTGCTCTGCAAAAAAATGGTTGTGTTGCGACCACTGGGTGATACTAGTTCGAAATAAAGTTTAATAGTGCTCACAGGATACTGTATTACAGGGCACATAAGCGAGAAAATGCTATCATTTTATAGTCGACAGGATGCATAATATATATATGTGTGTAGTAAATAACGTGACAATAAATAAGTGCGTAAAATGTTGTTTATATATAACTGTGATTCAAATATAAAAGTCTACTTTGATATTTTTCAATACTGTTATGACATGAGACTTTAATAATAACTTTTAGACTGACTACAGAGGGCACTACTCGCTCAGCCCTGAGAAAAGGAACTCTCGTGTTGAATGGTTTTAGACAGAGAGTGATGCATCTATGCTGATGCTGGATGGTAGGCTCGAGATGCTCGCTTTAAAAACTAGTATGTTGTGGCAACCACAAGACTTTCTTCTATATTTTCCTATGCAAATTTACTCAATAACAATACTAAAAAAAAAAAAATTCCAAGTTTTTTTTCGTTAAAAGTAAAAAAAAAAAAAAAAATCGATAACTTTGTTTTAAATTATCACATATTTATAGTTCAACCATTTGTTTTAAAGGTATTGACGAGACCTTTTAACAGATACCCATCTTGAAAATTTACCTCCCTCCCCCCCGGGGGGTACTTCCCCCCAGGGGTGGGAAGTGATGCACATGCACAAATTTTTTTTTTACTAATTTTCTATTATTATCAATAATTCATATTAATATTACAATCACAGGTTAAGAATAACTCTCATTATGTACATTTATACGAAATTTTGTCCTACACTGCCATGTTAAAAATTTAGAAAAAATACGATCACAGCGCCACCTGTTGAGCGATTGATCCTCAAATCTAATCAGCACTAGTTTATGTCAGGGGTCAACTAAATACCAAGTTTGGTTAAATTTCGTTAAAAAAAAAAATAATATTAATAAGATTTTTTTTCCAAGTTATTTTTTTGTCAAAAGTAAAAAAAATCAATAACTTTGTTTTAAATTATCACAGATTTATAGTTCAACCATTCGTTTTAAAGGTATTGACGAGAACTTTCGAAAGATACCCATCTTGAAAATTTACTCCCCCCCCCAGGGGGGTGGCGAGGCTCCTATACATACAAAAAAAATTTACCAGTTGACTATCTCTATTATGAATAATTCTTGTAATTTTCATAATGATTACTAAAAAATAATTCCCTTTATGCACATTTATGCAAAATTTTGTCCTAGATCACCATGTTAAAAATTTAGAAAAAGCGGGATGGCAACGCAACCTGTAAGACAATTTTTACCAAAAGTTGATAGGCACTAATTTATGTCAAGGTGCAACTATATACCAATTTGTATGAAATTCTGTGCAGTAGTTCCTGAGATACAGTTGCCACAAAATTTTGTCACACACAGACTGACAGACAGACACAGACATTTTCTAAAAATGATCAAGTCGTGTTCTACAGCTCTCAAAATGTGTAAATCCATCAAAAACCCAAGGTCGAAAATTTTTACGAATCCGATACTTTCTACAATTGAATATAGAAGAAAGTAATAATTTGTTTTTAGACTGTAAATTGATGTCTATTTAAAAATTATGTTTAATTTCTTTACGTTTCTTTTATGTTTACATCTGTGTGTGTGGTGTTTGTGTTTGTAAATGAGAATAAAAAACTTTCTTGAAAAAAGATCGCTTCTATATGGTCTTCATCTACACTTCATCACAGCCGCATGTTTTGGTGGCAGCTCGCAGATAAAGAATAATGCTGTACGCTACTAAAGGGGTAAGTACCATTTCTATAAGAAATAGTGCCTTGTGATTTAAAGAAACAATAATAATCCTCAATCCTTAGGATGTGAGAAAATATTTTTTTTTTTTAATACTTTAATTCAAATTTTGTACTAAATTGAGAATGAAGTATAGCCCTGCTTATCCTAATTCATTTAGTAAAAAGTATTATTTGAAATTATTATTCATAGAGAAAAATATATATTCAAACTGATTCATCCAGTGTTTATACAACCCAAATTCAAAATAATAGAATAACAGTATTTTCTAAACAAAACTTGGCAATGTGTCGTGTAAAACGAAGGTATGTAAATTAAAAAAGTGACGTATGTTACTCAGGAATTGGCAAAACAATTTTCAACAACTATACAGATATTATTTTAATAATTTAAGGGTCTTTAACACATTTAAAAATTATGTTTTTTTTTTTTTTTTTAATATGGGCCATAAAATTAGAATAATCAATTCATTCACTAGATAAATTTAAAAAGCAGGGGAAAATTTGCATATCTGTAAACCGATAGGTTGCGACAAGTATAAAGCTTGGCTTTCAGAAGATCTTAAGTTAGTATTTCGCTTAAAATGGGTCGTCAACGTGATATTTCGAAAACAACGAAAACGTGTATCGTATCATTGTTTAAAGCAGGAAAAAAGCAACAGTTTATCTCGGATCAAGTGAAAGTTTCACAGTCTACGGTTTCGAAGGTTTTAAAGGAATATAGAAGAACCAGCCAACTAAAAAATAAACGGAGTAAATGTGGTGGAAAGCTTGTAAAGTTTGCCAGAGATGAACTCAAATTAAACCGAATCGTCCAAAACAATCGCTTTAAAAGTGTTTCTTATTACAATAATTGTTGGAAATAATCTAGAGTTGCCCTGTCAAAGTCAACCACACTTAGGCGATTACATAAATTGGAGTTTCAATCGCGGGTCCCTAAAGTAAAGCCAAAGCTGAACATAAAAGAGACGTGCACGACCCTCTGGTGCAAAGAGAAGCTCTTCTGGGGACAACGAGACTAAGTGTTTTATTCAGTGATGAATCGTTATTTCAAATATCTGTTGACGAAGGAGGTGTTCGGGTTTGGCGTTTAAAAGGTGAAACTTTTGAAAAATATTGTATAAGGCGTTCCGTTAAATTTGCGACATCCGTCATGGTATGGGTATGCATGAGTTCTTCTGGAAAAGGACAATTATATATTTTAAAACAACGTGTAAATTCCACAGTGTATCAAGATATACTGGAGCACTACATGATACCCTCCTCTGAGGATTTATGCAAAGACGCGTTAATTTTTCAACAAAATTCCACTTCCTGTCATACTTCGAAATCGACTCGTAAATGGCTAACAGAAAGAGGGATTTCGGTATTAAACTGGCCAAGTAACTCTCCAGATCTAAATCCGATTTAGAATTTGTGGCATCATCTAAAGAAAAAGGTTCAGGACCTAGTTCCCATCAATTAAATTGAACTCATTGCTGCATTAAAGAGTGCATGGAACAGTATCAGTAACGATGAATGTAAACAGCTGGTGGAATCCATGCCTGAAAGGATCAGAGCTGTGATTCTAGCAGAAGGTGACGCGACAAAGTATTAATATAAATATTTTTTAAATTTTATTTTATTTATTTATTATTTTTGTTTTAATATTCTAATATTTTGACTCTATATAAACCATCATCACTGTAAGCTTTTTGATAATTCAGTTTAGTATTAATTTGAATTAAGTGTATATCAAATGCTATGTATACTTTAAAGCCTAAGAAAGGTTACACGTTCATTTAAATGTCTATTTTGTACTTATTGTTTGCTAGATTAAACTTAATTTTGAAAAGTGACAAGTATTCCATTTTTTTGAATTTGGGTTAATACAACCCAAATTCAAAAAAATTGGAATACTCTAATATATATATGCAAAGAATATCTGCTTTAAAAGGAATTGTAATTTTGAAAACAAATTTACTTAAATAAAAGAGTAAAAGGAATTGTAATTTTGAGAACAAATTTACTTAAATAAAAAAGTATCTGTTTGTTCTGCATCGAAAGGAAAAAGAGGAATAAATATTACTGTGGAAGAGAGAAAAGAAGAAAAAAAGGTCTACTCGGGTACAATCGAAGGAAATTGCATCATCCAGGAGACAGACATCTGTCGCGGGGATGAATCAGAACTTTTTTTTATTTTATTGTTCTTTACTTTTCTACATGAAAAAGAAATATCTCTGTGAACAAGGAGTTATGTTTTTGCTATGCAAGTGTTAACATCTTATGCCTGTGTGGCTTGATTATTTACGTTCTAATTAATCTGAAATGCATCCGAAGTGGACTTAAATATGTTTTTTTTGGACATATGTGGTCATTAATATAAATAATATTGTACATAGTTATTTTTTTTATTAAACTGTAATTAATTTGAAAATTAATTCTCAGAGCTCTTTCTATGCCTCTCTCTACATTCGGGGGCTCGGAGCTGCGATATAACGAGCGAAAAAAAAAAGTAGTAATTAATTCAGTAGATATTTAATTATTTTATATTATTAGTGTTAGTGTTTGAAGTGAATATCTTCGGAAAATGACTTCGTGTCAAATGAAATGACTGTACGTCAAAACGAAATTAAATGACTCCGTAAAAACTACTTTATGTTTGAGTAAAAATTAAATAACTATTTGTGTTTGTGCCAACGGACAGTGAAAAAAGTATCATCTGTACGCATGGTGAATTTTTAAAGCTGGATCTTTAAAGCCGATTCATCTAAGTATATTGTGGATTATTGGATTCGGATCTCTAAAGCCAATTATTCTTCGTCAAGGAACAAAAAACTGTGAGTACGATTTTTCTAAATTTATATAACCATGTCTTTTCTTGGGAAAGCAAGAAAGGAAGATTTGTTACGCATCGCTTCAGAATTAGATCTAGAAATACCAGAAAATGCTACTGTAATTAAATTAAAAGAATTAATTTTGAGACAAAAAAAATTTGATGAAGAGTTCACCAAGAATTTAGTAGATAGTGTGATCGCTGAAAGAATTGAAAAAAATTAACGTGAAAAATTAATGTTCAAACAAGAAAGAGAGCAGAAAGAGCGCGAATTTGAGATGGAAAAACTGAGATTAATGAGTAATCAAAATGATACTCAGGAAGCAAACCCGAACACTTCAGAATCTTCTAGTGTTCCAACCAGAAATAAAGAGTCAGCGAAGATAATGAAGTGTTTTGATTCAACAAATCCTAATAATGATATTAGTACATATCTTGAACTTTTTGAGCGACAAGCTTCTAGAGTAAATATAGAAAAAAAAAAAGATTACGTAATGCATATTTTGGGATTGCTTCCGTTGGAAATAGCACAAATTGTAACACGAGTACCAGTTGAATTCGAAAATGATTATGATTATATTAAAAATATGTTGTTAAAACGATTCAAGCTTACACTGGAGCAATTTTGTGAGAAATTTTTATCTCATAAAAAAGAGACCTATTCGAATTGGCAAGACTTTGCCTTTGAACTTAATCATTTTTTCGAAGAATGGATTAATGGTTTGAAAGTATGCGATTTTAATCATTTAAAAGAACTGATAGTTTCAGATCAATTACAGAGAAGAGCACTGTTAGAAATTCGTACACATTATCTAGATGAATGGCATAAATTAAAAAATACAGAAAAAAGTCGAAAAATTAGAAGAGTATGAAAGTGCTAGATTTAACATTGGGAAACCGGAAGTAAATCTAGAATCGAAACAAAGCAAGATGTACGCACAAAATGTTAAGAAAAATGTATCGAGTGACTCGAACCAGAGAAATAAACAATCGACCTTACGTGCTTACCGAAATAGTAATAGTGCTACTAATGATCATTTTGCAAATAAAAAGTGTTATTTTTGTTCTAATTATGGTCACATAAGTTCTCAATGCAAATTAAAATTTAAAAAAGAACAAAATAACAATAATGAAAAAAATGTCAATAATTGTATTGTAAACCAATCATATGCAAAGATAGAAAAAAATATTAAGATTAATGATATCTCAAAGTCAGCTGTAATAGATACTGGCTCTGAAATTACATTAATCAGTAAAAGTTATTACAGAGATCTAGGATCACCTCCCTTAAGATATAGTAAAATGTTTATTAAAGGCATAGGTAAAGATACTATTAAATGTAAAGGGTATTTTATAGCAGATATAGCTGTTGATGACATTTTATTTAAAACTAATGTTTTTGTTGTGGAAGATTTACAATATTCTGCTATTATTGGCATGGATGTATTATACAATCTAAAGTTTAACTTTTCAAAAGGTGAAATTGAATTCAATAGTGTAAATGTAATTGATTTAGTTCAAAATAATGAAAAATATTGTAATTCTAGAGATGCAATATCCCTTTTTGAAATTTACAACCCAGAGTCACGTGTGTGTAATGTAAAAACAACAAAACCGAAAGTTGTTTCCTCCAGTCAAAGTGACAATTCATCTTTCGACCCGAAGATTTTTAATTACTTTATGGTTGATGTAATTGATGATTCTAGAGAAAGTATTTTAGATACTAGCCATATATTAAATGCTAATTTACGTGAGCGATTGATTCGTATGATTACAGGGTACACTGCACGTAAAATACAAAGTACGGATGTAAAAATGAAAATAATTTTAAGTGATGAAATCCGGATATGTCAGAGTGTTAGGCGCTTCCCCATAACAGAACAAGCTATTGTAGAGAAACAAATTCAAGAATGGCTTGAACAAAAAATTATAAAACCTAGTTGTTCAGATTTCGCATTGCCAATTGTACTAAGAAAGAAAAAAGATGGAAGTACTAGAATCTGTGTAGATTTTCGTAGGCTAAATAAGAAAATCGTTTAAAGACAGGTCCCGTTGCCCCTTATTGAAGACGTAATCGATAAGTTGGAAGATTCACGTGTATTTACCACACTAGACTTAAATAATTACAAGATAAAAAGAACTTTTATACACCATGTTTTTAAATTTTCTGTTGAATCATATAAATGCTACTGAAGGCAGCGAGAACCTGGAGAAATTGGATAGAAGTATTTAAAAAACTCCTTGCTATCGTGTTTTAAGCTATTATACAAGTTTCAAATGGCTATCTAGCTGGGAAGTTAGTTAAAAGTTGATTGCAAGCTTTGTACTGGTAACGCTGCCGAAGGCATCGGGGTCCCGAAGTAATAGGTTAAAAATATTTTTGAAATGCATTTTCACCGTATTCTGAAAGTTTCAAATGTCTAGCTACTCGGGAAGTTAGTTAAATAAATTTTCTGTTGAATCATATAAACGCTTCCGAATACAATAGGGACCGGAAATAGTTGACTAAAAGCATTTTTAAAAATGTATTGTCACCGTGTTCTGAGCTATCCTGAAAGTTTCAAATATCTAGCTAGTCAGGAATTTCGTGAAAAATAGATTGCAAGCTTTGTACTGGTAACGCTGCCGAAGGCAGCAGGAACCCGAAACAGTTGGTTAACAATATTTTAAAAAAGCATTTTCACAGTGTTCTGAACTATTCTGAAAGTTTCAAATGTCTAGCTAGTCGGAAAGTTAGTGAAAAATCGATTGCAAGCTTTGTACTGGTAACGCTGCCGAAGGCAGCAGGAACCCGAAACAGTTGGCTAAAAGTATTAAAAAAAATGCATTTTCACCGTGTTCTGAACCCTTGTGAAAGTTTCAAATGTCTAGCTAGTCAGGAAGTTAGTTAAATAAATTTTCTATTGAATCATATAAATGCTGCCGAAGGCAGCAGGGACCTGAAGCAGTTCACTAAAAGTATTAAACAAAGTATTGTCACCGTGGTCTGAGCTATCCTCAAAGTTTCAAATGTCTAGCTAGTTGGGAAGTTAGTGTAAAATCGATTACAAGCTTTGTACTCGTAATGCTGTCGAATGCAGCAGTAACCCGAAGCAGTTGGTTAAAAATATTTAAAAACTGCATTTTCACCGTGTTCCATACTTGCCAACCAATTTTAATAAAAAAAGGGAAGATTTTTGTTGAAAAACCAGAAGATTTCATAAAAAAAGGGAAGATTTTTTTTTTTTTTTTTTTCTCTTTGACGTATTAAACAATACAGTTTTACAATTTTAATATTTAGAAGCAATCTATAAAAACGTTTTACTATAGATTGATTACTCTAAATATATAAAAGTTTTAAAAGAAGTTATTCCTTTTCAACATATAAATATCTACAAAACAGAATCTGTAAGAAATTTATTTAACAATAGACAAAAAAACTTAGTTAAGTTAAAGTATAACTAATTTTTTAAATAAATATAGAATATGATTTTTGTGCATGTACATTAATCATACATATAAGAAATAGTAGCAGTAGCTAATTATCAGTTTCAAACGTGCATAAAACCAACTGAGTATTAATATTCTTAAATTGATTTGGGAAAAATGTTCCTACCTGAAAACATTCTTCTTCATTTTTTCCCCATGTTTACACATTTGGTATAAATATGACATACAAATATTTAATTTAATTTATGAAAAATAAGCAGATTCATTAAATTTAGCAATAAAGATCTAAAAATAATTACATACGTGAGAAATATTGAGCACTTCCATTGCTTTATTGTTTCTAGAATTGATCACAGTGCAGGGAAAGGATGGGGGGAGGGGGGGGGAAATACAAAAATAATTACAGAGTAAGAAATCTGTCAACTCTACTTCTAGAATCTAATGTAATAACTTTAATCTAATAACTTAAATCTAATGTAATAACATTATTATTTATGTTGCAGATGGATAAAGATTAGGAAAGAAAAGACTTCTGCAGAACATTTTATTGCTGATCACTAATTGTAGATAAATAAAGGGGGGGGGGGACAAAGAATAATTACATCAGCAAGAAATATTTAACAATTCTATTTCTTTAAATGTTCTAGAATCTCATAAAGCAAGTTTGAAATGAATATTGACATTTATGTTATGGATGGAAAAAGATTGGGAATCAGGAGTTTTCGTAGAACATTTGGGTTTCTTTTTAAAACGAACGATATCCGCGATTTTTTTAAAAACGGAAGATTTCATCATCTGTCCGGAAGACCGGAAGATACGTTAAAAAACCGGAAGTCTTCCGGGAAAACCGGAAAAGTTGGCAAGTATGGTGTTCTAAACTATTCTGAAAGTTTCAAATGTCTAGCTAGTCGAGAAGTTAGTTAAATAAATTTGCTGTTGAATCATATAAACGCTGCCGAAGGCTGTAGGGACCTGAAGCAGTTGACTAAAAGTATTAAAAAAATTTATTGTCACCGTGTTATGAGCTAGCCTGAAAGTTTCAAATGTCTAGCTAGTCGGAAAGTTAGTGAAAAATTGATTGTAAGCTTTGTACTGATAATGCTGCCTTTCCTGAAACAGTTGGCTAAAAGTATTAAAAAAATGTATTTTCACCGTGTTCTGAACTATTCTGAAAGTTTCAAATGTCTAGCTAGTCGGGAAGTTAGTTAAATAAATTTTCTGTCGAATCATATAAGCGTTGCCGGAGGCAGTGGGACCTAAAATAGTTCACTAAAATTATTAGAAAAATGTATTGTCACCGTGTTGTGAGCTGTCCTGAAAATTTCAAATATCTAGCTAGTCGGGAAGTTAGTTAAAAATAGATTGTCCCTGACAAACAAACAAACATACAAACAAGAATCGAAGTTAATAAAAACATGGTAAAAATGGCTTTTTTCATGTTGACATTGAAAAAGATAGTACAATATACATCATTTGTATCTCAAGAAGGACAATACGAGTTTTTAAAAGCACCATTTGGTTTGTGTACAAGTCCATCAGTATTTGAGAGATATATTTTTCACATATTTAGAGACTTACTTAGGGATAAAACTGTAATAATTTACGTCGATGATTTGATAATACCATCAAAAAATGAAGAGGAAGGGCTACATAAGCTTCAATTAGTATTAGAAACAGCTGCTAAGTATGGTTTAAACTTACATCTCAAAAAATGCCAATTTTTAAAGCACAAGAGAGAATTTTTGGGATACCTAATTGAAAACGGAACAATTAAGCCTTCACCATCAAAAACTCTGGCTGTACAAAATTTTCTCACACCTAAAAATGTTAAAACAAATTCAAAGCTTTTTGGGTTTGACAGGATATTTTCGAAAATTCATTAATGACTATTCTAAAATCCCGAAACCTTTGAGTGTCCTTAGAGAAAATAACGAATTCCATTTTGGCCCCGAACAAAAGAAAGCTTTTGAGGATTTAAAGAAAATACTAAGTTGTGAACCAGTACTTCATATTTTTAAACAGGGATCTAAACTGGAATTGCACATGGATGCTAGTAGTTTCGGGTTCGGTGCAGTATTATTACAATTAGGAGATGATGAGAAAATGCATCCAATCCAGTACATGAGCAAAAAAACTAATGCACAACAGGAAAAGTACTCTAGTTATGAATTAGAAATTTTAGCAGTGATTGAAGCTTTGAAAAAATTCAGAAATTATTTACTAGGAACAAAATTTAAGATACTCACAGATTGTTCAGCATTTCAGCAGACTATGTCTAAAAAAGACTTATCGCCTAAAATAGCTCATTAGGCATTACTTTTAGAGGAATTTGACTATGAAATAATTCATAGACTAGATTCACAAATGAAACACGTAGATGCTTTAAGCAGAAATGTAAATGTTGTCGACACTCAATCCTTAGATGATGAGATAAAACATAAAATAGCAAATTCTCAAAACAATGACGAAAATATGAGTAATGAAAGAATTAATGGAAAATGGGAAAGAAGACAATTATTTAGTCAAAAACGATGTATTGTACAGGTATGATGTGGGTAGAGAATTGTTAGTTGTACCAGAAAATATGCAGTCAGAAATAATAAGACAAATACATCAAAAAGGACATTTTGCTTCAGCGAAGACAGAAGAAATAGTGAAAGGAGATTTTTACATTCTAGGTGCGAGAAAGTAAGTAGAAAATGTTATAGCCAACTGCGTGAAATGCATTCTATGCAATAAGAAAAGTGGAAAACCTGAAGGATACTTGAATCCTATTCGAAGGAAAATGTACCGCTAGGCACATATCATATTGATTTTATTGGACCGTTACCATCTACCAATAAGAAATATCAGCATATTTTCACTGTGATTGATGGATTTACAAAATTCGTTTAGGCAATATCCGGTTGAAACCACGAGTGCAGAAGAAGCTTTAGATAAGCTGAAACTTCAACAAACAACCTTCGGAAACCCATCACGAATTATAACCGACAAAGGAAGTGTATTTAGATCTAAGGAATTTGAAGAATATTGTTAGGCGGAAAACATCGAGCATGTTTCAATTACGACAGGAGTGCCAAGAGGAAATGGGCAAATCGAACGTTTGCACAGGACCAGGGGTGATTGTGACTCAAAGGTAAAAACCCTGAAAATTACAGCCACAAATTAGAAAAAACCCAAAATATCAAATAATACTCAAACTATTTAGGCCAGAAGCCCTTAGTCTTTTTATATTTCATTCACACATCACCTGGATTACAAATGAACAACCAATGAAAACAAAAAATATCTTTATAGGAAACATAAAAATACAGATGTGTTAGAGTAAAAACCCTGAAATCAGGGGAAAACCCTGAACACAAACACCCCTGCACAGGACTCTAATACCTCTCTTGTCCAAATTATCCATTGAAGACCCTACTAAGTGGTACAAGAATGTCAGTACTGTACAAAGAATATTGAACAGCATGACAACAAGAAGTACAAAATTAACACCTTTTCATCTACTAACAGGAGTTAAGATGAAAAACAAAGAGGATCTGATCGTCAAAAGTCTTTTAGAAGAAGTGTACAGAAAAAGGTTCATGGAAGACAGGGAAGAACTAAGAGACGATGCTAAACAACAAACAGAGAAAATTCAGGAAGAGAATAAAACACAATATGATAAAAAGCGTAAGAGAGCACATAAATATAATATAGGGGACCTAGTTGCCATCCAAAGTACCCGGATCAGGTCTCAAACTAAGAATTAAATATTTTGGTCCCTATAAGATGGCAAAAGTTAAGGCAAATGATATATGTGAAGTTCAAAAAGTTGGTCAGCATGAAGGACCAAATATAATGTCAACTGCTGCAGACATGATGAAAAAATGGACAATGTCTAAAAAAAAAAAAAAAAAAGAAAAAAACTTTTTTTATTGTATGCATATAGTATACCATATGTTAGAATATCTTGGTCGTTTTTTTTTTTTTTTTTTTTTGTATTTTTCAGATCCTTGGTGGATAGACTTGATGTGTCCCATAATTGCAACTTTGAGGTCGAAGCTTTCGCAGTATGGCCAATTCTGTGGAAGAGAGAAAAGAAGAAAAAAAGGTCTACTCACGTACAATCGAAGGAAATTGCATCATAGGAGACAGACATCTGTCACAGGGATGAATCAGAACTTTTTTATTTTATTTCATTGTTCTTTACTTTTCAACATGAAAAAGAAATATCTCTGTGAACAAGGAGTTACGTTTTCGCTATGCAAGCGTTAACATCTTATGCCTGTGTGGCTTGATTATTTACGTTCTAATTTTTCTGTGAAATGCGTCGTAAGTGGACTTATATATGTTTTTTTTTTTTTTGGACATATGCGGTCATTAATATAAATAATATTGTACATAGTTATTTTTTTTATTAAACTGTAATTAATTCTCAGAGCTCTTTCTATGCCTCTCTCTACATTACTTATTAGAGTTTCAAGAAATAAAGAAAAAATAAGCTGTTCAGTAATTCATAAAAGAATTAATGTGCACATCCGGTCATCTTTAACCGAAATTCTTTATTGATATGGTTTAATTGGATTTTTTTATTTTCTTTAACTGATTGTTAATATTTTATTTGTTGAATAAATACAAACGAAAGAAAGAAAAAAACTAGTATGTTGCGGCCACCACAAGACTTTCTTCTATATTTTCCTATATACATATTCAATCAGTAACAATATTAAAAAAAAAAAAAAATTACGATTTTTTTCTAAGTTTTTTTTTTTGTTGTTAAAAGTAATACATATTCGACCAGTAACAATATAAAAAAAAAAAAAAAAAAAAAAGATTTTTTTTCTGTTTTTTTTTTTTTTTTTTTGTTAAAAGTAAAAAAAATTGATAACTTTGTTTTAAATTATCACAGATTTATAGTTCAACCATTCGTTTTAAAGGTATTGACGAGATCTTTCGAAAGATACCCATCTTGAAAATTTATCCCCCGGGGGGGAAGCGATGCCCCCACATGCACAGAAATTTTTTCCTAGTTGACTATTACTATTATCAATAACTCATATTAATTTTACAATCACAAGTTTAAAATAACTCTCATTATGTACATTTATACGAAATTTTGTCCTATACTACCTTTTTAAAAATTTAGAAAAAATGCGATCACAGCGCCACCTGTTAAGCTATTGATCCCCAAATGTAATCAGCACCACTTTATGTCGGGGACCAACTAAATACCAAGTTTGGTTAAATTTCGTTAAAAAAAAAAAAAAAAATTACGATTTTTTTTTTCTAAGTTTTTTTTCGTTAAAAGTAAAAAAATCGATAACTTTGTTTCAAATTGTCACAGATTTATAGTTCAACCATTCGTTTTAAAGGTATTGACGAGATCTTTCGAAAGATACCCATCTTGAAAATTTACTAGTTGACTATTAAGAACCGGTGCCCCCACATGCACAAAATTTTTTTTGTAGTTAACCACTACTATTATCAATAATTCATATTAATTTTACAATCACAAGTTTAAAATAACGCTCATTATGTACATTTATACGGAATTTTGTCCTATGCTGCCATGTTAAAAATTTACATAAAATGTGATCACAGCGCCACCTGTTGAGCTATTGATCCCCAAATCTAATCAGCACCAGTTTATGTCAGGGTGCAACTAAATACCAAGTTTGGTTAAATTTCATTCATTGGTTCGTGAGATACAGCGTCCACAAAAAAATGATACAGACAGACAGACATTTTCTAAAAACTATCAATTCGTGTTCAGGATATCCCAAAACGTGTAGATCCGTCAAAAAACGGAGGTCGAAAATTTTCGCGAATCCAATACTTTCTCTATATTACATATAGAAGAAAGTAAAAATTTAAATTAAAAGTATTTAGTTCTCATTTTCATATAAAATGATTCAGTTTTTTGGTTTTAAATAAAATAGTTACTACTTAGTTTTGGTTTCAAATAAAATGGTTACTCTTTAAATGTTCACTTTTATTATTGACATTTATTACTATGGTAATTTACTTATCTTAAATTCAATTTTGATTAGATTTACTTTTTTTTTTTTTTTTGGATAAAGCAAAAGAAAGTTAGTGTTTAAAAACAAAACTATTGTTTTTTTTGTTTTGAAAAGAATATCAACTGCTCTGTTTGTTTGAGGAATGTTATAAATGTGTTTACACATAAATAATTAAATAATTTACTATTTCGATTTTGAATTGAAATAAAGGTTGTGTATTAAATAATTGAAAGTATACTTGGCTCTTTTTTTTTTGAGTTAATTAATTTTGATTTGATTAAATGGTTTGTTTTAATAAAGAAATAATGTGTTAAAAAAAAAAAAAAAGTGAAATTACGTTACTTACTTTTGAAAGAGTATAGTGTAAATTTGGGTAGTAAATTTTAAAGTCTATTCTTTAAGAAAAAAATCTAATGTGGACACTACATGACTTCCTTATACAACCACGGGGATATACATATTGTTATGAAAACATTGACATTTTTGTGTGAGGCAAATATGGAACTTAGTGTTCAATGAAAATTAGTCAAATATAGATGGGCTAGTTTTGCTCTCTTTGACAAAAATTAGTGGTGAGAAACAATAAATTTCATCAAAATAATTAAGTGAAACAATTCAGTTAAAACTGAGAAAGCGTTTCTAGCTATCCTGAAACAATATTTGCCGAAAAATTTTATCACTAATCTCGACAAGCTGCCAAGTTAGTAACCAGAGTTGATTTTTGGTCTTAGCATTGTATTTCGCGACTTGGCAACCGAATTTGGCAAAAATTTGTAGTTTTGGTTTGCCAAAGTTTGGAAGCTCTAACTTTAATAGGAACAGAATGGAGTTCTGGAGATTTTGGGAAAAATTCATTGGCTTATAACTCAGAACAAAATTCTTCGAAAGTTCTTTAAATGAATCGCAAGAACTATAAAAATAAAAAAAGAAGAGTGATTGTTGATGATTGTGGACTAGAACTTGCCTACATCTTTAAGAGCTAGTTTCTATACATAGTAAAAGTGGAAATAGAAGAAAGTTTTTTCATTTCCATGAACGTGGTCATTGACTTAACCTGAAATTAGGTATACAAATGTGGCAAAAAGAGGCAGAACAGGATTCACAAAATTTGGAAACTCTAACCTCAATAGGAGTCAAGTTCTGGAAATTTTGTAATGATGCATTGGTTTCTCAAGCAGAAGTACCTTGTAAATTCCATATACCATTGACAATACTCTCAAATTCAAATTCCATTCAGACTTCGTAATATTTGGTTGTTCCTGATTAGCGAAATTTATGCTGTTATGTATTTAGCAATGTTTATTTGATTTCTGTAGTAAAAATGACCATTTCATTGGATTGTTTCAAGGATATTAATTGATTTTTGAAGCACAAAAAAGATATTTACTCAACTGTTTACTGAATATTAATTAAATAAAATGCATTCGTCAACTACAACCTGCTTATTTCTTTAACAATTACTTTCTACACGATAATATGTCGATAACTTTTTTATCATTATTTTTATCACAAATTCTATCTACGGGCTAAATATTCATTAAATGAAGTGCAATTGTCGACTAGAGCCTGCTTATGCCTTTAAGAATTACTTTCTATAAGTAAAAATGTCGACAACTTTCATAACAATATAATTACTAGCTTCGTCTGAAACCTCTATGATGGTGACAGGTTATATAAAATGGTCCAAAGCTTTGTATTTTTGGCCATTATGCATATAATTTTCCTAAATATCTCCAAAGCAGAAAGTCACAGAAAGTCCAAAAAGGGAGGTGCACACCTAGATGTTATAACAAACCTATATACTAATTTGCAACGTTGTACGTCCAACCATTTTTTAATTACGCAAGATACACATACACATACTTAATACAGACAGCACAAAAATTAGTGTAAAGTCATTGACATCTCTGAAACAGGAGCTCGTATTAAAATCACAGTTGCAGGTGTACAACCAGACATCATGGCAATTACACATTGTATAAATTTGCAACATTCTACAATTACTCATTTTTTAGCTATGTGAAATACTGAATCTATTTCGATAATCTGGATTACTGTACTTCCTTATACTTAGTATAAGGATATAAAAAGTGCATCCGTCGAAGAATTATTTTCTGCATACAAAAATGTCACCAACTTTCATAACAATATCATTACAGGCTTTATCTAAACGCTGAATATTCATTAAATAAAGTGCATTTGTCAAACTTGAACCTGCTTGTGTCTTTAAATAATTACTTTCTACACGTTAACAAGTCGGCAACTTTTTTTTTTATCAATATCATTACAAGCTCTATCTATGGGTTGAGTATTCATTAAATGAAGTGCATTCATTGACTAGAACCTACTTCTGTCTTCAAGAATCAATTTCTACACGCTAAAATGTTGACAAGTTCATAAAAATAACATTACGAGCTGAATATCCATTAAATAAAATGCATTCATCAACAAGAACCTGCTTATGTCTTTAAGAAATTACTTTCTATACGTAAAAATGTTGACAACTTTCATAACATAATCATTATGAGCTCTAATATCTACAGGTTGAATATTCACTAAATAAAATGCATTCATCGACTAGAACTTGCTTACATCTTTAAGCATAACTTTCTACACGCAAAAATGTCTTCAACTTTCATAACAATATCATTACTGGCTCTATCATTAGCTTCTATTGAAATCTTTATGATGGTTGGTCATATATAATGGCCCAAACCCTTGTATTTTTGGTTATTATGAAGATAATTTTCCTAAATATCTCCAAATGGAAAATCACAGAAAGCCCAAAAAGAGAGGTGCACAACTAGATGTTATAACAAACCTATATACCAATTTGCAATGTTCTACGTCCAACCGTTTGAGTTACGCAAGATACACACACACACACTTACATACAGACGTCACGAAAATAAGTGTAAAGTCATTGATGTCTCTAAAACGGAACCTCTTATTAAAACTCAAGTTGCAGGTGTACAACTAGACATCATGTTAGTTACGCATATAATAAATTTGCAACATTCTACAATCATTTGTTTTTGAGCAATGCAAAATACAAAATCTATTTCATAAATCAGGATTACTATACTTCCTTATACTTTGTATAAGGAAGTGAAAAGCTGATTTTCTTTAAGTAAAAAAGTGTTCCTTTAAATAAAGAGAAAAAAAGATTCATGAAGAGGGTAATGGATTAATTTTTTTTTTTTTTTTTCTATCTTTTATTTTTTGTGTGCGTGTGTGTGCTTTTTTTTTTTTTTTTTTTTTTTTAAGAAAAAAAGGTAGAAGAAATAAAATAATTTGACTATTTTTAGTTGTTATATATTATTATTACTGTTTTTTTTTCTTTGAGAGCACTCTCATTTTGTTTTAAATTTCCAAGTATGGTGATTTTAGCCAAAGCTAGGAAACATGACTTAATTCAAATTTGAGAGGAAATTGGGATAGAAGTGGACACTTCCAATAAAGTTGTTGATATAAAAAAATTAATTTTGGGTAGCAAGTTCTATAATGAAGAAGTAAAGATAATATTAGAAAGACTTCTTGAAGTTAAAAAACTACAAGAAGAAGAGAGAATCAGACAGGAAGAAAGAATGACCCAAGAAGCTCAACACTATGAGATTGAATTAAAGGAATTAGAAATATCAAAAGAAGAAGCTGAAAGAAAAATGGAATCAGAAAAGCCAGCTGAACTGAGTCCAAGAATTCAGTTGACTCAAATTTCACCAAAATATGATGAAAAGCATGACAAAATAGGTCTATATTTAGTAAATTTCAAAAGAAGAGTGGAGATGGATCAAGTTCCGAAAAAAGATTGGGTAGCCTACTTATTGGCAGTTTTACCGTCAAAACTTTTTAAAATATGTTGGTCACAGAATCACCAACAGATGCCACTAATTATTATTTTGTAAAGAATCTCATCATGAAAAGATATAAATTGAATAGTGGAAAGTTGAAGCAGTGTTTTTATAAACATCACAAATCAACCGAAAAATTTTGGAGAAATTATGCTCAAGAACTTTCTAGGTAGTTATTTTACACAGTGGATCATAGAGTTAAAGATTGAGACCTTTCGGCAACTCAAGGTATTAATAGTGACTGAACAGTTGAAGTTTCGAGTGCCTGCTGATGTGAAAGAACATTTTCCAGAAAATTGGCTCACATTTACACCACCTTTTGACTTAGCTGAAAAATTAGATGAATAAGAGAGTATAAGACAAAGTTCCAACCAAAAAGAGGGATTTGCCCAAAAAGAACTTTGCCAGCTATCATAATCATAGTGAAAACATTCCTGGAGTTAAAACTAAAGACCATAATAAAGAAGTCAAGCCAAAATTTCAGGCTAAACCCAAAACATTCCAAGAAAATCAAAGAAATAAAGAATTCCAGAAAAGAAAAATTTCACATTGCTATGAGAGTGGTTCTGGTTATTACCTTAGACCTCAGTGTAACAAACTAAAGAAAACTCAAGAATCTGTCTCACATGTTGTGGCTGACGGAGGTATTGATGAATTATTTTAAAGGCTTTTCTTTTCATTTCTTATGAAAAATCATGTTTTTTATGTCCATGAAAGTGCAAAATAAAATTTTAAAAGTTACTTGATCACCTCCCCACCCCCAATAAACAAATTAATAAAATAATAATAAAATAAATTCAGAAAAGGACCAATTATCACCATTTCATACAATTCTTTCCAGATAAATAAAATCGTCAGTTTAATGATATCGTGTAGTGGCACCATCTATTGACATTTTTCAGAACTAAAAACTATCTTTTCAGTTTACACTGTACTTACCAAATAAATAAATACTACTATACAAATAAACACTACTAAATAAATACTACAAATAAATACTACTATACAAAATTAAATGAAATTACTATTATTTATTAAATCTTTCTTTTATTTTCAATTGTTTCATATTACAATCTTAAACCATTATTATTAAAAAATAAATAAAAATACTTCTGAAAGTTTTTTTTTTACATATACATTAGAAGTTAATTGTTTGAAAATATTATTCCGGATAACTGGTTTTCTGGATAACTGGATTCTGGATAAACAGTTTCATACTGTATAGGTAAAGTGAATGGTGTCGAGATGAAGATTCTTCGAGACACTGGTGTGACATGCGACTTATCTGCAGCAACTACGTGAAACCTCATATGTATACAAAGAAACAGGTGTGGATTAGAACTCTGTTACAAGAAACTGATATGTTTAACCCTTGTAGAGGTACAGTTAGATTATTGTGAAATGGGACACATCCTAACTAATGCAGCTGTCCTACAAGATAAGGTCACGACATGAAAAATTCAGATTGGGATGAAATTGCGCAGGTTTGTAGTACACTATGAAGGTAACAACATATTAAATAAGTAGGACCCACTACCCGCAGAATTTCGAGAAAAAAGCATTTAAAGTTTCAGTAATTCTCAAATACAAGTTATTTCGCAAAAGCGCTAGTCTTCCACCCAGACAACCTGCGTTCAAGGCTACCTACAGGATTTCTTTTTTTTTTTTTTTTTTTCTTCTTCTTCTTCTTTAATTTTTTATTTATTTTTACTTTATTTTATAATTCAATTCAGAATTTGAAAATTTTAATAAAATATTTAATTTTCTTGAATATAAAATAAATAAATTTTTCTATTTTTAATATTTACAACGTAAACATACAATAAATTTCTATAACTTAAAAAGTGAATTTTAGTTTTACAAAACACTAAATAACAAATATAAAGAAAAAGAGACAAAACATTTAAATAATTAAAAGATAAGCAAGCTGTAAAACAAGGTGTAAAATTGTTAGCAGGTGTACTTAAATCTCTGTTTGAGCTTTCTGATTTGGTTCTAATGTGTATAAATTATGTGAACGCTTTTTAGCTTGTTAATAATAGAGAGAAGGTGGGATTTTATTTTGTGCACAGAAGGATTTAAAAAAAAAAAAAAAAAAAAAAAAAAAAATTAGTATTGTTTCAAATATACCTAAAATAAAATAAATATTTAGATAAATAATTAAAATCAGTTTCTTTAGTTTACCTTATTTTATAGTTAAAACAAAACTAAAATTTATTTTTTAAGTTATAGAAATTTATTATATTTTTAAGTTATAAACGTTAAAAATAGAAAAAATTATTTAATTTATGAAGTTTAGATTGTATAAAAAATTAAAGAAGGAGAAGAAGGGGAAAAAAAAAAGTTCTGTTAGTAGCCTCGAACCCAGGTCGTCTGAGTGGAAGACTAGTGCTTTAAGCTCATGCCACTATTTAACTTCTAATTTAATATTTAACCGAAATATTTAACTTCTGCTAAGTTGAACATTGATACATGTGGACCCTTGCTTGTCAGCACTTCAGGGAATAAATACATTGTTTTGTCTCCATGGACGAGGCATGGGTTCACCATTACATGCCAGAAACAAAACAGCAGTCCAAGCAGTGGGTAGAAGCGAGTGGTTCAGCGCCAAAGAAAGCAAAGTCAATCGCATCTGCCAGAAAGATCCTGGCCAGCATGTTTTAAGATTCGAAAGGGATCCTGTTAATTACCTTGGAAAAGGCAGAACAATTACAGGCGAATATTACTTCAACCTTCTTGACTAGCTGGATGCCAAAATTTGCGAGAAGAGGCCTGGCTTGAAGAAGAAAAAAATCATCTTTCACCAGGAAAATGCACTTGCACACAAGGCATTAGCGATGGGATAACTGCAGGATTTGGGATATGATATGCTCAGCTATCCCCCTATTCCCCTGATTTGACACCGTCAGACTTCTAACTGTTCTCAAACTTAAAGAAATTTGTTTCTGGGAAGCGCATCACAACCAATGAAGAAGTTGAGAGGGCCGTAGATGAATATTTTCACAGCCTTCTAGACTCTCACTTCCGGAAAGGAATACTGATGTTAATGAAATGCTGGAACAAGTCTGTTGAAGTCAAGGGTGAGTATGTAAATAACATAATTATTTTTTAACTGAAAATCACAATATTTCATTGTCAGGCCAAGAACTTTTCACCTTACCCTTTTCGCATGTTATGTAGTAATATTGGTAAAATGTGTAAATGTATACAGGGTGTTCCAAAAGTCCCACACCTCTCTCCTAACTCGAAAATGAGTTGGAATTTTGGCAAAACACGTATTTAATGAATCTGAGAGGGCCCTCTTTTGGTGAAAAAAGTTTGAGCCTGGGGGGGTAGGGGGCCACTAGGGAGGACAAATTTAAAATTTTAAATAGGAAGGAATGTCTTGTGATACATCTATGGAAACATCTCTCCAAGACAATGAATTTGATATAAATAGTTTTGCCCTAGGAGGATTATTAAAGGAGATATAAGAGTTTTTAGACTTTTGAAATGTGGATTTTATACTTATGTATCCCCTTTAATCATCACTACAGGACAAAACAATTGATACCAAATTCAATGTCTTGAAGAGACATTTCCAGGGATGTGTCACAAGACATACCTTCTTATTAAAAATTTTAACCCGCCAGTGCACAGGCTGGGTATGGGAGACCCATTTTATTTACTAAAATGCAATGTAAGAGAAACATTTTATATATTCTGTGAAAAAAAATTATAATTCGAAAAAGAACAGGAATTACTAACGTAACTTCACAGACAATTTATAACTACATTAAGCACTCAGAGCTTTTTCAATATAAGGTGAGAAAACATCATCCATGCTGGAAGGATCACCACGTGACAGAACGCCTACAGTGGGCTCAAAACCATATGTCTTGGACTACAGAATGGATATCTGTAGTAGAAGTCAGCACGGGCCGGGCTTACGGCCCGAGCCCGACCCGGGGGCCGATTTTTTCAATTTGTTCTCGGGCCGGACCGGGCTCAGTTTTTTTGTGTATACTCGGGCCGCATTTTTTTCTGGTTTCCTCGTGAATCAACGAAAAAGGGAAATGATAAAAATATTTTTTCAGTCATTTATTTTTCATAATTTTACAGGCTGGTATGTCACATAAAGTTCTATTTTGTTAAAAAATGTGTGTAACTTCAATTTATTTGTCTATCAGTCTGTCTGTCCAAAAACTGATTTTTCGCAAATATTTTTAGCATGCTTCAAAATTAATATATTTTATTTAAAGTAATATTAGATAGTTTCCTATTCAAAGTAGTATGCATGTCACTACCAGTTTGAGTACATGTAGATAACAAAATAAATTAGATACGTTACTGTGTATAAGGCTCTGTTTCCTATGATCTGTTGAGTGTAGGTGGTATGAAGGCTATAAAAATCCTTCCATTGTAACTTTTTCTTTAAGGATCCTTTTTCTTTTCTCCAGTGGATGAAAGTAGCATCATTCTTTGGTCAAAAACAACTTTTCTATTCAATATGGTAGGATTAACATTAAAGTTTTGTTTACCGGAACACATGAAAGATCCGGATACATTACGGTATATAAGAGGAAAGTGCATTTTTAGTAGTATTAACCATTTTAAATACCTTCCTGTATTATTTGATGAATGCTAATATTTTCGATTTGACTTTCTGTATGTTTTTGAACCTTGTCTATAATAATGAATTTCTCTTTATATATAATTATCTTGCAAAAGTTCTGCAGTTTTGTTAAAGAATGTACTATTGTTTGGTTATATAAAACCTCTGCAAAACACGTACTAAAAATCTTTTTCATAGAAAGGTATGCATTTTTTTTTTTTTTTTTGGTTGTTGTTTTTTTTTTGTTACTTTACATATTTTTGAATCGGGCCGGGCCTGATTTTATCGGTTTTTGTCCAGGCCGGGCCATACACGGTTAAAAAATGAACGGGCCAGGCCGGGCCTCAAAATTTCGGCCCATACAGACCTCTAATCTGTAGTTTTTAGTTTTTTCAGATGAGAAAAAATTTAATTTAGACGGCCCAGATGTATATCAATATTATTGGCACAGTTTGGAGAAAAGACAAAGTGTACTTTACTCGGCAAGTTGGTGGTGGTGGGGTGATGGTGTGGCTAGCTGTTGGCTATGGCGGAAGGACAAATTTAGTGTTCCTAAGTAAGCAGCTGCCTCACAAAGATTATATTGAAACACTAAGCAGTGAGCTTTTGCCAATTGCATGTGATCTTGGAGGAGAAAACTGGATTTTTCAACAAGATGGAGCGCCAATACACACCGCTAACAACGTTAAAAAATGGTTTCATGAGAACAACTTCAATCTTTTACCCTGGCCAGTCAAGAGTCTGGATATGAATGTAGAAAATATTTGAGCTATACTTGTTCATAAAATTTATGAGGGTGGATGCCAGTATAAATCAATTCACCAGCTCAAAGAAGCTCTTAGAAACATTTGGGAAATTTTCTGTCAAAAAAAGATTCAGAATCTCATGATGCCTAACAGAGTATATGAACTTATTAAAGCAAATGGGAGATAAACCCCTTACTAAAAACGTTTTATTTTAGAGATACAAGATGTGTCAGTCTACTTTTTTTAAGAAAAATTACAGTGCAAATATGCACCATTTTTGTTTCTTGAATTTTTCCACTACATAATTCAAAAGGATTGAATCTATATCCAAAAAATAATAATATATGATGTCTCAAGAATATAATTTTATCAGAGAAATGGACCTCATATCTATAATTAAATAAATAAACGGCTTTAAAGTATTACAAGTAAGTGTCCGTCTACTTTTTTTATGCAGTATACGTTCCCATTTGAAATTTTAAAGTTGTCCTCCCTAGCGGCTCCCCTAGCCCAAATTTTTTCACCAAGAGTTCCCTCTCAAATTCATTAAACACGTGTTTCACCATTTTTCAAAATTTCGATTCACTTTCGAGTTAGGAGGAGGGTGTGGGACTTTTGGAATATCCTGTATATTTTGTTAAAGGTTGTATCATTGCATTTTATATTGTGTACGTATAACCATATAAATTGGTATATTTAATTGATTACTACAGTAGTTTATAGAACATATATGTTAAAATGATTCAAAATGAAAGGTTATTGGTTATTTCTATGTTTATTGGTATTAATGTTCTTGTTCAATTATGTCTTGTATCATATTATTCTGGTAAAGTAATAATTATTTATGGAATTATTGTTATAGCATTATCTGATTTACTATCTATATTTATAAGCTGCAACATGTGAGTAAGGAATTGAAATTAGATAATGGCTCTTTTTGAAACAATAGGCATACCAATTTATGCATCAAACTTTAAAAGTACAAGACAGAATCCATCAAACATTTAAAATTTTGATCTAGTTGATTCGAACAATAGACATGTCTACATCAACTTACTGAGTTTCCGTGGATGAACTTTCATCGTACGAAAACTGTGGGGAAAGGTGTCAAGATCGAGTCTTCAAGAGGGCGCTGCAAGCACCAACAAAAAGAGCCGCAACCAATCCTCAGTTGGAGAGTTTGGAAGACGACATGAGTGAAAGAACAGCTCCATGAGACAGTGTCTTGTAACAAAGATTTCAATGTTTTAACTTTGCTAATATGGTTAATGTATTTGCTAATATGGTTAATGTATGGTTAATAGTGGAAAGTTGAAGCAATGTTTTTATAAACATCACAAATCAACCGAAAAATTTTGGAGAAATTATGCTCAAGAACTTTCTAGGTAGTTGTTTTACACAGTGGATCATAGAGTTAAAGATTGAGACCTTTCGGCAACTCAAGGTATTAATAGTGACTGAACAGTTGAAGTTTCGAGTGCCTGCTGATGCGAAAGAACACTTTCCAGAAAATTGGCTCACATTTACACCACCTTTTGACTTAGCTGAAAAATTAGATGAATACGAGAGTATAAGAGTAAGTTCCAAAAAGAGGGATTTGCCCAAAAAGAACTTTGCCAGCTATCATAACCATAGTGAAAACATTCCTGGAGTTAAAACTAAAGACCATAATAAAGACGTCAAGCCAAAATTTCAGGCTAAACCCAAAACATTAAACAACCCATAACATTATTACAACCCATAACATCGAAAACCTGGACTTATTTGGTACCATGCCTGTGGATCAAGGACTCTTCAATGCCATTTGCGTCTACACTATCTCTTCTTACGCATGTTAAATCAGTTTGTTTTTAGATCGTCATTTTAAGTAAATAATATATAACCTACATATGTTTTCTAAATTTTTCTTTTTACCGGTTTACGATTTTTTGAGATTTTTATTTTATATAATTTTAGAATTCCCGCTATTATAATCATATATTTTGATGCTTAATACCCCCTCTTTTTTCAATTATGAATAATTACCTTTTCAGTAAATGGAAATCCATCAATAAAAAACTAATTAAATCCGAACAAAAACTTAATTTCTTAAACGATTGTAAACACTTTAAATTAACACCAAAATTTTTGAGAATTAGTAATAAATTCATAACCCAGGAGTTTAAAAATGACGTTCGTAAATTCGAACAAAAAATATTAAATAAAGTTATACGTAAAAGGAAAGCTGAAGTCTTTAAAAATAAAGAGATATGGAACGAAACCGCTAAAAATTTTGAGAAAACTGTTGATCAAGAAGAATTGAAATTATATAGGGATAAAATCAATCAATATTATGAAACAGAAAAATTTGCTATAATGAACAAGAACAATAAAAAACTAAAATTTTGGGTTAAGAAAAACAACTATCAGCTTAATGAAAAAACTGAATATCCATATATTAATCTATCTACAACCCATATAAACAGCCATCAAGACGAACTTTTAAAATTAGGACCCAAATACATTTTAGATCAACCGATAAATATTAAAGAAAGTATCGCAAAAATCGAATCTGCTATTAATAAAATCCCGGAAAACAATAAAGATAAAATCAGAAGCACGGCTGTTACCGAAATCACAAATTCAGCTCAAAATAGAAACATTAATAGGGAGGACATTCGGGAACTGAATAAACTAAAAAGAAATAATGACATAACCTGCACACTCACAGACAAAACCCATAGAATAGCTATTTTTGACAGGAACCAATATGTAGAAAAAATGGAAACCACAATAAAAGAGATCGGCGTTAATAAAATTGATAAAGATCCTAATAATAAATTAATTGAGAAAACAAAAAACATCATTAAAGATGGAAAATGGCCGGATAACCCTCCTAAATTTATAAACCACGCACCTAATACCCCTCGTATGTTTGGCAGATTTAAGGATCACAAAACCCCTCCAAAATTCAGACCAGTCGTAAATAAAAATGAAGCCCCGACCTACCATCTCGAGAAATATATGGCTGATATATATCGTAAAATTATTCCCCCCTCTCAACATGCATTAGAATCCACCGAAGACTTTATTAAAAAGCTTAGAAATATTGAAAATAAAAAAGAATACCATTTCGTCAGTTTTGACGTCATTAATCTTTATCCATCCATAGACATTGAAGAAACTAGTCAGATTGTCAATAATGTTATCAAAGAAAAATACACAGACCCTAAAATAGCACAAACCTTAATAGCAACTACAAATCTCTTACTTCATGAAAATTATTTTAAATTTAATGATAACATTTATCAACAAAAGAAAGGAGTCCCGATGGGGTCCCCTATATCGGGCTTTATTGCAGAATTCAAATTAAGAGCACTAGAAAAAGAAATTTTAAATAAATGTAATGATAAAATATTTTTTTGGTTAAGATATGTAGACGACGTTTTTGCCGTTACCAATAAAAATTACGATATCAAAGATATATTAAATGAAATTAATAGCTTAGATAACAACATAAAATTCACCTATGAGGAAGAAAAAGAACAACAAATAAACTTTTTAGATGTTAAAATTAATAGAACCGAAAAACTAATTAAAACCACCGTGTACCGTAAAGAAACCAATAGCAATGAAATTATACATTATAAATCTAAAACCCCTTTCCGTTATAAAATCAACGCCGTTACTTCATATATAAATCGTGCAATATTAATATGTAATGACCCTACCGATCTAAATAATGAATTTGATTTAATTAAAGATTTAACTAAAAAAGCAGGTTACCCCGGTAAAATTATCACAAAACTAATTAAAACCAGATTAAAAGCCAGTAATCACATACCCAGTTTTCAAAAACCCCCTTTAAAATTCACCTCTTCCATATCGTACGATCGCGATGCATCAAATAAAATTAAAAGTACAGCAACTAAATTAGGAGTTAATATACCTATAAAACCTAACCCAAATATTTTTCAATTAATACGCAGTGATAAAGACCCCATCCCCCCATTAGAAACTGCCGGAATTTATCAAATACCATACATAAATAAACAAGAAAATAAACCAGGTTCATACATCGGCGTAACAAAAAGAAAGATTAAAACTAGACTCAAGGAACACAAAAATGACATCAAAACAGGAAAAACAAACACAGCTTTAGCCAAAACCTTCGAAAATGAAGAAATTACAATAAATTTTGAAAAAGCAAGAAAAATTGCTAACTACAATAACCATAATTACGCCATGTTTAGAGAAGCAATAGAAATTGCAACGACACCGGAAGTTTGTTACGATAGTGACGCAATGGCACCAAACCGGATGTGGAATCAACTAATAGAATCTATAAAAGACTGCAACATCAAGAGATCCAGCACAGATGAACGTTTGAGAAGGTCTGGGCGCCCAGATGAAAATATTAACGTAACATGAGGTACATTTAAGGTTTTTATTTTAATTAATTAAACCCAAAACATTCCAAGAAAATCAAAGGAATAAAGAATTCCAGAAAAGAAAATTGCACATTGCTATGAGAGTGGTTCTGGTAATTACCTTAGACCTCAGTGTAACAAACTAAAGAAAACTCAAGAATCTGTCTCACATGTTGTGGCTGACGGAGGTATTGATGAATTAGTTTAAAGGCTTTTCTTTTTATTTCTTATGAAAATTCATGTTTTTTATGTCCATGAAAGTGCAAAATAAAATTTTAAAAGTTACTTGATTTTATTTATCACCTCCCCACCCCCAATAAACAAATTAATAAAATAATAATAAAATAAATTCAGAAAAGGACCAATTATCACCATTTCATACAATTCTTTATAGATAAATAAAATCGTCAGTTTAATGATTCGTGTAGTGGCACCATCTATCGACATTTTTCAGAACTAAAAACTATCTTTTCAGTTTACACTGTATTTACCAAATAAAAAAAAAATACTACTATACAAATAAATACTACTAAATAAATACTACAAATAAATACTACTATACAAAATTAAATGGAATTACTATTTTTTATTAAATATTTCTTTTATTTTCAATTGTTTCATATTACAATGCTAAACCATTATTATTAAAAAATAAAAATACTTCTGTAAGTTTTTTTTTTTTTTTTTTTTTTTTTTTTACATATACATGAGAAGTTAATTGCTTGAAAATATTATTCTGGATAACTGAATTCTGGATAAACAGCTCCATACTGTATAGGTAAAGTGAATGGCGTCGAGATGAAGATTCTTCGAGACACTGGTGTGACATGTGACTTATCTGCAGCAACTACGTGAAACATCATATGTATACAAAGAAACAAGTGTGGATTAGAACCCTGTTACAAGAAACTGATATGTTTACATACCTGCCAACATTGAAGAATCAAAATAACGGAGACTTTATAAGCGGCATTTTCAGGCCTAGAAAACATTGATGTGTTTTCTACATATTACAGTATTTTAATAGTTTAATCCATGGCTTAAATTATCAAAAAGTTATACGGGTAAGTTAAATTTAATTATTAATAAAAAACAGTAATATATAGAGATTCATAAGAATTTTTTTCAGCAAAAGTAAAATCTTCCTTAAAAAAATGAAGGTTTGTTGAAGTTTTGAATAAATTATAGCAGGCCTCGCAGCATTCCTAAAGTTTTAGGAATCATTTTGCTACATTGTCACCACTATTTTAAATGAAAACTTATTTACCTAATACTTAAACATTAAAACCTTGAAGAGAACATTTTTTAACAATGGTGGTGGCAGTGAAATAAAACGCGAGTAAATTTTTAGGAACGCTGCGAGGCCTGTTATAGGTATAACTTTAAAATCTTCAGAATAATGGAGAAATAATTGAAAATAACGGAGAGTGGAAGACAGTCTCAAAATAACGGAGTCTCCGTTGAAATAAGGGAGAGTTGGCAGGTATGTGTTTAACCCTTGTAGAGGTAGAGTTAGATTATTGTGAAATGGGACACATCATAACTAAAGCAGCTGTCCTACAAGATATGGTCACGACATGGAAAATTCAGATCGGGATGAAATTGCGCAGGTTTGTAGTACACTATGAAGGTAACAACATATTAAATCAGTAGGACCCACTACCCGCAGAATTTCGAGAAAAAAGCATTTAAAGTTTCAGTAATTCTCAAATACAAGTTATTTCGCAAAAGCGCTAGTCTTCCACCCAGACAACCTGCGTTCAAGGCTACCTAAAGGATTTCTTTTTCTTTCTTTTTTTTTTTCTTCTTCTTCTTCTTTAATTTTTTTATTTATTTTTACTTTATTTTATAATTCAATTCAGAATTTGAAAATTTTAATAAAATATTTAATTTTCTTGAATATAAAATAAATAAATTCTTCTATTTTTAATATTTATAATGTAAACATACAATAAATTTCTATAACTTAAAAAGTAAATATTAGTTTTACAAAACACTAAATAACAAATATAAAGAAAAAGAGACAAAACATTTAAATAATTAAAAGATAAGCAAGCTGTAAAACAAGGTGTAAAATTGTTAGCAGGTGTACTTAAATCTCTGTTTGAGCTTTCTGATTTGGTTCTAATGTGTATAAATTATGTAAACGCTTTTAGCTTGTTAATAATAGAGAGAAGGTGGGATTTTATTTTGTGCACAGAAGGATTAAAAAAAAAAAAAAAAATTAGTATTGTTTCAAATATACCTAAAATAAAATATTTAGATAAATAATTAAAATCAGTTTCTTTAGTTTACCTTATTTTATACTTAAAACAAAACTAAAATTTATTTTTTAAGTTATAGAAATTTATTATATTTTTAAGTTATAAAAATAGAAAAAATTATTTAATTTATAAAGTTTAGATTGTATAAAAAATTAAAGAAGGAGAAGAAAGGAAAAAAAAAAGTTCTGTTAGTAGCCTCGAACCCAGGTCGTCTGGGTGGAAGACTAGTGCTTTAAGCTCAGGCCACTGGGGCGCTGACACACTAGCGAAATAACTTGTGTTTAAAGATTACTGAAACTTTAAAACGCTTTTTTCTCGAAATTTTGTGGATAGTGGGTCCTACTGCTTTAATATGTTGTTACCTTCATAGTATACTACAATCCCACGCAATTTCATCCAGATCTGAATTTTCCATGTCGTGACCTCTCCTTGTTAGATCGAAGCAGGTATTTACTGGGAAACAAAACTGCTGCATTTTTCAAAGATTGCGAAACCAAAAAAGATATACAAGCGCATATGTTAAATGCTGTACAAACAAGAGCTCAGAAGAAACTTTTAGAAATGGAAAAAAATAATCAGAGTGAAGATGTCGAAATGTCAGACGAAGAAATGAATGAGAACATGTCTGAAGATCAGAAGAAAACTGAGCGGGGAAGGGAAATCCTGCCACCAGTAAAAGAATTTTTGTTACAAACTCTCATCAAGATCTCTCCAGGAGAATTTGTGAAGAACAACAAAAGAGTGAACAATTAAAGCCACTTATCGCAGAAGCAAAAAGGGAAACTCCGTAAAGAAACAAATTCGTCTTAGAGAAAAATATGCACTTTGTTTTATAAGAAAAAAGACAAAAATGGAATTGAAAGGAAATTGTTAGTTATCCTGGAGAAGTTTCGTGAACAATTACAAAAGTTTTGTCATAACGGTAGAGCATCACATCTAGGTGCTAGTAAGACTAAGTATGCTTTATTTAAGACTTTCCTTTGGCCAAATTGTTTTAATGATGTTGAAAGGTTTGTCAAAATTTGTGACTACTGCCAATGAATTGGAAAACCCAGAGATAAGAAAAAGGCACCGCTAAAAATTGTCCCTGTTATATCCGAAATATTTACTAAGTTGAACATTGATAACATGTGGACCCTTGCCTGTCAGCACTTCAGGGAATAAATATATTGTTTTGTCTCCATGGACGAGGCATGGTTTCACCATTACACGCCAGAAACAAAACAGCAGTCCAAGCAGTGGGTAGAAGCGAGTGGTTCAGCGCCAAAGAAAGCAAAGTCAATCGCATCTGCCTGAAAGATCCTGGCCAGCATGTTTTAAGATTCGAAAGGGATCCTGTTAATTACCTTGAAAAAGGCAGAACAATTACAGGCGAATAT
The DNA here is from genome assembly GCA_963930645.1 of Salticus scenicus. Lineage (NCBI taxonomy): Eukaryota > Metazoa > Arthropoda > Arachnida > Araneae > Salticidae > Salticus > Salticus scenicus. Next base: position 139,057,033 of record OZ005662.1, on the reverse strand, counting down.
TACTTCAACCTTCTTGACTAGCTGGATGCCAAAATTTGCGAGAAGAGGCCTGGCTTGAAGAAGAAAAAAATCATCTTTCACCAGGAAAATGCACCTGCACACAAGGCATTAGCGATGCGATAACTGCAGGATTTGGGATATGATTTGCTCAGCTATCCCCCTATTCCCCTGATTTGACACCGTCAGACTCGAACTGTTCTCAAACTTGAAGAAATTTGTTTCTGGGAAGCGCATCACATCCAATGAAGAAGTTGTGAGGGCCGTAGATGAATATTTTCACAGCCTTCCAGACTCTCACTTCCGGAAAGGAATACTGATGTTAATGAAATGCTGGACCAAGTCTGTTGAAGTCAAGGGAAAGAATGTAATAACAAAATCATTTTTTAACTGAAAATCATAATATTTCATTGTCCGGCTAAGAACTTTTCACCTTACACTTTTCACATGTTATGTAGTAATATTGTAAAATGTGTAAATGTATACAGGGCCCTCTTTTGGTGGAAAAAGTTTGTGCCCTGGGGGCTAGGGGGCCACTAGGGAGGACAACTTTAAAATTTCAAATAGGAAGGAATGTCTTGTGATACATCTCTGGAAACGTCTCTTCAAGACAATGAATTTGATATAAATAATTTTGCCCTAGGATGATTATTGAAGGAGATACAGTTTTCAGACTTTTTAAATGTGGATTTTATGTATCCCCTTTAATCATCACTACAGGACAAAACTATTGATACCAAATTCATTGTCTTGAAGAGACATTTCCAGGGATGTATCACAAGACATACTTTCTTATTAAAAATTTTAACCCGCCAGTGCACGGGCTGGGTATGGGAGACCCATTTTATTTACTAAAATGCAATGTAAGAGAAACATTTTATATATTCTGTGAAAAAAATTATTATTCAAAAAAGCACAGGAATTACTAACATAACTTCTCAGACAATTTATAACTACATTAAGCACTCAGAGCTCTTTCAATATAAGGTGAGAAAACATCATCCACGCTGGAAGGATCACCATGTGACAGAACGCCTACAGTGGGCTCAAAATCATATGTCTTGGACTACAGAAAGGATATCTGTAGTTTTTAGTTTTTTCAGATGAGAAAAAATTTAATTTAGACGGCCCAGATGTATATCGATATTATTGGCGCAGTTTGGAGAAAAGAGAAAGTGTACTTTACTGGTTCTGGTAATTACCTTAGACCTCAGTGTAACAAACTAAAGAAAACTCAAGAATCTGTCTCACATGTTGTGGCTGACGGAGGTATTGATGAATTATTTTAAAGGCTTTTCTTTTTATTTCTTATGAAAATTCATGTTTTTTATGTCCATGAAAGTGCAAAATAAAATTTTAAAAGTTACTTGATTTTATTTATCACCTCCCCACCCCCAATAAACAAATTAATAAAATAATAATAAAATAAATTCAGAAAAGGACCAATTATCACCATTTCATACAATTCTTTCCAGATAAATAAAATCGTCAGTTTAATGATTCGTGTAGTGGCACCATCTATCAACATTTTTCAGAACTAAAAACTATCTTTTCAGTTTACACTGTACTTACCAAATAAATAAATACTACTATACAAATAAATACTACTAAATAAATACTACAAATAAATACTACTATACAAAATTAAATGGAATTACTATTTTTTATTAAATATTTCTTTTATTTTCAATTGTTTCATATTGCAGTGCTAAACCATTATTATTAAAAAATGAAAAAAAATACTTCTGTAAGGTTTTTTTTTTTTTTTACATATACATTAGAAGTTAGTTGTTTGAAAATATTATTCCGGATAACTGGTTTTCTGGATAACTGGATTCTGGATAAACAGTTCCATACTGTATAGGTAAAGTGAATAGCGTCGAGATGAAGATTCTTCGAGACACTGGTGTGACATGTGACTTTCTGCAGCAACTACGTGAAATATCATATATATACAAAGAATCAGGTGTGGATTAGAACCCTGTTACAAGAAACTATGTTTAACCCTTGTAGAGGTAGAGTTAGATTATTGTGAAATGGGACACATCATAACTAAAGCAGCTGTCCTACAAGATATGGTCACAACATGGAAAATTCAGATCGGTATGAAATTGCGCAGGTTTGTAGTACACTATGAAGGTAACAACATATTAAATCAGAAGGACCCACTACCTGCAGAATTTCGAGAAAAAAGCATTTAAAGTTTCAGTAATTCTCAAATACAAGTTATTTCGCAAAAGCGCTAGTCTTCCACCCAGACAACCTGCGTTCAAGGCTACCTACAGGATTTCTTTTTCTTTCTTTCTTCTTCTTCTTTAATTTTTTTATTTATTTTTACTTTATTTTATAATTCAATTCAGAATTTGAAAATTTTAATAGAATATTTAATTTTCTTGAATATAAAATAAATAAATTTTTCTATTTTTAATATTTATAACGTAAACATACAATAAATTTCTATAACTTAAAAAGTAAATATTAGTTTTACAAAACACTAAATAACAAATATAAAGAAAAAGAGACAAAACATTTAAATAATTAAAAGATAAGCAAGCTGTAAAACAAGGTGTAAAATTGTTAGCAGGTGTACTTAAATCTCTGTTTGAGCTTTCTGATTTGGTTCTAATGTGTATAAATTATGTAAACGCTTTTAGCTTGTTAATAATAGAGAGAAGGTGGGATTTTATTTTGTGCACAGAAGGATAAAAAAAAAAAAAAAAAAAAAAAAAAAAATAGTATTGTTTCAAATATACCTAAAATAAAATATTTAGATAAATAATTAAAATCAGTTTCTTTAGTTTACCTTATTTTATAGTTAAAACAAAACTAAAATTTATTTTTTAAGTTATAGAAATTTATTATATTTTTAAGTTATAAACGTTAAAAATAGAAAAAATTATTTAATTTATGAAGTTTAGATTGTATAAAAAATTAAAGAAGGAGAAGAAGGGGAAAAAAAAAAGTTCTGTTAGTAGCCTCGAACCCAGGTCGTCTGAGTGGAAGACTAGTGCTTTAAGCTCATGCCACTGGGGCGCTGACACACTAGCGAAATAACTTGTGTTTAAAGATTACTGAAACTTTAAAACACTTTTTTCTCAAAATTTTAAGGATAGTGGGTCCTACTGCTTTAATATGTTCTTCATAGTATACTACAATCCCATGCAATTTCATCCAGATCTGAAATTTCCATGTCGTGACCTCTCCTTGTTAGATCAAAGCAGGTATTTACTGGGAAACAAAACTGCTGCATTTTTCAAAGATTGCGAAACCAAAAAAGATATACAAGTGCAAATGTTAAATGCTGTACAAACAAGAGCTCAGAAGAAACTTTTAGAAATGAAAAAAAAATGATTAGAGTGAAGATGTCGAAATGTCAGACGAAGAAATGAATGAAAACATGTCTGAAGATCAGAAGAAAACTGAGCGGGGAAGGGAATTCCTGCCAGAAGTAAAAGAATTTTTGTTACAAAGTCTCATCAAGATCTCTCCAGGAGAATTTGCGAAGAACAACAAAAGAGTGAACAATTAATGGCACCAGGCCCGGATCTAAGGGGGGGCGGGAGGGGGCACTTGCCCCGGGCGGCGAAGACTGAGGGGCGGCAGCCACCAGGTCCAGCTAGTCTCGCTATTTGTACTATGCTGGACCCGATTTCCAGACCATTTTCGTAGTACATTGCATCGTCTGTAACAAGCTCAGAGGTACCTAACGCCCTCCTCTCCTCTCATCACACGAGACGTATGACCAAAACAGAATGAAAACCTGAAAACGTAATATTACTTATGAGCGCAAGACGCGCGCGAGTGAGTGATCATTAAAATCTGAACGAGGGCGATATCATGGCGGGTGCGGTATGTGAGAGGTGGCATGGCAGCAGCAGTTGACTTATACATGTAAAATGAAAAGCATAGGTGAAAAACGATTCCTCGTATTGTAACTGATGTCATTCTACATTTGGGGGCCGCGGTAGCCCAGTTGGTAGAGCGCCGGCCTCGTAATTGGAAGATTGCGGGTTCGGTACTCGAGCCGGCCAAAGACCGTCGTGTACACTAATGGTGGCTGGTGCAAGTAAAATCTGTCGTGGCCGCAATGTCCTCCATGTTCCCATCAAAAATTATACCTCTGGGGGCACCGAAGCGGGAGAGCCATCCCTTCCGTGGAGGATCAAAATTATGATGGCATGTCTCCGGACCACATCTAGGGTGTGTCCCTGACCGTCGCCAATTGCCCATCTGCGCAGCATTCGTGCGACGTAAAACCCAACCAACCAACCATTCTATATTTGGCCACTAATTATTTCTTTCTCCGAGTCTCTACTAAAAATATTAGTTTATTATTAACTAGCCGCCTTCAGCGACAAGCTGGTTTGCTATCCTTGAAAAATCCAACTGTATGAAACCCACATTAGGTGGAGCCTGCGCCGCCTTTTTTCCGTTTCTGGACCTACAACAGCTTATTGATATATAGTGTAAATAGCTTTATTGAAAATTTTAATTGAAGTAAATTTTCGCTCAGTAGCGCCTTCGGCGCCCCCTTCCCGTTTTAGTATCTGAAACAGTCTGTTTGCTTACCACGTGAAAATCTCCATCTTTGAAAATTCTAACTGTAGCAAAGTCCCGATCGGTGGGGACTGCGGCGCCTTATCCCCGTTTTAGAACTTACAACAGCTTGCTCGCTCATTGTGCAAATATCTTTGAAAACTTTAACTGTAGCAAATTTCTGCTCTGTTACGACTAAGGCGCCCCTTTACGTTTCATGATTTGGAACAGTCTATTCGCTCACCGTGTAAAGGAACATTGAAAATTCTGATCTAGCAAATCGCCAACCCGGTGAGGCCTACGGTCTCCTAATCAACTCTCAAATAATTTAATCGTAATTGGTGATATTGAATTATTAAAATATCAAAGCGCCATCTGGTGACAGAGATTTGCAAAAAGTACTCTTCAATTCCAATTCAAATAACTTTTTAAATGATATATTACTTATGGAATTCTGTTAATTAGAAGCTGGGATAGAAAAGTAATATAAACATTGTTATAAAAAGAATTGTCTGACTTTCCCTTGGTTTTCTCCGAAACTTGCGTAATTGAGGGCAAAATAACATTAAAAATCCTTAATAAGATATGTGAGTGGAGTATCATAATTCGACAGTCTGCAAAATAAAAAATAATAAATGTGTTCCGGGTTTTCTGCGGTTTTCTCTAAAACTCCTGTACTGAATTTAATAGCTTATATCAGTTTAAAGTTCGCAATAAAATTACTGCAAAATATATATCGAATGATACATTATAAGTAATTTAATCATAATCATAATTGAATATATTGGAATATATTCTATGTTTTCTGGGGTTTGTGCTGGAACTCCGCATGGAATTTAATGGCTTATATCAGTTTAAAAATCTCCAATAAAATATATTTCAAATGATGTATTATAAGTAATTTAATCATAATAAGAATTGGAGGTATTGAAATTTTAAAATATTAAAGTGTCATCTGGAAGCAGACATTTGGGATCTCTACTTTTTAATTCCAGTTCCAATAAGTTTTAAAATGATATATTACTTATGAAATTATGTTAATTAGGAGCTAAGATACAAACATTAATAAATATAAACATTTCTATATAAAAATTTCTGTCTGACTTATCCGTGGTTTTCTCCAAAACGTGCCTTATTCCGGGCTGTATATTGTTAAAAATCCTTAGTACGAAATGTGAGCGGAAATTGGAATTGGAAATTCTGTAAAATATAAAAGAATAAAAACGTTCTAGGTTTTCTATAGTTTTCTTCGAAAGTTTCGGAGAATGTAAAATTTTCGAGAGATTTATTGATTTCATTGAAGTTCATGATAAAAGTGGCGAATACATGGCGAACATAATTTCTAAAAAGTTAGCGGACGATAAGTTATCCAATAGGGAATGTCATGGTCAGTCCTACGACAATTCAAATACTTCAGGAGCGTACAGATGCGTCCAAGCCAGAATAATAATAATAATACGCTGCATTTCACCGTGCATTGCCCATTTCTTTAAACTTACTGGTGTACATGCCTTCTTTCTGCTCCATGGCTAAACGTCTATGTGGAGTGGAGTTAGCTGTTCAAAGAATTTACAACTTTTTTGTTTCATCTAGTTTACGCTGTGATATTATGAAACAAGAACGAAAAATCATTTGCGGTTCCCATAGATTATTAACTTTCTAACTATACGTACCTCCTGTTACATCGTTTAATCGTCAATGCACTTTCGCTACTTGGTCACACAGTCTTCAGACGGAATGGTAGAAAAGCAGACACATAGACTAATTAAGCCGATATTCACCCTTAAACGTTGTTGTAAAGTGTTAAAAACGCTTAACACAAACGAAAAATGAAAATTTCTAATGTTAATCATACTATATTTTATAAAAAACAATTTTTGTGCATAGGAATAATAAATGTCTATTTCATTACGATTTGTGCAAAATAAATGTATTGAAATATGGTTTATAGAAATACCTCTCATAGAACACAATGCTTTGGAATTCTTTCGCGTGTCATTGCACACAAACCAATGGTGGTGTTTATTCCATTTTCAATGGGGAACATTCCATAGTAAACTTGAATAACATATATCAGTTTCAGAGAATTCCATGAATATTTACCGGAGATAGAGCGCAGATAGACAAATCTATGCCATAAACCATTTTCAATGTTGTTACAAAGTATTAAAAACACACAAAGAATAACGTCAAAGGGTCAGACATGATGGTCTGCGAAAGGAGAAGCTGTTATTGGTTCGAAAATAAGCCTAAATAAGTTTGTGATGCTTTGATAGATCTAAAAGATGGGGACAAATCACCAAGGCAAATTCAGAAAAAAAACGTTTACGAAATGAGGCCAGGAATTTTGAATTTATTTTATACTTAGGCATATAGAATCATGTTTTGTACGTGTTCAACTGTGTCGGTAAAGGAATACAAAAAACTGACAACTGATATTGTTTTAACGAGATCAGTTGCTTTTATGGAAGGGTTGGAAAATTCATTAAAAGATTTCGTAATATTGGATTTGATAAATGGTTTAAAAAACCTACTGCCGTTGCCGAGTTGATGTCATAGATACAACCATTAACCCTAACAAGGGTGCTGTTGGCATAATGAAAACGCAAATTTTAATTCTCAATTGCAAAAACTGGCCCCGGAATTTTTTTTAAATAACATTTTGCTTTTATAACTTAGTGGAATAACTTCATTTATTTTCTTTCTTCTAATATTGTGGGTGAATTCTGGTGGCATTTCATTTTAAATTGGAAAATTTTCATTCCCTTCAAAGAGTTAAAGAAGTAGAGTACCGAAAGGAAAAGATGCCTGGCGAATTAGTCGACGACGAGTTGCAGACACTTGAAACAGAAACACTACAACTAACAAATGCTATAGTAGATCGAATTTTAGTCGAAACTAATCACAGACTTGACAATGCGAGGAAATTGAATTATTATTTTGTATTTTTGACTGATGCAGCATTGATGAAAATGACTATAACAGATTTTTAAAAAATTATATATTTTTTCTCAATTCGGCTCTTAAATATATCAAGGGCTTGAATTCAGAAAAATGCTTTTCCGAACATGAAGTTTTCAAAGAACAAAGACCACTTTTATCGACAAATATTTATGAATTACTTGTTTCTTTATTGGATGGATGGATGGTTGGGTTTTACGTCGCACTGGTGCTGCGCAAATGGGCAAATGGCGACGGTCTGGGACACACCCCTAGAGGTGATCCGGAGACATGCCATCACAATTTTGATCCTCCACGGAAGGGATGGCTTTCCCGCTTCGGTGACCCCCCAGAGATATAATTTTTGATGGGAACATGGAGGACATTGCGGCCACGACAGATTTTACGTGCACCAGCCGCCATTAGTGTACACGACGGTCCTTTGCCAACTTGAGTACCGAACCCGCAATTTTCCAATTACGAGGCTGGCGCTCTACCGACTGGGCTACCGCGGCCCGTTTCTTTATTGGAAGTTATATGTAAAAACGATTTGCTGATTGCATTTCCTAACATAAGCATAGTTTTCAGAATCTATGCAACTCTGCCTGCAACTTCTGTTTCATGTAAAAGAAGCTTCAGAAAAATGAAACTCACTAAAGATTACGTTCCACAGTGTCCCAAGAGCACTTGTCGGAATTGGCAATATTTTCGACTGACAAGGAAACATTCAAAAGGTGTCGTCTTCAAAAAATATTGAAAAAAAAAAAAAAATGTGATTCTACTCTTCATAAAACACCGGAAAGTGAAAACATTACCGGCTGAAATGAATTACAGCGACCACAAAAAAATTATCAAAATTAAGCATTTTTGGCGATTTGGTGCTGTTAGGTGATAAGTTCGCTATAGCACCGAGATTGCTGTGTATGAATAGAACCGTGTTTTGCTTCTTCACCAAGTACTCAAAATCAATCGCCTAACAGTGTGAAATTGCCAAATACGCTTAATTTTGGTGATTTTTTGTGGTCGCTGTACATTTCAGCCGATAATTTTTCCACTTTCTGGTGTTTTATGAAGAGTAGAATCACATATATTTTTTTCAATATTTTTTGAAGGCGACACCTTTTGAATGTTTCCTTGCGAGAGTGAAATAGCCAACAATCTTAATTATGACATTTTAACTGAAATAAAGTCGAGGAAAATAAACCATTAGAATTACGTATAATTTTATAACTAAAATAAATAATTCTGTAAAAGTCTCAGTATTTTATTTGTTAAAAAATTTTGCTTAGAGGGCGGCAAATTGGAAGTCTGCACCCCCTTTAAAAAATGTAGATCCGGTACTGAATGGCACTTATCGCAGAAGCAAAAAAGGAAACTCCGTAAACAAACAAATTCGTCTTAGAGAAAAATATGCAGTTTGTTTTATAAGAAAAAAGACAAAAATGGAACTGAAAGGAAATTGGGAGAAGTTTCGTGAACAATTACAAAAGTTTTGTCATAACGGTAGAGCATCACATCTAGGTGCTAGTAAAACTAAGGATGCTTTATTTAAGACTTTCCTTTGGCCAAATTGTTTTAATGATGTTGAAAGGTTTGTCAAAATTTGTGACTACTGCTAATGAATTGGAAAACCCAGAGTAGAGTCCTGCGCGCGGGTGAATTTTAAATCAACCTGAAACCCGACAAAAAAATTTTCAACAACCCGAAACCCGACAAAAAAAATTTCATCAACCCGAAAACTGACCCGAACCCGCAACAAAAAATTTTTTGCGACCGGAACCCGACCCGAAAAATAAATCAATATTACTTATTCATCTAAAAATCATGCAAAACAAGGTAAAATGATATAACATGACATAAAATAAAATAAATTTTCATTGTTACAAAGTTGGTAAATTATTAAAAAAAAACTAGTATGTTGTGGCCACCACAAGACATTCTTCTATATTTTTCTGTCAAATTCACTAAGTGCGAATAATTTATTAAAACCATTATTAAAAAGTTTAACGTGATGAATGCAAATAATTTTCATCTTAGGGAAATCTAACTATAAATATCCAAAGAGAGACAGTTTTATCGTCTATAAATAACTTCTTAAACAATGCGTTTTTATAATGTTTATGTCACATATCATGGTTCGTACAGTTATATGGCATAGAAGTTGAGATATAGCATATATCCATCCTGTTATCGATGAAATTTGCAGTATAACCTATTGGCCGACAAGCATTCAATCTGAGTCAGCATAATGTCTCAATTTCTCACATATTAAGTTTTGTTTGATGATACACAATAGAACATGAGATATAGCTTTCCTTGTAATTGTGGAAATCGCTGTGTAGCAGCGCCACCTGTTGAGCGGTTTACACTGAAAGATGACAGGCGCTAATATATATTAAATGGCACCGACATACAAATTTATATGAAATTTATATGAATTTATATGATAATTTGTTGAAAACCAAACCCGACCCGAACCGCAAGAAAAAAATCAGTCAACACGACCCGAACCCGACCCGCACGAAAAAAAGATCAGTCAACCCGACCCGAACCTGACCCGCAAGGGAAAAATTTCTATCAACCCGACCCCATGCAGGACTCTAACCCAGAGATAAGAAAAAAGCACCGCTAAAAATTGTCCCTGTTATATCCGAAATATTTACTAAGTTGAACATTGATACATGTGGACCCTTGCCTGTCAGCACTTCAGGGATTAAATATATTGTTTTGTCTCCATGGACGAGGCATGGGTTCACCATTACACGCCAGAAACAAAACAGCAGTCCAAGCAGTGGGTAGAAGCGAGTGGTTCAGCGCCAAAGAAAGCAAAGTCAATCGCATCTGCCGGAAAGATCCTGGCCAGCATGTTTTAAGATTCGAAAGGGATCCTGTTAATTACCTTGAAAAAGGCAGAACAATTACAGGCGAATATTACTTCAACCTTCTTGACTATTGATACCAAATTCATTGTCTTGAAGAGACATTTCCAGGGATGTATCACAAGACCTACCTTCTTATTAATAATTTTAACCCGCCAGTGCACGGGCTAGGTATGGGAGACCCATTTTATTTACTAAAATGCAATGTAAGAGAAACATTTTATATATTCTGTGAAAAAAAATTAGAATTCGAAAAAGCACAGGAATTACTAACATAACTTCTCAGACAATTTATAACTACATTAAGCACTCAGAGCTCTTTCAATATAAGGTGAGAAAACATCATCTATGCTGGAAGGATCACCACGTGACAGAACGCCTACAAAGGGCTCAAAACCATATGTCTTGGACTACAGAATGGATATCTGTAGTTTTTAGTTTTTTCAGATGAGAAAAAATTTAATTTAGACGGCCCAGATGTATATTAATATTATTGACACAGTTTGGAGAAAAGAGAAAGTGTACTTTACTCGGCAAGTTGGCGGTGGTGGGGTGATGGTGTGGCTAGCTGTTGGCTATGGCGGAAGGACAAATTTAGTGTTCCTAAGTAAGAAGCTGCCTCACAAAGATTACATTGAAACACTAAGCAGTGAGCTTTTCCCAATTGCATGTGATCTTGGAGGAGAAAACTGGATTTTTCAACAAGATGGAGCGCCAATACACACCGCTAACAATGTTAAAAAATGGTTTCATGAGAACAACTTCAATGTTTTACCCTGGCCAGCCAAGAGTCCGGATATGAATGTAGAAAATATTTGAGCTATACTTGATCATAAAATTTATGAGGGTGGATGCCAGTATGAATCAATTCAGCAGCTCAAAGAAGCTCTTAGAAACATTTGGGAAATTTTCTGTCAAAAAAAAAAATTAAGAATCTCATTGATTCAATGCCTAACAGAGTATACGAACTTACTAAAGCAAATGGGAGATAAACCCCTTACTAAAAACGTTTTATTTTAGAGATACAAGATGTGTCTGTCTACTTTTTTTAAGGAAAAATTACAGTGGAAATATGCACCATTTTTGTTTCCTGAATTTTTTCACTACATAATTCAAAAGAATTGAATCTATATCCAAAAAATAATAATATATGCATGGGCGTCGGCAGAATGGGGCAAGGGGGGGCACTTGCCCCCCTTTGGAAAATTTTAATAAGCATTTTTTTTCTTTAACTTTAAAACTATGCTATGAGAAAAAAGTACTTTTTCAGGTTGTGCCCCCCCCCCCCCTGAAATTTTTTCTAGCGACGCCACTGAATATATGTCTCAAGAACATAATTTTATCAGAGAAATGGACCTCATATCTATAATTAAAGAAATAAACGGCTTTAAAGTATTACAAGTAAGTGTCCGTCTAATTTTTTTTTGCAGTGTACGTTCCCATTTGAAATTTTAAAGTTGTCCTCCCTAGCGGCTCCCCTAGCCCAAATTTTTTCACCAAGAGAGTTCCCTCTCAAATTCATTAAACACGTGTTACGCCATTTTTCAAAATTTCGATTCACTTTCGAGCTAGGAGGAGGGTGTAGAACTTTTGGAATACCCTGTATATTTTGTTAAAGGTTGTATCATTGCATTTTATATTGTGTACGTATAACCATATAAATTGGTATATTTAATTGATTACTATAGCAGTTTATAGAACATATATGTTAAAATGTTTCAAAATGAATGGTTATTTCTATGTTTATTGGTATTAATGTTCTTGTTCTATTATGTCTTGTATCATATTATTCTGGTAAAGTAATAATTATTTATGGAATTATTGTTTATAGCATTATCTGATTTACTATCTATATTTATAAGCTGCAACATGTGAGTAAGGAATTGAAATTAGATAATGGCTCTTGGTGAAACAATAGGCATACCAATTTATGCATCAAACTTTATAAGTACAAGACAGAATCCATCAAACATTTAAAATTTTGATCTAGTTGATTCGAACAATAGACATGTCTACATCAACTTACTGAGTTTCCGTGGATGAACTTTCATCGTACGAAAACTGTGGGGAAAGGTGTCAAGATCGAGTCTTCAAGAGGGTGCTGCAAGCACCAACAAAAAGAGCTGCAACCAATCCTCAGTTGGAGAGTTTGGAAGACGACATGAGGGAAAGAATAGCTCCATGAGAAAGTGTCTTGTAACAAAGATTTCAATGTTTTAACTTTGGTAATATGGTTAATCTATTTCCCCCCCCCCTCCCCAAGATGTTTTCTATGTTTGTGAACATGTGTAAAGTGTCGTACAGTGTAGTGAATAAACATACGTCTCTATAAATATGGAATTATCCTTCAAAAAATACATACACTGGATAAGCAAACTGACCTGTCAAGTCGATTGATGCTAGCTTACGAAAATGGACGTTGACTGGGAACGGCGGCAATTTATAGTGACCATAGTTAACATACTTATCAATTTTGAGCTCAATGAACAGAATGTCAGTTCAACTTGGAAAAAAATAAAACTTGCAAAGCTATAAATGGTTTTTTACCCAAATTTTATTATAATTCAATTAAGTGATAATATAGTATCAGTCGATTAAAAATAAATACTGATAAATATTGATTTTCTTTTTTTTCTATAGAGGAACTCAAATTTGGTTCTTTCAATAAACGATAATTTTTTGAATATTTATTATTATTGTTTGTAGTTTTCATATAAGTAGGTCAATTCATTTCACTAATAAATTATGCAAATAAAACTTTGTTAACGCTTGTGTATAGTTAAAAATCGTTTAGTAAAAACGCTTAAATTTCATTACATATTTAATATTTTTACAATATTCTGATTGCAGCATGTTGTGTCTAATACACTGTCGTTTCTTAAAATGGCTTTGCATTGGGTTTAATATGCTGTATTATTTTTTTTTTCTTAAAGGCATTTTTTAAAGAAATTTTTGCATGTGCTAGTCTCATACAAACACAGATAATCTATGTGGCTACAGATTTTTCTTTTCTTTTTTAAGTACCCCGATTTTTCCCTGATTTCATGACTAATTTTGACAAATTTCTATGATTTCTGTTACCTAGTACACACATTCCATAATTTTATGTACCTATATCAGAAAATGACCAGTCATTTATGCATAGATAGTGTATTTTTTAGGTATGCCTCACAAAAAATGTGTCTTTATTCAAGTTTTAGAGTTTCTTGAAATCAAAAAGTGTATATGGTCAGAGTTTGTGACTTGCAATAATGAATACTACAATCTCTACATTTTTAAATTATAAATAAATAATCAATAAATTATTAAATTAAATATACCTTATTAAAATCCTTAAAGTTTGAGCTAATACATTTCGGCGTCCCAAATGGGGCCATCATCAGAGCTCAAAATGACTAACTACAGCTGGGCGGTATGTTTACTTTTCTCCTTTTCTTCATTCTTTTTTTCACTTTGCTTCATTTGCTGAAACCTGGGTTGCCATTCTGGTGGAGCTCAAACTTTAAGGATTTTAATAAGGTATATTTAATAATTTATGAAGTCAACCCTTTTAATTTTTTAAAATGTATTATAAACAAACGAAGCAAAGAGAAAAAAAGAATGAAGAAGAGGAGAAAAGTAAACATACCGCCCAGCTGTAGTTTGTCATTTCGAGCTCGGATGATGGCCTCGTTTGAGACGCCGAAATACATTAGTTCAAACTTTAAGGATTTTAATAAGGTATATTTAATTTAATAATTTATAAAGTCAATCCTTTTAATTTTTTAAAATGTAAATAATCTATTTTACAGTCACTCCTTTCAGTCAGACGCCTCACCTTCTTCAGATGTACTGCATCGTTCACTATTAGCTAGCTTTTGTTAACTTGTGTTCAGTACAGAGGTCCAACTTCGATACATGAGATGAGTTGACTCTTGCTCATTGCACATGCGCTCATTGCCCATGATTTTAATTGATTTGCACAATTACGCATAACTGAATATTAATTTGATAATTTGCAAATTTTGTTAAAATTGATATTGATCAGGGTTTTGTTATGGTTTTAGTTAGGGCTGTCGTTATTTTATTATATTAAATATAATTTTGCTGCTCCCTTTTTCTATTTTTAACAGACGACTAAAATAATGACAGCCCTAACTAAAACCAATAACAAAACCCCAATCAATATCAATTTTAACAAAATTTGCAAATTATCAAAACATAACAGCTACAGTTATGTGTCATTGCAAAAAGTAATCAAAATCATGGCTAATGAGCGCACATACAATAAAGAAGAGTCAACTCAATTCATGAATCGAGGTTGGCTTTCCCTACTGAACACAAGTCAACAAAGGCAAGCCAGCAGTTAATGAAGCAATACATCTGAAGAAGGTCAGACGCCTGACTGAAATTGTTAACGGAGCAACTGTAAAGTAGGTAATTTAATTAAAATTTATTAAGAAAGGATTAAGTTTTATATTTACATAATAAAATACCTCAAAAAACATCCTTTTAATAACTTAGCATATTAATTTCGGGTACAGCCGTACCCATCCTCTGCTACTGAAGCCACACCACCACAAATATGAAGATCTACAGAAGAACAGCGGGTTTTTTTTTTCGTACTTGGCACTGACGGCTGTACCCGAAATTAATATGCTAAGTTATTAAAAGGATGTTTTTTGAGGTATTTTATTATGTAAATATAGTAGGTAATTTAGTTTTTAAAACGTTTACGAAGTTTTCCTTCATTTTTTATATTTCATATTTCGACTACAATCTACATTTACAGAAAATGTTTGAATCAAAGTTTATACAAACTCCTAAAGAATGTGTTAATATGTGTATTAAGAAATATCATAAAGCAATATAACAAATAATCAAACACAAAAGATTTTTTAAGTTGACACACATATGTATGAATAAAACAATTTATTAAAATAAAATATTAATTCAATTAATGGATAAAAGCAAAAAAAAAAAGAAAAGAAAAGAAATCCAACACAAGACAATAAGGCATAAATTTAACACATACACAAAAAAAAAAAAAAAAAAAAAAAAAAAAAAGTCACAGTATAGAGAAGTGCAAAATGAAATTGAAGATATAATAAAAGACAAATTCCCTAAAGACAAATAGAGTTTTCACCAGGAGAACATTCTATATGTAAGCAAAAATTATAAAAGTTTTTTGATGAATGTGAAATATAAAATTTTAAAATACAGGTTTTATTCAAAATGAATCATCCAATCTCAAAATGTCTATATTTTAAAAAAATAAATAAATAAAATAAAATAAATAAAAGAGCACAAAATAATAAATAATGCATGAAAATAAAGGGAAGACACTGTAGTTTCATAATGTGAACAATAGATGTTGCTCATGCATTCTTCATAAAGCTATTTCACGTAAGTTTTTCTATTTGCAAAGCTTTTCAGCAGAAGAAGTAATTATGGCATGGGCGTAGCAGAAAACTTTTGTATGCTGTCATTTGCATGGTGAGAATTTGTAATTACTGTTTTGTGTGAATTTTGTAAAAATTCACTTACAACTCAGAGAATTCGAAAATGGCATCATCAATTTAGAGAGTAGTGAATGTTTATGCAAAGAGAAAAGTGGAGGGACTTAATACGACTCCATGAGATTTCTTCCTTGGAGGGTCGGTAAAAGAAAGTTTATCATTACCCACAAATTTATGTAATCTTAAACAATGTTTTTTGCTGCTGTACAATCATTTACCAATGACAGTTTACAAAGTGTTTGGCAAGAATTTACATACTGATTTCTCATGTAACTTAAGACAGTTATATTGAACACTTGTTAAAAAAAAAAATAAATAAATCCTATTTTTCTCTTGCATTTATGTATTAATTATCCTTCTGCGTTGTTTATTTATAAAAATATAGCATTTTTAAATCTCATGATTCATTTTGAATAACCCTGTATATTCAAAGCTCTTGACTTTTGTAATAGATTTAATAATAAAAATGAAAACCACTATTATAAGCCAGCTGGAAATACTTTTAACAATAAAGACAGGTTATTATACCTGCACAGATTTAAAGTAAAATTATTAAATTGTAACATGAAATAAATAAATATTCACATGTAAAATCAATTTATCACAGCACTTAATACTATGTAAAATATGCATTAAATATTCACTTGTTAAATAGAAGCAAAGAATTCACTTTAAAACTTTAAAAATAGCCAACTTTTTGCTTCCTTGGTCCATTGGACCGACAGCCTGGTCATCCTCACGGAACTGCCGGGTCATCACTTCTTCCTTCTTTTATTTTCTTTCAGTATTGCGTGCCATCTGTCATCCAAGTTCTCATTAGACTGTTTATCGTTGCAGCTCTTCTCGTCGGCCATTATTTCTATGGTTTCGTGCATCATTGCGTAGTCATAATTATTAAAATCAGCTAGCTTTTTAACATTTTGGAAATAGAATTTAAAACTGAAAATAACACTTCTGGCTATTATATAGGCATGACCAAGAGAAAAATCAAAAATAGAATAAACGAGCACAAAACCGACATTAAATACGAAAAACAACTACTGTACTAACTAAAACTAATCAAGAACAAAACATAAAAATTGACTTCCAAAATGTTAAAAAGCCAGCTGATTTTAATAATTATAACTATGCAATGATGCGTGGATCCATAGAAATAACGGCCAACGAAAAGAGCTGCAACGATAAACAGTCCAATGAGAACCTGGATGACAGATGGCGTGCAATACTGAAAGAAAATGAAAGAAGAAAGAAGCGATGACACGACAGTTCCCTGAGGATGACCGGGCTGCCGGTCGAATGGACCAAGGAAGCAAAAAGTAGGCTATTTTTAAAGTTTTAAAATGTATAAAATATTTAAAAAGTTTAGAGGGTTCAGACAAATTTTGAATTAAAACATTTCTCTATTGAATATATACATGATGGTTCAGAAGATCATAACTAAACAGCACATGTTGGAGTGTCAACAGCACATGTTGGAGCGTAAACAGCACATGAGGAGTAAGAACTGCATAAGGTGGGGTCGAAAACATGATTGTAACCTGCTAGAGAATGATAAGCTCTGGCCAACTTGTGACGATGTTAAGCATGCATTGCAGCTAACATTTTAATGTAATTACACATGAAGAATTTCATGAAAATATTCTTCATCCAATCAATATATATATATATATATATATCATTTAAAACAGAAAAATGTTACAGATAAATAAATTTATTTATTTACTTTTTTTTTTTTCCTTATTTATTTATTTTTTTTCTTCATTTTATCTTTTCATTTTTTTTTTTTTTTTTTTTTTTAACATTTTGTTTACAATTTATAAGATACAAAGAGTAAAGAGTTAATTTTACAACTAGAATATGCACAAAACAACAAAATTAATAAAACAAAAAATCTTTATATATATATTTTTTTTTTAATTTGCAGTAAATTTCTGAAAAGCATTGCATTTTACTTATACCCTTGAAATAATACAAATTAAGACATTATACATACAATAAATGTTGAAATATTTAACTTGAAAACAACGTTTTACATCTACCACAAATTTGTATTCCCCGTCCTTTTTTTTTTTTTTTTTTTTTTTTTTTTTTAAACTACTTTTTACCCCCTTGCAGTAAATCTGTGAAAAGTATTTCATTTAATACAAGTTTGACATTATACATACAATAAATTATAAAATATTAAAACTAAAAACAGCAATGTTTTACAGTTATCATTAAATTTAAATTCCCCCCCCCTTTATTTTTTTTTTATTTTATTTATTTATTTATCTATATTTTATACTTTTTCTTTTCCTTGCAGTAAATCTGTGAAAAGTACTTCAATTTTATTCCTATGCTTGTTGAAGTTACATAAGATTGAGACCAAGTCAAGACAAATTAATGCAAATACTAATATTTATTGTAAAAAATCTGATAAAGACATCACATGTCTTTCTTGAATACCCATTTAATTAAATTACACCTATTGTTAACAAAAACTGAATTTCTCATGTATAGTAATTAATTCACAAACTAATGGGTTAGTACTAGTCAAAGAATATAATTCATTGTATGATTATTTATAAAACAACCCAATAAAACTACTTTTTGCATTTCAAAAGTCTCACAAATATATATCACAGGGCAAGAATAATGCTTGTTCAGTAACAGTTATTAACAGCTTATTGCACAATTTCTCATTTACAAACACACAAATTAAAGTTCAACGGCATCCACTTAAAAGAAGATGGCCTCTTTTCATACTTTATGGCCTCTTTTCATACTTTTTATGAAAAGTTAGTGACAAGAAGTCAGTACATAGTACCAAATAAATCTAGCTGAATATTTTTAGTTGAGAAAGGGCTACCAGATTCTGGCAACTGATACTAAATTATGATTTATTTCCAAATTTGATCACCAATCTCATCAAATTCATCTTTGAGATTAACGTCCATTGAAGCCTAGTGGCATAGTGAAGTAAAGTGGGGAAAAAGGGGAGTCTACTATTCTCCAGGGTATCAAATGGTCACCAATTTCATTCCATATATTGTATAATGCTCACACAATGATTTTTCACACAACTTTTGAGCTAATTGTTAATTTGAGCCAATTTTGTAGTCATAAAATGTTGTTCGTACAAGCACCTTCTCCTATTGTGATACGCCAATGAGAAGAAAGCCTTTTTTTTAAACACTGAGAAAAAACAGCACTGGCGGAAATTCATTTGTCGTTGTTCTCTTTGCTCTCCCATGGAGACTTTGTGCTGTCTGCGTTAAAAGGGCGACAAATAGGTGCGTTTTGACATATATTGTACACCATGCAAACCAGTTTTTCGAAATTTTTTTGACTCAACTATTGCAACCCTCCTTCCTCCTTAGGATTTTGGCTCCAAGAAATTGGAATAAAAATTGCAGTGGCGTATCCAGACACAAATCATGGGAGGGGTAATCCAACAGTGCCTTAGTCACATGGTTTCTGGACTGGAGTAAAAAGCAGCTTGCAAAATCACAAACTTCAACAAAAATTGGAAGTCAGCTTTAAATAACATTTATGAGTTTATAGTTTCAAAAATATTTTAATAAGGTTGAAAAGAAAATATTTTAGAAAATTAATATGTATTTTTTAGGCTGATTACTTTGGCATCTGCAAACATCTGTCTCATGCAATGTCAAGACAATGTCATAGACAAAAATTGGGTCTAAGAAGTACGTAGATCGTAGAAGTCATGTAGCTATAAGAATGGAATATACATATATATATATTTTTTTTTTTTTTTCGTATTTTTGTGTTATTTATTTACTAACCGATTTTAATAAAAATTGCAAATCGGCTATAAACAGTAATCATGAATTCACAAAAAATCTCTTGATTCAGTGGAAACTTTAATTAAAAAAAAAAAAATCAACTATTTAATTAAATTCATTTGCAATCTCTTATTTTCTCGTTAGAACGCCAGAAACTCTTCTTTTAAACTGTCATATGTCAAAGAATACTGGCATATAGTTAAAGAAGCAATTTACAGAAATATTTTGATACGTGGATGTTTTTCGCCGTCCCCCTTCCCTTACTTTTCTCAACTACTTTAGAGCATCAAAAATAATTTTACAGTACAACCACGCTTCTCACACCTAACAATGAGGACGATCCTAAAGGTTTAGAGAAATGTCAGATTGACTAACAGATTCAGATTTGGTAAACATCTAGTCATGCTGTGTTTTCTTATCATTTATTTTCTCTTCACCACATAAGTTATCACCCCCTATTTCAATACTGGACTCATTGAGTCAGCACAGGCGTACAGGCTCCCATGGTCACAAGAAAAGTAGTTGACTCTATTCCCCACACCTAAAATTCTTATTGTATCTCCTTTCGAATCTCTGACTTAACTTAAAAATTTTATTTTTGCTTTAACCTTCTTTCTTCCCATCTTATTTTATCTTCTATACCAGGCCTGTCCAACCCAAAACACTTGGTGGGCCGCATTAGAAATGTACTTTATTCGTTCGGACCGCACCGTATGTACAGTCATATATAATCCCCCCCCCTGCTTTCCCGACAAATTCCGCAGTAAATTAGCTGATATTTTACGGTGAAATAAGTCGGGGAAGAAAATTATTATTATTATTTTATGACTGTACATATGCATATGTGTATATATGTTTGTAAGGAGGGGTAGGGTGAAAATTCGGAGCAAAATACATTACTTTAAATTATTTTCATTCATAAATTAACAATGGTATGAAAAATTTATGAATGTATATTAAAACTATAATAAAAAAAAATGAATAATGAATCTAATAATATTTCATTTCAACAGTTCTTTAGCTACCATAATTGTTAAAAGGTATTTTCACTTCGAAAAATCAGACTATATTTATTAATTTTTGATCCGTTAACCAAAAGCTGTCAAACTTTAAATATCGTTAGTCTCCTCGCGTGCCGCAAGAAACTGCGCAATGGGCCGCATGCGGCCCGCGGGTTGGCCACCCCTGTTCTATACAACCGATTCTTTATTTTTTCTTAATTTTAGAAAAAGCCCAACATTATGAAGTCACTCTAACATGATTGCCAGGAAGCAATGTTTTTATTTTTGCTAATTTCTAATATGCTTCTGTTATACATCGTTGGAAAACTCCATTCGGCCTCCATCAACTAAATTAATATTCTTCCGTGTTTGCTCAAAATTGTTTACAAAAACATATGGAGGAACAATCTGAAAATAGAATTTACAATTTATTTGCCAGATCTATTCAATTTATTCACAACATTCCCCCCCCCCCCCCCCACATTTTTTCAATTACCGAAATAAATAATTTACTCGTATGAATTTTTTAAAAAGCTTTTATAAATTATAAATAATCTCTCTTAAAAAAAAAAAAAAAAAAGAGAGAGTTAAATTGAGCATGTGTCATTTGTTAATTATATTAAAAACACTTTAAACACACGTAAAATTAAATTTTATTTAAAAAATTAAAAAAAAAAAAAATTATCCAAAGCTTTTCGCTTTAATAGTAAAGCATCATCAGGGATTTTTATTACTCGTTTCCAACGAGCAGATTTTAAATATTTAAAAACTACTTAACTGTTGACTGTGAAAAGAAAAAATATTTAAAAACTGCTCATTGGAAACGAATAATAAAAATCCCTGATGATGCTTTACTATTAAAGCGAAAAGCTTCGGAAAAATTTTCTTAAAAATCTTTTAAATATAATTAACTTTTATAAATTGTCATATTTTGTGACATGTTCGTTTTAAATTCATTCTCTCTGCAGAAGATCAAAATTGTGATGGCATGTTTCCGGACTACAGTTGGCAGCAAAATTACTAAAGTACACATCCTCATTTTTCATGCTTTTTTTTTTTCCTAGTCTGATCGCTAATTTTTATCCCCAACTTACTTTTTTGTAATAGCATAAAGATTAAGATCATGGCTCGACAAATATTTACTTAATAAAATAGCATTAGGTACACATCTTTTAAAAATGAATTATTGCTAGCGCTTCAATAATTTTGTTGCCGACTGAACCCTTAAAGTTGAGTCCTAGATGGTCATCAATCACTCAATTCGTAGCTATAGAGCGACCTTAAAACCCATCCAACTTCAGTCGTTTAAATGTACCTATTTTTATTGAGTGTTTCGTTTCAATTTTTCTGATTTTAGGAAATGTTCTTTTGAAATCTTTAATTTTTGTAAAAGGTCAGTTTTCGAATCTGAACTTTTACTTAACAGAAAACAGAATTTCCATAGTCAATTGGTAATTTTTGCATTTTTAAAATCTGTTATTGACAAAACGCGATTTTTTGCAGCCGACTGCCGAAATGTGGAACTTGTTTTCCACTACTAAATAAATAAATATGTTCATTTACTATTTAATGACAAAATTCACACTTTTTTTTTTTTAAAGCTAATGTCCAAAATAAATTATTATTACTCAGCAAACAATGAATTTTCTTCTTTTTAGATACTTAATTTATATATTATAATATGCCAAATTTTTGCGAGGATGTTTACATGAAAACAGTCTGTTGGAACCTGACATAAGAATGAGGGTCTGCCGATATGAAATTTCAAGGTTTTGCAGAGTTTAGACTATATTGTTTAGTTTTATTACAGGGGCAGAGAAGTTAGAATTTTCAGGATATCGAACCAGCTTAGTAAATATAAAAATAGTCATTATGAATATCCAAATTTAATTTCTTCCCAGTTTGGATAGGAGGAGGAGAGGGGGGGGGGTATTTACCCCCATTACCCCCCCCCCCCCTTTTGGATACACCGGTGAAAAATTGGCACAAATGAAAGTTGCATGAAAAATCCTTGTGTGTAATAGGAGCATTACTGTATGGGGTTTTTTGTAGGGTGGAGGGTGGGTGAACCCAAAAAGGTATCATGCCTTCAATGCCAGTTATGCTAGCTATGTGAATGTTGAAAGCCAAGAGATTGCTATTATGCTCCTTGAAACTTTACTTATATTTTTGCCATAAAAACAGTTTGAATTAAAGAAAGCAATTTTATCTAGTGTTCACATTCTTTTTAAAAAAGGGCAGGGTGGATTTCTGTAAAAGGGCACATATTAATAGACGAAAGGGCACTTTCTTCACCACTCACTGAAATGTAACTGTCAACAAATAAATAAATAAACAAAATAAAATAAATAAAAACAAAAAGAGAACACCCCTATCTATCTCACTACCTAATAGAGAAACACAGCAGGTAACATCCTTCTTGAATTCATATCTATTTTAATTATTTATAAAAATGCAAGCTTAATGGCCATTTACACATGTAAACATGCAACGATATTAAAATTCCCATTTTCAACAAATACACAATTTTGACTTTAAAGATTCTAGAGAAAATGTTACTATTAGATACTAAATTTGAAGTCACTCAGTCAATAAGCTTAACAATTATATACTTATTGGGACTATTGATTTTTTTAATGTTAAATTAATTTATCAATTTTAAATCGGGTCTCAGTTTTTAAGGTGTTGCTCAAAATCTACTTGACCAAAAGAGCTGAAATTTCATAAAAGTATAATAAAATGAACAGCCGGTAAAATATTTGTAATAAAATATTCGTAATTTACAATACAATTCAAGAATTTTTGCTTTAATAATTTCAAAATATTTATTTTTTACACTGCCTTAAGTACTTTTTCCTGTATTAATTAAATTACACATAATTGTATAAGGAATGGTAGGTATCTATTGTGTCTCTCTTTTTTTTAAAGGGTTTATACATTACTATTATAATTTTTTTTTTTTTTTTTAACTTTAACTAAAAGAGAGAGCGACAGAGAAAAAAAAAAACTACACAGCATATGCAAAATTAATATGAATTAACATTTACATTACATTTAGGAGACACAATTAATTGTTAAAATATGCTATAATTTCGCCACAAATAAATTCCCGTCTTTTTTTTAAAGGCTGATTCCCAAAATTTGTGATATTTTTACGATTGATCGCCAAAATCTGTAATTTCTTCTCGTCGCTAATCAATGAAATTTCTGCTGTTTGTTTTTGAGGTTAAATTCTCAAATACTGAAGTATTTTGTTGCTAATAATAGATTAAATTAGTGCTTTTTTCTCAAAGCTGAATACCGAAATATGCAATAACTTTGTAATCAATTTCGAAAATACATGATTATTTTCACCGCTATCTGCCAATTTTTATAGACAAAATTTACATTTAATCACAACTAATTCCCGAATTCCACTATTATTTCACCGCTAATCAATGAAATTCATAATTTTTTTTTTCTAAAGCTGTTCCTGAAATTCATGATATTTTTGTGGCAGATTTGTGAAACCTGCTATTACTTTGCCTCTAATCGATGAAATTCTTATTCTTTACAAAGTTGAATCTCCAAATACTCAATTATTTTGACGCTAATCGATGAAATTTATGCTTTTTTCAAAGCTGAATCCCAAAATACGCAATAATTTTGTGGCCTAATTCAGAAATACAGGATCATTTCACTACTAAATGTCAAAAAGTTATGCTTAAGCGCAACTAATTTCTAAAATATGATATTATTTCAATGTTAATAGATAAAATTTGTACTCTTTTTAAAGGTGACTTCCGAAATTTGCGATGTTTTCTGGCTGATTGTTGAAACACACAATCATATCGCTGCTAATTAATAAAGTTATTCTAATCCTAAATACTTGCTGAAATAGGCTTTATTTCCACATGCTAATTGGTGACGTTGTGCTTTTTTTAAGACATTTTCCGATATACGCAATAAAATTTCCAAAATATGGAACCAATCATATCACTGTAATTTTTTAACTTATGTAATAGAGGTCAAGACTTACAATTTTTGTAAGTGGCCAGTGGCCACTGAACATGATTAACTTTAAATATTTTTTTTTCAACTTTCGTACTTCTCGAGCTTAAAATTTTCAATATCTGAAATGAAAGCAGGTGGGAGAAAGACAAAATTGGCTGAGAAATCAAATCATTGTAAAATGATTTGACTTTTGTGAGAAGATATGATCTCGTTTGAATTTCCTTTGAGTATTTATGATTTTATTCTTATTAGTATTTTAAGAGTGAGTTTTATAAACATATAGGGTAGTTATAGTATCATATAATGCAACTTCTAAATGCTATCAATAACTATAGTATTAGAAAGAAGATTTTAAAGTTTTAGTAATGAGGAAAAATATATGGACTTTCGTAGGTAAGTATTAATTTCATTTTGATACAGAAAACAGCAGGCTATAATGATGAGACATTAACAAAATAATGTTATTTCTCATACACAATTCGTGTTTTGCAAGAATATTTACTTTGTCTTATTGAAAGAGAAATACAAAAATTTGATTTATTTAATAAATTTCACCTAGTGTGACACCTCCATACGGAAGATGTAATTAGCATTAGAAGAAAACAAAATTATATTGAGTCTGGGAAAAAGGTGGGGGGTGGTGGGGTGGTGGTGGTGGGGCAAAAATCTTTTTTGGCATATTATCCGAGATTTAATTATATTAACAGACATGCGATTGCTAAAATTAGAAATTAGCTGAGAATTTTTTGCTAACATGATTGTTTTGTTAATTGATTGAACATTGATAATGTCACTTTTAATAAATTAACTACCTAACTACATAAACAGTTATATATATATATTTATAGCTTTCTATCTACATTAAAAATTTCAGGACTTTTTTTCATTAGCACAAAATAATTCTTTAATATTATTGCAATAAGTTTCATATCCACATAAAACCTTATTAAAATTCCATGTCAACAAGGAAAAAAAAAAAAAAAAAATCAAACAAATATAAAATATGATTTTTATTTATATACATTAATCTTACATATTTAAAAAAGCTACAGTAGTTAATTATCAGTTTCTAATATGCATAAAACTAACTGAGCATCAATTTTCTGAAATTGATTTAGAAAAAATTTCTCTACCTTAAAAATTTAGTCTACATTTTTTTTCCTTGTTTAAACATTTGGAATAGGTATTAAATATAAATATTTAATTTAATTGAGAAAAAATAAGTAGATTTATCAAGTTCAGTAATGAAGTTTAAAAATAATTACATATGTGAGAAATATTGAGCACTTCTATCTCTTTATTGTTTCTAGAATTAATCACTGATCACTATCTGGAGATGTGGAGGGAGGGGGAGTAAAAATTAATTACGTGGGTAGGAAATATTAAACTCTTTCAGTTTTACTTCTAGAATCTAACAAACCAAGTTTAAAATGAATATTGACATTTATATTGTGGATGGAGAAAGACTGGGAAACAAAAGAATTCTGCAGAACATCTGATCACCGATCACTAGTTGGAGATAAGAAAATGGGGGAAGGGGGAAAAAATAATTACATGAGCTAGAAATATTTAACAATTCTATTTCTTTATAGGTCCTAGAATCTCATTAAGCAAGTTTAAAATGAATAATGATATTTATGTTGTGGATGAAGAAAGATTATGAATTGGGTGGCTTTCGTAGCGAATTTAATCGCCGATCGTTAATGGGGTTTATTTTTTTAAAACGGACGATATCCGCGATTTTTTTTAAAGCAGAAGAAGTTAATTCGCAAAATTCCGCGAATTAGGGTGGAAAAAATCACAGATTTCCGCGAAATCGCGAAAAAATCGCATGTCTGATTGGCGATTACAGCAATTTTTTTGGATTGCCACTTTTTCAAATTTGTTTGCCACGTGGCGAGTGGCGACCGTGAATCTTGACCTCTATTATGTAATAGCAACTAATTGCTAATAGTATAGGTTATTATTTTACCGCTAATTGCTAAATTTTGCATGTTTTTCAAGAATGAATATCGAAATATGAGATTATTTCACAAAAAAAAAAAAAAATAGAATTGCTTTTTTTTTTTTTTTTTTTTTAAATGCGTGATTGCCAAAATACACAATACAAAATTCTATCTAAATGTGGGATCATTTCATGGATAAAATTTACATTTAAACGTTCAAATTACATGCTGAAATAAGACATTAATTCACTACAAAATAACATAATATTCTTGCAGTAGGTTGTTGAAATACACTGTTTTACATCCTTTTAATAAAATTTACCTTTATCATGGCTAATTGCTCAAATATGCGATTGTTTCTCCACTTTACTAAATAAAGATAGGCAACTATTTTCGCTGATATAATCGATACAATTTGTGCTATTTTAGAAAAATGATATCACAATTAATTAAAACATTGAAAACCTTATTTTACATTTCGAATTCGCTTTAGTTAACTTGCAGGTGCCCTCCCCCCCCATTTCATCAGAGGCTTGCTTCTTTCTGGCAAACTTGTTTATTTCTGTTAAAAAATCTAGACCAGTTATGATTAATATCTTGTGCTGGGTCGTTGCCATTACAAGAAAACAGGTTAGACAAAATTTCTATAGTTTTGCGATAGGAAGCGTAAGTAGCGTTATTCTAGTTTGCTAATTTGTGAACATCCAGAAATTTAATATCATAAAATGATATTATTAAATAATTTATTTTTTCAATTTATTTGAATATAGAGATTAAAATTATATGCACAAAAACTCAAAAACCAAATATTTACTAGGACAGAATGATACATCATGAAACACCTGCTTAAATTTAACATCGTGGAACAAGTTTTGTTATTTTCACTAAACTGATGTACGATCGGCATCGATGCATCATTACACTGGTAGAAGGATCAATACAAAAAACCCTTAATGGGTTAAAAGTTTGTGACGCAGCACTATGGCTATAAGAATTAGAAATACGGGTCTTAAAAATAATTATATCAAATTTTCAGTGACGCTTTGCTATTAATTAAAAATTACATAGATTTTCTTATTTGAATTTGCTTTTTTCTTCTATTTATTTTTGCAGTGTAAACGTTATTTTCTACATAAAATATTATATAACATTTACTCACCAATACCTTTTCATTCACATCTCTTATAATATTAAAATATGTGTTTTAAAAGAGATTATATGAAGATTTTGATCAAAATCTTGTCATTACTAAAGCAGATAAAGGTGGCCAGATTGTTCTCATGGACAAAACTGATTATGTTGATAAAGTTAATTCTCTTTTATCTGAAGGACCTTATACTGAAATAAAAAAAGACCAAACTAAATCTCTTCTAAGCTCTGTTCAAAAAGCTGTTAAAAATTCCATGGTTCTTCATGACAATACCAAATTCTCTGTTTCCCCTTCTTCAGCAATTTGTGCTCGTTTTTATGCTTTACCTAAAGTTCATAAAAATAATGTTCCCCTCAGACCTATTGTTTCGAATATTGGTACTGCTACTTATCCCCTCTCTAAATTTTTAACTTCTATTTTTTCTCCTTTATGCAGCACTAATAGTCATACTATAAAAAATTCCTATGATTTTGTTATGAAGTTAAATAATCTGAATCCTGTAACTGTAAATAGCTCAATGTTATCTCTTGATGTGAATGAAGTCTTTATTTACTAATGTCCCAACTGAAGGTATGCTTAATTGTTTAGAAAAAAGGTTACGCAAATTTTATTATTCTGACATTGAAACAGAGCCTGATTAAGGGGGAAGCACACATTATTTATACTTACACAGTTATTTTTTAACAAATACTTTCCTCCTATAATAAACAGAAAATTCTCATTAAAAATTATTTTAAAAGAATTCTGGTGTCTAATAACGGTGAGTAAATTGGATTGTTTTACACCATTCATTTTTTATAGAAAATATTTCCTCGTCAAAGCGTGGAATTTCTATGACATGAAGTAAAAAATAATTGTAAAAATATTCCGGTGAGAGCGGAGATAATGTGTGCTTCCCCCTTAATCAGGCTCTGCATTGAAATCAAAGAATTTGTTAATCTAACTAAGCTCTGTGTTTCCCAAACTACTTTTGAATTTAATAACAAATTTTATAAACAGTGTGATGATTTAAGTATGGGTAATCCTTTATCTTCTTTTCTTGCCGATATCAATATGCATTATTTTGAGGAAAAATTATTAAAGATGTTAAATTTAAAATGCTGGTTACATTACGTAGATGACACGACTTTCATTCTTGTTGAAAATCCGTTTGATGTTTTTACCATTCTTAATATTGCTAATGCTATTGAATCGCCATATTCAGTTTACCTTCGAGTTAGAAAATTGTAATCAACTTCCCTTTCTCGATGTTTTAGTTACTAAGTGCGATTCCTCTTTTAAAACCTCTGTGTACAGGAAACCTTTCTCTGTTTCTAACCCTCCTCATGCTCTCTCTAATCATCCGGCTAAACAAAAAATTGGCACCTTTTACACTTACGTGTATCGTGCCCTTAAAATTTGTTCTGATTCTTCTTCTCTTAAAGAAGAACTCAATTATTTAAAGTCTGTTGCTATTAAAAGAGATTTTAGACCCTCTATAATTGATAAAACTCTCAAAAAGTTCAGTAGGCCAACTTATAATTCTACTCTTTCCACTAATCATAAAATTAAACCTCATAATCTTGTTGTCTTGCCTTTTTATCTCCCCTTATGTTTTAAATTAGCCAAAGTTTTGAAGTGTTTCAATTTTCACATTATTTTTAAACCTGTCAATAAATTCCAATTCCCTTCAACCAAATCCCCTGTTCCTGAGCTTCATAAGTGGGGTATCTATAATGTCCCTTGTAATAATTGCAATTTATCTTATATTGGTCAAACAAAAAGAAATCTTGAATGTCGTTTACATGAACATTCTCGGTATGTTGTTAATCAAGAAATTTCTAAATCTTCTATTGCGAAGCACAGCTGGGAATTTGATCATAGTTTTAATTTTAAGAGTGCCAAAATTATCTTTCATGTCAAACGCGTTTCCGAACTGGATTTTTTGGAAAATTTAGCGATTTACCTTAATTGTGATAAAATTGTCAATGAAGAATCTGATTCTACTTTGCTGTCTACAGCCTGGAAAAATTTGTTTAATTCAATTAAATAGTTTCCTTCATTATGTTTATAACATTATTTTAGTTATAATAAAATAATTCTAATAAAAAAAAATTAATAAATTTTATTAAATTTACTTATTAGTATAATATTAATTAAATAAATAATAATAAAAATAATAATAATAATAATATAAATAAATTTAATTGATTACTCCTTCCCTCCCTTTTTTTTTTTTTTTTTTTTTTTGGGGGGGGGGGGGTGTTCCTCTCTGATTGGTCCTGCCCTGCATGATGCTTCCTATTGGTTGTTTGTGTTGCTCTTCCCCCTCTGGATTTTGCCCTGCTTTCAGTCTGCTTTTGTCTCCAAGGCAATAGCATGTGTTTGCACCTGATGAAGAAGGCTACGTCCTTTCGAAACCGGTTGTGCTGACTTAAAATTTATGGTGTGTGAGGAAGTTTTAATTTCTTTCTATTGGTTGTACGCCAGTTTTTGGATTTAGTTTTGGTGATTATTGTATTCATTAACTAATGGTACAAGCAAAAAAATAAGAAACAAATTGAGTTTTAATTTTGCTTCCATACATAATAAACACACATAAGTAATGGGTCATTCCATGCCAAATCAACCACTCACTCAACCTGACCCCTCAGATTTCTATGAAACTTGCAGGAATCATTCTCCTTGATGATATAAATGAGAATATATTTTTTAAAAAAATTTATCTTGTTCGATTTTTTTTTAATAATTTTTTTAAATTTCAAAAAATCAGCATTTTTTAGCTTGTATAAGCATTTTTAATCTCAAATTTCTCAAGTTCTATAAGGGATAGCGAAGTTTATGACCCCTCATTTTAAAGAGCATTTCACAAGGTTTAATTTGATATGCATCATCATTATGTTGGGTAAAAATTTTTAAAAATTTGAAATTTTAAAATTTGAAATTTAAAAAAAATTAAAGATAGTGTTTTTTAAAAAATCTGAAAAAAATATATGTTGTTGGTTATACTAAAAGCTATATAACCTGAAACTTTTAGAGTGGGATCACAATGGGATCAGGAGTTATGACAAAAAAACCTAGCTACTCTACATGGTAAATTGTATTACAATTATCATATAATATGCTTACTTTATAAAATACCTGTTAATTAAAATTCACACATACAGTATTGCATGCTAATATACAATTAAATATGGGGGGGGGGGGGTGATCAATATTCAATGTAATTGTGCTTAATAAAAAAAAAAAAATTTTTGATAAAATTTTGTTAGATTATTAAAAAAAAAAAAAAAAAAAAATTTTTTTTTTTTTTTTAATTATTGTGAGATTTATATTTAAAATGTTTTAGAGTAGGTTCTTACTGCGATTAGAAATGATAATAAAGACACAAAGGTACATATAAATATATTCTTCAATTAAAATTACTGGAAGCTTTACGACATCCAATACATGTTTATACAAATTTGGACTATGTCTCAAAATGTTTTCATTTATTATAAATTAGAGGTGCACAACCTTTTTGGCTGGCGGGCCACTCTCGCTGTTGAGTGGGTCATGAAGGGCCAAAAACGAGATAATATAAAATAATTAGACTATGCACATATATTCACTGTGTATATTAAAAAGCACACATATATACCGGGTGATTTAAAATAGATGTATGTAAGAGAGATTATCTCTTAAACTAACAGACATAGAAACATACTTCCAATTTCAAAGGTACCAAAATAACCAGTTTTAAGTGTAGGTATGTGTGTATAAAAACATTGCTTTGAGGTATTAGATGGCACAGCGAGATTTGTAAGTGAAAATGATTCTCTAGTTCTAATTGTCGTTTTCTGCATGGATTTTCAGGTCTATTTTTATAAATTTCCAGGTCACCAAATTTGGTTCGCGACATAAAAAATAACTCACAACAAAAGATAACATAGCTCGTGACATAAAAGGTAACATAGTAAATTTTAAATTTCATCATTAAAAAGCATTTTCCAGATCTATATCGTCATTTTTCCAGATTTTTGGGCAGTATTTGCAATTTCCCTAACTTTTTCACTAATTTCGAATTCCCTAACTTTTCCAGGTTTTCCTTTATCCATGGTAACCCTGATATAAAAACCATAATTTTCATCCCCTTCTTCCCAAAATAAGTTTTTGTAAATGAAAGTTTTATAATTGCAGCAAATAAATTATTCTTTCTTTCTTATTTTTCTTTACAAAAACAGAAAAAAATCTCTTCTGCTGATGATTATTGCGGTCTAAAATGTTAATCCTTCTGCGGGCCGCAGATTGATGGCTCCTGGGCCGCATGTGGCCCCCGGGCCGCAGGTTGTGCACCTCTATTATAAATGAAAACATATATAAATATACATTTTTTCATTATTACAAATCACAAACTTTTTTTATAATAATCATGGCCAGCTTTCTTGAATGGGTTATAGCAATATATAGAAAAATGTTTTGATGTGCTAGGTTTACTCATCTTTACACAAAGTCTTAATGATCATACAAATTTAATCATACATTTAATCATAAAAATCATACTAATTTAAAGTCAGGTTGTAAGAAGAAATAAAATTTCTTACATCACAAAAGTAAAAACTAAATAGAATTGATTAAATTTTTTATCTGAAGAGGGTACTCATTGTTTAAAATAAATATGCCAAAAATGTTTGATTAAAAAAAAAATAAATAAAATAAAATGCTTATTTTACTTAAAAGAGTATGGTAGAGTTCCCATGGGTCAGGGAGAATCTGGAAAAGTCAGGGAATTTGAAATTATTGAAAAAAGTCAAGGAAATGCCAGGGAAAAATCACAAATATTGTCTAAAAAGCTGGAAAAATGATGATATAAACCTGGAAAATGCTTTTTGAGCATTTAGTGTATGTTGCGGGTCACATGACTATGCTGTCTTTTATGTCGCAAGCTGTTTTATGTTTTACGCTGTGAGCTTATCTTTTATGTTGCATTTCATGACTTGAATTTTCTAAAAATAGACCTGGAAAAGTCAGGGAATTTTATTTTTGAAATTGAGTTGGAACCCTGGTATGAACCCAAAATCACAACTAACTTTTTCTACATTGAGATCTCAGAAGATATATAAAAAATTAAACTACAGTGGAGATGCAGATGAGTCATATGCCAGCAACAACATAAATAAAACAATCTTTAAATAAAGACAATTTTGAACCAGAACATCTCTAATTAGCAAATGAATTGATTATTATTTACTTACTTATGATTTATGCTGTCATTAATTTGTAAGTATAGTAATTTATTATCTGAATGGCTTCTGATATAAATTTATAACCTTATATTGTAATCATTTTGTAATCTGTCTTTAAAAAACTGCATAAGTTTTAAAACCATCACTAATGATTATAATCTTAAAAATTTGAAACTTGTAGAATTACACACACATTTAAAAAAGAAATCAAATAATCAAATTTTTAATGATCTTAGAAATTTTCCTGAAGAAAACTTTTACTATTTTACTAGTCATAAATATGAACTTTCAAAATGATGTCTTTTATCAAGTAAGCATATTATATGGTACAATTGAACGTCGAAAATCCAGACATCCAAAATCCAAAAATCTCTAAAATCCAGATGATTTTTCAATTTTAATTTTAAAATAAGATTTACTGTATCTTATTTCCCTATTTCTTGTGCAATGCAGTTTAAAACTCGTTTAATTGAACACTGAATACATAAATTTGAACATAATCTGACATATTTTTATATTGTTTGATTGTGAATTAAAGATTTTATTTTTTTACAAAAAAGGTAGGTTATAAAATGGAAAAAAAAAAAATAAATAAAATAAATAAATAAAATCATAGTGAAAAATAATTACTGAAATGTTAAAAAAAAATTATTTCCTTAGTTTATTAGCAGTTATTTAGGAGGCATTATCAGTTGTTTATTATATTTTAGTGTAATATACTGTTTTAATTTAACATAAGTCTTTTATTATA
Source organism: Salticus scenicus (assembly GCA_963930645.1). NCBI lineage: Eukaryota > Metazoa > Arthropoda > Arachnida > Araneae > Salticidae > Salticus > Salticus scenicus. The sequence goes on along the minus strand of OZ005662.1, from coordinate 139,023,353 downwards.
TTTATATTTTAATTAACCAATTTGATTTGTTGTTTATTTTCATTAACATAAAATTGCAGTTTGTATGTTATTATAATATCACAAAAAATTAGTTTTCAATAAATCTCTAAAATCTGGAATCGCCGTGGTCCTGCCAAATCCGTATTTTCGAGATTCAACTGTAATTATAATGCAATTTAACATGTAGAGTAACTAAGTTTTTTGTAATAACTTCTGATCCCATAGAGATCCCACTCTAAAAGTTTCAGGTTATATAGCTTTTAGTATAACCAAAAACATATATTTTTTTCAAATTTTTAAAAAAACACTATCTTTGAAATTTTTAAAATTTAAAATTTAATAATTTTTACCCAACATAATGATGTTGCATATCAAATTAAACCTTGGAAAATACTCTTTAAAATGAGGGGTCATAAACTTCTCTATCCCTTATAGAACTTGAGAAATTTGAGATTGAAAATCCTTACACAAGCTAAAAAATGCTGATTTTTTGAAATTTAAAAAAAATCGAAAGAGATAAAAATTTTCTAAAAATATATTCTCATTTATATCATCAAGGAGAATGATTCCTGCAAGTTTCATAGAAATCTGAGGTGGTCAGGTTGAAAATTGAAATTTTTTGGTTGATTTGGCATGGAATGACCCTAATACATTAAAGCATTTTGGAAATATTCATCATGGAACATTGCAATAATAACTAAATGGGTCAAATTACAAACTTTAAATTCTTTTTGTTAATAAATATTAGTATCAGAATTAATTGTTTTGACTTGGTCTCAAAATTTTTTCTACAACTATGTACATATGTACAAATATACATATATCAAATAGAAATAAAAAACTGTAGTTACCATTATTTTTATCTCCTGAAGTAAGATCATTAATATTAGGATTACTATAATAGTCTTTTATTGCTTCAGCAAATATACGAACATATACTTTTCTAGTATGTTCATATATGCCTCCTAATTTTTCACCATGTATTAATGATCTCACTCTAATATACCCAGTGTCTTCATCTTTTATCCATTCACCAATACCATTTTCAATTTCTTCATCGTCTCTGTTAACTACTCCTAGTGTTATACTTTTTCCACAACTGTTATTAACTTTAGACCAAAGGATTAATCCTACATGACCTGGAGAAGGTTCAAAATTCCAGGCAGGATTTTTATAAGCATTTCTATTAGGCTCAGGAGAAAAACAAAACAAGGGACTATATATACGTCCATTTCCTGTCAATGGAAGTAAAGAATAATCAGGAATTCGCCAAATTATAATATTATTAGAAAAATAATATACTTCTCCCAAGCCACTTTCCATTTCCACTTTTCAGAAGATGAAGAATATTTTTACAGACCACTAATAGATTCTTTTGGCTTTTTTCCTTTTGTTATTTCTTTCAAATTCACACCTGAAAGAAAGAAAACATTTAATAATACAAGCATGCATCACTTAATTTTAATATCTATATATTAAATAATTAAATTACGACACAAAGATGAAATTTGCCGTTTGCACAACAACCTATTTGTATCTGCTAAGGCCACCCTATGCCTTTTATTAATCACTTTTTCATTTTGCACACATTACATAATAGCTGCCTTTTTTTTTTTTTGTATTGTTGAAATCAAAATAATAAATATAAAAATATGTAAAATGCAAGATTTGTGATACGTCAAAATAAATAAAACTAACAATAATTCATAATTTTAGATTAAAGTTTTCTGGAAATATTTAAGAATAAGAATTCATAATGTAATATCTCTTGTCCCTGCAAAGAATAAGTTATAAGATTTTCAAAAAAGCTAAAATACTGCTGAAGCATTTTAGCTAAAATGCTACAATTTTTTTAAGGTGCTCTGGTTTGTTTAGAGAGGCGATTACGTGAATTCCATTATTTATTCTTCTATTGAAATTGAGGAACTTATGACATGTCAAAAACGTGCCATAAACATAAACTGTCAAAAATCATCGAAAAGTGTCAAAAACCTCAGGTAATAACCTTATTAAAAGTATTTTATCGTAAATCAAGATATGAAACTGAATAAATCATAATTTATATATTATAAATAGTTTTGTATTACATTAGTATAATTTTAATTAAAATACAAAGTATAATTCATATTTATGAAGGAAAAATAGCCAAAAAAAATATTGAAATTATTAGATGCCTTTTTCAAAGTGCTATTTATATTTTTTATTATTTAATTATTCAAGTTAGTTACAAATAATGTTATTAATTTAAATACTTAAATTCTTTAAATCCATGATTTTTATTATTATTCAATCACTGATTTTAAGTTACCTACTATTAATATACTATGTAGTAAATATTTCTTTTTGTACATAGACGTGACATAAGAAGCAATTAATACATTAATGTTATATAATTTGAAATCATTATAGCTACAGGTTTTTAATTAATATTTCATAATAAAGGGTTAATTACTAATTATTATCAATATCAGGATGTCTCCACAAGGGTGTGATGTTCGAAAGGCAATTATTATTAACAATAATATCATATCTCCACAAAGGTGTGATTGTGTAAAGGCTTAAAGTGACATATCACCTATTGTCATAAATGTCTAAACATCAAGCAATTCTATTGAAAAATTTGTAATTAAAATTATTCATTACTTTTTAAATTCAGTTTTCACAATCATAAAAGTCACAATTGTTAAATTGGAACTTGTTCACCAAAATTGAATTTTTCAAATTTGATTTTAAAGCTGTAAAGTGCGTCACATGAACTAAGTGTATTTTTTTTTTTTTTTTTTTTTCCATTTTATAGCTTCAAAATTAAATATTAAAAAATATATTTCAGGTAATGAGTAATACAAGGCTCCCAGTGGCGACTAAAAAGTAACCTTTTGCTACTAAAATCAATCCCAAGCTACTATGGCAACTATTTTTGTGCGAAAGTAGCTTAAAAGCTATTATTTTAAGAAAAATGGAGATTATTTCCCATCTCTAATCAACTCTATTTTTAAAAAAATAGAGATTTTTTAAAACATAAAAGTGATCTTCTCTATTTTTCTTTATCTAATTTTTGAAATTTAGTGCAATATTTCCATTACCTAGGGTAAAACAGTGGATGTGTAAGGCAAGGAAATTTATTTCCATACCTTGAAATAGTTGAAAGGTTAATTTCCTTGAAATAATTAAAATTTTAATTATTTATCTTCAACTGTAATTTATTATTACAGTATAGGATCTGTTATCCAGAAAGCTTGGGACCTGGGATATTCTGGATAAGAGGTTTTTCCGTAATTTGGAACACTTTATTATATGTATAAAAATAGTACAAAATAATTTCATAAATAGCAATGAGAAACATGAATAATATATATTCAAACACTTTACCTATATATTTGTTCATTTAATAAATTATTTCCACAAAATAAAAAAACATTCTTAATTAGAATTTCAAATTATAAATAAACATATATAAAATTTAATTTTGGACCTGAGAGTAACATCCTTTCATTTGGATTTTGCAAAAATTTCTATATTTTTTTGCTTACAGTGTGTCTCTGCTCTGATACTAATAGTTCATAAATGTTTCAAATATTTTTAGCACATAATGCTGAATATTTTATGAAATGAATTCTAAAAATAATGGAAATTAATAAAAACTATTTAAAAATTTTATAACAATTGGGACTTCATGCATGCGACCTGAGTTCAAGGATAAAATTCATCTGCAATTGGGTACTTTCAAGAAGTATGTGTTATTAATGCTTATCTATTAAAAAATACAATAAAAATTCATTTTCTAACCTCAATTTGCAAAATCTTCAGTTATTATTTGGACAATTTTGTGCTCACCATATTTCCTCAGAACAACACTGTAGCATTAAAAAAAGTAGGTTGTAAAACTATAATTCTGACCCCTGCTATTGCATAACTTTAATTCTTAAATTTTACGATAATTATTTTGGTAGTTGGCATTTTGCATTCTGGTTTTCGGAACATTCTGGATAACGGGTTTCCAGATAACGGATTCTATACTGTATTACTTTTAATAAAAGACTACTATTCATACCCTAAGGGCTACTATTTTATACATTAAAGGTAACTAAAGCAACTATTTTTGAGTGTCTTTCATGCTGGGAACCCTGTAATACTAATTACAAAATTGAAAGTTCACTGCAGAATAAGCATTAATATTCCAACAGAATTTATTCAACTCATAATGCGTATGCATTTTACACCATTCAGTTCAGCGTTGATTGTAGATGATCTCTTTTAATTTTGTATAAATCTATTGTAAATTAAGAAAGAGAGATAATACAAAAGGCTTCACAACTAGTATTTTGTTATTGCATGCTTTCTCTACTTTTTTAAATTAAGTAGGATGCTGAAATTTTAATGAAAATTTCTAGCATTCAAACTTTTTTTTTTTTACTTTTTTAATTAATTTTTCAAAAAATTAATAAAATAATATCCAGATATTTTAGAATATATTATTAAACTATAATAATGTAAAATTGAGGTATAAAATTAAAAAATTAGTTAGCACAGAACTAACTAAAGTGAAGAATTTTTTTTTTTTTTTTTTTTTTTTTTTAGAAATACAGTTTGAGAAATTGTAATTTATTTAATATTATTGCATTTCACTGCACGTAAATATAAATTTTCATACCTTTAAGACTGTAATTTACAAAAAAGTAAACTGTCCATCATTTCCTTAATTAAAAATATTTAGTTTAAAATTGCATTGTGTAATTCATATTAAAAATTTAGTTCAACTAGTCATGCAACACCTTAGAAATTTTAAATTGTGCAACAAACGTACTATTGATTATTACCCAAAATAAAAAGACATGATTTATTATTCAATAGCACAGTAATTTCATTCATTGGGATAAATTACTTACTACTATAACTCCTTGTTTGAAAATAAGACTTCATAAAATTTGTGACAACTTAAAATGCAATAAGTAATTCGTCTTAGAATATAAGACTAGTTTTTTACTTTTCTATAATAAATATGACTTTTTAATTGTATAAAATATGCCAAGAGGTGTAAAAATCGAGGTTTTTGACATGGTTTAAATTGTCAAAAACTGACATGCATCAAAAACTTGCCAACCCTGATCATTAACTTTAAAAACGAACAATACCTAATCTTGTCGACAGCAAGGCTCATGTTATTTTATGGGAAAATCTGTTCCTACAATCACTCATCTATTTTTTTTTTTTTTTAATTCCATTTTTACATTTAGAAAATTCACAATCATTAAATCTTTTACTCATTTATTAAATTTTATTTATGAGTTAAAAAAGCAAGAAATTTTCCCATGGAATAACATGGGCTTTGGTTGTCAAAAAGATTAAGTATTGTCCGCTCTTAAGAGCTTATGTTTCCTTTGTTGCATTTTTTCTTTTCTGATTTACTTAAAGAGCTTTCTTTTATAATTTTGTTACTTTTGCTTACATGAAATCAAGGTGAGAAAGGACATAACAGGTTACAGGAGTGTTCTAGTAGTCAACTGCAATAAGTAAATTGGTCAGCTTAATAGGTACATATGTCACATCTGGTGCAATTTCTACATTCTCATTGGATATTTCACCTGCTTCAAGGTCAACATCAGGGATGTACCATACTTTATGGTGGTAAAAAAATAAAATAAAAAGTTGAAAAGGTTAAGATATGATACTGTTCACAAAATGAATAGAAGATATTTCTTTCAGAAAGATTTTTTTTTTATATTTCTGGAACAAGAATTTTGCAAAATGTGAAAAATAGTCTCCCAACAGTTGTTTTTTCTAAAAATAGTTGCTTTTTCAAGCTTTTTAGGCCAAAAAAATTGCCATAGTCTCCTCAGGCTAAAAATAGACACAAATAGTTGCATTTTAGTAGCCTGTGTCAACCCTACTTTAAATAGGTTCAGATTATAATGTATATGCTACCAACAATTATTATTTTTTTTTCCTATTTCTACACTAAGTTAAATTCTTAATCTGGCTTTTGTTTAAAAAGACCAGCCTTTATTATTAAAAGCTGGCTGGTCTAGTCTTTTTTTTTTTTTTTTTTTTTAAAGCCAGCTTTTTTGCAGCCCTGATTTCTATGTAACTGTAATATTTTGTTTATTGAAAAACCAAAATTTAACTATAAAATACTTATATTCAGCACAAAACAGCTCTTTAGGTTTTAGTCAGAGCCTGATTAAGGGGAAGCACACATTATTTATACTTACACCGTTATTTCAAATACTTTCCTCCTACAGAGATGCCAATTTCTAATGACAAAAAAGCAGGAGATTTTTTAACAGAAATCACGAGACTTCAACAAGAAAGTTTGCAAGAAAAATGAGTAAAATAATGCAAATTTAATTTTAAGTAAAGCTTTATAAGCTTAGGAGGTATTTACAAAGCATCAGTATTAAAATTAAATGAATAATATATATTTCTTGCAGTAAAACAAACTATCCAAAAAAAAAAAAAAAAAAAAAACCTCAGACATACAGTTGTAACTTCAATTTTTTTTTCAAACACAAATTTTAAGCATAAATTATGCTAAGAGGGATAGATAAAAATTACATCAGAAAAGCAGGAGAAATGAGTGGAAAAGCAGAAGCATAGAAAAACAAGCAAAAAGCAGGAGACTTGGCATGTCTGCTCCTATAATAAACACAAAATTCTCATTAAAAATTATTTTAAAAGAATTCTGGTGTCTGTGTCTAATAACGGTGAGTAAATTGGATTGTTTCACACCGTTCATTTTTTATAAAAAATATTTCCTCGTCAAAGCGTGGAATTTCTATGACATGAAGTAAAAAATAATTGTAAAAATATTCCGATTCCGGTGAGAGCGGAGATAATGTGTGCTTGCCCTTAATCAGGCTCTGGTTTTAGTAATTATTTTTATTTCCTTTTATTCAATGCAGTAATATTTTATCTCAATTAGTGGTGCACAGCTTTTTGGATCGAATGCACTAGCGTAGCTGATTACAAGAGGGCCATTCAATCACGATACAGCTGATTGGTGTAAAAAGCTCAAGTTAAATGTCTGTTTACAAACATCTGCACTTTCATTATATTTAGCATTTTACAGTAAAAAAATCATCTGTAAAGGCCGCAATATGCATAGCAATTTTCTCTTTAGTCAGTATAAAACAGCATATATATAAAATAAGTAGACATTATCTTCCGCAAGGCCCTTTATACTTTAATCAGCTGTGAGCTGTATCTGAGACTATCTATCATCCAAACAAAATAAACCAACAATAACCTAATGTCATATTCAAAACACTAATTTGAATAATAATTAAATAAATACTTCGGTAAATATATATTTTAGTACTTACTAAATATGTGAAAATGAATAATCACGAACGGTAATCACAGCTTTACAACAGAATCAGAATCTCCGATGCCGATGCCAACTCGAACTTTGTTCTGAGACGCTCCCAGGTCCCAGGAAAGAAACGAAACGAAACCGTAACTTTTCTACATGACCTAAATAATTCCCGCCAATATGGTAGTTGCCAAAACACATTTATTGAAAATCCCTAATTTACTGATCACTTCCGTGGTTCCGTGGTTACAGTCACCTGTAAAAAGAATTTGGTGCCAGGACCCTCGTAGAAATTTTTAAAGTTTATTAATAATCAATATTATGGTGTGCCTCGGAAATATTGCATCATTGCTAAAGAGACCACCCCAATGATTCATCCAACAGCTGCTTCATGGTTGAATGAGATTGGCCGTTATACTCGAAAGCGGGCAGCTGCTGCTTGCGTGACCCCAATCCAAACCAAAGACAGCTGCTTCATTGTTAAAACTCATACTATTGTTCCCCCATCGTGCACCTGGTTCCCTTTTTGAAAGGGTGAACAATGCTTCATTAGCTCCGTTCACATGAAGCAACTTCAACCCGTGTCAAAATGACCCGGGAATTTGAAAAGCGGGGTTTTACAGAGTCAAAATTTAGGCTGTTCACACTATCAACCCTGGTTAAAAATCACTGTAGCAGCGTCATACGTTTCTTGAATTCTGATTGGCTGTTTGCAAGATTAACGCATGAGTTCGGAGAAAAGAAGCGAAACCGTATTGTCCGCGAAAACCGAAAACGTGAATTTAATTTCATGTTTGACTTTGACAGCAGCTGAGAATAAAAGGATTACATACATTATTTAATTTTAGAATTATATATTTTATATTATTCTTCATTATTAATATTTAATTTTACATTAAGTTTTTAATGCAAATTTAATATTACAAACAAATCATTCTGAATTTAATGTTTTAAACATGAAATTTCAGTATCTTTTTTATATGTAGTATATATATATAATATATATATATATATATATATATTATGTATTAGAAATTTAATTATTAATATTATTTTGAATATTAAGATTGTAAACGGGATCGGGAAATAAAATAAGTTTTGATATTAGTTTTATTTATATTGTTATTACAATTAAACTTATCAATGTCAATTGAAATACTAATATAATTAACTTTACAATACTTTGATTTTAAATTAGTTAGAATAAATTATGCATTATAATTATATTAAATCTAAATGCATTAAATAATAAAATAAATGATTAAACGTTTAATTCAGATTTTATTACCTTAAAGATTTAAAGTAATATTACTACATTAATAAATACTAGGTCAGATACTTATTTCATTTCTTGCTATCATAACTAATAGATATTCTTAAAAATATTTCAGCATAAATCTTTCAAAAATCTTTATCTTTTATTATGCATCGAAATAAGAATTCATAAAAAAAAAAAAAAAAAAAAAAAAAAAGTATTCTTGTGCATCTGTAATAAAAACTATAAATTAGATTTTTGTGCATATATATTTTATTATTAAAACTCCTTTTGTAATTAAAAATATTCTGTAACCAAAAGTATTAAAACCAAAATTCAATAGAAAATCACGGAACCTCTTAAATAATCCGAAACTAAAATCCAAACCTCTTAAAATAATTTCGTGGAGGGCACTCCACCTAGGCCTAGAGCCCTTGTGATATCAATCAGCCTTAATGCTCACATCACCACTTGATTTTTTTTTTTTTGATTAAATATGCCGATAATTATATATATATATATATATATGTGTGTGTGTGTGTGTAAGAACAGTAGCAATGGGATACAATTACCTATAAGAGAAAATTTTTCAATGAAATCTCTAATATAGTAAAATATAAAACAGATTATGAAATATATATTATTCAAATCTGTTCCCAAATAGTTTATCTATTTATAACCCACTTCTAAAGTTAAATTTTATACGTGAACTCAAGATATAGGTATTATAAATTTGTTCTGTTTATATAATTAAAATTGCTTCTCTTCCTCCTACCAGGAAAAAAATATATATATAGTTCTTATAACTCTTATTAACCCAACAAAATTCGATATATTGGCGAATAAATATGGGTATCGGGTTCGAACCATCGTCGGTCTGATCTTAATAGTTTTCCGTCGTTTTCCCTAAAACTTCCATGAGTATGAGCTAGTTTCCCTTAGAAAGTCCCCCTAAAAGACATTCCACCCAGTCAAGGCTCTAGTGTGGACAATGGATTTTAAATATTTTACAGCAACTCAGAAATATTTTATAAATACATTTGGTTATTACTTTGTAGATTCATTGGTAAGTTAAATCTTTATATATATATATTAAAGATTGGCTGATAAATTAATTTCTTAAAATGATTATATATGTATGCATATATATATATATATAGATAGATAGATAGATAGATATTGTTTGAATGCTGGAAATTAAATGAAAAAAATTAATATGCAAACATAAAAACATTTTTCAAAAATTATTTTATCAATTAATAGAGAAAGCAATATTCAAACATGTTTAGAATATATTGTTAAATAAATTATAATAATGTAAAATAAAGAGAAAAGGTTAAAAATTGTTTAGCAGGATTATTTTTTAAAAAATATATAAATTTTTATTTTTATTTTATTAAATTTAAATAGTTTTTGAGAAATTTTAATACTTAATATTGTTATATTCCAATGCATATGCATACAAAATGTTTATAATTCTAAGAAGTTATTTACAAAGGAAAAAAAAAAATGTGTCTACCATTTCCTTAAATAACCTTTATAATACAAAAAAAAATTATTCATATTGTAAAACAATATTAATTTACTATATGTTAGTTTACTGAGAATTTTAGAAATTTCAATAAAAAAGGAAAAAAGAAAAGTGCACACTGTGCCGTTTTATATTTTTCATTTATATAATATCCACGCATTATTTTAAATTCCTTCCTCTAGTATTATTATTCTTCAATTAACTTCACAGAACAATACGCACACAGAAAATAATAATAATAAATAAATAAAAAAGAACGCAGTTTATCTCTTGTAAATAGTGCGCAATTCGCTGTCCCAGTATTGAAACAGAAAGAAACAAGCGAAAAGCATTCTGGGTAATTCGCGGGTTATTCCCTCTTATCCCCTAGTATATTGCGGGGTTGATTTCGGAGGAAAAATGACCCTGGTCTAACCCTGCTTTTACGCGGGATGGAAGAATGTGAACAGCTTCGCGAAGATTGACGCAGGTTTGACCCGGGTAGAAACTGCTCATGTGAACGGGGCTATTGTGTTGTTGCCGGAGCAGCTGCTTGCCAATGAGTCATCACGGGGTGGTTAGGATTCATTGCACCTGGTCCCTTTTGAAAGGCCCCATTCATCCAAAGACAGCTGCTTCATGGTTGAATGAGATTGGCCGTTATACTTGAAAGCGACAGCTGCCGCCATTGTTAAAACTCATACTATTGTTCCCCCATCGTGCACCTGGCCATTGAACAATGCTTCATTGTGTTGTTGCCGACAGCTGCTGCTTGCGTGACCCCAATGAGTCATCACAGGGTGATTAGGATTCAATGCACCTGGTCCCTTTTGAAAGGCCCCATTCATCCAAACCAGCTGCTTCATGGTTGAATGAGATTGACCGTTATACTTGAAAGCGACAGCTCGCCGCCATTGTCATACTGTTGTTCCCCCATCGTGCACCTGGTCCCTTTTGAAAGGCCCCATTCATCCATATACATATATATACATATACACACACATATATATATATATATATACATATACATATATATATATATATATATATATATATATATATATTATTATTATTATTAATAATAATAATAATAAATAATTTTTATTAATACATACATACATATATATATATATATATATATATATATATATATATATAAATACATTATAATATAAATATATTTTTTGATGGAAATTGAATAAAAAGTCTAATTTGATTAGTCATCGTGTCATTCGTCTCAAATCCAGTGAAGATATAATAATAATGATCAATAAATAATTTTTATTCATATTCTGAATAAAAAGTTGATCGCGCCTATTATAATAATCAATCTGAGGAAAAGTCTCAGAGAACGAGATCCTTCCCTTCTCCCATTGGTTCATCCTGGCACGCGGAGGCGGGGCCTCGCGAAAGTCTAGAGAGGCTTTCCGTTTACCGATTCAGTCGAGATGGAGTGCCCCATTTGTTTTGAAGCTCTCTCCTCCTGGAACGGATTCACCCTTCGCTGTGGACACATGTTCGACACGGCGTGTGTCCGGCGCCTGCTGCACCATGCGCCGAGCTACTCGAGAGCCCAATGCCCCCTCTGCCGTTTCAAATTTTACTACGCAGGACTGGAGGGGCAGCTGGACATCCCTGAACAAGTTCTATTGTCATCCGACTCCTCCCGCTCCAGCAGCCCCGACTTGCCGAGCGTGGAGGAACTGCTCTCCCGTCCCAGCAGCGAAGGGTCTCACCGCTCCCTCTGCCGGGCCACAGTTCATTTCTCTCCAAGAACATCACCGGCCCATCCGGACTCGTTTCGAACCCAACTTTTGGGAGTATCTGAGAGCCGCCACCTCATCCGCCACCCTCTCATCAGCCGCCGCAACCGCCACCTCATCTGCTGCGACCCTCTCATCAGTCGCCGCAACCGCCCCTTCACCGTCATCACCGGGTCCCTCATCCGCCGCCACCTCATCGGTCCCGGCAGCCACGTCACCCGGATCTGCCGCTACTTCACCGGTCCCTGCAGCCACGTCACCCGGCCCGTCATCTGCCGCCACCTCACCGGTCCCTGCAGCTACTTCACCCGGCCCGTCATCTGCTGCCACCTCACCTGTCACCAGGAGAAGAAGAAGAAGAGAAACTGTAAGTTCCTTAAAATTTCCCATAGTAAAAAAATTATCCTTAAAAATAAAAAAAAGGCAGAAAATCATTTAGAAAATTCAACCAGTTAGGGAAAAATATAAAAAAACTTAAAAACTTAAATTATTCAATAGATTTAAATTTTAAATTAAATAGAGTATATGACCAATATCTTCAAATTAAAAAATCAACAAACCCTCTTCATGAGAGAACTTATAAAATCCCTCCCCTCTTCTTCTTCTCCTCATGTATTATAAAATGTTGTATAAAAAATGTAAATAATTGTGTAAATAAAAATATTTTATTGTTATTACAGTTTGTTTGTTTTTTTTAAAGTAAAAAAATGGGACTGGACAAGGTATTGTTAGCCCAATGGGTTAACAATACCTTGTCCAGTCCCATTTTTTTACATTAAATTACTTACCAATATTGGCTATTCAAAAAAAATTTTTTTTTAATCAGTTAAATTTTTGATGTTTTTATTAATCCCCTTAAAGTGGGATAAAACTTTGAACATTCATTTATCTGTCTATAACAAAAAAATCACTCTGGGTAGTCCTTTGCTAGATTTGAAATATAAAATTGGATGAACCAGTCAAGAGTGTCCATTTAAATTAAGACAGTAAGACAACTAATATATAAATGTTACTGGTATTTAAAAACGGATCTTAGAGGTGCTCTGTGTTACACTTTTTTTTTATTTTATATATGTCACTTAGTATCGAATAGCTATATATATATATATATATATATATATATATAATAATAATAATAATATATATATATATATAAATATATATATATATATTATTTATATATAATATAAATAATTTCAAAACTTTTGCGAACAAAATGAAATGGTAATATTTTCAATGTGTTATCGGTATCAGAAAATGAAAACAATTACTTCAAATCTCAAAAGGACCTCACAGAAATTATACTCAAAATCCCACCTTTAATCCAACAAAATGGAAGGAAAATTGTACCAAAATGATGGTTCAAATAAAATTGGAAAAAAATTTAAATGTTGCTCTGAGAGAGAGAGCAAAAAAAATCTTTCACCGATCGCCAAAGCTGACAAACCATTCAAAATTTTTTTTTTCCAATTTCAAAAAAAATTTTTTTTGGATGCGTTGTCATGACCTTGAAAGCTTTGGTGAGTCGATAAAAAATTTTTCTTTCGCTCGATCTCCGAATAAATTTTTTTTGAAAAGTAAAAAAAAATTTTGAATGCGTTGTCATGATTGGTCATCAATCTTGAAAGCTTAGGCGAGTTGGTGAACTTTTGCTAGATCTCCGAATAAAATTTTTTTTATGAAATTGAAAAAAAAATTTTATTTGAATGCGTTGTCATGATTGGTCATCAATCTTGAAAGCTTAGGTGAGTTGGTGAAAGATTTTTCTCTTGCTAGATCTCCGAATAAAATTTTTTTTGAATGCGTTGTCATGATTGGTGATCAGTCTTGAAAGCTTAGGCGAGTTGGTGAAAGATTTTTCTTTTGCTCTAAAAAAATTATATAATCAAGAGTGGAACCAAACGTCCATCCTATAACTAACCATTTAAATTAAGACAGTAAGACAACTAACATATAAATGTTACTGGTATTTAAAAACAGATCTTAGAAAAGACTGGTGCTCTGTGTTACACATTTTTTATTTTATATATGTCACTTAACCTTTACCTTACGGGAGGGACAACGGCAATTCCAAGTAAAAAAGTGTTCAAGAATATGGGGATGGTACTGCCGTTTTCCCAGGCATTTTTTCCCCTAAAGCCTGAGGTGTAGTAATCTGTTTTCTCCTTGGGTGTCTTATTAATTACCGGCGAAGGGAAGATTTGTAGGGATGATAGTATTTCATATACGGATAAAAAGAGGGAAAATCATGTCGGTTGACGACATTTGATATGATTCTCGGTCTTGATTGCGCTAGCAATATTTTAGTTTCTTTATTTCTTCTCTTTTAATGTTTCATACTATAAAGTTTTGATAATTTTAGTATGCGTGCCTTTTAAGGTTTTTGTTATTGGTATAAGCTCTGTGATTAAAATACTAATCGAAGGTTTTTTTTTTTTTTTTTTTTTTTTTTTTACATACAGTAAAGTAAAGTAATGTTTATACTTCTTTCATTTATATGACACATTTTTTATAGTTAAACGCCAATTTGAAATATTCTCAGATTCTTTTTATTTATTTTATACAACAAAAGTATTTCGTTTATACAACAATACAACGTATTTATTGGTTATGTACTCAGTTTTGCAATTTTTAAATTTTACAAACTGTCCGAGTCCGTTATTAAATGTTCTTTATTTTATTATTATTATTTTGTTAGAAACTTTATTTTATTTTTTATTGCATAAAAAAAAGAAAGAAAAAGAAAGAAAAAAGGAAAAGGAAATCCATCTAGTTTAATTAGCACATCAGAAGATCATTAAAGTTTTTTGTAATTAAATTCTTACCAGCATGAATATAAGTAATTCGTTGAATGATTGTTGCCTAACATGACCAACGCATATTACAGTATTATATGAAATTATCTATATGTTTGTACTTAAGATAATCAATTATATATTTTGCTGTGATTTTTCACATGATTCTGAAATAATATTCAATTTTGCCGCATTAGTATGTAATAAAAATTTATTTGAAAAAAAAAAAAAAATATCTTGTATATTTTGTAATGCTAGTTTTTATTTATATTTTAAGAACATTCTCAGAATTCGTATATGAAGCGATAGTTTATTTTACTAATTATATGTTATTTTCTGTAATTTTTTCGCTGTTGTAAACATGTTGATTTTGCTACATTATACGTCGGTAGCTACATTTTTATTTATGAATTAAACAAATGTAAAATTTCTATTTAAATCAAAATGTTTTTTTTTTTTTTTCTTAAAGTAATTTACATCCTTAAATATAATAACAATAATATTTATGGAAGCTGCAAAGTCAAATATATAATGATTTCTTATCCGGGTAAAACAGTCTGGCGTTAATTAAAAATTTATTTAGCTAAATAAATAAATAAAAGAAAATATTGTACATTTTCTCATTTAATTTTTTTCTTTTGAGTTTTGATATTCTGTATATATTTTTAGACATGTATTTTACTTGTATTTTTAACGAAATAGCATTATTTAGTCACGTTTAAAATAATTCCGTTTGTTTTTATTTATCTAAATTCACATATTTTGCTTTAAAAGTCAAATTTGTATAATATATCAATTTCGCCAAATTTTAACCTTTTTAAATAACACTATTTATTCATTCATTTATTTCACTTTTTATTTATTTATTTATTTTTTGGCTAATTTAAAAATTTTATTCTGCAAATAAAGCAAGGCCTTTTTTTTTTTTTTTTTTTTTTTTTTTTTAATGGTACTCAAAATGCATAAAAGTTGGTAACTATGATAATAAATCTATAAAATACTGATTTACAATCCATGCAAAGCAGTTTGGCCACTTTTATTTATGCTATGTGCTTATATAATAAAAAACATTTTTTTTTTTTCATAAAATTTGTATTAAATGTAAAAAAAGGACTAAAAATTATTTTTTTTAATTATACGTATGATACTAAAAGAAAAAAAAAAGAAAAAAAGACACACTAAAACTTCAAAACACTAAAGAAAGAACATTTTACATTAACTACATTAAAATGTGTGAGTTAAGGAGAAAACCACAGAAAACCTTGAGTGTCTGAGCTGACAAATACATCCTGGTTTCATACCCGACACCTTCCGCTCACCTAAAGGAACTGGGGAATTGAATGTCGGACATTTTGGACACTGGCGAAAATTTAATCATGCATGTCGATTCTTGCGTTTAAAAAATGTAGTTAATTTTATACGTATAGAATTAACTATTAAAAAATATTATAGAACTATTAAAGAACTATTTTAGAACTGACTATAATTAACCCCCAAATAAACTAAGAAAAAGAAAAAAAAAAAGAAAGATAGGTTTAATAACTAAAAGTCGCTGTATTTCTATTCGACAATACATGGATGTAATATATTAAATATCAATACTAATTACACGTATAGTATTATCTTATTACAAAAGTAAAGCTAATGGTGTTGCGTGTTTTCAAGGATACAGATTTTATTCGTGATATATGACAGCGTTTATCATAAGAATATTTTCTTAATAGTTATAATATTATTTTAAAAATGATTTTTATATTATTATAGTAATTTGATGAATTATTTTGTAAGCACTGAAAGAGGCCCACCAAAATTTACATTTGGGTTTATCAACGATATTACATGACGCAAAAGTCAAAATAATACACATATTTCTCTGCAAAACGATTACCATAGAAGGGAGAATTAATAAATCAGATTTAAACCTTGACAGTATTTAAAAATATTTCTTTACAAAAGCAACAAACAAGTCACAATAAAAGGGATAATTAATAAATAAAATATACATTTTAACATTATTTAAAGATTCTTCTTTCCTTAAATAGTATTTTCAAAAAATCTACTTTTTTTTGTGTGTAGTGTTAAAAAAAAAAAAAAAAAAAAAAAAAAAAAACTGTTAAATGTTAAGTGTAAATGTTATTTCTGCAATATGAACTTTATGAAATTTTTCGTTGTTCGACTATGTTAAAATAGTAATGACATTAATGATGATAATAGTATACAAAATTTTCAAATTGGTATGTTAAAATTCAAAAGAGATTTGTCAATATCAAAAATATTTTAAAACTGGTCCGAGGTTTTTAGGATAATTTATTCTTCAGATAATTTCTACGAAGTTTAACAAATTAAAAAATTAACAAACAAATTAAATAAAAAAATAACGTACAAACTAACATGCTGTAAACTAACTACAACTAACGTACAAACTAACACTTCCTATAAATGGACACTTCACCTATTTAGTGATTTTCGTATTCCTCAAGCCTAAAATGTGTGTAAAATTCAAAAACTGAGATAGAAACTTTTTTCGAATACCTAAATTATTCATTCTTTATAACAAGATAAGAACTAAAATTATAAACTGTAAAAGTTAATACAATGGAAATAATCATCAGGAAAGCAAAAGGTTTTTGGGAGCAAGCCTATTGACTGAACTAGGGTCCTAGTCATGAGAGGAAGTGTCCTCCATGGGAGTCTTTCTAAGAGGTCTTATCCCGTATTTACGCAAGCTTCGGAGAAAACCACGGAAAACTCCGGACGGCTAGGTCGACGAACGCGAAATGGGATCGAACCCGGCATCTCACGTCTATCAGTTTTGAGCGCAGAACCGCTCGGATATTGATGGACCCTGTAAAGCAAATGGCAAAGTTATGACGAAAATGATATCAATGAAAGCGTATTTCCGTGTGTTATGAAAGTTACACTTTCGTTTTTTCATTCCTTATGTTAAATTTTGTTTAACTCTCTATTGAGCAAACAAGAAATATTACAAAGCTTCATTCTTGTGTCTTTTATTACTTGGATCAAATTATGAAATTTTTATTCGAAGGACTTTAAATATAATTATAATTATCTTGTCTACATCGCTTAGTTTCATAAGTTATGTGTCTCGACGGAATCAAGCATTATTTTTGAAACCAATTAAACATATTTCTTAAGAATAAATGAATAAATAAATAAAATAAATAATAAAATAAATTTTTTTTTTTCGCTTGTTGATAGCTTAAGAAATTTCTAATTGTTAAAAACTGCGATGCATTTGTAAATACTAATACTAATACTAATAATAAATTATTTTTTTTTTCGCTTGTTGATAGCTTAAGAAATTTCTAATTGATAAAAACTGCGATGCATTTGTAAATAATAATAACAATAAATTATTTATTATTATTTTTTTCGCTTGTTGATAGCTTAAAAAATTTCTAATTGTTAAAAACTGCGATGCATTTGTAAATAATAATAATAATAATAATCATAATAATAATAATAAATTAAATTGAATCTTTTTTCAATATTTAAATGATATAATATATAAAAATGTATAAATGAAACTTGAATAATAAAAATAATAATTTCCAACATATCTGAAACGAAAAAAAAAAAAAAAAAAAAGTCTGAAAACGTACGTATAAAACGTGCGTACAAAATGAACGTATAAATAATTTTAGTTTTAATTCCTTTTTTTTCTTTTCTTTCTTTCTTTTTTTGGTCATTTTTGTTTAGTTACATATCTACATATATTCAATTTATATTCAATAATTTTAGGATTGAATAAAACATTTCATAAATAAAACTTTTATCTAGTTCCATTCCTTTTAAATTTCAATATGCGGATTTTTCATCTAATATTTCTTTTATATAAAATTTGAATCCCCCTCATTAAAAGAAAATATACATTTTTAATATTATTTTTGAATTAGTTAATTTACCATAACTTTTGATATTCAAAAGCAATAATAAATATTTTTTCTTCATCTGGCTCAGGTAATTAGCACTACATTTATTTGTAATTATGAGTTATTTATGTCATTCTGTATTTTATGTAAAATAAACCATTAATTGCTATACTAATGAAAAGAAATATCCAATTATTTTCAAAAAAGACAACTTGATTACTGATAAACGTTATCATTTAATTTTAACGAGAGTAAATTTGTTCAAGAATGTATTTATCTCAATCAACTATAAGTGAAAGATTATTTATAAACAAGAAATGTGTTGCTACTGACATGCGAATTCTTTTCCTTTCCTTTCTACACGGGGAAAATAAATTCCCTCTTTTGGACATCACTATTCGAAAATGAGTTTCACGTGCGCCACCCACAGCGATTGCTCATTAAGTAAGGGGGTGAAAATCGCTTAGATTTTCCCGTATAGAGAGAAGTTTGTTAGGAATTCACACCCCGTTTTCTAAAGGTAAGTATCAAATAGCTATATATATATATATATATATAAATAAATAATATATATATATATATATATATATATATATAATATAAATAATTTTAAAACTTTTGCGAACAAAATTAAATGGTAATATTTTCAATATGTTACCGGTATCAGAAAATGAAAACAATTGCTTCAAATCTCAAAAGGACATTGCCCTCACAGAAATTATACTCAAAATCCCACCTTTAATCCAACAAAATGGAAGGAAAATATAAATGATGTACCAAAATGATGGTTCAAATAAAATTGGAAAAAAATTTAAATGTTGCTCTGAGAGAGAGCAAAAAAAATCTTTCACCGACTCGCCGAAGCTGACAAACCATTCAAAAATTTTTTTTTTTCCAATTTCAAAAAATTTTTTTTGAATGCGTTGTCATGATTGGTCAACCTTGAAAGCTTTGGTGAGTCGATAAAAAAATTTTCTTTCGCTAGATCTCCGAATAAATTTTTTTTGAAATTGAAAAAAATTTTTTTTGAATGCGTTGTCATGATTGGTCAACCTTGAAAGCTTAGGCGAGTTGGTGAAAGATTTTTCTCTTGCTAGATCTCCGAATAAAGTTTTTTGAAATTGGAAAAAAAAATTTTTTTGAATTGTTTGTCAGCTTCGGCGAGTAGGTGAAAGATTTTTCCTTTGCTCTAAAAAACTTTTTAAATTAAAAAAATTTTTTTTTTTTTTTTTTTTTTAATTTATATATACATAATTTTTTTTTTTTTTCCAATTAAAAAATTTTTTAGAACAAAGGAAAAATATTTCACCGAATCCAATTTCAAAAAAATTTATTCGGATCCCAACAAACCTTGAAAAGATCCAAGGTATGTGACGCGGCCCCAGGTCATTTCAAATGACCCGGGGCCTCCCTCCACCAACCGTCACATACGTGACACCCTTCAACACACACCATTTTTTAATGGCCACAGGTATGCGACGCGGCCCCGGGCCATTTAAAATGGCCCGGGGCCTCCCTCCACCACCCGCCACATACACGTGACACCCTTCATTTTCAGTGTGGCCCGGGGCGCCCCAACACAGGGTCATTTGGAATGACCCGGGGCGTCGCCCCAAACACACTCTTTCGACCATGGCCCGTCCCCATTATTTTAGTGTGGACCACACCATTTTTAAAACCATTTCACACAATTGTTTTTAAAACCATTTCACAAAATTTTTTTTTAAACCATTTTTAAAACCATTTTACACCATTGTTTTTAAAACCATTTCACACATTTGTTTTTAAAACCATTGTTTTTAAAACCATTTCACACATTTGTTTTGAAAACCACACATTTGTTTTTAAAACCATTTTGAAAACCACACATTTGTCCATTTTGAAAACCACACATTTGTTTTTAAAACCATTTTGAAAACCATTTTTAAAACCATACATTTGTTTTTAAAACCATTTTGAAAACCATTTTTTAAAACCATACATTTGTCCATTTTGAAAACCACACATTTGTTTTTAAAACCATTTTGAAAACCATGCATTTGTCCATTTTGAAAACCACACATTTGTTTTGAAAACCATTTTTAAAACCATACATTTGTCCATTTTGAAAACCACACATTTGTTTTTAAAACCATTTTGAAAACCATTTTGAAAACCACACATCCATACAGTTATGCACCATGACTTACCTTTTCTTACCTTTTCTCCATCCCCCTTCGACGGGGCTCCCGCTTCTTGCGCCCGCGCTCTCTCTCTCCCCCCCGGGATCAGCCTCTTAGGTACTGCACGAGACTGCCGCTTAGGTAGGAGCCAACCAAGGGCTTCAGTGAAAGGGACTGCTCGCACAGAGTGAAAGGGCGTTCCCCCGGGGGGCCTCTAAAAACTAAACACTAAAAACTAAAACGCGCAACACTAAACACTAAAACTAAACACTAATCTTACATCACTAGGTGTGTTGGTGTTGGTGTGAATAAATGAGACAGAGACACTTTTTCACTTTTTAATGTCCAAACAAAAAAACAAAAAAGAGAGGTGTCAGATGGCAGCCTGGTCCTCGGCTCCACCGCCCGATGTACTTACCAACTAGGTGTGCTATCACTAAATACTAAACCTAACCTAACACTGGCAGGTCGCGCTCTCTCGCACCCCGGGATCAGCCTCTTAGGTACTGCACGAGACTGCCGCTTAGGTAGGAGCCAACGATGGGCTTCAGTTAAAGGGACTGCTCGCACAGAGTGACCCCCGGGGCCTCTAAACACTAAAACACTAACGGGGTGTTTGTGTCGGTGTGAATAAATGAGACAGAGACACTTTTTCAATCTTTAATGTCCAAACAAAAAAACAAAAAGAAGTGTTAGATGGCAGCTGCGGGTCTACGGGAATAACAACGTAGACCATCCATGTCGACAGCTTCACCGCCCGGTGTATCTTACCCACTAAAAAACTAACCTAAAGCTGGCGGAAGGGTCCGAGTGGTGTGTGTGTGAATGTGCGGAGGGGGGGCGGATCTCCGGGAGGGGGAGGGGGGGGGGGAAAGCAGAGTACATGTTCCCAAACGTAGCCACTAGAAATGACCACCAGGAAGCCTTCCTCGACTCTGCAGTCCCCGGGGGGGGTTGTGTAGGTGGATTCCTCGGGGAGCAGAGCACCTGTTCCCAGAAGTAGCCACTAGAAATGACCACCGGGAAGCCTTCCTCGACTCTGCCGCCTCCGACATGCACATTGGGACCCTCTCCGCAAAGTGCTGAAGTGCGGGTCGCTGATATAGACGAAAAAAAAAAATTTCGGGAAAAAAAAAAAAAATTCGGATTTTTTTTTTTTTTTTTTTTTTTTTTTTTTTTTTAACATTTATATATGAGTACATACTGTATGGACGGATGACCGTGAGAGGAGATGTCAGTTATGGTTCTTACAAGACATTTGGAACAGTGGTTTGGTAAAGACATTTAAAATCAATTTTATTTGAACAAACAGTCAGTTGGGGACGTTGAAAGCTGTGAGCATCTGATCGGATTGCACAAGGTATGAGAATAAATTTTAAAATGATTGATTATATTGCACCCCTTTCAAACTATAGTTATAAAAACATTATTACAAACATGATGGTATCATAACATAAACATCCAACACCTTTCAAACTATAAAAACATTATTAAAAACATAATATATTTTAAGGACATAAAATTGAGTTCAACCAATATAATACGGTCATATAATTTTTTAAAACACCATTTTATTTCAGTTGGGGACGTTGAAAGCTGTGAGCCGACAATCATGTGACTCTTGCACAAGGTGTGAAATGATCCTTTCAAACTATAGTCCATTATTAAAAACATGATCCAACAAATATCCCTTTCAAACTATAGTCCATTATTGAAAACATTTTAAGGACATAAAATAAACACATATAATTTTTTAAAATGGTTCGCCAATTTGATTTGTCAGTTGGGGTGTGAGTTGATTTGAAGCAATTACACAAGGTGTGAAATGAGAAACTCCAACAAATATCCCTTTCAAACTATAGTTATTATTAAAAACATGATAAGGACAACAAATGTTTTGTCAGTTGAAAGCGGTGACACAAGGTCAGTTATAAAGACATTATTGATATATTTTAAGCCCATAGTTATAAAGATTATCATGACCCATCCAAAAAGATAAAACAATTTATATTCATCATAAACATTTTAATAGGACAGAATAAAAAAAGACACTCACCTCCAACGGCTGCCTCGAGCGAAATGAACGATCGGCAGGTGACGCCAAGCCGACATCACGAGGTCGGTGACGTCACGAGCGATGCGATTGGCTCGGGTCGGTGAGCGATGCGATTGGCTCTGGTTACGCTTCCATGACCCTTCTGAAATCAGACAACGGGGTTGCATCATCTCCTGCTTAGAGTTCAATGAACCCGGTGAAACAGATGCGACGCTTAGAGGGGAAAACCTGCTTGGAGTAGTGTTTTTAAAAATCCCAGATGGGTCGATTGTGTTGGGACGACTGATAAAATAGTTACAATTTTAAACGATGCATTCGATTCCATTTGAATGAAGCATCTCAAGATTTTTAATACAAAATTCAAATGGGTGATTTATTTATTCATTATTTTTAGTTTTAAAAATAAAATATTGAAAAAGTTGGAAAAATTCGTGTTGTCAGGTCATAATAAATAACAGGCTATTGGATAAACTTATTTATTTATTTTTTCAAAACAAACATATCTGAGAACAACAGTTTTTACACATGAGCATTTTGAAAGTTTATGTAATGGAAATTCTGTAACTACAATGCTTTGACACAGACATTAGATAAATGCAAATATTGAAAAAAGTTGGACATAGCAAAAATTCGTTTTTGTCAGGAAATAACAGGATTTATTTTTTTTTCAGTCCTATCTGAGAACAACAGTTTTTACACATTTGAAAGTTTATGTCTTTGACACAGATAAATTGTTATATTAATTACCTGTGCGGCTGAGGTCGAGAGGGGGTTCGTCCGACTGGAGGCCGTGGCATTTCGGCGGCGGCGGATAATGGGTTTTCCAAGGTTTCGGTTCCGTCAGGCTCTGATAAAATTCCACATTCTCCACCGAAGCCGGAGGACTCACGACCCCTCCAGGGGTGGGGGTCACCGTGGTGGAGACGATCCATTCGTCCCACCACGATGCATTCTCTAAATCCTCGAAGGACACACTGTTCACAAGGTCCGCCAAGGGGTCAGGCATCACCAAGGGGGCAGGCGGCGGTGGCACGACAGTGGCAGCAGGCATCACAAAGGGGCAGGCGGCGGCATCACAACAGTGGAAGTGGCAGGAGGAGCAGGTACCACAAAGGGGGAGGGCGGCGGCACAACAGTGGAAGTGGGAGCAGGCACCACAAGGGGGGAGATGGCAGATTCTGGACTGCTTATGTCCTCGTAGTCTGGTGGTGGCTCCTCGTCCGGCTGCGGGTCGTACACATAAGGAGTCTGCGGTGGATCACAGGGCCTTTTGCACGACTGGGCTGGCTTCTCGTCCGGCTGCGGCGGATCGTAGGGCCTCTGGGCTGGCTTCTCGTACACATGCGGCGGATCATAGGGCCTTTTGCACGGCTTCTCGTCCGGCTGCGGGTCGTACACATAAGGAGTCGGCGGCGGATCGTAGGACCTTTTGCCCGACGACGTCGAGGGTCGGTCCTCTTCGTCCGACTGCGGGTCGTACACATACGGCGTCTGCGGCGGATCGTAGCTGATCTTTTGCCTTTTGCACGACGAAGGTTCGTCTGACGACCGAGGTCGCTTTCGGGAAGAGGTGGTCACCGCTTCTGTTTTTGGGGATCCAGCCATCCTTTGTTGCTTGAGCCACTCCTCGTCTTGGGCGGGAACGATCGTCACTCGAAACAGAGTTTTCTGGACGGTGTAGATCACGTACTCGAGTCCCAGTCCGCAATAATAGGTGCTCCGAGGTTGCAGCCTCCTCGGGGCGTAGTCGTACTGCTTCCTCGCATGAAAGTGCTTCTCTTGGATGCCGCTGGGAGACTTGCGCACATAGTACAACATCATCGGGGCCACGTGCGTCTGGAGAACGTGGCCCGTGGCCGGCTTGACGGTGCGGTGGCCGAAGGTGAAGGCACTCTTCACCAGAAAGGTCCTGCCCATCACAAATCCCGTCCGGACGTCCATGTTGCGTTTCAGGGACTGGTCCGGCACCCGTTTCAATTTGTTTTCGGCATAAGTCCAAGGCTTGACGGTCGCGCCTTGATTGCAGCAGGCGCCTTTCACCGTGTCGGCGAAATGTTTTTCATAGACCGCATTGTACTTTTGCACGTGATAGTAGATTTTTTCGGCCCCGGTCATGGCGATGATGAAGGGCGTCAAATCCAGGTCCTCGTGCAGACTGTTGTAGACGGGGGTAGTGAGGGGCGTGAGAGCGGCCGACACCTCCGACACGGTCTGAGGGAAGATATCCACGACTCTTCGCGTATCCATGGTGAGACTGCTTCGAAAGACGGTCGGAAGCGACTTTTGAAGAGACTCCAACTATTGGCTGACCTCCTTTCCAACCATTGGCTGACCTCCTTTTCTGCCATTGGCTGACCTCCTTTCCTGCCATTGGCTGAGTGGGCGAGACTCCAACCATTGGCTGAGTCCTTCCCAGCCATTCTCCTCTGACCTCTCACAACCAGAGGCAGTCATGTCGCTCTCTTACGTGGGTTACCCACCTCTCGACTGTACCTTCCTGACGCTCCGCACCCGAGACGGCCGGCTGTTCCTGTGGGCCGCGGACGTAGCCAAGGCTTGCGCCCGGAGTTGGGCGATCGTGTACGTAGGCACGCCGGAGATGGATTTCGCGAGTGTGCAGAGAGACTGCCCGGCCATCGAAAAGACGGTCTGCGGTTTCGCCTCCCTGACGACGCGAGACGTGTTGGTATGGATGTGGCCGACCGGCGAAGGGCGTGTGGTGCACGAGCTGTGGTTCGACCTCGAACACGTCCGACTCTTTTTGCCGAGGGAGATCTCGGACGCCCTGTTTACATAATTTTTATGTGATGTGTTCAAAAAACATTTTAGATGTGACAAAAACATTTTGGATGTGTTCAAAAAACATTTTAGATGTGTTCAAAAAACATTTTAGATGTGTGCAAAAACATTTTAGACAAAAAACATTTTGGATGTGTTAAAAAAAAAACATTTTAGACAAAAAACATTTTGGATGTCATTTTGGATGCTGTCAATAAATACTTTTTTCGACGAGTCCTGTGTTTATCTTTAGGGTCACAGAAAATTTTTTTTAGAACCAGATCATGAGGGTTGTTTTCGATACACTTTAAGGGTGAGTCCATCAAAAAATATTTTATATTGTAATTTATATATATATATATATATATTTATTTATTTATATATAATTTATGATTTATATATTTTAAAATTTCTTTAAACATTGAAGGGAATATTGTGGGATTTTTAGTATAATTTCTGTGTGAAGCCGATAATAACGATATTCCACATCAGACAGGGCAATGTCCATTTGAGATTTGAAGTAATTATGTGATTCATTGTTTTCATTTTCTGATACTGACATATTGAAAATATTAACACACACATTTTCTACTTTTTATCTATGATGGGTAAAAAAATAATACACTGGTTCACATTTAAAATGTTTTCTAATTTTATTTGAACTTTTCCTCCCATTCAGTTGGACATATAATATTTTCTGACTTATATTTTAGCATTTCTCTAAATGTTGAAGGTAATATTTTGGGATTTTGAGTATAATTTCTATGTGGAGCCGATAATAACGATATTCCATATCAGACAGGGCAATGTCCGTTTCAGATTTGAAGCAATCGTGTGACTCATTGTTTTCATTTTCTGATACCGATTCGGTAATAGATAAAAAATAATAAATAAATAAATAAATATTAATAATAAATAATATAATAAGATAATAATAATAATATATATATATATATATATATATATATATATACATTGAAGGTAATATTGTGGGATTTTGAGTATAATTTCTGTGTGGAGCTGATAATAACGATATTCCACATCAGATGTATTCAGGGCAATGTCCATTTGAGATTTGAAGCAATCGTGACTCATTGTTTTCATTTTCTGATTCCGATTCGGATAATATATATATATATATATATATATTTTTTTTTTTTTTTTTAAACATTGAAGGTAATATTGTGGGATTTTGAGTATAATTTCTGTGAGCCGATTCCACAAACAATAATGCATGGGACAAAATTATTAAATTGAATCAGAATTTATAAAAAAATGGACTTACTCCACTAAAGAATGACATATTCACACTAGTCACCCCGATTGGCAAGCAGCTCCCAATCGCATGGACAATGAAGCATTGTTCCTCTCAGGGGGTCGATGAATGAAGCCTTTCAAAAGGGACCAGGTGCATGATGGGGGAGCCGTTAATAGTCACATACAATGGCGGCGGCATTGAGTTTTTGCATTCAACCATGAAGAAGCTGTCTTTTGGATGTCCTTTCAAAAAAGAGATGACTCATTGGCAAGCAGCTGCTCTCCCATTGTTCTCCTTTCAAAAGGGACCAGGTGCATTGAACCACCTGGCAATCGCACGGGCATTGTTCAACGGCCCTTTCAAAAGGGACAAGGTGCATACACACAATAGTGTTAGTGGGGGCGTCTCGGGGAGCATTGAGTTTGTGCATTCAACCATGAAGCAGCTGGCCTTTCAAAAGGATTGGCAAGCATTGTTCTCCTCTCTCAAAAGGGAACCAGGTGCATCGTTTTGAACAATGGCGGCCTGTCTCAGGGGGCGATGAGGCAGCTGCCCGCTCTCATTGAGTTTGTGCATTCAACCATGAAGCAGCTGTCTTTTGGTTTGGAGCCTTTCAAAAGGGACCAGGTGCATTGTCACCCCGTGATGGATGACTCATTGGCAAGCAGCTGCCAACAACACAATGAAGCATTGTTCAATCCCTTTCAAAAAGGGAACCAGGTGCACGATGGGGGAACAATAGTATGACAATGGTGGCAGCTGTCGCTTTCAAGTATAACGGCCAATCTCATTCAACCATGAAGCAGCTGTTTGGATGAATGGGGCCTTTCAAAAGGGACCAGGTGCACTGAATTCCGTGATGACTCATTGGGGTCACGCAAGCAGCAGCTGTCGCTTTCAAGTATAACGGCCAATCTCATTCAACATGAAGCAGCTGTTTGGGGCCTTTCAAAAGGGACCAGGTGCATTGAATCCCCGTGATGACTCATTGGCAAGCAGCTGCCAACAACACAATGAAGCATTGTTCAACCCCTTTCAAAAAGGGAACCAGGTGCAGGATGGGACAATAGTATGAGTTTTAACAATGAAGCAGCTGTTTGGATTGGGGTCACGCAAGCAGCAGCTGTCGCTTTCGAGTATAACGGTCCAATCTCATTCAACCATGAAGCAGCTGTTGGATGAATCATTGGGGTGATGCAATATTTCCTAGGCTCCATAATATGGATTATTAATAAACTTTAAAAAATTCTACGAGAGTCCCGGCGCTAAATTCTTTTTACCGGCGACTGTAGGCTGAAAAAAAAATCATAGATATAGTAATTTGTATCCATGTTAACGAACAAAGATTTTTCGGCATCAACCATTAGAGAGTATAAAACTCGAAAATAGTAATAGAATCGAATGTTGATGAATTTTCAGAATGTCGAAATGATTGCGTGGCTTTTAATATTGTTCTAATATATATATAGGGAAAAAAAAAGGATACGTTTACATAGATAAATTATATTTGACTAAAATATGAAAAATATAATTTTTATAAACAGTCGTTTAATTATTATTATGGTTTAAATACTGTTTTTATATTTAATGGAATACTTTTTTAAAGTTTGATATTTTTAAAGATTTTATATTAGTGTAATATAAAATTTTCACAATTCTTTGAAATATAGTTAGCAGCGGTGCAGGTAAGTTTTAGTATATAACACAGATTAACAGTTCTAATCCGTGGTATATGAAAAGAATTTAACTTTAAATATATTAACTAAATTAATATAGAAAAAAAAATAATAATAATGAATGAAAATTGAATTTGAAACTGTATCTGGAGTTTTTTCATCCACCTTTAGTAAATAAATTACTCATAAATTTTATTTGCTAAATTATCCGTGTGTATTTACTCAGGGAAAGACAGCCATTAGAGAGTCTTTCCCCGAGCAAAAAGAAATAACTTTTTCTCCCTAGATGATCATTCCCTATATGTCTTATTACTGTATCTAGGGAAAAAAAATCCACTTACTGACTGACTGACTTAGGGGCAAAAACTCGGCTTCAGATTACTCCACAGTGAAGAAATTGCGCATGAGAAAATTGGACTTAAGGGGACAGACTACTTTTAAAAATAAGAAAATGAAGAAAATTTCCGATCAACTTTCAGAATTTAAAAAAAAAAAAAAAAAATGAATGAATGCATTAATTGAATGAATGTACAAACAAAAATTTCTTTTGTATTAGCTAGTATGACATTACTCTCTTGATTAAAAATGTTATTTAGGTTTACTTTAAAATAGGAAATTATTTTTATTGCAGAATATATATATATATATATTTTTATTCAAGGGCGCTTTCACACTGCATGCAGGATATCTCAATTACAATATGATTTATCCTTATAATTTTGGCCTACCAGCGGCCGAGCGGTTCTGCGCTCAAAGTTGGCAGGCGTGAGGTGCCGGGTTCGATGCCAGGTCGCGCTCGTCGGCCTAGCCGTTTGGAATTTTCCGTGGTTTCTCCAAAACTTGTGTAAATATGGACTAGGACCACTTAGAAAGACCCCCCCCCATGGAGGATACCACCCCTCAGGCCTAGGACCTACAGCAGTCAATCTGCCTTATTCCCAAATTCAATCCAATCCTTATAATTTTTATATAAATGAAACAAAATATTCAAATTAAGAATCTGAAATAAAAAGTTCTAATTAATTTAACAATATGTAATTTAATTAATGATTAAATTTGAAATATGGTTGGTTGATTGGTTGGGTTTTACGTTGCACTAGTGCTGCGCAATAGGCAATTAAATTTGAAATATGAAATTACCATTAATTTCTTTATATTTAAACAAGCATACCTTTTTACTTTCCGAACGCTAAAGTGAGAAAAATATTATAAACATGTCAAAAATTCGAGTTTGAGGTTTTGGTGTTTCTACTGGTTTTGAAGTCCCATGAATTCATATTTACTATTTTTACGATGATGTATGTGTATGTGTGTATGTTTGTATATGTGTATATATGGGAGTGAACACGATAGCGCTTTGTTCAAATGAACTGAAATTCGGTATGTATGTTATGTGTCCCCATAGATACCCTATTGATTTTGGTATTGATTTAGAGATTTTTATGACTTATATAGTTTTTTTACAGGGATACAACGAAAAATTATTCACCAATATGACCTACGGCTAAATTATGCGAAGTTCGATAGTGTCTAAATGCCTTTTCAGAATGAGCTGAAAATTTATACACGTGTTAAAGGTCACCGTTGATCGAACTGTATAGTTCTTTGTTAATCTAGTACTTATAGTTTTTTTACAAAACAAAAAAATCTTTATCATTATGGCCTATGGGCTGAAATCATTAGCGCTTAATGCCTTATTCAATTGAGTTGAAAATTTATATACCTACTGTAGGTCACCATAGTATGAAGCATAAAGATTCTGGTAAATCTAGCACTTATAGGTTTTTTAAAGGGACAGAAAGAAATTTTCTTTATCATTATGCCCTATACGTTCAAATTATTTAAAGTGCGATTGTGTCTAAACTCTTAATTTGAATGAACTGAAAATTCATACACGTGTTACAGGTCACAGTCGCAGACACCATATAGATTTTGGTAAATCAAATTCTTATAGTTTTTTTACAGGGACACAAAGAAAAATACTTTATCATTGCGGCTTGTGGGCTTAAATTATTTAAAGTGCAATAGCGTCTAAATGCCTCATCTGATTGATCTGAAAATTTATATGCATGTTAAAGGTAATCATCGTACGAACTTTATAGATTTTGGTGAGTCTAGCACTTATAGATTTTTACAGGGACGCAACGAAAATTTATCATTATGATCTAGGGCTCAAATTATTTGAAACGAAATAGCGTTAAAGTAAACAACATAGTATAGGAAGAAAAGTACTCATACACCCTATTATAATTTTCTCTTTTGCTTATTTAACGATTTATCTTACTTTAATTTATTTATACAACCGTTAATTAATGTTCGGAAAGTCGAGTGGAGTCCTTCCAGATTTTTTTCTGTTGAACAGAACTTTTTATAATCTTATCCTTAGTTCCTTTTATTCATTATGTCAAAATGTATGGCTGAGAAAATTTTTGAAGTTCACATTTCAAATATTTTATGAAATATCATGCGCGCAGGAAAAAAGCACTCTCGATTTTTTTTTTTTTTTTTTTTTTTTTAAATTAACATGTTGTAAAATTAATTTTTATTTTAAAGTAAACCAAAATAATATTTTTAATGAATAGAGTAATGTCATACTAGTTAACCACGAATCCGTGTAGTTAACACACACACACACACACACACAAAATGTTTGTACACGCATTCATTATTTATTTATTTATTTTTAATTCTGAAAATTGATCGAAAATTTTCGCCATTTTCTTATTTTTAAAAGTAGTCTGTCCCAATAAGTACAAAAAAAACAACAACAACAAAAAAAAAAAAAAACGAAAAGAAAAAGAAAAAGAGAGAGAGAGAGAGAGAGACGGTGATTTTGGAATAGAATTTTTAATTTTTAAAGGAAGAGAGGGGGGAAATCGACGGTTTTGGGAGTATTTCGCAAAATCCGGACTTTTAAGAAAGAAAACTTTACTAAAATTGGTTACTAAAAGAGTATGAAAATGGCCCTGTTGTGAGGTTAAAGTTGCAAGGCTTTCAAAATGCCCAGTTTTTTCCCTGGGAATTTAAAGCAAAATTGCGAAATTTCATAATTTCCAAAAACTGTGAATTTTGAAGTAATGAATGTTTTAACAATTAACGCTAAAATATAATTTTTTTTTAATGATAATTATAAAGCTAATAAATTAATACTGCATTGTTTTTGTTTCTTTAAAACTTTATATTAATGGCAATTCTAATGCTAAAATTTGTTGTACTTATTAAAAAAATATTTGTTGTGAATGAGGGTAGAATAAAATAGCTAATGCATGATATTTTATCTTAAATAATTTAATAAAATAAAAGGAATTTTAAACTTCTGAAATATTGCAATCGTTTTATTTAAAAAGAGGTGGTATTAAACGAATGCTTATAACAATTTTCTGCCAACTAGTTAACCAAAGACACCTCTTTGGTGGTCTACATGTTTAATATAATCTTGTATTCTAGGGTTCTTTTTAAATTAGATTATAACTAGCGATAAATATCGTTCAATTAAAAATCACATTCATTATTATTCATCAACTAATTATCGAAAAGGTACTCACCCTTTCTTCTGTTCACGGCCGACTGGAAACGTAGAGAGTTAGAAGTGAGTATCGATGACACAAAATAATATTTCTGGAACTTTAGGTTTTGACATATTTACTTAAATGATGATTATTTATGTACACTGCTGTGAATATATTTACAAGGAGTATTAATTTAAAAATTATTTCGATTCATTTGTTATTCACATATTAATGATTCTCTCAAAACTTAATATTTTGTTTTCCATTTTCTTTATCTTAACTAAATCATAATAATAGCTTTTAAGACACCGTAAAAGTGCCCTTCTTATCTAGTCTACATCATTTTTCACACTCCACTTTCGAAAGTGCATCTTATTCTAATGAAACCAAAAAAGAATGGAAAAAAAAAAGCATTCCCACTGTCCCGACAAGTGGCGAAGAGACAGAGTGGAAATGGGGGGAAGGCACTGATGTTGCAACAACATGTAATAATTAAAAAAATCATCTTTTATTGTCTATATTAAAATACATCATTCTTTATTACTCATTTCGAGATTATCTCATAAAAATTGTCTAAACTTTTTTTAACGTGCGTTTATTTATTCAAATACAGTCGGTAACAAAAGTGTCCGAACACTAGCAAAAATTCCTGTGTAAAAAATGTGCACTTCATACGGTTTTATTAAATAAATCCTTGTCGAATCCTGTTCTTAGTCAGTGTAAGAACATGATTCGATAAGGATTTATTTAACAAAACCGTATGAAGTGTACTTTTTTTACATAGGAATTTTTGCTAGTGTTCGGACACTTTTGTTACCGACTGTACTTTCATATTGAATTTAATATAAAAAAAGTTTCGGGTCATTTTCAAAGATTTACAATTCCGATTTTCAAAATAGTTAGAAATATATACCATATGATTTTCCAAGAAATTTGATTTAATTTAGCTACCATGATAACAGAGTGGATATTTTCGTATTTTTATTAAGCAAAATAAATAAATAAATCTAGTTATTTTTTGTGCAATGCTAAAAGTGTACGGATGGACGCCGCCATATTTGTCCTCATATTCAATTAAAAATATCTGGTCACCCTAATAGTACGTCAATGAATATAACAGATTTTTTCATTTTGCGTCCATAAAATGTTAATATGGTTGTTACTAAAACGAAAGTCCTTCCTATAATAGGGCTCTGTTTTCCTTATACATGTAATTTGTTAATTCAGAGAGTAATATAGTAAGGTCGCTGTTTAAAATGGTTACTGAGATTGAGTCGGTTTCACGTCGCGGTCGCACTAGTGCTAAATTATGAGCAATTGGCGATGGTCTGGGACTCACCCCCTAAGGGTGTCGAGAGACATGCCATCACAACTTTGCTCCTTAGCGAAGGGGAGGGCTCTCTTGTTTCAATGATCCCCAGAGTTATAATTTGCAAGATAAAATTGGGGCATTGTGGTCACAACGGATTTTACGTGTACCATCCACCATTAGTGACATTAGCAGGCTCTAGTATTGAATCTGTAACTTATTTATAATGAAGCCATAAGGACTTTGCATCTGCTATGGTTGAAAGATAATCGCTGAAATGAGGAGCTCAAATCTTCCTAGACATAAATCGTTAACTGGTGGCTTTACACACAATCAAATTTTCAATCGACATCTGTATAATTTTTATGTTCTAATATAAATAAATGTTTACCAAAATTTAATTAAAAAAAAAAAAAAAAAAATGCGAATTAGGCATTATATGTACAAAAGTCAGATGTATATTTCCGTTTCATCGAATTTAAGATAATTATCTAACACGCCTCGGACACCATTCGCAGACAGATTTAAAATAAACCCCAATTTCATTCTATATATTATATTTCTATATTTATTTTAGAAGTATAGGGGTGGTGGTGGTTTGGGGGGAAGGGTTGCATAAAAAAGTATGCCAATTACTGTAAACAACTCAACATAATTTTTTTTGCTTCCGCACTTTTTTTCTATTTTGGCTGTGGAGACCTAGACTTCGCCATCCTCATTTAACTTTAACTTGTAGCTGAAACTTAATTACTTAATGAAGTTATGGAATTACACTAAGTCAGATTTATAAAATCAATGGAGCTTTAATTGAGCTTAAATAAGAATGAGGGCGCTGGACTTTAATTGTATATAATATCTTTATAAATTTCAATGGGCAGCCTTCTTAATTACTTGTACTTTACTTAACTAATCACCAATAAATTTAACTACTACATTTAACTACTACATTTAACTTTATTCATCCTCGCGGCTCAGTAACTTTTCGATAGCAGGAGGATTCCCTGACACTGCTACCTACTCGACTTACATCCAACTAACCTTCAAATAATTCCCCATCAACTCACTCTCTTACTCTCCTTCCGACTAACTCTCTAGCTCACTCCAACTAACACTCCTTCCAACTAACACTCTTACCTCCTCTCAACTAACACCTCGAAACAATCTTCCTTCTACTTTTATACTATTCAGTTTCCAAAATATTAGCATAATGTCAATTACAATTTTAGCTTAGGATGAGAACTAACTCTATTACTCAATTGAATCCTAAAACCTTCGTATTCATGTGTTACTCTTAAAGTGCGAATTTTAACCGTAGCACTTTGCTATACCTGACATGGCAATTAAATATTAATTATGTCAAACAGCGACAAAATAATTCTATATTTCGAGAATTGGATGCAGAAATACAATGTATTTCAAGGTTTTTTTTTCTTTTTTTTTAAATAAAAAAATAAAAAAAATAAATTTTACCAAATTTATTTAGATAGGAAAGTGCATTAATAACTCATATTATAGAAAAACTATAAGTCCTGGACTCATCAAAATCTACACAGTTTGTGCAACGACAACCTATAACATATTTACCAACTGTTAGCTCCATCGATATCGAATAAGAAGTTTGAACGTTTTTGCACTTAAAATGATTGGAGTTCATGGGCCATAAAGATAAACAATTTTTATTAAAATCACACAATCAACTGTGGAAGAAAATCATATTTATTGAAATTTTATTTTTCCGACTGAGTGAAAATAATGCCTGGACCGTGAGTCGAACCCCGGATCTTTGACTTACAAGGTCAAGGCTCTACCAATTGAGCTATCCAGGCCGACACCCCGGTCAGCATTACTCACTCAGACAACCTTTACGCAGAAACATCTCTGGTCTATCATGTAGATAGCTAGACAGAAATAAGCCTCAGGAAATGGAAAACACCATTAGATATTGGGAGAAAGAAATACAATTTTTATTAAAATCACACAATCAACTGTGGAAGAGAAGAACATTACTCACTCAGACAAGAAGGTTGTCTGAGTGAGTAATGCTGACCGGGGTGTCGGCCTGGATAGCTCAATTGGTAGAGCTTTGACCTTGTAAGTCAAAGATCCGGGGTTCAACTCCCGGTCCAGGCATTATTTTCACTCAGTCAGAAAAATAAATTTTCAATAAACATAAAAATAAAGCCTTATCTTTGTATCCCTATAAAAGAATCATATAAGCTCTACGCTAGAAAAAAAAAAAAAAAAGATATGTGAAACAGTGCTTGGCTAAAGTCAAGACCCCGGATCTTGCGACAGCCTAGGCGGTTGCAGCTTAGCTAGTTCTATAAGATTAAACGAGAAAGATGAAACCATGAACCTGACTAAACCAGTCTGCCTTAAGAAGTTAAAAATGAAATGTAATGAATCAAGAGAAATAAAATCATGTAAAAAAGACAACAATAACCTGTTTTTAAACAAATTTTAATTTAATCAAAATATCTTTGTTATGCACATAAAAAAAACCAATATGGTCATTAAAAAAACACAGACATACACATATTATTTTCTTTATAAATATTTAACATCTAAAAATACACATTTCTATGTTTATTTTGCATTAAAAAAAAAAAAAAAAAAAAAAAAAAAGACACTGCAACACAATACAAGTTATAATGTGTGTACTTATTATCAGAAATGAACATTTCTGGAATATTTTCTTTGCTTAGTTACTTCTTTGAGCATATTTCTGTATTTAGTCACTAAAATGCGCTGTAATTCTTAGAATACATTCATTATATGTCCATTTTGTTGCACAGTGCATCAAATAGGAATGATTCACTCATACAGCGTGTCCAAAAAGTTCCAGTACTCCAACTTAAAGAACTCATTGTGTCCATGATTTTTTATTAATATTAAAATTTATCGTCTGCTTATTATTGCATCAATTCTTTAATTTTTATCGTTTGTTTCTTTTCTCGCTCAAGTTGTGTGAGAATAAAGTTTTATGTTATTTTGTTCTTCATAGTGAAATGAGTTTATCACGCATTCAGAGAATTACGCTGTTTGAAGCTTATTTTGAATGTAAATCGTATGAAAGATGCAAAGAAGTTTGGCGATACAAATATCCAGATGATGCAATACCGAGTAAAAATATGCTATATCAGCTCGTTCGACAATTTCGTAATACAGGTTCTGTGCAGGTGTGTACAGGTTTCTCTACAAGAAGTCACTCCCAGCATGTTAAAACGAGTTTCTAAACACATGCGCAAACGAGTTCATCTTTGCCTCCTAGAAAAGGGTGGACATTTTGAACATTTATTATAAATGTAAGTTCTGTATTTTTTCCTCCGTTATTTTAAATGTGCCTTTTAGCATTAGCATAAAAATAATCGTTTTAAGGTTTGTTGTTTTGTAAATAAAAAAATACATCAGCGTCAGTACTGGAACTTTAGGACACACAAGTACAAAACTTTGAATGAGCATCATAAAATGCTAGAACTTGCAATAATTATTTCAAGTTGAAAGAAGACACGACTTTTCGTCAGGCGAACAAAGAAGGCACGAGTGCTACAATCAATTGTGATTACAGGACTCGTGCTTACTTTGTTCGTCTGATGAAAGGTCGCTTCTTTTGAACTGAAACAACTGTTGCGAGTTCTAGCATTTTATGGTGTTTATTCAAAGTTTTATACTTATTACTTTTAAACACTAGTTCTGTGGTGCTTTTCATAGTACTTATATAATGACTCATAAATTCGAAAAGCATTTAAAATTTCATGAAAGTGGAGGAATTGGTAACTTTTAATGCAGTTTGCAAAAAAGTTATTCTCCCAGAGAAGGTTTTTTTTAATTTTTAGTTTAAAAAGAAAATCTAGTGAGGCACTTACACTACTTTACCTTACCTAGTTAGTTATAAAATAGTTATTGTAACACTTTCATATGCCATATGTATTATACGAAATATATGGCATATGAAGGAGCATATGGGATATGTGAGGTCGAAGAAGGGGGAAGGCTAGCGCCCTATAACCTCCTTTTTGAATATTATACCATTATTCCTAAAACCAAAGATAAAAAAAAAAAAAAAAAAAAAAAAAACTAGTGAGGCGCTTACATTACTTTACCTTACCTAGTTAGTTATAAAATAGTTATTGTAACACTTTCATATGCCATATGTATTATACGAAATATATGGCATATGAAGGAGCATATGGGATATGTGAGGTCGAAGAAGGGGGAAGGCTAGCGCCCTATAACCTCCTTTTTGAATATTATACCATTATTCCTAAAACCAAAGATAAAAAAAAAAAAAAAAAAAAAAAAACTAGTGAGGCGCTTACATTACTTTACCTTACCTAGTTAGTTATAAAATAGTTATTGTAACACTTTCATATGCCATATGTATTATACGAAATATATGGCATATGAAGGAGCATATGGGATATGTGAGGTCGAAGAAGGGGGAAGGCTAGCGCCCTATAACCTCCTTTTTGAATATTATACCATTATTCCTAAAACCAAAGATAAAAAAAAAAAAAAAAAAAAAAAAAAAAAAAAAAACTAGTGAGGCGCTTACATTACTTTACCTTACCTAGTTAGTTATAAAATAGTTATTGTAACACTTTCATATGCCATATATATTATATGAAATATATGGCATATGAAAGAACATGTGGGATATGTGAGGTCGAAGAAGGGGGAGGGCTAGTACCCTATATCCTACTTTTTGAATATTATACCATTATTCCTAAAACCAAAGATTAAAAAAAAAAAAAAAGAAACTAAAAACTGCAATTTGCATACAGATAAGGGAGACTTAATAATGATATATCATTTTTGAATATTATACTATTATTCCTAAAACCAAAGATTAAAAAAAAAAAAAAAAAAACTGAAAACTGCAACTTGCATGCAGATAAGGAGGACTTAATAATGATATATCATATGCGGCTACCTATAATAAGCGATATGTGGAGAGTTCTTAATATATTATAAGGTAAATTAAACATTCAAAATGAGAAAATTTTATAAAAACAAAATAATTTAACATGGAATTTAGAGACTGCAAAATTTTCCAAAATCTCTAAATTCAAAGGTAACCCCTTAAAAAAAACCACTCCTGAAAATATTTCCTTAACCCTATTCCTTAACCCCACTCCTGAAAATATTTTAGGTTATTATTAAATTGAAAAGTATATTTGATATTGCTCGCAGAACTTTTGGCCACACGAATAGACGAGTGGATATGGTTCCCAATGTGGTAGACGGGATATGCCGGGTTCGAACACAGCTTGCACTCGTCAGACTAGCCGTTCGGAGTTTTCCGTAGTTTTCTCCGAAACTCGAGTTAGGACCCAAACAGCACAAAATGTACCAGAAACGTAAAAATCATGTAACGTAGAAACATCTATATAATATTTCTCTAACGTAGACCAGTTTCAATTATTTTATGTTGAAGTGATACGATAGTGGTGCAATTAATAAAATACGCGAGGATAAAAAAAAAAAAAAAAAAAAAAAAACTGTACAATATTTAAGCACGCGGACTTAGCTCAATGAACTAACAAGGAAAAATGATGACGTTTGTCTGATGAGATTAGCTTACGGGAAAATGTATTTTTAACAGTTGCT
This sequence comes from Salticus scenicus, assembly GCA_963930645.1. Lineage (NCBI taxonomy): Eukaryota > Metazoa > Arthropoda > Arachnida > Araneae > Salticidae > Salticus > Salticus scenicus. Next base: position 138,984,470 of record OZ005662.1, on the reverse strand, counting down.
TCTTCAGAATCTTTGCAAGAGTCATTTTGAACCTAACAATACTTTTAAAGATACAGAATATGAACTTTTGTGTCATAAATTGACTTAAAAAGTAAAATCAAAATAGGAATTATTTTATTTTATTTTATTTTATTTTATTTTAAATTTATTTTATTAAACAATATATATATATATTTATACCAAAATTAATAAAAAGTCATCGCCAATATGGCGACAAAAATTTAAAAGGCGCGGTGGGAGTCCTATATTAAAACTGTACTGCCTGAGGAAGTATGAAAATTGGGTCGTGAACCATGAATTATATTTGGAAACCTTTCTTTGAATGATTTTGGTTTCACTATTGTACAATATTAATTTGGTTTTAATAATAATTTGGCTTCTGGTAAATTAAAATTTTAATTAGGGGGTGAAATTAGTATAACATTTATGAGTTTCAAATTTTAAAGGTAAATAAGAAAGGAAATAAAGTGCGAAAATTTCGCACGGGTTTGCTAGTTGTAAATATTGTAGAAATGCTTTGAAATTAGTATCAAAAACGTAGAAATGTTCGCGATCATTTTATAACCAAAAAATCAAATACGTAACAGAAAAGTTTCAAACATTTAACAGATAAAATATTGAAAAGGATGAAAATTTTATAAAGATATCAGAGGGTACGCTGAAATGTGTTACGATAATGAAAGATTGTAAGCTTTTTGCAACATAACTGAAACGCTCTGTTCTACGTAAGAACGGGATAGGTTCCCTTAGAAAGACCCCTAAGGAAAACATCCTGCTGAGGCTTATAACCCAAGCGTAATCAATCGGCCTTAATCCTAAACAATAATACTAATACAGAACTTTTACCCATGTCACTGTTTGAAACTTATGATCTTAGACAAACTTTCAAGTGGCATTCACTTATAACAGTATTATTATTATTATTATTATTATTATTATTCTAACTTTATTGGTTTTTAAGTTATGATAACATACACAAAAGTGAACAGCTTAAAATTTTTATATCCTTATTAGCGAATTCCAAATACGCGTAATTATAGCAAAAACCCATTCTTCAAAAGCAGAACCCAGAAACTGGAGATTGTGCGCCATATAAGTAAGATAAATTAATCATCATTTCTAAGCAATTTCAAAGATCATAGTAATATTAGCTAAAACACCTTCATCCATTACATCCAATGAAAAAAAAAAAGTATTCAGTTAATTTTGGATAATCCTGTAAACAGAATATAAATTGTATATGTACTAGAGATGAGACGGGCTCAGCCCGAGCCCGAGCCCGTAAGCCCGAGCCCGAGACCGATCGGGCTCAAATCTTACGCAAGTCTTCGGGCTCCGGGCGGGCTCGGATTCAAGTTAAAAGTTTCATTTATTTTATTCTTCACTAACTGGAAAATGTGAAAAAAAAAAAAAGAAAAGAAATTTTATTCATTTTGAGAGCACCTTTAGTAATGCCATAATAGTCATGATAGGTTATAAATCACAAAATAATCTTGCAAACCTTAGTAGCTTTGACTTTCCTTTTTCTAAATAGAACATTTTTTCAACGGGATGCATGTTATGTAATAGTGTTATAGTAATCCTACCTCCTTCGTTTTATTGGGCCTCATTATATCACTCATTCGGATACATTTTTTGTCCCCCGATAGGCGCGTTATAAACAATTTGCTGCACTATAAATATATATTATATATATACATGTATACAGAGACACAGACATTATAAATTGTTATAACATTTATAGTTATTTAAATTGAGGATTGATAATAAGAAAATTAATTTGAAAATGAAAACGGTATTTAATTTTACTATTGTGTATGCGTTGCATAGCGTACCACTTTCAATATCGGGCTCGGGCGGGCTCGGGCTCTGATCACACAAAATTTTTCGGGCTCGGGCGAGCTCAGTTCAAAAATGTTTCGGGCCCGGGCGGGCTCGGATTGCCAAAATAGAGCCCGAACTCACCTCTAATATGTACCGCATAATATGCTTAAATTTATCAAAATCAGAGAACAAAAAACCCTATTCAACATTCGCTTTAAGAAAATTCCAGATATAGCAGCTAAGAAATAAAATTCTTTTGTATTGTCCTGTAAATGAACTAGTAATGCTTATTCACACCATATTCTACACGATTTTTTTTTTTTTAATGTGTTTATAAGAAATATATGTTTATTTTATTTATTTAGTAAAATCGAAAGAAGCTAAAATGTTCCAATAAGAAATTTTGCCTGAAGACATAATGTATTTGATACTTTTGAATGTTCCTGTACATGAACTATTCGTTCAATTTCGATAAATTTGTTCAGGTAACATCCTCACATGAAATAATTTTAAAATACCGAGTTTTAACTTGCTGCAATTGAGTTATACTCACACACACAGACAATCCACTTAAAACCTGATTTTCGGGTTCGGGGACCACAAAACGTGTTAAATGTAACAAAAATTATTTACGAAAATTTTATCTAAAGAACATGCTTTATTGAAGTGAAAACTTCTTTAGGCGCGTTGGGCATTTTTGAGATGGGAAAAAACCATTGAACTCGCGACACTGTTATCGTAACCGACACCTCTCTATATAAGTATCTACATATATTGGCACCGTTTACACGAGAGTTGACTTTGGGTTGAAATACATTGATAATATAACTATATATAGGTAATATAAATATATATTGTGTATATACGTACAACATAGATATATATTCATGTCGGAACTTTTCGAATCGAAAAAAAAAAAAAAAAAAAATTCCTGCTATAATCAAAATTTTTTAAATTCCGCACTTTTTCGTATGCTATCTAATGCACCCATGCAAAGTATTTCTACCTTACCGACGACGAACAATCTAATACACTTTCGATTGCGAGAATCGCATAACAGTTCAGTATACAATTCAGTATACAATTCAACGCACGTTTCTGTTAATTCAACATAGATATTATAATTGTGCCAATTCTTGAAAAAATTGTTTGTTTTCTATTTTAGTTACCATAAAGTATCAGTGTTGGAATATAATGACAACAATGATGATGATGGAAGAGTTGTTGAAATTGTGGATGAAAATTCATAAGTTTCATTGGTATTCATTTCAAAGAATACCAATTAATTAAATTTTATATTTCATGTATTTGTAAATTTACGTTTTAAGCAATAGATTGCAAATTTTGTATGTAAAATAATATGCATTATTTTTCATGTACAATAATAGCGCATTAAATAAAAATTGTAATATAATTTTTGTAGTAGTAGTTTATATTAATGAATAATAAAACACTTCATTTAAAAGTATTTCCTGCACAATAAAATATTTCCTGACGATTCAAGAAATACACACGTAATTGTTCAAATTTTCACTTCTGTCGGCACTCCCGGAGTGCAACATTTTTTTTTTTTTTTTGCTAGAATTATATGGGTAAAAAAAAAGTAATAAAATTAGCTTTATCAATATAGAAGATGGCCGAGGCGAACAATCATTGTCAGTTCAAATCGAATGAGCAAATGGCGTGAGTGAGACGAGTGACGTGAGTTGGTTTTACGTCGCACTAGTACTACTCTATGTATTGTATAAAATATAGATGCGGACTGCGCTAAACATAATGAAATTGATGTATATTTATTATAGAGACAGTTGCGTGTTTCATATTAAATATCGTATGAAAGGTATCTATCCTTCATTTACAGGGCCAAGCAAAAGTATTATAGTCTGCTATATTAGTGTTGTAATGACTTCAGACTAATAATGACTTTAAAACTCACTAGAAGGCGCTAGTTGTCCAGCGCTGAGAAAGAACTTTCGATTGAAGAGAGACTTTGTTTTTATTTTTAGAGAAGTGAGTGATGCAACGCTGAGAGGTGATAACGCCGGGTTTGAGTACCGTGCATATTATTTGGTGGTCCAGAGATTTACGACCATTTTATACAATGTGTATTAAAGTGTTTTCGTTTACTTTTTATGTATGTGTGTCTGTGTCGTATCGTGTTTGTAAATGAGAAATAAAAAATATTTCTGTAAAGAAAAGGAATCGCCTCTTAATGATTTCCAGCCTTCGATACATCACAGTCGTAGTTTGGTGGCAGCGGTGGGATTTGAACCCACGCCTCCGAAGAGACTGGTTTTAAGCTACGACTGTGATGTATCGAAGGCTGGAAATCATTAAGAGGCGATTCCTTTTCTTTAGAGAAATATTTTTATTTCTCATTTACAAACACGATAAGACACAGTCACACATACATAAAAAGTAAACGAAAACACTTTAGTACACATTGTATAAAATGGTCGTAAATCTCTGGACATCTCTGGACCACCAAATAATATGCGCGGGGCTCAAACCCGGCGTTATCACCTCTCGGCGTTGCATCACTCACTTCTCTAAAAATAAAACCAAAGTCTCTCTTCATTCGAAAGTTCTTTCTCAGCGCTGGACAACTAGCGCCTTCTAGTGAGTTTTAAAGTCATTATTAGTCTGAAGTCATTACAGTGTTATATTTGGAAGTAGCTCGAATTACATTTCAAGTTGTGCTATGCAATTTAAAATGTGATGTGTGCGCGTGATTTTGTGTTATATTTAAGTACATTATTTAGTGTGTAGATAATATACAGGGATATTCAAAATCAGTCAAACAAATTTAAAGAGTAGTGTAAGCGAACGTAGTGTAAGTGAATAATTTGAAATAAATTTTAAAGTTAAAAAATAGTTTTAACTGTTTTATACATGTAGCTACAATATTCAAATAGAAGGGATGGGTTAGGGGGTGGTAGCACCTCCCACACTGAAATGAATATCAACTAAAACAATTTATAAAAATATTTTGAAATATTGGGTATTAGTGTACTAGAAAAGTTGAAATACTATACTATATATCTTCTACCTTAAACCGTAATACTATGTCCCTATTAATGTAGAGTAAGAAAAAATAATTTGAGTGGCACATCAAATTATTTCTTTACTAAAAATAAATAAATAAATAAATCCTCTTTTATGAGATTAAGTTTTTCTATAACTGCATTTTAAAATATACCAAATCCTCCAGTTTTTATGTATTTACTTAGTATTTAGTTTCAATTAGAGTGCACAAGTATGAAATTGTCAAAAAAAAAATAAAAAAAAAATAATAATAATAAATAAATAAATAAATAAAATAAAATAAAATAAAATAAATAAATAAATAAATAATACATGAGATCTTTTGAGTAGACAGGTATGAAATTGTTAAAATAATGTATAATTCTAAAAGCATAAAAATTTTAAATGTACTAAAAACTAACTTTAATAAATGTATATCTCATTAAAGTTTTTACATCAGTTAATATTATACACAGTAATATTAACTGATGTAAGTGTTTATTTTTGATGTTATATTCTTTCGGCATATAGGACAATTTTTAAGTCTAGAATCTGCACAGTCTCTGCAAGTGACTAAATGGCCACAGGGTTGGAAAACGATATTCCTTTCCTTACTGATACATATTATGCACAGCGGCAGCTCCGGTGTAGGCTGAACATTCTGGACAGGTTTGGCGCAATCTCGACTCTGACCTGAAAAGAAAATAAAAATTACTTCAAATAATTCATGGCTCATAAATTAATTTTTAAGTTGGTATATTGTCAGCTGGTATGAAGTGAGTTCCATTTTATCGGTTACCTGTATTTCCATAGAGTGAGTTTCATCATATATATATATATATATTTGTGATTACATATTAAACAAGCGCATAAAAGGCGTAAATCTTACATCCCCCACTATCATGGATCATACAGGGATTTACACTCAATACAATTACTACCTTATATTACCTGTAATAATTTCCCCAAAAGTTATTATTCGTAAATATTGGTACTAAAGTTAGTGCAAAAAACAATCCATATGATCCATATTAATTTATTTTCAAAATTTACAACCAAACGGATTTCAAGATAAGCACCATGGCATAATGTTAAAAATATTTGGAGTGACTCTACTCGACCTTCCGAACATTAAGTAATTAACGGTTGTTTAAATAAAGAAAAGTCTGAAATCCTTCAACTTAATCAAATAAGGCGTTTAACGCTTTTACACTTAAAATATTTTTATGCCATAGGCCATAATGTTAAAGAATTTTTCGTTGGGTCCCTGCAAAATATCTATAAGTGCTAGATTCATCAAAATCTGTACAGTTCGTTCGACGGTGACCTATAATAAGTATATAAAATTTCAGTTCATTAGAACAAAGCGCTTAGATGTTATCGTGTTCACTCCACTGAGCTGAAGAACAACTGGAGGAAATGCTAGACCGGTTTTTGCGTGCCGTTTTTGAAAGGTTTGTCTTCCGAGCGTTGCACGGCAGAAAGCATTTGATATCTTTATATTTCAAAGTAAAATTGTGTAAAGGTTGTCTGTTCGAACAACCATATGCTAAACAGGATATTACAATTTTAAATTTTAATTCGTATAATAATAATAGAAGACCCAGCAAATGTTGCCTGCCGTGCAAGGTTTGACTTTGTACGGCAAATAATTGCTGAAAAACTGGCACGTACGAACACTGTGTAAAGATATTGGAAGCATTTGCTCCAGTTGTTCTTCAGCTCAGTGGTTCACTCACACATTTTCATACATACGTCATGTAAAATCATAGATATCTCTAAAAAGAAATTCGTGTCAAGATATCAATTAGACTACATGACAGTCATAAATATAAATGTGCAACATTCTACGACCATTCGATTTTGAGCTATGCGAAATACAAAATACAATTCGCAAAACACGAGTACAATAATTCCCTTACATAGTATGTTCGGTCGTAATGATAATGGATTTTTCGTTATGTCTCTGTAAAAATCTATAAGTACTAGATTCACCAATAAACAGTTCGCACGACAGTGGCCTATAACATGTGTATAAATTTTCAGCTCAATCCGATGAGGCATTTAGACACAATCGTACTTTAAATAATTTCAACCCATAGGCCATGATGATAAAGAATTTTTCTTTCTGTGTCTGTAAAAAAACTGTAAGTGCTAGTTTCACAAAAATCTATACATTTTGTGCTACAGTGACCTATTATATACGTACCAATTTTCAGCTCATTCGAACAAAGTATTTAGACGCTACCGTGTTCACTCACACACATACATACATACATCACTTTTAAAATAGCAAAAATGAACTCAGAGCACCTCAAAACGTATCGATACGTCAAAATCTCAAAGTCAGTTTTTTCTTGATTACAGTACTTTCCTTACATATGTGTGCTCGGAAAATAAAACAATGTCCTTCCGGCTCATTCGGAAGGGTTGGTTGATTTCTTTTTTTCTTATCAAGTAGCCGCCATTTTGAACTAAAACGGCTGCTTCAAATTATTAATGGATTTGGTAAAAATATTGATGTAGGCTATGTACATATGGAGTTTTAAGCAAATTGGTTCATAAATACCTTTTAATATGAATATGAAATTTTCCGTTGGCCGGCACTTGGAAACAAGATGGCGGGTCAAGTTGGCAAACAAATATATCAAATGCATTTGTGAAATAAGTCTGCTGTACATATTTAGTTTGAATTAATTCAGAATTTCAAAAGTTATCTCGTTGACAAATTAAGTGGCCGCCACTTGGATTAAAATGGCGGAGCAAGTTGCTCAGTGAACTAATCCAATATATTTGTAAGCTAAGTCCACTGTCCAACTTTGGTTGTCCAACTTCGAATAAATTCAATATTTTAAAAGTTATCGCGATAACGAATTCTCAAGTGGCCACAACTTCGAAACAAAATTGCGTAGAAACTTGCCAACCGAAATAGTTTAATGATAAATCCATTTTTCAACTTTGGTTCGAATTAATTAAATATTTCAAAAGTTATCGTGATAACAAATTTTCAAGTGGCCGCCACTTGGAAACAATATGACGGCGCAAGTTTCCCAGCAAACTCATCCAGGATATTTGAAGCATAGTCCAACTTTGTTTCGAATCAGTGCAGTATTTCTAAAGTTATTGTTATGACAAATTTTCAAGCGGAAGTCTAATAGGCAGCAACTTGGAAACAAAATGGCAGAGCAACTTGCCCAGCGAAATCGTTCAAGATATTCGTATGATAAGTTCACTATCCAACTTTGGTTCAAACTAATTCAGTATTTCAAAAGTTATCGTGATAAGAAATTTTCAAGTGGCCACCACTTGTAAACAAAAAAGCAGAATGAGATGCCCAGCGAACTTATCTCAGATATTTGAATGATAAATCCACTACCCAAATTTGATACGAATTGATTTAGTATTACAAAAGTTGTCATTATGACAAATATTCCAGTGGTCGCAACTTGGAAACAAAATGTCGGAACAAGTTGCCCAGTGAACTCATCTGAGATATTTATATGATAAATTCACTGTCCAACTTTGGATCGAATTGAATCAGAATTTAAAAAGTTATCATCATTATAAATTTTCAAGTAGTAACCTGATTTCAAGTTCTCCCGCTTAGTATATAACATCTGCACTTAGTTAAAAATGGTGGATAAAGTTCATTTATAACCATGGCTGAGACCCTTATATGGTCTACGTATATATCAAAATTCAAGCAAATCCGGTCTTAAATACGCTTTTTACAATGTGAATTTTAAATTTTCAAGTGGTCTCTACTTGGAAACGAAATCGCACAGCAACTTGGTTAACAAACTCATTCAAGATATTTATAAGATAAGTATGCTGTCCAAATGTGGTTCGATTTGGAGTATTATTTCGGAAGTTATCGTGATTATAAATTTTCAAGTGGTAGCCTCATTTCAAATGGCCCCGCTTAATTTAAGATATCCGTCACTTTGTTAAAAATGGCAGATAAAGTTCATTAATAAACTTTGTTGAAACTCTTATGTGGCCTATATTTACATCAAAATCAAGTAAATCCGGCCTTGAATACGCTTTTTACAATGTGGATTTTAAATTTTCAAGTGGCCGCCACTTGAAAACAAAAAATCGACGCAACTTGGTTAACGAGCTCATCCAAGATATTTATAAGATAAGTGCGCTGTCCAAATGTGGTTCGATTTGAAGTATTATTTCAGGAATTATCGTGGTGACAAAATTTTCATTATATATATATGGATAGATATAGATAAACGAAGTAATTGCAATGGGTCGATTTCTAAAGAAATCAACCTAAAATGAGGTACTATTGCACGACATGTCCAACGGAAGTGAATTTTCACCGGACATCATTTTCGTTCTCGGGAAAATTTGTGCAGTATAGCAACGCCACATATCGGCCGATATGCACCCAAATTGAATCAGCATAATATTTCATAATGTCCTTTTACACATATCAAGTTTTGTTCGATTATACGCGATAGAACCTGAGGTATAGCCTTCCCTTAAATAGCCCGGAAGTAACTGAATAGCAGTGCCACCTGTTGAGCGATTTGCACAAACATTTGACAGGCACTAATTTATGTCATGTTGAATCTATATATAAATTTATATGTAATTCTGTACATTAGTTCCGGAGATATAGTCTTCTCTGAAGTTACGAAAAACCGCTGTATAGCAGCGCCACCTGTTGAGCTATTGGCACCAAATATTGATAAATACTATTATATGGCAAGTTGCAACTACATATAAATTTATATGCAATTCTGAGCAGTAGTTCCTAAGACATAGCATCCCCTTAAATTGCAGAAATCACTATATAGCAGCGCTACCTGTTCAGCAATTGACACCAACATTTGACAGGCACTAATGTATGTCGCGGTGAATCTGCATATAAATTTATATATAATTTTGTGCATTAGTTCGAGAGATATTGCCTTCCCCGACGTTGCGGAAACAAGGTGCAACTACACATACATTTATATGTAATTCTGAACAGTAATTCCTGAGACATATTAAGAAGAAAATTTTTGTGACACACACGCATAGAGACACAGACATTTTCTAAAAATGGTCAAATCGTGTTCTGGGCTTCTCAAAATGTGTAAATCCACCAAAAACCGGAAGTTGAATCTTTTTACGAATCCAATACTTTCATCTATTGAATGCAGAAGAAAGATTATTTATACGCGTTTTATTTATATTTTTTCGACATAAAAAGAAATATATTTATTTACGCATAAATAATAACATTGAAGCAAAACTTTATCAATATATATAAAATTTTAAAATTTATAATGACTTGAATTTTGTGAGACTAATGAGCAAATTTAATTTTTGATAAACTTTCCTTTCAATCTTATTATTCACGTGAAAATAAATATATGTTCTTTTATGCAGGGAAAAATGAACGTGTATTATGCACAAACAAACATACGCAAGCAAGCACACACACACACACATACATACATATGTATAATATTGCATTAGTTCGTTTTTCTTTTTAATAATTTTAAAGTTAAAACGGGATTTTTATTTAATATTTTTTGAACCAGTTATCCGACTGAACTAAAAAAAATACTGCGTTAACTAACTCTTTGTGCATCATACTTTTATATTTAATGACAAATCGACAGCTAAAATGACAGGATGTAATTTTTAACTGTCAACTGCCAGAATCAGTTGTAATATAGCTGACAAAAAGAAAGAAAAAAGAAAACAAACTGAAAATAAAAACGAGAACAACAGAAAAGCTTTTATTGAAAAAAATTATATCTATATTAATAAAATCAGACTTTTGTCTGTAAATTTGTCAGAATCAAAAAATTTTGCGATATCTTCACGTTTCACACACCATGAAAGCCGGAAAATGACTTCAGAAAATTTTGCCTGTGTGTGTGTATGTGTCATGGTGTGTGTATGTCTGTAATGCTATTTTTGTACGGGCATTACTTGAGAATGGCTGAACGGAATTCAACGGCGCTTCGTAGGAATTTAGGTCTTTACCCAACTTAAAATTATATCTATCAGCTTTCCGAAATTACTCCTCTTTCCCCCGTGGGGGGGGGGACAAAAGACAAAAACACGTTTGTAAGCATAACTCGGCTACTAATTACTTCACAGTAAAGAAATTGCACATGGGGAGACAAGACATGAGTACAAATAATACACTATCTGCGATTTAGGAATTTTCGATTTTTAAGGGAAGGGAAGGGGGAAAATCAATTTTTGGCGGGAAATATCGAAAACTTCTGATTTTTGAGTAGAATTCTACCAAAAATGAAACAAAGGTATTGAAAAAAGGCGATGCGACTTCTTTACGATATTTCCAAAAACACGTTTTTGTCTTTTTGTGGTTTGCTTTTTTTTTTTTTTTTTTTTGTATGTGTGTGTGTATGTGTGTGGTGGTGGTGGGGGGGGGGGGGGGGGTGAGTGGTGGATTACGAGGGGGCAAACTCGAGACACTCGTTTTAGCGCTAAATTTGTCCTCAGAAATCTATTGGAGCTGCGGTCACGAATTTTGGTGCTTTGATTGTTTATATGTATCCAACACCTAAAGTAACAGGATTTATCAAAATTATCCCTGCTCCCCCCCGCACCCCAAGGGGTGACAAAAGGCAAAAACACCATTGTGAGCATAACTCGGCTCCAAATTACTTCACAGTAAAGAAATGGCACAAGGGGAGACTACACATTAGTATAATTAAAACATTATCTGCGATTTAGGAAATTTCGCATTTTAATTGGAGGGATAGGAGAAATCAATTTTTGGCGGTAAATTTTCCAAATTCGGGATTTTTGAGTAAAACTCTGCCAAAAATGGAACAAAGATGTTGAAAACAGCCATGTGACTTCTTTAGGATATTTCCAAAACACGTTTTTAATTTTTTGTGACCTGCGATTATTATATATATATATATATATATTTTTGGGGGGGGGGATGATATGTGTTACAGAGGGCAAATTCGAGACACCCTTTTTAGCGCTAAATTTGTCCTGGTAAATTTATGAGAGCTGCGGTCACTAAGTTTGGTGCTTGGATTGTTTATATGTATCTGATGCCTAAAGAAACGGGATTTATCGAAATACCCCCGCTTTCCCCCTGGAGAGCAGGAAGCAAAAAACCTTTTGTAAACGTAACTCGGCTCCAAATTACTTCACGTTGAAGAAATTGCACATGGTGAGATTAGACTTGAGTATAAATAAAACATTATGTACGATTTTGGAATTCTTGATTCTTAAAGGAGAGAGGGGGGAAAATCGTTTTTAGAGGGGAAATTTCTGAAATTCCTGATTTTTTAGTAGAGCTCTACTAAAGATGCTACAAAGGTATTGAAAACAGCCATGTGTCTTTACAATATTTTCAAAAACACATTTTCGTTTTTTTTTTTTTTTTTTTTTTTTAATTTTCGATATCTATATATATATATTTTTTTTGAGGTGTGTGTGTGTGGGAGGGGGGGGGGAGTAGGAATTCGACAATTCGAGACCCCTCCTCTCTTTTAGCACTAAATTTGTCTTGGGAAATCTATGGAATCTGCGGTCACTAAATTTGGTGCGTAAATTGTTTATATGTATCCGACACTTCTTCTAAGGAAATTTTACGAAATTCCCCCCCCTACCCCTTTGAGCTCGAGGGGGCTATAAACGCGTGTAAAAACCCGTTTTAAAGTTTGTATTCGCCTTAAATTACCTTAGAATGGCAAACTTTGGTGTGTGGATGTTGATTAGGTGCACGCATTATATATTTTGGTGAGATTTCGCAAAACTTCGAACTTAGCCATTGGAGAAAAGGAAGTAAGAATCGGGTAAGTTGCTGCCGAAGGCAGTGGCAACACGGACTCGTCACGTTGTGAGCTAGAAAAATCTCTACCGAACACAGCGAGAACTCATGTTAATTAATAATGACATAGGATTTTGACAACTCATTTAAGTATAGTGTCCAGCGAAGCGCTCAAAACCAGCTAGTTGTTAATAAATTTTATTCTATGCTTTTATTCATTGTTAGTCATTATTACAATTTTTTATGTATAGACATAAAATGATACTTCTGTTGTTAATTTATGCATAAAAATAAATTTAAAATTAGTGTATTCTGTTTCAAATTTTCATTGTCATCCTCCCACTCTCCCCATAGTAGATGTATATATATATATATATATATATACATATAACAGGTGTCGCATAAGTCTGAACAAAGGTAATGAAAAAAGGCTATGCGACTTCCTTAGAATATTTCCAAAAATAGGATTCAAGAACATATGCGGAATATTAGGGAAGGAAAGAGTTCTACTTTGGTTGATTTTATTTATGATAATTCCCTAACGCTACTCCTATGTGGGATAACGTCAAAATTATTTCAGCCCCTCCTACGATCCAAGAACTATACTTTTGTGAAGCTATTAGTATATTTAAACAGAAAAATTCAATAAATTCAAAAGATGCTGCAATTTTGCCAATAATTTGGCACCATATTATAAAATAACTAATAGCCTGTTTCTTCCAGTTCGGTATAGTTTTACTTCTTCAATAGCCTCATTTGATTCTTCAAACACCTATAATAAATTCAGTTCCTGTTTTTGCACTCTGGTGCTTCTACAATTTCTTAACCGGCAGTCCTCAATTCTACAACAGTTCCAGACTTCAAGTGTAGCACACCCTCATCCTACAATAGTTCCAACCTCCAAATGCAGCACCGCCTCATCTTGCAATAGTTCCATCCTCCATGTGTAGCACCTCCTCATCCTGCAATAGTTCCAGCCTCCAAATGCAGCACATCCTCATGCTGCAATAGTTCCAGCCTCTACGTCTAGCTTCCAGTTGACTTTATTTTACTTTACTTTTTTTTTCTTGTAAGGACTTAACTGTCAACCATATGGTACAAAGAAAATGTACATAAAACTGCTCTGTAGTGTGTATAACTAAATCCATGATGATGCCTTGGCTTCTTTAAGGCGAAAAGCTTTGGAACATTTTAATCTTTTTAATAAATGTATTTTATGACGTGTTTTTAAAGTGTTTTTAATTTTATTACAATAATGACACGTGTTTACAATTTAACTCTTAGCTTGTGTTTGTTTATACATAATTAAATTGATGCCAAAATTTTTTATGAGTTTATTTATTTTTTATTTATTTTTATTTTTTTTTCCGACAGGAAAATAAATACATTTATCTAAACGTGAACAATAACAAAAAAAAAAAAAAAAAAAATATGCATCTCACAAAAATGGACCCCATTATCATTAAAATTTTTTTTTTTACACATTGATAAAATGCTAATATATTTTACGATGCAAATATGTGTTCTACTAAAATCAGTTTTATTTATAGATCCTCCCGGGCGATTTTTTAAATTTTTGCGTTAAAGTATACCGAACATATTTCACCAAGAAGTTTAATTTAGCAACAGCGATTTTCATCTGGGTAGCGCATAAAAAATATCAAAAATATAAAATATTACAAAAATAAAAATTAACACTTATTTAAAAATAAAATAAAATGCCCTTTTCTTAATGCACTAAAAAAAAAAAAAAAAAAACTTTTTCAGCTCAGTACCGCCGATCTGAATACTTGCATTTTACTATTCCAAGAAAATTGTACCTCAAACGAAGAAAAGGGCGATCAATCCTTAATAATTTAAAATTTAAAATTAGTTTTAAATTATTATGGATTTATGAAAATATATTTGTGTCCACTGTATCTCACGAACCAATGAATGAAATTCAACCAAACTTGGTATTCAGTTGCACCCTGACATAAACTGGTGGTGATTAGATTTGGGGATCAATCGCTAAACACGTGGCGCTGTGATCGCATTTTTTGTAAACTTTTAACATGGCAGTATAGGACAGAATTTCGTATGAATGTGCATAATAAGAGTTATTTTAAACTTGTGATTGTAAAATTAATATGAATTATTCATAATAGTAGTAGTTAACTAGGAAAAAAAATTTGTGTATGTGGGGCCATCGGTTCCCCCCTGGGGGGAAGTATCCCACCCCGGGTGGGTGTGTGTGTGTGTAAATTTTCAAGATGGGTATCTTACGAAAGGTCTCGTCAATACCTTTAAAACGAATGGTTGAACTATAAATCTGTGATAATTTAAAACAAAGTTATCGTTTTTTATTTACTTTTATAGAAAAAAAAAAAAAAAAAAAAAAATAGAAAAAAAAATCGTATTTTTTTTTCTTTTTTATGAACGAAATTTAACCAAACTTGGTATTTAGTTGGCCCCTGACATAAACTGGTGCTGATTAGATTTGGGGATGAATCGCTCAACAGCTGTGATTGTATTTTTTCTAAATTTTTAACATAGCAGTATTTCTCAAAATTTCGTATAAATGTACAGTCACAAAAAAAAAAAAAAAAAAAAAAAAAAAAGCCCCCCCCCCACACACACCTAATTTCGCCGTAAATTATCGTAGAAACATGCGGCTGGTACCTATCGATCTGTAATAACGTCTAGTTCTTAATGGTGTAGTCAGATTTTGCTTAAGGGGTTATCTATATATTGAAACAGGCATAAACTTCATTTTTTTCCCCAATAACGACCCCAATTTTTGACCTCATATTCAGATTTCTGAGATCAAGGCAGTTCGGAAAACTTACCTATTTATATATTTTAAATTAATTATAAACAGAGTTACACGTAAAAATGTGTTAGGAGACCGTCTATACATCTAGAAAAAATAAATCGTGATCTACCACCCAATATACGTTATTTATTAAATTTCACACCGGAAGAAAAGTTCAGAAATGTTAATTAAATGAAAAACGATTCTAATTCGCCGTACTTTCTATGTCAGTTTCTGAATTAAAAGATTTTTATTGGTATCTATTTATTAAACATTGAATAGTTAAATACATCACTTCATAGCTTCATACGAAGAAAATTAAATAGCTTGAATAATATGAACCCTACAATGTTGAATTACAAAAATCTAGATACCAAGGTAAAAGAATAATAGTAATAATGAGAATAATATTAATAGCGGTTAAAAAAAAAAAAAAAAAAAAAAAAAAGTGTTTAATATTTAGGAAAAAGAATTACCTACTTCTTGTTGGGTATATTTTTATTGTATACAGTAAGCCCCGCATGAAAGTGTTACTATAAAGTTTTACATTTAATTTTAGGCGTACAAACCAACAATAGATAATATACAAAAATATAAATAACAAGATTTAAACTAAAATCTGAGAAAGGATATTTAACATTTTCGCGACTGCTGACGTAGTTTCACGTCATTTGGAAATCTGTAACTCCTCCAGTGGGCGTTTCTTTCACAATTTGTGTTCTTAAGAATATTCCCTAGATTTATATTTATATAAATGAAATAGTATGAATATAAATACTTTCACTAGAAAAAGTATAATTATTATGTATATTTATATGAAAATAAATATGGATATAGAAAAAACGGTTTCCTATTGCCTAGAACGAATATTCCACGTTCTGCAGTCGTCTACTGTACTTGAATTCTTAATTTTAAATGTGTAAAATCTATATCTTTAAAAGTAATAAGACATATTACTTTGTTTAAAATTCTTTTTTCATGATAAATGTGACGCCAGTTTTACGCCGTGATTAGAATAATCGAAAATAAATAATATTTCGCTTTGTTTCAATAATAGATTTTAAAAACTTAAAAAGAAAAAAAAAAAAACAATTTACCTTTATATTATTCAGTATGAAAAAACATTTAATAATTTTTTATGTTTTACTATGTTACGTTATGCGATAAAAGTTAAATAGCATAAACGGTAGAGTAAAGGAATGCGGAAATGTCACAACAAGATTAAAACAGAAAATTTGTTTTAAAAAATCTGATAAAAATTAATAAATATTAATTATATTAACATAAAAAAAAGAAGAAAAAAAAAGTATTGTTCACTGCGTATTGCTCTTTCAAATAATAATCCTCGTCTTACCGCGTTTTCTAAATCATGATATGTAACTTGAAGTGCACGATTCTCAGAATATTCAAGTTAAAAACAAAAGACAACAGGGAAAAAATAGAATTTTAGCAGTAAGAAACTAGGAAAAGTTAAGAAATATTTAAGAACAAAGACTTAACATTTCAGAATCGAGTATAATCCTCTTTGCAACGGAAGCCACGCATTTACACAATTTTTCTAAAACATTCCATTATAAAACAAAATTATTTTACATACTTCCAATTAAATCATTTAAATTTTGCCTTCAGAAATCGATATAGTAAATGACATTGACATTTATGCATACCAGCGTCACATATAGAGTCATATACGAGTATGCAAACTAGTTTTTTTAATACTGTTTCCGCAATATAGAGACGGGGCTTCATTTCTTTTGGAATTCTTTCCCAATCTCTTGCCTGCATTTTGATAATTTTATAAAAAAATAAGCCAATTTGTATAATAAACATCGAAATATTCCTTAGAAAGCAATTAGAATAACATAAAGGTAAATTAAAATAGTTTTTCGTCAAAACGTATAGAGATATTGACTCACAGAGGATACAAATTATTATAAGAAGTGACGTCCCCCTAACAGCAGTAAAAAATGAAATATCACTGTAACTCAAAAAATAATGTTAGGAAAGAGCTGTAAATTTGGAAACCCATGTTTTTGATGATGCCCGCTCTATTTGTGTTAAATAGGTCATAATTCATAATTTTTTCAAATATGAAATTATTAATAATTTTCATAATTCAAAAAATGTTTTTTTATCAAAAATATGCATGGAATATGTTTGGGTCACTTCATTCTATCATATATAAAAAAAGCAGAATTTGAATATCATAATTATTTTGGAAGAGATGAATTAATGTTTGTCACATTCATTTAACATTAGCACCCTCATATTTTGACAGCTTATAACTCTGGAAAAAATTGAGCAAAATATATAAACTATACCCTTTTCCACGATGATTTGATCCAAAGAATTCAAATAAATTATAAAAAATGGGGGTTACCATTGAAAAAAAAGGAAGTTGATGCCAGTTTTAATATGTAGACGACCCCTTAAGCGAAATCTAACAATATCATTATAAACTAGACGTTATTACAAATCAATTGGTACCAACCACATGTTTCTACGACAAGTTATGGCGAAATTAGATGGGGGGGGTGGCGTTTTTTTTTTTTTATGACTGTAGAGTAGGGGGGAAAAAACGCAACACTCGCTGTAATTTCATTAATAATTGACGCAGGAACATCTAATAGACCTAATGCAACAGGAAATTAAATGCACTTTCTGAAAATGTCGTCGAATTTTTAATAAGGAGTCATCTACATATTGAAATGAGCGCCAACTTCAATAGCAACACCCAATTTTGACTTCATATTCGAATTTCTGAGAGCCTGGCAGTGCGAAAAAATATACTGTTTGTATACTTTATCTTTAGTATTTATAGAATTATAATCAAGAATGTGTTAGGGAGTTATCTGTAAATGTAGAAAAATAAAATTAAGATCCTATAAGAAATAGACAAAATTTTAATATTTTATACCGGAAATCTTTCGGGAGAAAAAGAATTATAAATAAAAAACATTGTCTCTTTTCCAGTCTCTTAATTATCCTGAATTCAGTTTTTTAGATTTGTATATATTCTTCAGTGCATTTTTAGATAATTTTAGGTCTATATAAATACATTACACTTGCGATTGGTCCAGACAGTATTCTTTGAAAAAAAGTGCATGTTTTTCAAGTAAAAGTGTCTATTATGGCTGTACTGATCACCAATAAAGCTGAAATTTTCTTTCGTAGGTGTAACATATTATACGAAATGAAATAATATATATCTATATACAACAATGCATAAACTAAATCTTTTCGGATAAATTATTGTAAGGGTTCATGAAGTAAATATTAAACAATTTTAATCGCATTTACCAGTTTTGGGTCAGTTGAACTCTTTGGAACTGTACGATTCGTTTTATAATTTCTATGAAAATAAAATTTCTTAATTAACCCTTTCGCGACAGCAGACGTAGATTCACGTCATTTGAAAATCTGTAACTCTATCAGTGGGCGTTTCTTTCGAAATTTGTGTGTTACATATTTCTTAAGTGTGTACCCAGTGTTCATATTTTTGCAATAAAATATACTATGGATAGAAATATATTGATTAGAAAGAATATAATTATAATGTATATCCATTTGTAATATAATTGTGAATACAGAAAATTTGTTCTGAAATACTTTATTTCGAGAGAATAACGCCCGTAGGCGAACTTTACTGTCAAAAAGACAAAATCCTGTGGTCGCAAAAAGTGTTAAAATATATTTATAGAAGTTGAAGTATATTTTAAAAAATATATAAAGTTAAAATATATTAATAAAATTTTAAAGACTAAAGTATCCTCAAAATAATAATCCTCCCCCCTACAAAATAAATAAATAAATAAATAATTAAATAAAAATAAAAATAAAAATAAAACCAGTAATCGATGAAGTAAATACCACTTGCGCATATTTTTGTGAACTTAAAATAAGGGGTTAAACACGAATACTCAATGTTGCATTTACTTTTCTTTTCTGTATTGTTTTGTTTTGAAAAACGATGGAGGCGGGGCTTGTCTTCTTTAGAAAACAGGAATTCTTGATGCTAGCACTAATGCCTAAAAAATCATCATTTTTATTTCATTTCTTTGCATTTGACGTTGTTGTTATATAATTTGACCCATAAATAAAAAATAAAAATATTTTGTTTAATTTTCTTTGTTATTTTTAAAAATTTGATTCGTTATCTCATGCAAAACTTTATAAGAGACGGCCCCCTAAACCACGCTAAAAGAAAGATGTATTTATATCTCGAAAACTAATAACTGGAATGAGCTGCAAATTTGCACACCCATATTTTTCAGCATTAGGATTCAATTTATGTAAAAATTAATATAGGTCATAATTCATAATTTTTATGAATATGAATTTATTAATATTTTTCATAATCAAAAGTAATGATGGATTATGTTTGGGTTTCTTCACTGTATCTCGTAAAAAAAAAAAAAAAAATCGATCAAGTTATTTTTTGTGAAGATATTAATAAACGTTTGAAATATGAATTTAACATTAGCACCTTCAAACTTTGAACGCTTATAACTCTGTGAAAAAATAAGTAAGATATACAACCAATATACTTTTTCGCGTTGAACGAAATTACCAGAGCAATGGCATTGCCATTGAAAAAATCAAAGTTGGTGCGCGTTTTAATATGTAGACGACCCCCAATTCAAAATTTCAGTTCATTTTCTGAAACTACTCACTATACCCCGTCGAATGATACCTATTACATTTTTCAACATCGATTAGGAACGAAGTTACGTTGAGTGTTGTGTTTTTTTTTTTTTTTTTTTTTTTCCGACTGTACATAATGAGAGTTATTCGTAACTTGTGATTGTAAAATTAATATGAATTATTGATAATGGTAGTAGTCAACTAGGAAAAACATTTTGTGCATGTGTGGGCATCGCTTTCCCACCTGGGGGGAGAAGTACCCCCCGGGAGGGGGGGAGGGTGTAAACTTTCAAGATGGGTGTCTTTCGAAAGGCCTCGTCAATACCTTTAAAACGAATGGTTAAACTATAAATCTGTGATAATTTAAAACAAAGTTATCGATTTTTTCTTTTACTTTTAACAAAAAAAAAAAAAAAAAAAAAAAAACCCTTAGAAAAAAAATCGTACTTTCTTTTTCTTTTTTCATTATTGTTACTGAGTGAATTTGTATAGGAAAATATAGAAGAAAGCCTTGTGGTGACCACAACATACTAGATTTTTTTTTTTTTTTGATATAGTTCGTTTCGAAACAATATTTCAATAAACACCCAAACTGTACTTCTAAGGTAAGGCGTTGGACGTCTCATGCAATAATGACAAGGACTCGAAATATAGAGGTTGGAAAAGACGATGCCGAAAGCAGCGGGAACTTGAAACAACTTTTTAATGATTTTTTTTTTTTTTTTTTTTGTAATAAAGTGAAAATAGTGATTATTTTTTTTCTATTATTCATTTAAATATAGTGACCAGCGACGCGGGCAAAGCCTGCTTATATATATATATATATATATATATATATAAAGGTTAAAATTTTTGTAGTAACGGGCGTTACACAAACGCATAACGAGAAATATGCAAATCAAAGTCCTATAAATTGCACGGTTTTACGATTAACAACTCATTTCTTATATTCCATCCTACTTGTGCATGCATGAAATTTTAATTCCGACGTTGACTTGGTGAATAAAGCGTTATTGGCGGAAGATGTTTTACCTCAGCTAAAAATCACCGAGTGAAGCTGCAGTTAACGGTTTTGTAGCTCGTTTATAGTTGCGGTGATGGACAAATAGAATGGGAGTAATATGAGTGTATATATATATATATATATATTTGCATGCAAATAAATACAGTTCTTGATAAAAATGTGTAATTTGCTCACGTACTGCGACCACTATCGACGAGAATTCCAACCCTTATTATTACTATTATTATTTATGACCTTTAAGAGAAAAAAGAAAAAAAATCACGAAAATAATTTTTTTTTTGCAAACCGTATTCAGTTAAATTCTGTAAATTCCTTCAATTTGTATAGATTTTAAAAATATCTACAGACTTATGCGACACCTGTTATATATATATATATATATATATATATTATGGGGAGGGTGGGAGGATGATAATGAAAATTTTAAACAGAATACACTAATTTTAAATTTATTTTTATGCATAAATTAACAACAGAACTATCATTTTATGTCTATACATAAAAAATTGTAATAATGACTAACAATGATTAAAATCATAGAATAAAATTTATTAACAACTAGCTGGCTTTGAGCGCTTCTCTGGACACTATACTTAAATGAGTTGTCAAAATCCTATGTCATTATAAATTGACATGAGTTCTCGCTGTGTTCGGTAGAGATTTTTCTCGCTCGCAACATGAGGAGTCCGTGTTCCCAATGCTTTCGGCAGCAACTTACCTGATTCTTACTTCCCCTTTCCCAGTGCCTGAGTCCGAAGTTTTGCGAAATGTCACCAAAGTACATAATGCGTGCACCTAATCAACATCCACACACCAAAGTTTGCCATTCTCTAAGGTAATTTAAGGCGAATTCAAACGGGAAAACGTGTTTTTACACGAGTTTACAGCCCCTCGAACTCGGGTAAGGGGAAGGGGGGGGGGGTGGAGAATTTCGTAAAATCTCGTTACAATAAGTGTCGGATACATATAAACAATCTAAGCACCAAATTTTGTAACCGCATATTTAAAAAATTTCCAAGAAGAAATTTGGCGCTAAAAAGGGTGTCTCAAATTTGCCCTTTTTAACAAATACCATCTCCCCCCCCCCCCAAAAAAAAAAAAAAAAGAAAAAAAAAAAAAAAGCAGATTACAAAAAATCAAAAACGTGTTGTGGAAAAATCCTAAAAAATTCGCATGGCTGTTTTTAACATCTTTGTTCCATTTTTGGCAGAGTTTTACTCAAAAATCCAGAATTTGCTAAATTTCCCGCCACAAATTGATTTCTCTTATTCCTCCCCTTAAAACTAGAAATTTCCTAAATCGCAGATAATATTTTAATTGTACTAATGTGTAGTCTCTCCTTGTGCAATTTTTTCAGTGTGAAGTAATTTGGATCCGAGGTACGGTTACAAAGGTGTTCTTGGCTTCTGTCCCCCCCCCCCCCCCTTGTGGAGGGAACCGTGGAAATTTTGATAAATCGCGTTACTTTAGGTGTCGGATCATATAAACAATCCAATAAGATCCAAAATTCGTGACCGCAGCTCCCATAGATTTCTCAGGACAAATTTAGCGCTAAAAGGGGTGTCTCGATTTTGCCCACAAAAGAAATAAAAAATGTGTTTTTGGAAATATTCTAAAGAAGTCGCATAGATTTTTTCATTATCTTTGTTCAATCTGTGGTAGAGTTCTACTCAAAAATCAGGAATTTTAGATATTTTCCACCAAAAATTGATTTCCTCCCTCCCTTTCCTTAAAAATCGAAAATTCCTAAATCGCAGATGACGTTTTATTTAGACACATGTCTAGTCTCCTCATGTGCTTTACTGTGAAGTAATTAGGAGCCGAATTATGCTTAAAAACGTGGTTTTGTCTTTTGCCCCCTGCCAGGGGGGGGGGAGGGGAGTAATTTCGGAAAGATGATAGATATAATTTTAAGTTGGGTACAGACCTAAATTCCTGAGAAGCACCGTTGAATTCCGCCCAGCCGTTTTCAAGTGATACTCAGACAAACGTGTATTTGTCTTTTGCCCTCCATGAGGGAACGCGAGGGATCTTCTGAAAAGTTGATATATATAATTTTAAGTTGGGTAGAGACCTAATTTTAAGTTAGGTAAAGACCTAAATTCCTGCGAAGCGCCGTTGAATTCCTTCCAGCAGTTCTTAAGTGATACCCGGACAAACGTGTTTTTTTCTTTTGTTCCCCAGGGGGAAACATATGGGAATTTCTGAAAAGGTGATAGATATAATTTTAAGTTGGGTAAAGACCTAAATTTCTGCGATACGCCGTTGAATTCCGTCCAGCCGTTCTCAAGTGATACCCGGAGAAACGTGTTTTAGTCTTTTGCCTCCCAGGGGGTAACGGGGGGGGGGATTTCTCAAAAGTTGATAGATATAATTTTAAGTTGGGTGAAGACCTAAATTCCTGCCAAGTGCTGTTGAATTCCGTCCAGCGGTTCTCGCGTGATGCCCGGACAAAAATAGTGACATACAGACACGATGACACACACACACACACACGCAAAAATTTCTAAAGTCATTTTTAGCTTTCATGGTATGTGAAACGTGAAGATATCGCAAAATTTTTTGATTCTGACAAATTTACAGACAAAAGTCTGATTTTATTAATATAGATTGTTTGATTCTGACAAATTTACAGTCAAAAGTCTGGTTTTATTAATATAGATAATCAGAGGGATATTCGTTTCCCAAGGCACCAACCATAGTGGTCAAGAGTCAGAACGATTTTTTTTTTTTTTTCTTAACGTTAACGAAAAATTCGTGGAATTATAAATTTGGTGAATTTCGTCTCGATCCGCAAATTATTATTCGGCGTGCCGCATGTTTTTTGGGACAAGATTCTTGAAAATTGTACTTTTAAATATTCAAACGCGAAATTTTTTAATTTAATTTTTTTTTTACTAATTTAACTTTTTAAACTATTATTTTCTATCTACTTAGTATTAAAAGGATAATAATTTATAATCAATAAAACATAAATGTATAAATTTACTCACCATGTTTATTCTTAACAGTTGCCTTTAGCTGATCGTTATCAGTTGCTTCGCAAAAAAACCGTAGCTCGATTTCATTTGAATACTGCAGATCCACTCTACGTAAACAGATGTCTTTATCAATTAAATATGGAATGTCAAAATATCCTCTACCAATATTTTGGTCAATCCATTTGCTGCTGCTGATGTTAATTACTTCATTTTTCTCATCTGCTACTCCAAACTGAAAGCATTTGGTTGGTTCATATGTAATATTGCTGCAAGTGACCCTTAAATTCAAAGATGCATGTGGCGTATCAAATACTCTGATAAAGTTGTAGCTGGCGTTATATGGAATCGCGTAGCTTACATTTTTGTAATAGAAGACAGTTCTTGGACTCCATATTCGTGTACCTATTACACTTGGAAACAAGAAACTTGGAATTTCCCACTTTATAATAGTATTATTTAAACAAGTGAGTTCACCAACTTCTTTTATGGGCAGTGTACGCAACATTTACTTATACAAGAAATAGTTGACTTTTTTTCCCCTACTGATGCTCTTTAAAACAGTTTTTTTTTTTTTTTTTCTTTTGCGCGGAATTCACGGAGTAATATTCCAAACCGTTGTTCCCAGAAAACTAAAAATTAGTAGAAAAATATCTATTTGTTTAATTAAATTACAATGCCGACAGTCTGATAAGATTATTGTTTTTAGAAAGTTATCAATATTTCGACGAGATAATGCAGATAATAATTCTGCAAGTGTGTTTCCAAAAAATAAATGTTTTCAAACCTAAAAAGTAATACATTTCGAAAATAAGCATAATTTATTAAGATATCAATTTGAATAACTATTATTTATCAACTAATTTTCGTCACAGAAATTATCTGTATTGTTATCGTACATTCATCAGTATAACGTTTATAGAAATACAGATAATGATGATTAGAAACTGAAAAAATAAATTATGAAATTGATAAAATGAAATTACGTAATAAGTTTTAGCTTTATTTAAAAATATATAAATAAATAAAAAATAAGCAATAGCTTAGAGATTTTATTCGTGTTCGAAAATTTTGAAATACGTAATGTATTATTTGTTTCTATAAAATAAATGTTTTGAACTAGAAAGGGTATCTAGGGCAATCATATATCTAAAAAATTAGTACTGTATTAATTGCAGAGATATACGTCAAATTGTTTTTAAATTAAAAACCTGTTATGTTAGAAAGAATTTACGCCAACAAATGTATTTCCGAAAAAATTACAAAAATTAAAAATTTAACCCATTTTATCATATCGTCCTATTTAAAGGACAGTTGAAAACAGCATATGAAAGTACGCAGTTCATTTCTTTTATCCTGGATCCCAGCTTGCGGTCGTCGGCCGAGCCGTTCGAGGTTTTCCATAATTTTCTTCCAAACTTGCGTAAACAAAAGGGCAAGGACCCCTTAAAAAGACCCTCACGGAAGGGCTGGGACCTTAGCGCAATCAATCAGTCTTACTCTCATACTCCCTTTATTCCAGTGTCTTATTTAGAGATTAAGACAGATTTCTTATATATGTATACATATATATATTCAAATTTTGTTATATGTAATTTGTTTAGGTTTAATTAGCTTTAGAAAATATGATTCTTCTTATAAATTTGAGCAAAATAAATAATTTGAGATTAAACGGTTATACTATTCTTTAATTCTACAGTTATATGTAAAGAAGACACACTCATCCTTCCCTCTCAAAAAAGGAAACAAATATATGCCCCTAGGAGCAAAACTGGAGACAACCTAGTTGCGCTTCCCTCACTAATTACCTTCAACCCCTATGTCCGAGTTACGCTCCCTACAAATCCCCCCTTTAATCCTAGCGCCACAGCATAACCTAGTTGCGCCCCCCTCACTTCTTATTTTACCAGGGTATCTCGTCATGTTTCATCTAGAAACCACCATCTATATAAAAAATTTATTGCTTAACTGTTATTGAAAAATTGAAAATAAAATACTTAATTTAAAATTTTAGGAAAATAAAACCTGTATTTCTTTTCTTTTTTTTAATTAATTAGGCTATTCATATTGTGTGCGATTTTCCGTTTTATTATTAAAATGAGCAACATAATAATAAAAACATATTTTTTCATGTATGATATTAATACACGGAAAAGTAGTAATGAAAATAGTATAGAAAAATTTGGCAAAACCAAAGTATATATTGCTTGCAAAACATCACGATTTTTAATTTGACTTCCGGTTTTCGCTTATTTAACACGTTTTAAGAAATCCTGAAGACTATTTTGCATTTTTTAGGAAATATCTGTCTGTCAGTGTGTGTGACAAAATTTTGTGGCAACAATATCTCAGGAAATACTGCACAGAATTTCATAAAAAATTATACATAGTTGCACCTTGACATGTATTAGTGCACATCGGCCGATAAGTGGCGATGATGCGCTGTCATTTACCTCGTGAATAGGCATACTAAATCTCAATTTACATAGCAAATAAATGCACCAAATTTGATATGAGAAATAACCTTTATGAAAACGAATGCTGTTTTAATTTGGGTGCATATCGGCCGACAAGGGGCGATGTTACTACCCACTTTTTGTGATTTTACACTTTGCAACATCTTAACATCTGTTGATTGAAATTGCATCAAACTCCATATGTAAAATTTTTATTGAGAGAAGATTGAACTTTTGTGTATGTTAGCAAGTAGGGATGATATATAGAATGATATAGGAAAAAAGTTTGTAATTGTCACAGTATACCAATTTACATTGTTTTCGGAATTTACTTACAAAAAAATTGTTTTGCTTTCTGACAAAAGAAGAATTTTTTTTTTCTTGAATAGCACAAATTTTTAGTGTTTATTTCGTATTTTGTTTAATATTTAGAAATTAATTTGAGTTAATACTTTTGCTGCCGTTAGGATTAGTATATTCATCTGTTATTTTTTCATTATGACTGGAAACATCTCATTTTCGTTAGTGCAACTCGAAATCTTTGGCAAATTGGACATTGCGATCTAAGTTTTTCAATTACTCTCTGGCGGGAGTGAAACCTAAGGGAGAGGGGAAATTCCAGCTTTTATCACTACTGCCCCGCATTAAAAAAAAATTTAATTAGTTTATTGCCCATATAAATATGTAATATTTATGTATTTTTAACACATTACTTGACCAATTATGTAAATGGTCATTATGAATGATAGTTTTATAAATGAAATTTCTCAAATACCCAATTTGACAAATCAGATGTAAAAGTTATTTTTTGGAGCTTTTAATATGAAATCGACTTTGTCATCTTGTCTTCGTGTCACGCTAGTAAACAATTATTAGGAGCTTTTTATATGAAATTGACTTTGTCATCCTTTGTGTCACGCTAGTATACAATTATTAAGAGCTTTTTATATGAAATTGACTTTGTCATCGTGTCTTCGTGCCACGCTAGTAAACAATTAATGTAAATACAAGCTGTCCCGTTTGTCGCTCCGCGGCTCAGCACTGCCCACTGAATACTAGTATTCAGTGGGCAGTGGGCTCAATTGGTTAGAACGTCACGTTAATAACGCGGTGGTCGAGAGTTCGGTCCTCGGAAGATCAGGCGTGTTAATTTTTGAGGTTAATTAGTAGAAAAGGTTTCAATTGATATAAGAAATTTTTTTTGTTGCTTACAGAGTATCCTGCGAATTTTTTGAGGAGTTATCTTAAGAAAATTTCTTTTTAGATATTAAAATCGCAAAATATTTTTGAAGAAAAAAAAAAAAAAAAAAAAAAGCCCCAGAAAGTTTTAAGTAAAAAATACATAAATAAATATGAAACTGGATTTCGTCATCGCGTCTTCGTGTCATGCTAAAAAAAAAACAAAAAAAAAAAAAAACAAAGCTCTTCCACTTTAAAGTAAATGTAAGGTACTTTTGCATCGTTCAATGGTTCTGTTGGTTAAAGCGTTATGTTGATAACGCGATGGTAGTGGGTGGGTGTTCGGTCATCAAAGACCGACGTGTTGCTTTTTTCTAGATAATTAATAAAAAAGATGTCCTTTGCTAAAAAGAAATCCTTTCATTGTCTACACAGTAGCCTAAAAAATTTTGATTAGTTTTTTTAAGAAGCTTTTTTTAGTAACTAAAAATAATAATAATAATAATAATAAAAAACAAAAAACGCTGAATGTTGTGGAGCCTTAAAAAGCATAAAATGTGCATTCAATTGTGTTTTTATATAAGGGAAATTTCAATTATAATTTTTAATGGTTTCTTTAATTCCTATTTTATTGTATAACATAGTAACATGGAGCAGCAGCTAATAATGGAGAAAATAGCTAATACTAATATATTTGATAGAATGATTATGATTACATTACTGGTATCAAAATCGTCTGCTTTCTTTACCGTAAATACTTTTAATGCATATTAATAAATAATTTATGAATAAATTTATATAGGAAAATACAAAAGAAAATTTTGTGGTGGCCACAAATACTAGTTTTTAATAGCCGCGTGGCGAGTAGATATTTTCAGGTCTATTTCGGTAGAATTTTGCAAACATTTACGTCTACACTATTTCTTGTAAGCAGTCTAAAATACAATTTAAATAAATCAAACAATAACGCTTGTTAGGTGAGGGGGGGGGGTAGCGTTCTGAAGTAACGTTTTCCTACATAAATTGGTACGAATGAACATCTCCATACTCTTTATCTTACCTGTAAAGTTTGGTTTACAATCGGTGTGTCACAGTCGTGAGTTTTAGTATTAAAACGGTAATTATTTATAATCAACGAGACATAAGTGTATAAATTTACTCACCATGTTTATTCTCAGCAGATGCCTTTAGCTGATTGCCACCAATTGCTTCGCAAAAAAACCGTAGCTCGATTTCATTTGAATATTGCAGATCCACTCTATGTAAACAGATATCTTTATTAATTAAATAGGGAACGTCGAAATACCCTCTACCACCATTTTGGTTAATCCACTTGCTGTTACAGATGTTAATTATTTCCTCTTTTTCATCTGCTATTCCGAACTGAAAGCATTTTGTTGGGTTGTGAATAATATTGCTGCAAGTGACCCTTAAATCCAGAGATGCATGTGGCGTATCAAACACTCTTCTGAAATTGTAGCTGGAGTTATACGGAATCGCGTAGCTTACATTTTTGTGGTAGAAGACAAATGTTGGACTCCATATTCGTGTACCAATCATACTTGGAAGGAAAAAACTTGGAATTTCCCACTTTATAGTACTATTGTTCAAACACGTGAGCTCACCAATTTCTTCCATTGACATTGTACGCAAAATCTAAAACTACATATGCAAGAAACAGCTCACTTTTTTTCCCCTACTGTCTTGTTGTAAAAACTAAGTATTTAGCTTGTAATTAACGGAGTAATATTCCACAACGTTGTTCTAGAATAACTAAAACTTTCTATAAAAATACCCGCTTGTTTAATCAAATTACTGTTTGCATAGTGTGATAAGGTTACTGCATTTAGAAGCTTATCAATTTTTCGAAGAGATAATGCAGATAAATGTTTTCAGACCTAAAATGCAATGAATTTCGAAAATAATTTCAATTAATTAAAATACCAATTTCAATTCCTATAATTTATCAACAAAAGTTCATCGCATAAATTTTATTTTTTTCTTCTTTATCTATTATTGTACACTCATCAAGATAACGTTTTTAGAAATACAGATAATGATGATTAAAAATCGAAAAAAGAAGCTACGAAATACGAAATTGATAAAAAGAAATTATGTAATGAGTTTTAATTTCACTGAAAAAAATATATGGTGTGAAAGAATACCGCCCGGCTTCCATTACCCACTATTACACGTATTATATATACACTTTTTGATGATAATGTAATCAAAAGACATAAAATTTACCTAACAAAGGTGACACCTAAAAATTTTCGTGTAAGGGAAAGCTGATATGCGTGTAAAGACATAAACAGAGTTAAAACACACACACACACAAATAAACACAGCGAGTTAAAAAAGAAAAAAAAATCGGTAGAGCCATTTTTTTTAAATACAAATATCTGATATCTAAAACTAACCAATCAGGATGGCTGTGAATTTTCCTCTAATAGTCACGTATACATGAGAAAGAATACATAAAAAGAGCAATTTTCAAGAAAATCGTGAGAGCCGTTTTTGCAACACCGATATTTATCAAAACTTGGCACACTCAATTGCTTACCGGAAAACAACAATTACTTACAAAAGAATATCTAAAAAGAAATTCATATGGCGAGTTTGAAAAAAATTCATAAAGCCGTTTTTAAGGGAACGCACTTGCGAGACCTCAAAATTAAACTGCTTATACAGGACGCTTATCAGTTTTGCTGAGCTAACCAACTAAACATACGAAAGGTCATCTAATAGTGTGTTTATATATCAACATTGAAAAAAAAATCGTTAGAGATGTTTTTGAGATACGGACTTACGGTCTTAATTTCGGTTTTCCAATTTTCATCAAAAGTTGAAAAAGTTATCTGTACACCAGACTTGTTTCAATTCTGAAGTTTGATAGTTCTATCCATACTTGCCAACATACTAATTAATATTTCGTAGTATTGTTAGCCCCTCCTTATTTTTCACACCAGTATCTTTTTAGAGTATTTTTCTTCTTATTTAATCGCAATTGAATTTAGAGAATATTACTCGAAAAATTTACTGGTGTTGAAAAAAGGACGAGAGTAACAACACTACGGAATATTAATTAGGATGTTGGCAAGTATGGTTCTATCTTTATTTGTTTCCGATATAGGATAGTTGAAAAATTCTCCCCACCCCAGACACATACACACACACTGACCAATTGCTGAAAACCACTTTTTTGGACTCATAAGACATTAAAACATGTAAATCAGGTAGAAACTCAAATCGAATCTTTTCAATGGACCGAATACAATAGTACCATTACCAATTGCAGTTGAGTAATGGAAGAAGGAAAAAAAAAAAAAAGAGCAATAACTGAAAGATTTAATTTTTCTTCGTGTACAATTTATTCGATTTAACTTTTTTTTTGTAAAAATTTTGCAGTATCTATATAAAAGGTGTTGAGAGCAATCCAACAGCTAATTTATGTCAAGGTGTAACTACATATTAATTTGTATTAAAACCTGTACAGCAGGTTCCCATGATATACATTTGCAAAAAATTTTGTCAAACACACAGACAGACATTTTCCAAACATCTTCTCAAATCGCGTAAATCCATCGGAAACTCGAAGTCGAATATTTTACGAAGCAAATTCTTTCTTTTATTCAATGCAGAAGAAAGTAAAAGTTGACTGCAATAACAGTATTCTCAATTATTTTATGGCACATCTCAATTTTTCACCTCCAAAATATTTCAACTTTAAATAGTTATAAATCAGTTCAGTTGGGTCGCACAGTAATGGATTATTTTGTATTTTCCTTCACCCATAAATAGTATAAAAAATATTGATTTTTCATAAAATTTTTTAAACGTAGTTTTAATTTAGTAACACATTTTTATTTCTCCAAAAACCGAAAATGGGCGTTTTGATTTTGTCTGTGTGTTTGCTTCTGTACATAAAGTATTGTTTGGAAAAAAAAAGAAAAAAGTACAGAAAGTATTATTTCAAACTATAGTACAGAAAGCGCTGATTTTGGGTCAAATTTTCAAAACTAAAATATTGCTATCGGGTAAGATTGTGGGTAATTATGACCATGGAGTAATTGTAACCAACGTCATTTTCAAGAAAACTGTGAATAGTTTTTTTGTATTTTTTTGTATTTTTTTTTAACTATAGATATAATGTTTATGCATTTTCCATGATAGGTATCTTTTATCATTAATCTGAACCCTATTAAAGCAGTTACAAGTGTTAATTTAACATTAATTATAAAAACGCACCACAGAACTGGCGTTCAAAAGTAATAAGTACAAAACTTTAAATAAACACCAGAAAATGTAAGAAGTTGCAACAATTGTTTCGGGTCGAAAGAAGGCACAACCCATCATCAGGCAGACAAAATAGGCACAAGTGCTAGCACTCATGCCTACTACTTATTCAACTTAAACCCCAATCTTATCATACTCAATGCGATTTAAAAAAGGAATATGTAAACAACGCATTGAGCATTAAATCTCGATGAAACAGTGCATTCTTCTCTAGGTCTATATAAGGAACGACGAGACGATTGTATAGACATAAAAGAAAAGGTTTACCGACGAATCTTGCCAGCGCCATCTACCGCGCTCAACGCAGAATTTTTCTACAGAACTTCGTATTCTAAATCTGCTTTTCCCGATTCCTTCCACCTGCCTTTAGATTTCTGCCAGATATTTTTGAGACATCCTGTATGCCTATCTATCTATCTATCTATATATATATATATATTCCTTATTTAAAATGTAGAAGAAAAAAATCTTTATATATATATATATAATCAATAGAATTGATACAATCAAACTAAGTTACCAATCTTTTAAAAATGTTCTTCTGAAGAAGTCCATTATTCTTTTATTATTTGACAACTTGGACAGTAAAATCAATCAGCTAAGTCCCTAATCTTGAAATTAAAAGGAAATTCGAGATAAGAAATATTGCGATACTTTCAAATTTATTGAAGACCGATTTCATGCTGTAATTGAAAAAGTATATTGATCTTAAAAATAACTAATTGCTAAATCGATAAACCTCAGCATTTACTAATGATATTTTTCTGAATTGGTATTATAGTACACATGATATGAATTTCCAGAATTTATTGTATGGTAATTGTGAATACAGAGATTAGGGTGTGCTTTAAAAAAAAAAAAAAAAAAAAAAAAAAAAAAAAAAACAGCTTTTTTTTTTTTTTTTCCCTACTAACCCTAACCAAATATTTAAAATTTTTTATGCATTAATTTTTTCTTTGTTTTGATCGATTTTAAACATTTGGTTCTTCTCTGTTCAGCAGAGAGCAGAACTAGAGGGCTGCAGGAGCTCGGCTCGGTTTTCTCCATTGGTACTCCACACACACACAACTTACAAGGGCCAACTTTTAATAACATGGGGTTCTTGTTGGCTAACGTACTGTTAAAAATTAGTGTTAGTTTGAACCAAAACTTTGTACTGAAATAACTGCAAGCACCCTATGGTTTAACCTTTTACTATGATTTGGTAATTTTACGTTGAACCAAATATTAGTATTATGTTATAAAAAACAACAACAACAAAAAAAAGCAAATCAACATTCGATCGAGGCGAGGGATAGAACTGAAGATATTCTTGTCTCAAGTCTAATACTCTGACACTGTGCCACGCTTTCATGCCTGCTAATTCTGTGTGTGTGTCGTTTATTTTTATAAAAGGGGCTAAATTTTCTAGGGTCTTATCTTGACCCACGGGTCAGTTGTTGTGTAAAATTTGCATTTTACCCTATGTTTTGTACCTCTTTAATTTAAGCTTGGTTTAGTTTCAAAAATGAATTTTACTGATTTATATTTCCTGGACTGTATAACAGACTTTTGTCTCTTCTTCAATAAACTTTTTTATAATAGCATCTGGTTAGTGATCAACTGAATAAAGAACTCTTTTTTTTTTTTTTTTTTGTTTTTTTTTTACTTCCTTATACAAAGTATAACGAAGTATAGAAATCCCTATTTACTAAATGGATTTTGGAACTCGCATAGCTCAAAAGCGAATGATCATAGAATTTTGTAAATTTATATGTGTGACTGTCAGGATGTCTAGTTTTACACCTGCAACTTTGGTGTTAATGCGAGCCATAATATGCCTTTTAGATATGTCTACGATTTTACACGATTTTTTGTGACGTCTGTATATACAGTTAGGGGAAAAAAAAAAAAAAAAAAAAAACGCAACACTCGCGGTAATTTTGTTATTAATTGAAGCAAAAAAATCTAATAGCTACCATACAACAGAAATTTAAGTGCACTTTTAGAAAATTCTGTCAAATTTTGAATTAAGGGGGTCATCTACATATTGAAATGAGAGCCAACTTTATTTTTTTTCAATAGTAACACCCACTTTTGACTTCATAATTGAATTCCCAAGAGTCTGGCAGTGTGGAAAAGTATACAAATGTTTATTTAATAAATTGTAATAATTTATTAAAAA
The DNA here is from genome assembly GCA_963930645.1 of Salticus scenicus. Lineage (NCBI taxonomy): Eukaryota > Metazoa > Arthropoda > Arachnida > Araneae > Salticidae > Salticus > Salticus scenicus. Next base: position 138,950,316 of record OZ005662.1, on the reverse strand, counting down.
TTTTCTTTTTTGACACTAGTTAAATAGAATTTTCTTTAGAGAATTACTTTTTAAATATTTTCTTCTATATATATTAGAAGAAAATACAGGATTCGAGAAAATTTTCGAAATCCAGTTTTCACGTTTCATCCTTATACGTTTTGAGATGTCCTGAACACGATTTAGCCATTTTAAGAAAATGTCTGTCAGTGTATATTACAAAATTTGTGAACGCTGTATCTCACAAACCAATGAACGAAATTTAACCAAACAGAATATTTAGTTGGATCTTAACCTAAGCTGGTGTACGTTTGGGGATCAATCGCTTAACAAATGGCACTGCCCTCTCATTTTTTTTTAATCATGGAAGTATAAGCTAATTTTGTATAAATGTACATAATAAGAGTTATTTTTAAAGCATGTTTGTAAAATTAATATGAATTATTGATAATAGTAGTAGTAAACTAGGAAAAAATATGTGTGTATGTCGGAGCATAGCTCTCCCCCTGGAGGAAAGTATCTACACTGGCAGGTATACATTTTCAATATGGGTATCTTTCAAAAGAACATGACAATACCTTTAAAACGAATGGTTGAGCTACATGTGATAATTTAAAACAAAGTTATAGAATTTGTTTTCTGATGTTAGCACAAAACTGACTTTCTTTCGGCATTTAGTGTTATAGACAAAAACTTTAGACAAAAACTGTCTGCATTCACATCATGGAAAATAATTTTAATAAATAATTTGTACAATTGCGTAAATTTGCGTAAAATTATATAGAAGAAAGTTTTGTGGTGGCAAAACCATGCTAGTTTTTTTTATAGGCCGTATAACTAATGTCTTTCTTATAAAGAAAAATCTGAAAAATGAGAATAAAATAAATTAAATAAAACAAGTTAAATAACGAAAAAAAAAAAAAAAAAAGAAAAGAAAAGAAAAGAAAAGTTTGTGAAATGAAATGCCGGGCAAACATAGCAGTCTGGAAAGTGAGCTGTCGAAAAATGAATTCTAGGGGGAAAGTACATGTCGGGAAATCGTACCTGTCGAAAAAGGGTTCGGGAAATCGTACCAGACTCCTGCTAGACACCGCCTCTCAACCCAGTAACGGTTACATTTTGGAATATTTTCATCTTTTACCTTAAAATTAAGGTAAGGAAGGACCTAAAAGAAGACATTTTACTAAATTTCACGTTTTCATTAGAAATCTCTGTGATTTTCTGCATGCGAAGAAAATTACTATAGTAAAATAATTTTATTTGACAATAGTTGTGATGAAGATTTTAAAGACAACGTATTGTTTAAAAAATTATCGAAAATTTTATTATCTGTGCTCAAAATGAAACGAGGCAGTTTAACTATCACGATAGAAAAAAAAAAAAAAAAAAAAAAAAAAAAAAAAGAAATCCATCGGGTATATTTTTAAGAGGTCCTAGTTCGTACATGAGTTTCGGAGAAAAAAGAAAACTGGAATGGCTAGGCTGATGAGCGCGATCTGGGATCGAATGAGTTGTAAGGTAAGAGGTTGAGTCAATTGCAGATCACCGCAGGTAAGCGGTATGGAGAGTAAAATTGTAGCGTAGCGCCGGAGATGAGTCTAAAAGATGTAGCCACTTGTGAAGGAATGTTGATCGGAGATTGAAAACATGAAGCCTGATACCAGCACAGAGTGACGTAATATAATGGAGTCGGGGTGAGTTTACACCGGCATAGAGCCACTAAAAGGAGTGTAAACTTTGCGCAGTTTGCGTAAGGTGTAGGAATATGATCGGTTATTGAAGTTAGGAGAATTGAAGTGATGAAAGTTATAGGTTTTCAAGGTAGATAATTAAGTGAAGTGTGGTAAGGGTTTGTGCTGTGTGGTGGCGTGGAGACTACGAGATAATTTGTTATGTTGGTGGAGTAGATTTTAAAAGCATACTTGCCAACCATCTCATTAATAACCGTACAATTGTTAACGCTCCTTGAAAAAAACGCCCCTTTTTCCACACCACTATACATTTAGAGTAATTCTCTCCAATTGTTGTTACGATTAAATAAAAATAAAATTACTCTAAAAAATGACTGGTGTGAATAAAATGGGCTGTTACTAAAAATTATACGGTTCGAGATGATAGTTGGCAAGTATGTAAAAGATAGTTTTCCAAGAGTGATTTAGATCTGCGTAGTGATATATTTCTTTGGGAGTCAACGAATTGTTTCTTAAGAGCAACAAGTTTTTCACTTGATCTAGTCAACTACCAGTGGTGAGCTAAAACTTTATATTTCGTTATTTCCTTTGTCTGATTATTCTCCGAGTTTCATGACGGGTAAAATCCCTTAATATTTTCGACTTAAATAAACTCTTTTTATTTATATTTATTTAGGAGTCTCAACAACTTATTTCTTAAATTAAGTTTAAGATGGGGGTCTGCAACTGATATCGGGGCGCAGACCTCACAGAGTCATTCATCGTCTACCAGTTTAAGGAACAGAACCTCTCGGTCAGTGGTGAGGCTTCTATATGTTATAGGATTTAAGCAAATTATTATGTCACACACGACGTTATAAACTATATATACACCCCGCGACAAAAAGATAGGTACAAAGGGTTTTTTCTTTGGTTTTTCATAAAATAACATTATCTAAATTGTGCTTATCATTTATTATTATCATAAAACAACACTATTCCCGGACTAATTTTTGTTTTAAGACTAATTTAGAAAAGCTTTAACCCATTAACGCGCACTGTCTTCGCTGAGAGGACGCAAACTTTAAGGCTGCGAGGCTGCAAAAATTCATTCCGGAGAATTTTTAGAAAAAAATTTACGTTTATAACATAGCAGAAAAGGCCTGTTTTTTTAACCTTAAAATTTAAAATTTCTTTTAGTTTAATTTAGTTCATGAATTCCGGTGGCAGTATAATTTAAATGATCCGAATTGTCTTGCGCCGCAAAGGGTTTAAGACTAAAATTTTTCTAATTTAAGACTACAGTTCGCAACAAAAAGATAGGAACAAAGGGTTATTTTAAATTTTTCATAAAATAACATTATCTAAATTGTGATGATCATTTATTATCCTAACAAAATATTATCATATAAAAAACATATCACACATTTGAATCGTATTCAAAATATCCATATTCAAAATAATCATATTAAAAAAAAAAAAAAGAAAAACTTTGTTCCTATCTTTTTGTCCCGGTGTGTAGTCTTAAATTAGAAAAATTTTAGTCTTAAAATTTTTCTAAATTAGTCTTAAAACAAAAATTAGTCCGGGAATAGTGTTATTTTATGATAATAATAAATGATAAGCACAATTTAGATAATGTTATTTTATGAAAAATCAAAGAAAAAACCTTTTGTACCTATCTTTTGGTCGCGGGGTGTATATAGTTTCATTCTAATATTATTAAAAAAACAAAAAGCTTTTTAGATTATAAAATAAGTATGTTATAGCCGTCACAAAACTTTCTTCTATATTATTGTATAAGTCATTGCCACTTACTGTTTAATATGAAAAAAAAAAAAAAAAAAAAAAAACTTAATCATAACTTCTCACATTAAAGATTTTGCATATGAAATTTGGTGCAATTTTAATCAACAAATGCTGAGATTTGCAATGTAGAAAATCATAGAAGATGAATAATAACAGTGCCAACTGTCGGCCGATATACACTCAAATTAAATGAGCATTCGTTTTCATAATGGTTATTTCACATATCAAGTTTGATCAATTATCGAGTTTTATATGCCACAGTAGTTGAGATTTAGCCTCCCTGTAAATTTATGTTACGATGCAACTATATATATAAATGTACAGTCGGTAATAAAAGTATCCGAACACTAGCAAAAATTCCTATGTAAAAAAAGTAGAGTTAATACTGTTTTGTTAAATAAATCCTTGTCGAATCATGTTCTCAGACTGACTAAGAACATGATTCGACAAGGATTTATTTAACAAAACAATATTAACTCTACTTTTTTTTTTTAATCTAGGAATTTTTGCAAGTATTCGGATACTTTTGTTACCGAGTGTATATGTAATTTTGTGCAGCAGTTCCTGAGATACAATTAAAATAAAATTTTTGTCATGCACACAATGACACACAAACAGACACACATATGGACAGAGAGACATTTTCTAAAAATGGTGAGAACGGACCTCTCAAACTATGTACAGTCGGTAACAAAAGTCTCCGAATACTAGCAAAAATTCCTATATAAAAAAAGTACACTTAATACAGTTTTGTTAAATAAATCCTTGTCAAATCCTGTTTTTAGACAGACTAAGAAAAGGATTCGACAAGGATTTATTCAACAAAACTTTATTAAGTGTACCTTTTTTATATAGAAATTTTTGCTAGTGTTCGGAGACTTTTGTTACCGACTGTAAATCAATGGAAAATCGGAAGTCAATAGTTTTTACGAATCCAAAACTTTCTTCTATTCAATATAGAAGAAAGGAAAAATAAAAAAAAATTCATGCAAATTTAAATATATGATTATTTAATACAATTTTTTTTTTCTTTTTTAAGAAAAAAAAAAAAAAAAAATTAGAAGAGAAATTAAAAAAATATTCTGCACATAATCAATCAAAATGGTGAACACAAGAGGAATCTTTCAAGTGTAAAGTAACGAAAATCAATAATTGCAATACATTTCTGGTAAGGTCTATTAAATATTCTATGCACAAATACACAGAAAATTGATTTTCTGACAGATGCATTGCTTGATGATTTAATGTCTGGAATGTGCTTTAAAGCCTCTTTAAGCCTCTGAGGCATTCACTTGTTAAACATGGCGACTATTTTGATCTTTCACGTAATTTTAAACATGTTATTTCTGCTCCAGTAAATGAATGCGCATCAATAATAATTGATATTCACGAAATACGAGCAATAAACAGCTTGAACTCGCGAATAAAATGCGTCACATTTTTCGAGTACATTTTAACGCAAAATATAGTCATGGATGAATATTTAATGTCGGAGACAGATGTGAAAAGTTTAAAGTATTAAAAATAATGGAAAGAATTTATGCAAAGTAAATAATTTGTATAATTACTTCTGATAAGTGTAATGTAGAAAAGCGATAAAATAATGATAATTTGTCCCAATGGGATGAAAAAAGAATGACAGAGGAAAAATGATAAAGAGAGAATCTTACATTTTTAAATATTTAAAAGTTGTTAAATGCAATACATTTCTGGTAAGGTCTATGTACTATTCTACACTTAATACTCATACAATAAAATAAAATAAATAAATAATTTATTTTATTTGGTGTTAACTGAATAGTTTGATATCTAAAATGTGCCTCTTTTAACCCCTGAGGCATTCGTTTGTTTATTATGGCGTCTAGATTAATCTTTCACGCAATGGGCTCTTCCCACCTGACGTCAGAGGTCTCATGTTACAGATAAACAAAGAGCAGACGAAGTCTTCTATATCTATAGCAATCGCTAAAATAACACATTTTCCATTCTTATTTTTGATCAATCCGATTTAATCTGTGTTATTTTTTACTTTCTCTTACCCATAAGGTAGAGAAAGTATTGTTTTTGGGTCAAATTTTCGAATGCGAGATTTTGTTACATTTACACGTTTTGAAGTCCCCTGAATACGAAAATCATGTTTTTAGCAAATGGTCTGTGTGTATGTCTGTGTGTCTGTATGTCTGTGTGTGTGTCTGTATGTCTGTGTGTGTGTGTCTGTCTGTTATCAGCATATCTCAAGAACAAATTATGGCAGAAAGTTCAAACTTGGTATTCTAAATATGTATCATATAGGGACGCTACAGTAAGCTTTTCGTTAAGATCAAGCATGTGGTTCGTGTACAGGGACAATCAAGAGAATTCTAATACATTACGTCTATGGGGGAAATTGCAGGAAAGTAGAGTTTAACATCTATAGACTGTACTAAACCAAACGAAACGAATATATATTTTTTGTAATAGAGATAGTTAACTGGGAAAAAAAAATTGTGTATGTAGGAGCCTCGCCTCCCCCCCTGGGGGGGGAAGTCCCCCCTCGAGGGGAGTAAATTTTCATGATGGGTATCTTTCAAAAGAGCTCGGCAATACCTTTAAAACGAATGGTTGAACCATCGATCTGCGATAATTTAAAACAAAGGTATCGATTTTTTTTACTTTTAACGAAAAAAAAAAACCATAGAAAAAAAATCATACTTTTTTTTTTTTTTTTAAATATTTAGAATAAAATGGACTTTTTTTGGACATTTGGTGTTATACTACTTCTCTAATATGGAAATCGTCTGCCTTATCATAAAAGATAATTTTTTTAATAATAATTTTAATAAATTATTTTTTAAAAAGAGAATTATTTTTTAATAACCGAATTAAATTCTATATAAATGTAGGTGCATTAATGAAACGGGGAAGCCCCCCTCACACTGAACTAATTATCATATAAAACTCTTCAGAAACCTAATATGAATTGTTTAAAATAGGTTTACATAACAGTACTCGTTATCTTACCTCTTAATCTGCAAGCTGTATTTATAGTATTAAATTTCAGGGTAAGAGAAAGTCGTGTGAGTGACACATCAGATTATTTTATACATCATCATTTTTAATCCATTTGATATCATTATCCATCATCTTTTGCTTGTTGTATAAATTTACAATCATCATTTGGTTTATATTTGTTATTAATGTTGATGAATGATTTTTGCTACTTATATCATTAACAGTGCAACATCGTACGATGTAAAGGCATTTCGGAGTGTAACTAAGTTAATTAACTTGTTGTAACTAACACCTTTACGCGTTTAAATTTAACTTAAAACTTTTTAAATTAATTTCAAGCTATAATCTATGAACATTCCAGTATTTATTGCTAGATCAGTTAATGTAACAGTTACACTACAACATACAAAAATAGATTCTTACTTGTGAAAATAAATAAACACATAAAGTGTTTTTTAAAAACTATTTAACATACAAATACAATTATTCTACTGTTTACAAATGCACAATATCACTTTTATTTTATTTTAAATAAAATATTAATACTTTTGTTCTTAAGAACAATATTTAACAACAGAATTAGCTTCTTTGTTTCTCTATTGGGTTGGCAACTAAGTTCCCGCCGTTTTTTTAAATTGGAAAAGTCTGTATGACATTAAATACTTTTGGCACGAAGTTGTACATCATTCGAAAGAGAATATATTGTTCTACCTAAATATATGTTTCGTTGATACTAAGATAAATTTTCTTGTTATTTACAGATCATTAACATGGAATGTCAAGTTGAAAAGAATGAGCATTTTCGACACCTCCTTTTTTTTGCCTTTAATCAAGGCTCTGAGGCTGCAGAAGCTGCTCGCAACATTTATGCTGTGTATGGAGTGGGTGCTACAGCTGAAAGAACCGCCCGTGATTGGTATGCGAAGTTCAAAAAAGGAAATTTTGACCTCAAAGACGCACCTCGTTCTGGCCGTCCAGTTGAGTTCGATAAAGAGTGATTGAACCACCTTTTGCATGAAAATCCGCGTCAAACAACAAGGAAACGGCAAAGACAATGGATTGCTCCCACACTTCTGTAGAGAAGCATCTTTACTCGATGGGCAAAGTTCAGAAGTGTGGAGCATGGATGCCTCACACTTTAAGTGTGAGGCTTAAACGGCGGGAACTTAGTTGCCAACCCAATATATCACGTGAATGAGAAGACGACGCTGGGAAGAGCCCATTCTAAGAATGTCACTTCTGTTCTAGTAAATGAATGCACGAAAATATCAATTGATATTAACTAAATATAAGAAACTAAGAATTTGAATTGACGAATAAAATGCGGCATATTTTTCGACCACCTTTCAAAGAAAATGTTTATAGATGAAGATTTAATGCCACAAACAAATATTAAATGGTGGATTTGTTTAAAATTACGGAAATAGTTTGTGTTAGTTATACACATTAGTTTACTTTGTTATGGAACATAATGTAAAAGGAGTATAAAATAATGATAAATTGTCCAAAAAGGATGATAAAAGGAAACTTTCACGTTTAACGTAACGAAAATCGATAACTGCAATTTATTTATGGTAAATGTTTTACATTGTCATTTTATACACTTCAAGATTCGTATGAACACGCCTTTTGCCCGATTCTTACCGTAGTATTTACGAAAAACAAACTTTTTTGTTAAAGTTATAGATTTATTTTATAATCGGAATTTATATATAACCCTTTGCGGCGCAGGGTAATTCGGTTCATTTAAATTACACTGCCACCGGAATTTACGAACAAAATTAAAATGAAAGAAATTTTAAATTTTTAGGTTAAAAAAAGGGCCTTTTCTGCTATGTTATAAATGTAAATTTTTGCTAAAAAATTTCCGGGATGAGATTTTGCACTTGAGAATTAAAATTAGGTGTTCCATCAGCGGGAACACTGCGACTGAAAGGGTTAAAGTCCTTTTCTTTCCAATATATTCCTTTTAAAATATCTTGGAAAGAAATTATAGAATATCCTGGATGATTTTATTTACTTAATTTTACTAACATGAGCTTACACATAAATATGCATAACTGAATTCTTAATTTTCTATTTCCACTAGTTGCATACTTGCCAACATCTTAATACTTTCACGACTGCTGACGTAGATTCACGTCATTTGAAAATGACACCGCCAGTGGGTGTTTCCTTCGCAATTTGTATGTTATTTATTTCTTAAGATTATGCCCAATATTCATATTTGTGCAGTCAATATACTATGAATACAGATACTTTGATTAGAAAGAGTATAATTATAATGTAATATCCATTTCAGTTTCGCACCCAGAATTTCTGTCTGGAGGGGGCTGAAGAATAATCGGGTCCTGTATAATAGATTTATGGGAATATACGCACAAATATACATAGTAAAGAATCTGCTTTAAATATTTCTTTTGAAATAAATAAACGAATGAATGAAATTTAATTTAAGTTGAATAGCGCAATCGAGGAATTTATATCAGTATATAACATGCTAAGTTACAGTAGTTCGGAGAGTTGGAGTTGGTACTGAGCTTGCAAACATAAAGTTGTAGGTTCATTTATGATTTAAAAAAAAAAAAAAAAAATTGTCGTGTACAATATGACAAGGTAGTGAACATAAAATTCGCCCGAAATGAAATGCCCCCCCCCTCCCCCCCATATTTCCAGTGAAAATAAAATGTGATCAAATTTAGTACTCTTTTGCGATATTTTACATGCATATGCAGTTAGCGCGTAAGTAATTAAGAAATTATAATTGTAGCCAAATAAAAGCTACAGTTGTGATATGTAGGAATTATAACAGAATTTCAGTGTAAATATTTACATAGCTATTTTTATTTAATTATCTGGAGTATAAGGCCGATGCTTCTTCTAGGTTCGGTTCGGTTAACAGAAACAAGTCGGACTCGTAGTGTACGTACGTGGGTGTTATAGTCAACACAACAAGCAGGGGGCAGAGCCTCATAATATTCTAAAACATTAATTCTAATATATAATATATTACTTAGAATTTTAATTTGTTCTGTTAGCAGATATTTCAACCATTACCTTTCTGAGTTCATTACAGGATATTGTATTCCAGTATAATATACATATATTTTGAAATTTGAATTTTTATAACAAGAAAAAATTGCATTATTCAAAAATGGAGCTTAGATCTCAGTGACATCAGAGGCAAAAATGAAAACTGCGCATGTACCTTACTGTATGTTTTACGTACCGTGATAAAAAAAAAAAAAAAAAAAAAAAAAAAAAGAAGTAAGTGACCCCACCCTCAGAAGCATCTGTAAAATATATTAACATATTTTTATCGGGTATTTTCTTATTTTGAACAGTAAACTACGCCGTTTGGCATTCCTCCAAATCGTTATATTTTATAGAGAAATAATTTTACGTATTTGTGATTAAATCAATTAAATTTTATCTTCAGCAATTGATGCGAAATTTCACTAGTATGTATATGTGCTAAAGGCATATAAAGTATTTAACGAATATGCAAATGCCATTTTTTATTTAAAATATTGTTTTAGAGGAACGACTAAGAGCAGGGCTAATTTTTATTTTATATCAACCGAGAATTTTCCTTTGCCAATGTGAATATGTTAATTTTGCCCAAGGACAAAACAAACTTTCACAAAGATGCTATAAATACTCATGAATTAAAATATAAAATTGTATGAGCCTGGTATCCCAATTTTCTGACAAATACCTCTATACTTACTTCCACATGAGATTGCTTCTTCTGCCCGACTTTTTAGATACTCCCTCGATTTCATGATAACAGCATTGGCGTACCAAGAGGGGGCGGAGGGGGCAGTCTGCCCGGGCCTCTGGTCACGAGGGGGCCTCCGAAGGATTTAAGTATATTTATCTAGTAAAGTTGTCATTATTTTAATCTGATTGTGTCAATATTTATCGTGCCATATTTTAATCTGAAACACTGCCTGGAATTCCCCTATAAACCGTAGGTTTCTGTCTAATGAGCCTTAATATACAAAATGTGACCATAAAGTGACAACTCCAAAACCAAAAAAACTAATTTTTGCCAAGCCTGACCAATGCCCCTGCCATTCTTGTTTGTTTGGCTTCTGAATAAATCTTAAAATTAACTAACTTCATTGCTTTTTTATTGTAATAAATTTGTAAAGAATTGCCGGGGGGGGGGCTCAGTGTAGTAGGACTCCAGTTAGGGGGGCCCCAGTAAGGTTTTCGCACTGGGCCTCGAGAGTTGTAGGTCCGCCACTGGATAATAGTATATGCTTTAGGAACTTAGAAGCTCATTTCTAAAAACTGCAATGGAATGTCTAATATTCCAACTAAAAAACAAAGAACTAGTTCACTGTTTTTGTGTTTGAATGTAAGGATTTCAAAAATCCCTAATATTTAATGTTTAATTTATACACTTTATTTTTGCTTACAATATCTGTGTTTGAATATTTTTTTTTTTCATTCATATCTAAAATTTTTACGATGTCAGCTGGTTCTGGAGGGGGCTTGAGCCCCCTAAGCCCCCTCCGTGGGTGCGCCACTGATCCATTTGTATTATAAATATGAATACAAAAAAATTTCTTCTGAAATATTGTAACTTTGGAGAATAATTCCTACACAGGAGGACCTTACTGTAAAAGTGTGAAAAAGACAAAAACATGCTGTCACGAAAGTGTTAATTATAAACCAGAATATTTTTAGTACACGCCCCTTTTTTCCACAGCAGTATATTTTTAGATCAATTTTCTCCAAATTTAAATACTATTAAATAAGAAGAAAAACACTCAAAAAAAAAATACTGGTGTGGAAAAAGGGGTGTGTACTAAAAATATCTTCCGGTTCACAATTAATATGTTGGCAAATGTAGAATTGAAACTAAATCTATATCCCGTATATTGGAAAAGATTTTTTCTTACTTTATTCCAAACGGCTCAGTGGTATTGGTGAAGACAGATTCATAGCTGCCAATATTTTAATTTATTCCGGAGTACTTTTAGCCCCGCCTTTATTTCGTACCACTTATTTTTTTTTAAAGTAATTTTGTCTTATTTTATCGAAGTTATATATTGAAGAAAATTTTTCTATAAATAAAGTGGTGCGAAATAAAGGCGGGGCTAAAAGTACTCCTGAATAAATTAAAATATTGGCAGCTATGCAGATTGAAAGTTATTTCGTCTAATAAATACATAATTGCCAGCATTTTAATTTGATGCAGAGTATTTTTAGCCACCACCTTTATTTCGTATCATTTTAATCATAGAAATTTTTCTCTCCAATATATAACTTTAGTGAAATAAGAAAAAATTACTTTTATAAAATAAGTGGTATGGAATAAAGGCGGGGATAAAAATACCCCGGAATAAATTAAAATATTCGCATCTATGGATAAATACCATCTTATTCAACTCTAAAATTTCCATTACTATCCCTATTTTCCTAAATTACATATAAAAGGAATATTTTAGGTGTGTAGTAGACAGTAAAACGAAGGAGTGAACAAGGGTTTATTATTATTATTTTTTATTAATTAATGTGTGTTTTGTCAGGAACAGACTCTTTTCTACATACTTTGAACTGGACGATTAGAAACGACAAAATCATTCGCTCTGTCCTAAAAACAATTTTGAATCTAAAATCTTAAAAGTTATAGAAAATTAAGTATGCATTTATTATTTATGAGAAAAAGAAAACTGTCGATTATTATGTGCGTAAAATGGAATACACCAAGCAAAAAAAGGTCCATAGACTTTTAATAGATTTCAGATGACATGGAAAGAAAAAACAGTTTAAGATTAAATGTGTGTAAAAATTTGTTTCCAATATCTAAAAACAAAAACCACACGATATGTTCATATACTTTAGTGATACGTATTAATTAATATAAATACTGTAATAATATGTATGTATTTAAATGTACTGGCTCCTAATTCTTTAAATTAAACCTTTTTTATTTACAGGCTTAATCTATTTAGTAACTCTATTTATTGTATTAAATAAAAACTGAACTATAAGGGATTTTACTCACATTTTTATTTTGATTCAATCAATGCCCAATGATATTACAGTGTTTTCGCTGATTGTAAATAAATACTGATAAAAACCCCTAACATCTTTCGCTTTTTTTTTAGAAGAACTTAAATTATGTTTATCCTATCTCTTGTAACGTTTTGAATTTACATAATATTTGTTTGGGGTTTTCATACAAGTTGCTCAATTCCTTTGACTATTAAATTATGCAAATAAATTTTTACAAAACTTGTGCATGCGTAGTTAAAAACTACTTAGTAAAAGTGCTCGTATTTCGTAGGATATTTAACATTTTTTCATTCTGATTGCTGTATGCTGTGTCTAATGCAGTATGCCATAGCACTGGGTCTATTACCCTATGTGTTATAATTAAAAAAGTGGAAATTGTTTTTGCAATTTTTTAAAGAAACCATTACATCTCCATGAACATATGTGGTAGCCTCATAAAATTTTATACGGATAACGAGAAAAGTCCTCATAATCACATGCTACAGCCAAAACGCATATAAAGCATTACCATTTACAGGGTGATCCAAAACATTTTGATTTTGTTGAATTTTTTACTGATCCTCTTTTCCCTTTCATGACACAACTTTTACTATAAAATATGAGGTATTACAAGTTCTTTACACTACCAAAGTTTCAAGAAGATTCCTAATGAACTTTTTAAGATATTTGACAAAACGTAAAAAAAGCGAAAGTGTTCACATTATTGGGTTCAACATCATGAGCTACGTGTATAAGGAAAATAAATTATCTGGATAGACGAAATGATCGAGAATTTTTAGTCTATTCTTTTCTAAATAGTGAAGTAATATTAAGAATCCTTTACATAGCGATAAATTCTGATTTGATTTCCTAGAATTGGGTCAAAAACAAAGATTCCAGTTACTAAAACTCACCTCTTGTATTCGTATTTGCAGAGATTTTCACACAAGTTAAAAACTGCGATAATACAGGAATACGATCAAAAATTCTGATAGGGATTTCTAGAACTCGCTATCGAAGGACCTAGAATTTATAAGGATGATATGACATGTAACTATATTTACTAGAGATACAATTAATATCTAGATGTCTGTCACAGAATTATTTTCAATGAAATGCTATTTATTTATTTATTTCTTTTTTCCTTCATGTGTAATTAAAATGAACCTACTTTAAAGAAATTGATAGGTTTCCGATATCTTTAAAAGGAAAATCTTTAAAAGAAAAATATAACAAAATTCATGTTTATACAGGGTGACAAGAAATAACTTGGACGAAGTTTCAAACGAAATATCTGTAACTACCACTATCGCAAACTCATTTTGGAAGATGTTGTCTTACTTTGGTCGCAAAAGTTCTTTGGAAATAAAAGATGGACCTTCCAACAGGATTCCGCACCTGCACACAGAACTAAAGGCACTCAAGATTGGTGTAAGACAAAATTTCCTGACTTCATTGGAGCTCAAGAATGGCCACCATATTCCCCAGATTTGAATCCAATGGATTATTCTGTTTGGTCCATCTTGGAGACAAGGGTGTGTGCTAAACATCATAAAACTTTGGCATCTCTAAAGGAATTCTTATGCAAGGAATGGGATAAAATATCAATAAATGAGTTGCGGCCCATAGCCGAAAGTTTTGTGACACGTTTAAAGCTTTGTATGAAGGCTAAAGGTAGTCACTTTGAAAATTTGTAAATATAATAGACAAAATAATGTATTCATATTTATTGAAGTTTGGTCATAATATATTCATTAGCATTAAAGTTATAATGTATCATGTGTGTCCAAGTAATTTCTTGTCACCCTGTATAGTATATATGTAAATAGACATGCGATTTTTATTTTATTTTTTCCAAAAACTAATTAAATTTCAAAATCTATACTGAATTCTCTAATGTATGTTCTATGAAACAATCAAAAAATATATTAGGTTTTTTCTTAAATAACTATAAAAATTTTGACATTTTGCTGGTCATGAATTCACAGAAAAACGCAAACTGAGAAAACGCAATTTAACCCATTTTATCCCAATTTATTTATTTTGCTCAAATTTGATAAAAATTATATTTTTTTAAGGTTAATTAAACCTAATTAAACTAAATACAACAAAATTTGAAAAAAAAAAAAAAAAATGCTGTATAAGAAATCTCATCCACCTTGTACGCAGAGGATGAAATTTGCACTTATATGTTTCAGTGTTCTCTTCAATAGTGAAAAGTGCTTTCCGAGTATAAAGTTTTGCTTTATCTGTATAATACTTTCTTATTTACACGATAGTTCTCCAGAAAGAATTTTCTACCGCAAAGAGAAAATAAACCACGCCCCCTAATGTAATGATTAAACAAAGATTCCAGATGGAAGAGGAGGAGGAGTAGGTGAGACACATAACACGCTAGCAGAAGCTTATATACACCATTATATATTCCAGCTGACAAAACATTCGCACCAAGCAAATTCTGATTTGTATATGCTATATTTCAGCTGTCCTTTAAATAGGACAATCGGATAAAATGGGTTAAAGATGTCAAATCTATATGTTTGTTTGTTTGTTTATTGATAACGTATACATCAGATTTGTATGCTTGACACGTAGTCCGCTCGTATAGCTTCGTCAGATAATTACAGATAGCACATGACAGAATTACAATACGAAGAAATGGAATAACAACCAGGGCCAGCGCGGGAATGGAACCCGCTCTCCTACGCTCGAAAGCGATTAGCAGTGTGGTGACATAACCACTCGGCAATGGAGGGTCCGTCAAATCTATAAACAAAAATAAAACAAAATAAGATAAACATAAGCATTGTTGCCTGAATGTATATTTTGTTGAACAAAGCACATAATAAAAATCAATTTATAAATATTAAACGAAAATATAAACTTTCATATGAAGCTTTTAGTGGGGTCAAGTCAAAGATGCCAAGACCCCCATAAACACAATAACTACCCAGATTTTTTTCCCCTTAATTTTCCCATGTTTGTATTAACTTCTATTCTTGTTTGTTTGTTTGCTTGTTTTTCTGGTACAAATCTTGTAATCGAATTTTAACTAACTTCCCTACTAGCTAGACATTCAAAACCCAGTGACAACACAATACTTCGAAGTCCCATTTTCGAATTTTTGATTAGTTTTCTTATAATTAATTAAAATATGAACATAATAATAACCTCCTAATAGCGTTAAAATAGCCATTAAAATAGTAGTTATAATTTAATTGTTGCCAAAAAAAAAAAAAAAAAAAAAAAAAATTACGAGTTCATTTTCTTTTGACATAAAAATAAATACATTTAATTAAACGTGAATATTAAAAAATTATAAAAAGTTAAATTATGTATCTCACAAAAATTGACGTCATTATCATTTAAAAAAAAAATATGCACATTGATAAGAGCTCTATGATTCATCAGAAAATTTAAAACATGGTATATAAAAGGGTTTTCTTTATATCTTATAATTATTTAGGATGAGGTAAGCAAAAGAAAATTGAGTTAATAAAGAGAAATATATACATACACCAAAACTAAATTCAAAAACTGGCGTGCAGTCAATAGAGAAATTAAAACTTCTTCACACACTATAAATTTTAAATCAGCACAACCGGTTTCAAAAGGACCGGTTTCAAAAGGCAAAGCAAGACAGTCTTGCTTTGCCTCCAAGGCAGTAGCACGTGTCTGCACCTGATGAAGAAAGGCTACGTCCTTTTGAAACCGGTTGTGCTGATTTAAAATTTATGGTGTGTGAAGAAGTTTTAATTTCTTCCTATACACATACAGTCGGTAACAAAAGTGTCCGAACACTAGCAAAAATTCCTATGTAAAAAAAGTACACTTCATACGGTTTTGTTAAATAAATCCTTATAGAATCATGTTCTTACACTGACTAAGAACAGGATCGACTAGGATTTATTTAACAAAACCGTATGAAATGTACTTTTTTTACATAGGAATTTTTGCTAGTGTTCGGACACTTTTGTTACCGACTGTATATATAAAGTAATAAAAATAATAATAACAAATATCGATGGTATAGTCTAACTCCTATTGCTACAATTATATTTATAATAAAATACCTAAGAAAGGTTTTTCAAGGGATAAAAGTAATAGACATATTTAGAAAGATATTATTTTTAAATAAAAAATAATTTTAAGTATAAAATTATTTCTTGAAATCTACTCATTAATCTTCAGAAGTTTTCAAATATTGTACAAGCTAAGCAAGGAAATCATGCCCATTCTTAAATTTAATAAACAAGTATTCTACAAGTGCAAAAAAAGGAACTAAATCGATTTATTAAATGAATCGTAGCAATTTCTTTTCGTTTCTGGTAGATACAATTTGATTAGGTGGCCATGCATAAGAATTCCCTTTATTATCAAAAGTAATACTTCGCGATGCTCCTTAACCAAATTACGTTTCCCTTTATGGAATCTGTAATCGCGTTACTGATGACAAATTGTGAATGTTTCTGCTAATGTTGTCTGCATTGTTCAATTCAAAGTAGATAGATTTTGCTTTTGATCGGAAGAAATTACTTTTGTATAAAGTTTGCAGTTATGTTTTCGTCAGTATTTCTCGTACAATAAAGTTATGATTTCTTTCCTTTCCTTTCTTTCTTTTTTTTTAATAAGATTTTTTAATGTCGTAAATATTAACAGTTTTTTTTTTTTTTAAATAAAATAATTGTTTAAACCAGTAAAATTATTAAAAGAAAGATTTGGGCAAAAAGAAATAGAAATACAATAATGCGGTTCAAAATTGGTACAGATACCTTTTAGAAGCCTGCAAGTCGAATGGGGATATTTTCGAAAATGTAAAGTTATTAGGATGGCCGGAAAGGGGGGGCAGACAGGCAAGAAAAATAAAATAGAGTTAGATCATTCAAAATTGTTACATAGTGGTTTTCGATACCTACAAATGGATTGCGGATATTTTCGAATTATTAAAATTATTGGGAGGTGCGGGAAGGGGGGGGGGAGTAGAGGGGCAAAAAAAAAAAAAAAGAGACAGATCGTTCAAAACTGGTGCATAGAGGTTTTTGATACTTACAAATCGATTGTGGATATTTTCGAATTTGTAAAATTATTAGGATAGACGGGAGGGGGTGTGCGAAAGGGGAAAATAATAGAAATAAGAGTTAGAACATTTTGGGAATTTTTTCCGAAGGCAGTAAGAACCCGGTGCGACATTTTTCCTAATCAGATTTTGTTTCTCTTTTTTTTTTTTTCATGTGATAAAAATTAATGCAATTTTGAGGATTCAGTAATTATAGTCATTCACTTAAAAATAGGGACCAGCGAAGCGGGCGTCGCCTGCTAGTCTATATATAAAATCGTTTGTCCTGAGTGACTCAGTGATTCATCCTTGCCCAGCCGAAACCCCTGGACCTAGAAGCATGAAATTTTGTGACAATGTTCCTTCTGTTACGTAGACATCCACTAAGAAGCGATTTTACAAAATTCGCCCCCCCCAAAGGGGGGAGGGGTGGCAAAACGTGATTTCGCAAAATCCTTCATATATCAAACAAAAAAACAGATATCCGTAATTTTTTTGCTTTAAAACATAGCTAACACAAATACCTAAAAATCTATGGAATTTTGGAAATTCGGTCTAAAAGAAGGGGTGCGTGGCGAAATGCGATTTCACATGCGCAAAAAGTGATTTCACAAAAAACCTTCATATATCAATGAAAAAAAAAGAAAAAAAAAGAAAAGAAAAAAAAAAAAAACAGTAAAATTTTTGCTTTAAAATTTAGCTAACATAAAAACCTAAAAATCAATTTCTGGAATTTTAGAAATTTAGTCCCCAAGGGGAAGGGGAGGAAGCTAAACGTTATCTATATTATATATTCTATGTAAGTAATATAGATATTTCTTCTATAAAATAGATTTAAAATCATTTATTTTAATTTTTAATTGTTGCCAAAGAAGTTTACGAGTTAATTTATTTTTCGACATATAATAAAATATATTTTCACGCGAATAATAATAATAATAAATTAAATATTAAATTTGACGTCATTTTCAAAATTAAATAATAATAAAATGAAAGCTAATTCAGATCTGTAATAAAGAGCTTTATTTATTGATAATCCTGGGTATTTTTTAAACTTTTGATGCCGAAGTAGATAGGACAATTTTCGCCAAGGAACTTTTTTTCGTGACAGCCACCTTAAGCCAAGTAGTCCATAAAAGATATAAAAAAAGACGGAACTTTGCGAAATATCTCCATCGAATGAAATTGCAAATGGGAAGACCAGACTTGAGTAAAAAAAAAAAAAAAATCATTGTCTGCGATTTTGGAATTTTAGATTTTTAAGGGGGGGGGGAAGGAAACGATTTTAGAAGGTAAATTTAACAAAATATGGATTTTCGAGTAAAACTCCACCAATAATAGCACAATTATATTAAAAAAACGCCAAGCGTCTTCGTGAGGATATTTCCGAAAACTTATTATTTTTTTGCGTTTTTCGATTTTGGGGGAGGGGGGGGGGGAGTTACAAGGGGGAAAATTCATGTTGTGTAGCCTTTAGACCGTACCTTATCTTCATTTTCTTCGTTGTCATATGAATCCGCTCCCGAGCAAAGTTGTGTACGTCCTCAAATCGTGCCTGAAGATCTTGGATGTACTCCTCGGGCGATAAAGGCGCATCGGGTGGACAACCAAACAGGAGATCACATGGGAGAAGAAGTTCATATCCAAACAACAACTCGGCTGGAGTATAGCCGGTGGTTTCATGGACAGCACTTCTATAAGCCAGCAGGAACAATGGCAACTTCAAGTCCCAATCTTGCTAGTTCCTTGATACTAGAAGAGAGAGGTTATTCAGGATGGTACGGTTGAACCTCTCGACCATGCCGACCGACTGGGGGTGTAAGGGTGTTGTCTGGATTTTGTCTATGCCGAGTAATTGACACAGTCCTTTGAAAACAACAGTGGTAAAGTTCGTACCTTGGTCGGTATGAAGCTGTAGAGGCATGCCGTACCTTGACACCTATTGCTGCACTAGGACCTCTGCGACTGTACATGCCTCTTGATCGGGAATGGGATATGCCTCAGACCACTTGGTGAAATGGTCCATCACGACGAGGATGTATTTATTTCCACTGGAGGTCTGTGGCAAAGGACCCAAGATGTCGAGTGCAATCCGTTCAAATGGTGCTCCCACGTTATACAGTTGCAGTCGTCCTCGACTTTGTTTCTGCGGGCCTTTACGTCCTGCACAAGCATCACAGGATTTACACCATTTCTCCACATCCTCCCTTGCCTTGCACCAGTAGAAGCGTTCCCGAACTTTCTGTTTTTCTCTTTTCTTAAGTTTTCCCCTGGTCTCTGATGACGGGACCTTCGCTGGAGTCGACTACATTCTTTGGACCATTGCTCTCCAAAATGTAGCTCTAGTGCTCTGGTTAAAGCTTCGAAGTCATATCGCTGTTCCTTTGAAAGGATCTCCAGAATATCTGCGGCGTCGCCCCGCAATGACCCCACCATATGAGCCGTCTTTGCAACAGAGTCCCAGCCGTTAGCTTCAGCTACGATAGAAAACTGCGTCTTATATACATGCCAGGAGGAACTGCCATCGTAGGTGGATAGCTTAATAAATTCCTGATTCTGGATTCTTCTTTCTTTCGTTTCAGTTTTCTGGGGCATGGATTCTAACTTTTCTTCCACTTTTCTCTTCAAATCTTCTTCTATTCTCTTCAATTTACCTTCTATCTCTGAAAACCTTCCTTTCAGTTCTTTATCAAAATTTTCTTTAGCTTTCTCCTCGAAACTCCGTTCTATCCTCGTAACACTCTCTTCAATCTTCATAACATTTTCTTCTATCTTCATAGCTTTCTTTTCAAAACTCTCTTCTATTTTCAAAACTTTCTCTTCAAAATTTTCTTCTATCGTTATAACTTTCTCTTCTATTCCATCCATTCTGTTTCCCATCACCGTTAATTTACCCTCTATTGATATTTTCACCGTTGAAAGCTCTCTCTTCATCTCATCTTGATTAGATTTGATTTCTTCGGTCAAACTGTCTTCCATCTTTTTCTGAACTGCTTTCATTTCCTTCATTTCTTCAGTCAAGCCGTCTTTCAATTCTTTTTGTCCGGTTTCCAAACTTTCTTTCATTTCTCTTTGTCCTGTTTCTATTTTCTCTATCAATCCAGATCTTAACTCATTCATCTGGGCAGTTAGACCTTCCAGAAGCTTCTTCATTTCTTGCTGCATAGCTCTAGTTATCACCATTCACAGACAACCCCACTCCTGACACCAGAAATGTTGCGTACTTGGGGGTTCGTGAGTTGTCCGAGTATGAAAAGCGAAACTTACAAAAATTCAGTAATTTATTCACAGAAAGTTCCATAAAAATACAGGTCTATAAACCAAGTATCAGCTTCAATTTAGCCAGTAAACACAGCTTAAACAACAGCTGTCAATAGCAAATCCACAGTACAAACTGTATAGCAATAAAACTTAAAGCAAGTCTCTTTCAAAGAGGCTCAAATCAATGCAAGCATTAGCGAAACTGACTGACTCTGATCTCAGGCTGAACTGAACTGACTGCCTTGGCGAAAAAAAAAAAAAAAAAAAAAAAAACAGCCCTTATATACCCCTGTAGAAAAGTGTAAAAATTTCCGTATCTCATCAGCCAATGATATTAGAGCTTCCATATTTGGTATATTCCTAATAAGGATTTACTCGCCAAGGTGGGAAAACTCGCTAAATTTGGCGCAAAATCCATTACCTGCCTTATTGAAGCTTTTTAATGCGTTTTTAAGGGAAAATAAGGCTATTTTAACGCTAATACGGCTAAAAATACACAAAATTAGCACTTTATCAACTTACTAAGCCTCTTTAAAAGAATTTATACAAAAATAAACACAATTATTTACAATTTTGTAGCAGTATGCAATATGCTCTTTGATGAGATTTTGCAAAACTTTCAACTTTAACCACGAGGGAGGGTGGGAGAGTAAAAATCAGGTAAGAGTGGCTCCAGAATCGACTGTGGCGTGCGGGCATACCGCTACAGAAAATAGCAGGAACATAAACTTAGATTTTGACTAATTTCAATGATTTTTTTTTTTTTTTTGTATTAATAATGATATGGTGTATTGAGGATACATTTTAATATATTGACCAGCGAAATGGGCAAAGCGCGCTAGTTAAAGCATAAAATTTTGATTTATACATTTCATTTGCATTTTTCAATCAAATTACAAAAATTTTATCCTATTTGACTTGTAAATTTATAAACAAACAAAGTCTTAGTAAAACAAAACAGTTTTATGAAATATAATGGAATGGAAAAACAGACCAGTCAAAATGTGTACGGACCAGTGAAATCTGAAAATTACTGGTCCTACTTACCAGTAACTTTATTTTCTTAATTTCTACCCCTGTATATATATATATATATATATATATATATATATACAATGGCAGCACTATTCATGTTACAATAATTATGAATAATAATCTGAATCCTTTTTAGGACTTGAATCCTTATCTGAATCCTTATTCTATCTGAATAGCTCTGCGAATCCTTTACTTTTCTCCATGTTCACTGCAATTTTGAACTGATTAACTGTGCGTTTAACTGATATCTGATAGTGAAATTTTTAAATGTGTCTCATTTATTCTAACTTTGAGTTGCATCCGTATCAATAATAATTTTTAAAGTAATTTTATATTATTATTTGTAATGGTGATTTTATTTTGATCTACAATTTTAAATGGTTTTGGTTTATCATTTTCAGGTAACAGTTTTATTTTGATCTTCGTTTTTTCTGGTTTTACTATGGGTGTTTCGGGCCTGTGAACAAAGAACTTCTTAGCTTTTGCTTTCTTCGTGACAGAAAAACATCCATTTTTTAGCATATTTGCATTCCACCAGGCCCTTGAAAACGTTAGAATGCAAATAATGCTTTTCTCATTCCAATTTCCAATAATTCATTTCGATTTTTCTTTAATTCTTTTTTGGTTTGATTTGGGTGGTCTTCGCTTATGATCCGAATAATTGTTTTAATACTGAAGTTAAATCATCTTTGAATTTCAAATGTTTGCACTGATAATATTGTATTACTATATATATATATACAATATACACACACACATACAGGGCGCAAAGCGAAGTCGCGAGGAGGCCTTATTCTCCGCGATCACTTGTCTCAGACGTACATTTCTAATTACAAAATGTTTTTAAAAATCTAAAAACTTTTAATATGGCATGTTTAAATTTAAAAAATCAATTTCTTGAAGGAAAAAAAAACTAACTTTTTTTTCAGTCCCCAGGTCTCTATAACTATATTTAGAAAATATTGACACTCATTCAAACATATATGACACAGAATGTTTCACTTTTGTGCACCCAAATTGGAACGAGATATTTAGTTCGGGATTTTTCCACATTTTTCGACCTTCATTAAGGGGTCGGTTAAAAAAAAAATCCTTAATAAAGCCCAAGAAAATTTGAAAAAATCCGCAATTTTGAAACTAAATATCTCGGTCAATTTAAGGTGCATAGAAGTGAAACTTTTTGTGTTATATTTGTTAGGATGAGTGTCAACATTTTCTAAATACGATTATAGAGACCTGGGGATTATATAGAAAGTTAGTTTTTGTAATTTTCAAAAAATTGATGTACAAAAATATTATAGAGTTATGCAGATATAAATTCAACTTAATTACTGTCAAATCGTGAGGAATTTACATAATATATATTCATCAAAATCTTTAAAACAGAAAATTATTCATAATTTCCCTATTTTTGTCTTCTGAATAAGTAGAAAAAAAAAAAGTTCTGTGCTATTTTTCAGGAATACAACTTTGTATGAAAAGATTTTTATGTTATGTACTTTTTGAATGAATTGCATTTAAAAACTGCCCAGAAATACTTTTATTTAAAGAATTCATTTCCCTTTCAAATAGCTTTGTTCGTAAGGAAGTGTTATTTTTTCCTCCTTGGTTTACAGTTTACACTAGATGCACAAACTAAATTACATATTCTTTTCCCAGTTTTTAGAAATAACACATTTTCTACTGTTATTTACATTTTTATGAGTTAATATTTTTATCATGATGGAAAAAAGTTTTTTTAGATTTTTCATTTTTCTGAATGCAGATTTAATAAAAGTTTTATAATTTGTATGTATAAATATACACTTTTGTGTGTGTGCGCATATATATATATATATATATATATATATATATAGTATATATATTATAATATATGAAATCTATGTATAACAAGGATAGATACAAACAAATAAAACATAAGTAACATGAGAAATAATGATTAATCCAAATTATTTAACTAAATAGAAGAATTAATTTGAAATACTTTCCCTGTTACAACATCGTTTTCAAGGGCAAATTGTTTCAAGAAGGCCAAAAAATATTAATATATTTCTGATAATAGCAATGGATTAAAAAAATCCAAAATATCGTTATTAATTTGCCCGACATCTCAGACATACAAAAATTGTCTTACACTTTTTAAAAAATGAGTTCCGTTTTAAGTACGTTTAATGTATGATTATCTTAAATATAGTTTTTTTTTTTTTTTTTTTCATAATAAATGTAAAATTTCTTGTAAGTGGGACAAAATAAAATATCATTAAATGATTTTATTTACGATCTTAATAATGCTAGATGGTGCCAAGTTTGTTTTCAAAAAGCTCGCAGCTAATGTTAAAAAGCGACATTATTTGTTAGCGGAATGTAATTTGTACAGATTAAGAAGAAAAAAAAAATAAAATAAAATAAATAAAATAAAATTTAAGTAAATAAATTAATTGAAAGTGACGACCTCTTTCCAAAATTTAATTTATACTTAAAGGTCTGAAAATGACTTAATATCATTCGAAGAATCTGCCCCCTATATATGATTTAATAAATTGCAATAATAAAATCCGTAATGAATAAAGGGTTTCTATAAGACATTTCTAATACTGCATAAAAAAAAAAACCGACATTATTTTTAAGTATACGGTCTAACATTAACTAAATCTTCATAAAAGAAAAACACTCAGCAATTGAGAGGGCACAGTCTATAATTAAAACTGAAATTACCTCGAAATTTCTTCTGAATTTTATCTTACTTAACGCACCCTTGGATTGTAATCTACAAAACTAAAAGACTATCCCCTGAATTTCTGCCTTTTTGAAGTGAAAACATCTTTAGGCGCGTTGCTTACTTTTGGGTGAACAAAAATCATGAAACTCGCGTCATCGTCAGCGAAGGCTTTCCATGAGAAGAAACATATTTTTTACCAATTTATATTATCGAAAGTGGAATTCGAGATTTCAGCCAATTTACACGTTTTGAGGTCTCCTGAATTGATTTTCTTTTGTATCTCAGCTACTAATTAAAATAATTTCATAAGTAATATATCATTTGAAAGCTTTGTTGAATTGGAATCGAACAGTAGCTTACAGAAATTTCTACCGCCAGATGGCGCTGTAATATTTTAAAATTTCAATATTTCAAATTCTAATTATGATTAAATTAATTTTAATGCATCATTCGAAAGATATTTTAAAGTTCTTTTATATTATCGATAGTGGAATTCGAGATTTCACCTGATTTACACGTTTTGAGGTATCCTGAATCGGTTTTCTTTTGTATCTCAGCTACTAATTAAAATAATTTCATAAGTAATCAATATTTTTACCTAAAATAAGGCGTAGTTTATTTAATATGGGTAGCTACAAATATTGTGCCGAATCATATAATACAGATCATAAACATTTTTTTACAAACCAAAAATAATTCGAAAATAATAATCTAATAGCTCGACGATACAATTCACAAGTTACTTAGTTTTCACTTCTATCGGCAGTCCCCAAAGATTGCTTTTAGTTTTTTTTTTTTTTTTTTTTTTTTTTTTTTTTGGTAAGGGGAGGGGGGGGGGTTCAAAAATCACATTTTGGTAGAGGACGGCACTAATTCTTTTTTGAATTTTTTATAGGATAAATTATTTTCAGAGGACTAAAAATGTATCAAACTGACATACTAATTGAAATACCGATTTTGTAAGTTGCTTATCATATAAAACTGTGTTGATATAATTTCATTTTGATCTCAAACTCAAGCGATATGATTCTTTGTTTAAACATGTCTAGCTCTTTTGTTTCTTTGATAGAAATCTGTCGAATCGGCATATTATATCCCAACAGCTAATATCTCAAGTCTGTTCTTATGTTACTCTCTAAACTGGTAGACGAAAAAAGCATATTCGATCCTAGGTTGCGCTTGTCTGCCCAGCCGTATGTAATTTTCCGTGTTTTCTCCGAAACACGATTGAATACAGGTTAAGATTCCTTAGAAAGATCCCCACAAAGGGCATTCCACCCAAACCTAAGTCCTTAGCCGAGACAAAATACACCCACTATCATCATCTGTTCTTATGCTGCGTAAAACGTTTTATCATATAAAACTATGGTGACATCATTTTATTTTGGTTTAGTCCTAAAATGTGAGACAGTTACGTTGTACTTTTTTACTAATAGCACTATATAGCTGCATCCAAGTTTTTGTTTTCTTGATAGAAATACAACTTGAAAGTTATCGAAAAAAACACGCAATATAATAATTATTTTTACCTCCATTAATGGAATTTATGTTCAAGTAAAGATTATTGTTACAACCTTAAAAAAATCAATCAATCAATCAATCAATAAATAAATAAATAAAATAAAAATAAAAAAACACTATATTTTAAGGGGGATCCGGAATTTTCGCCCCCAGCATCTCGCCCCCAGCATTTCGCCCCCGGGAAATTTCGCACCCCGGAAATTCCGCCCCCGGAAATTCCGCCCCCGGAAATTTCGCCCCCCGAGTGATGTAAAATATACATATAATTACAAATAAAAATATAAACATACCTGCGGTATTTCCCAAAATATTACCATGTTTTTATTAACTTGGATTCTTCTTTGTTTTTTTTTGTATGTCCAGTACAAACCTTGCAATCGATTTTTAAATAACTTCCAAACTAGTTAGGCATTTGAAGTTTTCAGAAAAGCTCAGAACAAGGTGACAATGCATTTTTTTTTATACATTTAGCTAACTGTTTCGTGTCCCTGCTGCTTTCGGCAGCGTTTATGATTCAACAAATAATTATTTAACTAAGTTTCCGACTAGCTAGACATTTGAAACTTTCAGAAAAGTTCAGAACATGATAGCAATGCATTTTTTAAATACTTTTAGCCAACTGTTTCAGGTACCTGCTGCCTTTGGTAGCATTTACAGAAAATTTCAACAGAAAATTTATTTTACTAACTTCTCGATTAGTTAGCCATTTGAAACTTTTTTAATAGCTCAAAAGACGATAACAATGCATTTTTAAATACTTTTAGCCAATAGTTTTGGGTTCCCGCTGCCTTCGGTAGCATTCATATGAATCAACAATCGTATGATTTTCCGACTAGTTAGAAATTTGAAACTTTTATAAAAGCTCATAACACGATGACTAGGAGTTTTTTAATTCTTTTAACCAATTTTTTCGAGCTCTCGCTATCTTCGGTAGCGTTTATATGATTTAGGAACCATGTTACTTCCCGACTAGCTAGACAATGGAAAGTTTCAGAATAGCTCAGAACACGATGAAAATGCATTTTTTCGTTACTTTTAGCCAAATATATCGGGTTTCCGCTGCCTTTAGTAGCGTTTATGTGATTCAACAGAAAATTTAAAAACATGTTATATAAAAAGTTCGTTCTTTATATCTTGTAATAATTTGTTGTATAAAAATATGAAGTTTATACAATATTGATATAAGTTTTGATTTTTGGTCATAACAAGGGTTCACAAACAGCATGGCGATAAAAATATGCGTGAATGAATATTGAATATATTCCTTCACTCTAAAAAGATTTACTATTTCTCTTCTAACATCGTTCATAAATTCTGGCCGTTTTTAACTTTCAATAAGCAAAATTACTCTGCTCCTCAATCCCATCCGTGGAGGTCAAAGATGTTATGTCATGTCTTCGGACCACCTTTATGGGCGATACCCAGATCGTCGTCAATTGCCCAATATACAGCACTAGTGCGCGACGTAAAAACCCAACCATCCAACCAACCAGCTATGCTCCTCAAAGGGTTTAAGAACTGAGAATCGAAACTGAGGTTGTTTGCAAATAAAGTACATTTTCAAAAGTAACTGTTAACTCATAGCATGGGAAATTTAGTTATGTGTTTACATATATTATTTTACACTATTTATTAGTAATGGAGCATATAATTAATTAAATTGCATTAAGCCAAAATAAATAATGCTCGCTTACTAAGCATTATCTCCATTTGTTTCGTAATTCGTAAATAATTCGTCTTTTATCAATATCATTGCAGGCTTTATCTACGGGCTGAATATATAACTTTCATAACTTTCTACACACAAAAAGTATTCAAGTTTCATAACAATGTAATTACTGGTTCTATCATTAGATTTTTTTTAAATCTCTATGATGGTATGTCATATATAATAGCCAAAATCTTTGTTGTTTCGGTCATTATGAACATAATTTTCCTAAATGTCTCCAAAACGGAAAATCATATAAAGTCCATAATCATATAAATCATATAAATAGAGGTCACAACTAGATGTTATAACAAACCTATATACTAATTTTCAAAGATCTACATCTAACAGTTTTTTTTAATTATGCGAGATACATACCCCCCCCCCCCCACACACACACGTACTTACATACTGACGGCAAGAAAATTCATGTAAAATCGTTGATATCTCTGAAACGGGAACTCGTATTAAAACCAGAGCTGGAAGTGTACAACTACACATTATAACAGTTACGCATATAAATTTACAACCTTCTACGATCATTCACTTTCTGAGCTATGCAGAATACAAAATCAATTTCGCACATCGGGATTACTAACTTCCTTATAATTTGTATAAGGATGTAAATATGGTAGACTCATTTTTTTAAACGCCAACTAGCTGGACCCCGTCGACTTCGACGGTCACTTTATTGACCGTGATGTTTCAAAAATCGTTTATTAATTAAATCATTAAATTATTTATTAAATCATTATTTAAATGTATTTCAAGTTAAAACATCTAATATAATTTACAACATTTCACTTAAAAAAAAAAGAAATTCGGAAAAATGGTTATAAATTAAAATACTATATATGACATCACTTTCTACAAAGTACTGTCGATGTGACGTCAAACTGACTCCAAATAAAACAGTTGCTATTTTTTATTTTCTATTTCTTTTAATACTAAGGCTACATGTTAGCTGACCCGACCGGCGTTGCCCAGACCCATGATAATAACCTTAATTGAACCTTAAATTTGTATGATTTTATATCTTTAACTCGATTTTGTTTGAATTTCTATTTTTAAATAAAGGCATCACGAAAAAATAATCAGCTGTAACAAAAAAATTACCTCGAACCGAACGAAACTCAGTCTTGTGACACCGGTGTCTGTGGCAGCACATACGTGAGCCGCTAATAACATAAAAAAAATTCCCAAAAATTAACCTGCAACCGAAAGAACCCACTCGGTGTTGCCCGGGCCCATGATAATAACCTTAAATGCACCTTAAATTTGTATGGTTTTATATATTTAACTCGATTTTGTTTGAATTTCTATTTTTAAATGAAAACATCACACACACACACACAAAAATAAAAAATAAAAATAAAATAAAATAATAATAATAATCTGTAACAAAAAAAAAAAAAAAAAATTACTTCAAACAGAACGGAACTCGGGTTCGTATCCCAGTGCCTGTGGCACGTATATGCAGGCCGCTATTAACATGAAAAAATTCGCAAAAATTAACCTTGAACCGAACGAACCTCTGACTCGTGTTACCGCTGCCTGTGGCTGCGGCACCGTATAGCAGGCATGCTACGCACGCACTGCAAAATCCACTTTCCTCCAACAGGGAGCGCAGTATGTTGTATACGAACATCACCAATCACCTTGAATTTCCAAGATCTTTCAAATAAGGTGTCACATGGTGGTGTCAACTACAAAATCCTTTAGTTGCATTTTCCACCGCCAAGACCTTTAAAATAAGATATAACATGATAGGGTCTTCTACAAAATCACCTAGTTCCATTTTTCACCACCAGGGGGCGCACTATATTGTATACAAACATCCCCAATCAACATGAAATTTCAAGACCTCTATCACCAATCGCCTTGGATTTCCAAGACCTTTTAAATAAGGTGTCACATGGTTTTGTCAACAGCCAAATCCTTTAGTTGCACTTTCCACCACCAGGGGGCGCACTGTGTTCTATACGAACATCACCAACGGTCAGGAAATACCAAGACCTTTAAAATAAGATGTAGCATGATAGGGTCTACAGCAAAATCACTTAGTTTCATTTTTCACCACCAGGGGTCGCACTATACTGTATACAAACATCCCCAATCGACATGAAATTTCAAGACTTTTAAAATGCGGTGCTACATGTGTGGGTCTAGAACGGAATTCCCTCTCAAACTAATTTCCCCCCTTTCCCCTCTCCTCCAAATCTACTTTTCCCCTTTTCCCCCCTTTAAAATCGAAAATTCCAAATTCGCAGATATTGATTTTTTAGTATTCGACTGTAATCCCCATATGTACAATTTCTTCACCGTGAAGCAATTTGAAGCTTAGTTAAGCTCGTAAACGTGTTTTTAACCCGAAACGGGTGGGAAACGGTTTCCCACCCGTTTTCCCCCCGGGGGGTGAACCGTTCCACTTTTTCTTATTTTTCTCTTCTCATAGCACATCTACAGACCAAGACCTTTTTTTAGACACCTCAACCAAATTTTTACACCAAGTAGTTCTCTCAATATAGTGGAGACAGACAAAAACATGTTTCAAATTAATATATAGATAGATTTTTTTTTTTTTTCAAATAATTGATTTACACCAAACGCAAGAAAATCTTGAAAAATTCTTGAAAAAATTGAATCTAAAGTTGATTGTGCACGCGTAACTTTCCTCAAACTCAACGAATTGAAGCAGTTAATAGCTCAAAAGAAAGAGCTTGATCCACAGAGTGTTCTTAGACTTGTGTCAACAGCCTACGTTAATTAGAACTCTAGTTATAGAGGTTTGAGTGAAGGAAAATCTTGAAAAAATCTTGAAAAGATTGAATGTAAAGTTGATTCTGCACGCATAACTTTCCTCAAACTCAACGAATTTAAGCAGTTAATAGCGCAAAAGAAAGAGCTTGATCCACTGAGTGTTCTTAGACTTGTGTCAACAGCCTACATTAATTAGAACTCTAGTTATGAAGGTTTGAGTGAAGGAAAATCTTGAAAAAATTGAATGTAAAGTTGATTGTGCACGCATAACTTTCCTCAGACTCAACGAATTTAAGCAGTTAATAGCTCAAAAGAAAGAGCTTGATCCACTGAGTGTTCTGAGAGTGAAACGATCAAGATCCATTCATTAGAAGAGGAGATATGAGAATTCAAATTGTTTGAGTGAATGTGTCCCATAAGAAATGTACAGGGAAGAATCGCGTTTGAGTATAACTTGAGTAAAGTGGGAGCTGAGTAAATTGCAATGATTGATGACATATCTGTGTCTAAATACCTTTCATTTAAAAAAAAAATGAAGGAAATCGGCCGGATAGAACGGCCAGACGGACTGACTTTAGTTTTCATAAATTTTTTTAATATATAAGATTTCCGAGATCTAAAACTGACCTACTTAAGTAGGATAACTGTTAATTTTTCACTCTGATAATCACGTAACACACGAGAAAGGATATTTAAAATGGATTTATGTAATAATTTTCAAGAAAATCGTTAGAGCCGTTTTTGAGATACAAATTTTTACCAAAACTTGGTAATCTCAATTATTGACCGGAAAACAATAATTACATGCAAAAATATGTTCAAAAAGGAGTTAATATAAGGAGTTTGAAAAACAAATCAGTGCAGTCGTTTTTAAAGGAACGCACTTGTGAAGCCTGGAATTGAGCTATTCTTACAGGACGCGTATAAATTTCCCTGAACTAACCAACTATATTATTTAAAGGTCATCTAATAGAGTTTTTATATAGCAACTTTGAAGAAAATTGATAGAGCCGTTTTTGAGATACAGATTTACGATCCCACTTCCGTTTTCCGATGTTCCATTTCCGGTTTTACAATTTCCCCCAAAATTTAAAAATTTTATCTGTATACCAGACTTGTCTCAGTTCTGAAGTTTCGTAGTTCTATTTTTTTAGCTTCGGAGATATGATACCCAGAAGATTCCGCACATAACTGTCAGAAACTACTTTTCTGGACTCGGAGGCCTCAAAATGTATAAATCTGGTGAAAACTCGATGTCGAGTTTTCGGACCGCACCTTAGAGTGTAGAAAAAGATAGAAAAAAGCTGAAAATTCATTGAAACAGGGGAAAAAAAGAGTCAAAATTCCATCGAAAAAAAGCATAGGATAAAAAAAAAAAAAAAAACCTCACAATTTCAAGTGTAAAAAAAAAAGAAAAAAAAGAAAAGTCTAACACCAGAAAAGATAAAAGGACAAAATTGACTAGAAAAAGACATCGAAGCGCAGTAACGGGCGGTCTGGGGCGTTCTATATATCGTCGGGGGTAAATACGACTCGCCTAGTATAAGTTCATTACCCTATAGTAGGGTAATGCAAATTTCTTGCTTGTGTAATCTTATTTCCTTATTTATCAATAATGATCAAATTGATTAATAAATACAACAAAGTTAAAAAATATTTGAAAAATTAATAAAATTATTATGTGTGCACTAAAAATTCAATAAATAAATAAATAATATTACTGTACACTTAAACTTTCTTTTAATTAACAGCGATAAAATATTAATCGAACAATTTTTGCATTCTAAAACCTTATTTTAATTCATATGTTTTATATTGAAATTAAAAGGGAAAATAGTGTGAATTAAATAGAAATATATCGATAATTACTACATGCATATTTATATTTTTATTTGTCGTTACATATATATTTTCCACAACTCGGAGGCGAGACGCTGGGGGCGAAATTTTCGAAATCCACTGTTCGGGGGCGAAATTTCCGGGGGTGAAATTTCCGGGGACGAAATTTCCGGGGTGCGAGATTTCCCGGGGGCGAAATGCTGGGGGCGAAAAGCCGGGGGCGAGATGCTGGGGGCGAAATTTCCGTAAACCATTTTAAGGGGACTAATGTGCAAGTTGTACCTGACAGGACTAAAGTGAAAGTTGTACCTCAAGGGACTAATGTGAAAGTTGTACCTCACGGGACTAATATGCAAGTTGCACCGAACGAACAAACTATTTCATTCAACGAAAATGCCTACTAACCCTTGGCGATAGGTCTAATATATCGTGTCATATTATATATCGTATTTATCGTAATATAACTCAGTACTTATTTCGCTTCCTTCTTCGACTCGTTTTAAAACGCATTTTTTATATGCATGGGCAGCCCCCGAAAAACAAAAACATTAAATCATTAAATTCATTTTTTTACTTATTTTTATTTCATATTATTTCCCGCGCAGTTTTTATTTCCTAATTCAAAATTATTAAAAAAAAAAAACTTTTTCGATATCGCTTGTAACGACACTGATTATTATTAATTTTCTTTTCTTTTTCTTTCAATAATAATAATAATAAAAAAAGATTTTGATGAAATTCTGGCAAAAGCAGAATTTAGTTTAGGACGGAGGACTATTAGTTTTTTTTTTTTTTTTTTCAAATTATAACATCGCTTTCAAATTATTCAATTATATTTTCGATAAATTTTAGATTTCGACAAATGTTCAACTATCGAAATCGACAACGCAAAAATCCCAGATTGAGATTAATAGGCCCTCAGTCCTAAAAATAAAAGAATCTTAAATATATAATGACAAGAATTATGCAAGCTCGTGCTTACGCTAATATGTTAGATATAAATTTAAGAAATTTGTATTGTCATAAGGTTAGCTAATTGTGGAAATATCACTTGTTTATTATGAACAAGGCTTTTGCTTAATCTCATCCTTTCGAGAAATTCTTTTTCATGAAAGAAAGCAAATTTCTTTCTCGATTGTTTCCTACCGTATAAGATTTTTATTAGATTTATCTGACTACATCGAATGCATAAACTAAATTACTCCTTTTTACTTACTCTTATCCCATAGGGTCGAGAAAGTATTGTTTAGGGTCAAATTTTCGAACGTGAGTTTTTGTTATATTTACATGTTCTGAGGTATTCTGAATACGAAAATCATGTTTTTAGCGAATGGTCTGTGTGTCTGTTATCAGCATATCTCAAGAACAAATAGTAGCAGAAATTCCAAACTCGGTATTCTAAATGTGTATCATATAGGGATGCTACAGTAAGCTTTTCGTTGAGATGAAGCAAGTGGTTCGTGTACAGGGACACTCAAAAGTATTCAAATACATTACGTCTATGGGGGAAATTGCAGGTAAGTAGAGTTTAACATCTATAGACTGCACTAAACCAAATGAAACGAATATATATTTTTTGTAATAGAGATAGTCAACTGGGAAAATGTTTTTGTGTATAAGTCCCCCCTCGATTGGAGAAAAATTTCATGATGGGTATCTTTCAAAAGAGCTCGCCAGTACCTTTCAAACGAATGGTTGAACCATCGATCTGCGATAATTTAAAATAAAGTTATCGACTTTTTTCATTTTTAACAAATATATATATAATATATATATATATATATATATGTATATATATATATATATAATAATGTAATTTTGAGAATAAATTCAACATTTTTTTTTTTTTTTTTTTGATATTTAGTGTTATACTGCTTCTCTAATATGGAAATCGTCCGCATTATCATAAAATATAATTTGTTTAAATAATAATTTTAATAAATTATTTTTTAAAAACAGAATTATTTTTTAATAACTGAATTAAATTCTATATAAATGTGAGTGCATGAATGAAACGGAGGGGGCGGTTGAGGGGGTTGAGGGTTGGGGTTACGGTTGAGGGTTGAGGGGGCGGTAGCCCTCCTCACACAGAACTAATTATCATAAAAAACTCTTCCGAAGCATGATTTGAATTGTTTAACATAGGTTTATATAACAGTACTCGTTATCTTACCTCGTAGGGCCTTATTCACCAACTTCTTAACACTCGGATTAAACCTCGAATCAGTGGTAATCGCTCGATCATACAAAATTCGGTATTCTCCAACAAAAATCCGCGGCAGATCTGTAGAACAAAGGTTTACTGGTGTTTGTTTACATTTTGGCGATATTATCCGTGCGCCAACGAACCAAGGAAGTGAATTTATCTTATGGCAACCTTACAAAACGTTTGTTTACGTTCGAAATGAAAGAAATATTAATGCAGACGACTATTTAATGTAATTAAATAAAATTATCGAAGAAATTTCATAAAATGGCGATGGTTAATTAACTTTTTAACTACAATATTTTAATAAATAAGCAAATACTTAACAAAATGCACGAAGTTTTAAGAGCAAATTAATTTCAACAACACAATAAATGTAATTAAATAAATGAAAATTCAGAATAAAAATATAACTTTAAAAGTAATTAAAAAAGCATGAAAACTTACAATTTTTGCAACATGAATTTTATTTATTTATTTATTTATTTATTTATTTATTTTTTCCATTTTGTAATTTCTGTTGACTCCATAATACGTATATCACATATCAAATATTTCACTTCGCGCTCAGTTAATTCGTAAAACTCGAGGATTCTAAAACCGCATTCAAAGGAATCGAAACACATCGGTATAAAAATTATGAGAATATACAAATAAAATAAAAAACATATTTTCAAGTTATCAAATGATACGCTTTCATTTCTTCAGACACATATCGTTTCGAATTTTTCATTAACACTTACATTTCAGCGGAGGGGAAAATTCCCTAGTTTTCATAAACATGACCAACAAGTGATTGAGTGAGTGAGTTTTACGTCGAACTAGTGCTACGTTGTGGGCAATGAGTACGGCAACCAAATATCCCCATTTTCTACAGACAACGTTTACGTTATTCTCATTATTATAATTTTTTAAAAAATTATAGAAAGTAAACTATTTAATATTCAAATTTTATTTTTAGTGCTTATTAATTAAAAATGAAAAAAAAAAAAAAAAAAAAAAAAACATGCATAATTAGTTAATTGTAGCAATTTAAAGCTGCTCTGTTTTAAAAGTTCACGGATCCGGCCACTGTAACGACGAAGGATAAATTGGGACATACCCCTAAGGTATATAAACCAACAAAGAAACATGGCTGTATAAAGCTATGAATCTGAAAACGCACGTAACTCGGCTCCGCGGCAATCACTGTCGCGCATGTTAAAACTAAAAAAAACATCACTGGACACCCCTACCTCGCTGTGCATGAATCTGAAAACGCACGTAACTCGGCTCCGCTGCAATCACTATCGCGCATGTTAAGACCAAAATTTCCCATAATGTAGCTCTAGTGCAACGTAAAATGCGCTCGAAACAAATGAACCAATCAAATATCGCCTAATTTCCCCTAATGTAGCTCTAGTGCAACGTAAAATATACTCAAAACAAATGAACCAATTAAATATTATAGCCTAATTACCCATAGTGTAGCTCTAGTGCAATGTAAAATACACTCAAATCAATAAAAAAACAAATGAACCAATCAAATATCGCCTAATTTCCCGTAATGTAGCTCTAGTGCAACGTAAAATATACTCAAAACAAATGAACCAATTAAATATAGCCTAATTACCCATAATGTAGCTCTGGTGCAATGTAAAATACACTCAAATCAATAAAAAACAAATGAACCAATTAAATCTCTCCATACTGCGTCATAATAGAATTGTTAAGTTATGTTTACAAGGATAAGCAGTTTCTCGCTACGGAAGTTCGCCAGACAGAAAGTGAACCTCTATTCTACGGTTCAACCAAATCGGCTGTTCACCGGCTACTTTAATTCTCGGATTTGCTGATCCATGGTTTAATCCGAGTGTTAAGAAGTTGGTGAATAAGGCCCTTAATCTCCAATCTGTATTTATAGTATTAAATTTCAGGGTAAGAGGAAGTCCTGTGTATCACACCATATTATTAGTTCTTACCGAGTTTCTCTCTTTATGTTTTCCATTATTATTTCTTTATACAAAGTATAAGGATGTACTATGAAACTGATTTACGATATAAGCGGATTTTGTTTCTCGCATACCTCAAAAACTAAGAATATTACTGCCTTTTGCCTGTCCCCCTGTGTGTGCGAAAAAAGAAATTTCTGCCAACTCTAGCTAAAAAAACTAATTCACGAAATTTCATAAAGTTATATTTTGTTGCAGTTTCTGATAAATTGAGGTGTATATCATTCAGCAGTTGGCGATGTTATCCTGTTACATCGTAATTTTAAATATGACAGCATTGGCCAAAATTTCCTGTAAACATATTCATCGTGAAATTAAAAAATAAAATAGGAACTGTCAACCAGGATATAATTTTTGTAGGAACATCTCTCCCTACCCCTCTTAGGGAAGGATTTAGCTTTCGGGCGTGTAAATTTTCAGTATGAGTATCTTTCAAAAGAACTTATCAATGCATTTAAAATTGTGTATTTGTGATAGTTTTAAAAGTTATTGTTTTTTTTTTCTGACTTTTAACAACAACAACAAGTTCTCTCTCTCTCTCTTTTTTTTATATGTCGTCTGAATTGGCTTTCTCTCGACATTTAGTGTTTTTTTTTTTTTTTTTTTTTTTTTTTTGTGATAAAAGTCATCTGCAGTCACCATGAAAGATAATTTTAGTAAATGGTAATTTCAATAAATAATTTGTACAGCGGGAGTTTGTTTAAGAAAGTATAGAAGTTTCGGGATAGGCACAATGTACACTCTCAGAAATGGATACTCAAATTTCACGAACATTTCTTCATTTTTGACAAAAGTGTTTCTAGGGATATGCTCCGAGCGAACATTTCGTCAAATTGACGAAATTTGTTTCGTTACCTATTTGAGAATATGAATTTCGTGAAAAATAAAAAATATTTTCTCCTTATTTCGTCAAATTGAGAAAATTACTTTCGTCACTTGTTTGAACATACGAATTTCGTCAAAAGTAAAGATACATTTTTTCATCCTAGTTTCATGATACAGAATAAAATGCAAATTATAGAATTATAAAATTACTTGCAAGTTCGTTGCTTTAGGCATTAAATCGTAATTATACTTAATGAAAATATAAATAAAACAGAGCAAACAAATAAAAATCATTTGGACATTTATTTGACAGCTTTGAGACCTATAGTTACAATGATTTTTGTCTCAATTGATCCATATTTTTACAGAAATTCACAGAAGCAAGCGCATACAATATTTTGTAGACATAGTATATCACAAACTTCTATGCCCGCACCGCGATTCGAAACCGGGCCGTGGGAATCCAGAGGGCAGCGCCCTACCGACCGAACAACCACGCCGGCAAATAAATGGCATTGTAACGTAAAATCGAAACAACACAGGAAAAAAAAAACAATATGGCGGTAATGAAAGCTAGCACATGCTATTGTGAGTAAACAGTTTCGTCAAATATTTGGGAGTTCACGTTTCCTCAAAAATCACGTGATCGCTTGACGAAATGGTTGTCAAAAACAACGAAATTTTAGCCCGAGGATGTCTGAATCGTCAAAATTGAGTATATTATCTCTGAGAGTGTACTTATTTATTTGTCTTGCCATATCTCCGAAAATTTCGATGACACGATACTGAAAATTTGTAAATCCTTTTAAGAGTATATAGATCACCTATCCTTAGTAGCTTTTTTTTTTTTTTTTTTAATGGGACCCGAAAGTACTTATATTTTAACAAAATTTAGTCAATTTTGTACAATATTGAACCTTTTTTGTTCGCAACGGTGCAATTTATAATGTACGTCAAAAGTCAATTATTAAGAAATTGAAGCTGAGATCAAGATTTTTCGAACACATTTTATATGCATTAACAGATTCAAAACTAGAATTTAATTTAATTTATTCTCTTATTATTGAAAAAAAAAAAAAAAAAAATCCCAAATATGCTTAAGTAGTTTCTATTTTTTCCTTCAATATATTGGATTGGTGTTAAAGTTCTGACACATTCAATTAAGCATCTGCTACCGGAAATTTACCCTGGACAACATTTAGATATCTTTTTTTAGTTCCCCATCATACTATAGGTATGGGGAACTTAGGTAATCGTGAAAATTTTCGACCTCGGTGTTTTGACTTTTTTACACGTTTTCAGGAGTGAGGAATCCGAAAATGACAAAATTTGTATGGTGTCTGTCTGTAGGGTGTCTGTTAGTGTGTCAGTCCGTTAGTTTGTTAGTCTGTGTACACAATATCTCAAGAACAAATTGTCGCTGAGAGGTCAGATCAGTTTTAAAATATTACTTTCGACACTGGCAAGAACCCTATTCATTTGCAACATTCGAATTTAAAAACTTCGTAAGTTATTAGAAATTTACGATTTTCTTAACATGGGAGAATAGGACAAAAATTCACTTAAACGTGCATTAAATGGAAACTTTTTACTGTAAAAATGTCAGACCAGTTTTAAAATATCAGTTTTGATGCCGGAATGAACATCAGTAACTATACATATGCTACTTTGAAAATTTCACAAGTTATTGGAAATTTACGAATTTCTTAACATGGCAGTATAGGGCATAATTTCACATAAACGTCAATCTTGAGGGATATTTTCATCGTAAAGATGTCAGACCACTTTCGAAATATTATTTAGGATACTGGAATGAATATCATAGACTATGATTTTTCCAATTTAAAAAATTCGTAAGTTATTTGGAATTTACGATTTACTTAACATGTCAGAATAAGTCAAAATTGAGCATAAACTTCCATTTTGAGGATCCTAAATACATTATACAACTTCAAAATTACGTTTATGATATCTGTTTGAACATAATTGAATACAAATATTCTAATAGGAAAATTTCGTAAATTATTCGTAATTTACGATTTTATCAACATAGCGAAATTGTAAATTTTTCATATAAATATGAATTTTGAGGATTATTGCATTGGAAATAGTAGCATGAAAATGGAATTGACACAGATAAAATAAATTAATAGATTAGAATGAGGTAAATATATCTTAGTGAAATGTGGATAGCCTATTAGGCGGGGATTTCATTCTGTCACTGTATCAAGCTTTGGTCAAATTCATTTCTTTTAACATGATTATAATATGTCTCGCACTATAAATTTATGGGAACATAAATATGATGGGGAACTGAGCAGAGTCCACCTATGCCAACTAGTTTAAGAAGATATTTATAATACTTCTCCGAAAACAGCCGTTTCTGATGATCGTATGGAGGTTAGAATGAGGCCAGGTGAGCGTTTGGAATTGGAACTCAGCTGTCTTCAGTGTAGCCACACGAAGTACTCTCGTTGTTATTCTAAGCTTCTTGACTGCAACTGTATACATCAGGCGCATGATTAAATGTGTTGTGTTGCCATTCAGGAGGAGTATTTAAGGGGATATCTTCCATTAGAATAACGCTCGTCCTCATACCGTTATTGTTACCCAACTTACTTTACAGTATGCCGAAATGCTACTTTCGCCTGCAAGGTCCCTCGATCTTTCTCCAATCGAGAGCATATGAGACATGAACGAACGACAAATACAACATCATTCACCACTAACATTAACCGTTGTTGATTTGACTGATATAAAGTGCAACAGGTATGAATCTCCATACACAAAAAAACATACAACACATGTGTGAGAGATTGCATGTACGTTTGCAGGCTTTCATTCAAAATCATGACGATTACAATTTAATTAACCTACTACCATTTCATATTTTGAAATAGCTCTTCATACTTTAACCCGTGACCCGTAAATGTAATCAAATAAACATGTTACATAGAAAAATGCTTTGCCTAAATTTCATTTTTCTAAACTAATTTCTTCTTGGTGTTGGGATTTTTTTTCCTCCGCCAGTGTATATAAAATATCAAAAGCTACATGTATTAATAATGCATACTTTCAAACAAAAAGGAAAATCACATAATAAAATTATTAAATAAAAGTTCTTTTGTTCAGAAAACTATAGGAAAAAGTTTATAAAATCTCCGCTCATACTTTTAATCTTATGAAGAACTTAAAAAAAAAAAAAAAAAAAAAAAAAAAAAAGAAGTACGAGACATTTGTTATTTGAAGTACAATACTTTCTTAATTTATAATTTAGCAACAAAATTTTGTTTTTTCACCAATGGAATTAGTTTTTCGAAAGAATTTAGTCATTTCGTATTTGTATGCAGCAGAAGAAAATAAATTTTTAACAAAAGTTTTGTTTGGAGAGAAAATAAAGAAGTTAAAATGATTATTAATTCATAATATCATTAAGAAATGTTTTTGAGATCATACTAGAATTTGCATTTGGGTATTTCTGACCCCCCCATATATATATATATATTATATGACTGATAAAGTGCAATGTGATATGTTTGAAAAGATTTTCATATATATATATATATATATATAATTTTAATTCGTATAAATAAATATTAAATTATTATAAATTCATTTCTAACGCTTTCACACAAAGTTGGAATATGCATGAATTTGGTTCATCTAATCTATTCAGCGGACTGTAAAATGTGTAAACATAGTAAAATCTCAGTTGCAAAAATCTGACCCCCAAAAATAATATCTATAGCATTCATGAATAAAATAAAACTGTAC
The DNA here is from genome assembly GCA_963930645.1 of Salticus scenicus. Taxonomy (NCBI): domain Eukaryota; kingdom Metazoa; phylum Arthropoda; class Arachnida; order Araneae; family Salticidae; genus Salticus; species Salticus scenicus. Next base: position 138,909,160 of record OZ005662.1, on the reverse strand, counting down.
ACTGAGAAAAAAAAATATACCGCCTTCTTCTAGAATAAATAAGTGGCCATTTTCTAAATCCCTTAACTAGAAATACAGATTTCCGAGCTACGCGCATAAGGCACGCCAATAAACTGAATAGATGAAATGATCGAGAATTTCTAGTTTACACATTTCTGAATGGTGAAATATTCTGTACATTCCGAATATTCTGAATCTTTTCTATTGCGAGAAATTCTCGCTTGATTATCTAGAATTATGTAATAAACCAAGATTATAGTTGCTGAAACCCGCCTCTTGTAGTCTCATTTATTTACAGAGATTTTTAAATAACTTTGCCCTCGATAATGTAGGCAAACGATCTAGAATTCTAATAGGGTCTTCTAGAACTTGCTTTACAAAGGGACTAGAATTTATAAGGATGACATGGAACTGTTTTTTCTAGAGCCAAGCACGTTTCCTAAAATTAGCAGTGAGGAACAGTCGAAAAGCTTTGAGGGGTGCCAAATTGACCAAAAGCTTGGGATTTTGAAATGATCCAGTAATTTGGCGCTCCCTTATCGCTTATTTCCTGTGAATAAGATTACTATCTCCACTATTTTAACACTGGTCTCGTCGAGTTAGCACTTGCGCAGAGGCTTCCATGGTCTCAATAAATGTGGTCGAAGAATATTTTAATTTTTTTTTATTTAAAAAGATAAAAGTGTGTGTGTTTTATTACTCTTGAAAAAAGTAAAAAATTGCTTATAGCTTCAGTTTGCCTATCTGTCTGTCCATGCTCTGAATTGCATAATGTCTATTCTGCATTTTGCGCCATTATAAACCAACCAAACAACCTGAATTGCATAAATAATTTTAGAATTCCTTGGAACTATTACTTGTTGTTCAGGTTCAGTATAACATGTTTCCTATTCAAAAAGGCATAAACTACAACATTTTATTTATAGACAACCAAAAAAATAATTCGAATACATGAAGTTCTATAACAGAAATTTTTATAAAGCAAATATTAATATCTTTATATTGCACAAAACAGAACGAAATTAGCGCACTATATTCAGACTCATTAGAGCATCTTTTTGGAAGAAAATGGAATGATTATAACGTTAATAAATTAATTAAAAACACTTTAAAAACACGTTAAAAATACATTTATTAAAAATATAAAAAAACTTCCAAAGCTTTTCGCCTACATAAAAGAAGGCATCATCAAGGAATTTGGTTTTACACATACTTCAGAGCAGTTATATGTACTTTTGAATCACATATGGTTAACAGTTAAGTCCTTACATAAAATATATTCAACTGGAAGTCAGATAGAGGCTGGAACTATTATATGGTAATGAGGTGCTACACTTGGACGCTGGAGCTATTTCAGGAAGAGGAGGTGCTACACTTGGACGCTGGAGCTATTTCAGGAAGAGGAGGTGCTACACTTGGAGGTTGGAACTATTGCTGGAAGAGAAGGTGCTACACTTGGAGGTTGGAACTATTGCAAGAAGAGAAGGTGCAATACTTGGAGGTTAATAGTTCCAACCTCCAAGTGTAGTACCTTCTCTTCCAGCAATAGTTCCAACCTCCAACTGTAGCACGTCCTCTTCCTGAAATAGCTCCAGCGTCCAAGTGTAGCACCTCATTACCATATAATAGTTCCAGCCTCTATCTGACTTCCAGTTGAATATATTTTATGTAAGGACTTAACTGTTAACCATGTGATTCAAAAGTACATATAACTGCTCTGAAGTATGTGTAAAACCAAATTCCCTGATGATGCCTTCTTTTATGTAGGCGAAAAGCTTTGGAAGTTTTTTTATATTTTTAATAAATGTATTTTTAACGTGTTTTTAAAGTGTTTTTAATTAATTTATTACAATATGACACGTGTTTTTAATTCAACTCTTAACTGGAGTTTGTTTATATAACGTTAATGTTTGTTTTACAGAGCCGAACAAAAGTATTCAAATACATTATTAGATACAACAGGACTTTTCGAAAATAAGTGTATGGTGAAGTACAAACAATTCTGAAAATTCTGATGCTTCATTTATGATTCAAAGTACTTTGGTTAAAAAATCATGAGCAAAACTTGTTACTGGTGTCAGTATTGAACTTCATTGCATTTCTAAACTTTGACGCATTTTTCTGATTTACAAAATTTAACATGCTTTTGAAAAAAATTCCCTGCATTCTACACACAGTATTTTCAACAGATAACATGAAGTATTGCGTTCTACTTTCAAAGCTGATAAACGGAAAGAGCCAGGTTCAAACCCAGGTGGCGTTCGTTGGTGTAGTTGATTATAGCTTGGTGTGATTATCATCGAAACTTTCTTAAATATGCGTTAAGACGTATTAGAAAGACTCCACGGAAAGTATCTAATCCAGGCGCGGTCACTGAAAAAAAAGAATAGACAATGAGGAATTTGCATGTTTTCTGATTTTATTCTTATATAATAGAAAATGAAAAAGTAAGAAAATAAATACATACATTTTCCCTATTTGAAATCTAGTTACTGATTTATAATAATTTTAACATCGCACTATTTACTCTATCGAGACAACGCAGTACGTCACTCTTTATGACAACAAACGGGAGTAATCGTTGTTTAGATTCGATTTCGTGCTTTGCTTTGCTTCTCGAATCAGTGAAATAGGTTTTGTATTTTATAATAATGACAGATATTAAAAAATCGTAATATAAATATTGTATTGTACCACTCTGCTCTAATACAAAGACTAATGCTTCTCAAAAGCTAACAGGATCCTATTAAACGAAAACATTGGACAACCGCCATGGAAGGAAAACAATTGAAAATAATGATAATAATGATAACAGAAAATGGTGATAATGATATTACATGATTATAAGATGAAAACGAAATGCTCAGAAATCACAAAAACGATTGATAATTACGAAAGTTAAACGATATGCTGCTTGCTAACTAGGCTAACAAAATGTAAACACTAAAACATCATAAAGTGTGACGTAAGGCAGCGTTTTGAAATCACGTGATTTTTGGTTAATTTTAAAGTTATTTTTTTAATTAATGAGAACTTTTTGAATTGTTAATAAACTTTTTGAAATTTATGGGTCTAAGACTACCAGAAAAATAGGATTTTGTTCAAATCCCCGATGTGTGCAAATTCCTCATTTCACAACCAAAACAAAAACATGCATGATTGCATTAACCCCTTATTTGCCGACGAAAAATTAGGAGATTCGCTTCCCAGTGCCAACATTTTTCACACAGGCGTGTGTAGTTATGCTTTACTGTTCCAGAAACATTCCATTTCCGATTCCTCTCCTTCCCCATCTTTTTTGAAATAAGCAAATCCTTCTAAAACACTGTCATGGTCACTTAATTGCATTCCAAAGCCCTGAGAATAGTTTCACTGGTAGCAGCGTAACACATCGCATCGTACTTCGGCAAGACGTATATATACGCCCGGGGCAGTTAACACATCGGCATAGCGAGACGAGTATATACCCCGAAGCAGTTAAGGGGTTAATATAGAAATAATAAATTCTGTTCTTTTTTCCTTCCCTTCTTTAACATATCATGGCTGCCAAGTTTTTAAATTTATTTCGGAATGTTCTTAGTCCCGCCCCTTTTTCACACCGTAATCATTTTAGAGTAATTTTCTTCATATTTAATCGCAATTATATATTGAAGAAAAATGTTCTACAAAGATTACGGTGTGAAAAAAGGGCAGGACTAACAGCATTCTGGAATAAATTAAAAAACTTGGCAGCTGTGACATATTAACATCATTAAAACTCGAATCAAACGATAACTACATCTAAACTATAATGTATTCGAATTACTCTCTAACATGAACTATTTTTCTATGCGTCAATTTAAATAATTATAAAAGCTACTCTACACAATTTTAAATGGAAAAAAATACACGAGTCATTATCGAAAAAAAAAAAAATATTTTGAAGAAGACTAATTATGATGACTTATTTTTTGAACATTTCAATTTTATATTTAGTTAAAATCCGAGAATAACTAGAATATTTATATTCAAGAAATCAAGTAGACATATATGTATATGCATATAGAAAAACATGTGCAAGATTTTTTCCCTCCTTTTTGCCCTTTTGTAGGCTGGTGAACTTTGAATTAAAGAAAACTCACCCCGGAAATTCTTAATAAAATTTTATTTTTATAACTTGGAACAAAAAAAAAAAAAAAAATAAAATAAAAAAATAAATAAATAAATAAAAAAATAAAAATGATAATTTCTTATTTTCAAACACTGTTCGTACATTATAAGTGGTTTTTCATTTTAAATGAGCAAAATTAGCTTTCTCCTCTAAGAATTAATTACACTTAATTACTTTAATACTTTCCATCTCGCTCTCGTGAAAATGACGTGGTGAGTTTTTGCTCTCTATTTCTCGTGCCCGTGATATTTCCGGCTGAAGTGTTCAAAAGTAACGCACTAAAAAGATTTAAAAATAAACCATTTCTGATAACCGGAAAATTTTTTATTTCTTATTTTACACTCTAGATGGAAGTAGCAGACTATTTAAAATGTAATTGGAGATAGTAAGTTTATTTTAAACTGTTAGCACTATCCAAATGTAAATATTTGTAATACAGTAGAGCCTCGGTTAGAGCTCCGATTACCAGAGTTCAGAGTTAACCCAGGTAGTCCTCAAAAGGCCACGCCCCGGAGGAGGCGTGCCTTTTGACAAAAGTAGTGGATAACTTTGACAAAGTTTACTATGAATCACTGTATTTTATAATTTATATGTGTACCGTAATTTTTGGCGTATAATCCGTTGGTCAGGTAAGTCAATTCTGCTCTATTTTATTTGGCAGATAAAGCAGTATTTGCTTGAGCTGTTTCTTCAAAACAGTATAGATTTTTTGTTAAATAAAATTTCTGGTGGAGAAATGACGTATGTTACTTACGTATTATACGCTGGAAACAGTGTTGATAGATTTGGAAACTTTTTTATTCAATAGTCACAACAAAATTTTAATTCTGACAGTTGCCTCATGACTTCGAAGATTAGTCGTCTATTATGTATATCAAATACCACTTTTCAAAATTACTGGTGAGAGTTGAATAAAAATGTCCACAAGTCTGGCTACACTGGCTGGAAAATACGGTATATATTGTATTGCCATAGCCTCCTAAACTAGATGCCTGTCGCGTTGCTCGTAAACTTGGCAACAGTTCAAGCGGTAGGCAGTGCCACCTAGTGCAGATTGCACGACTTTTTTATTCAACAGCCACCAAAAATTTTTAAAAGTGGGATTTGATATACATAAAAGGCGAATAGAATCGAAGGAACGTCGATTACAAATGTCATACATCACTTTTTAAAATTATTGGTGATATTTGAATAAAAAAGTCGCGCAATCTGTACCAGGTGGCGCTGTCTACCGCTTGAACTGTTGCCAAGTTTACGAGCAACGCGACTGGCATCTACTTTAGGAGGCTATGGTATTGCGTTTTTAATTGACTACATTTAAATGTGTAATATATGTATTATTTTACTTAATTGACTACGTTTTCATCCATTTTAAAATTTGCCGTATGTTCCCCCATTGATTTACGACAGAGTCCGTATTATCGGAGTTTTCGATTATCCGAGGTACCTTCGGTCCACATTACCTCGGATAACCGAGACTCTACTATACTTATTACCATGTTTTTATTAACTTCTATTCTTGTTTGTTTATGTGTTTGTCCAGTACAAATCTTGCAATCTATTTTTAACTAACTTCCCTTCTAGCTAGACATTTGAAACTTTCACAGTATCTCAGAACCCGGTGACAACACAATACTCTCGAAATCAGATTTTCGAATTTTCGAATAGTTTTCTTTTAATTATTAAAATATGAAAATAATAAGCTCCTAATAGCAATAAAAATAGTCATTAAAATATTAGCTATAGTTTAATTGTTGCCAAAAAAAAAAAAAAAAAAATTACGAGTTCATTTTCTTTCGACATAAAAATAAATACATTTAATTAAACGTGAGCGTTAAAAAATTGTAAAAAGTTAAATTATGCATCTGGCAAAGATGGACGTCATGATCACTTTAAAGATTTTCTACACATTGATAAAGTGCTAATGTAGTTCATGATGCAAATATATGTTGTTCTGAAAGGATCAATATTTATTTTTAAAACCAACTTTTTTTTTTTTTTTTTTTTTTTTTAATTCAAATTTCACGTAACTCTTTAACCAATCACATTAGAACGTCCATCTTTAGAATACAATAATAAGGATTTTCTCGCCAAAAAAGTCGCCAAGGGTAAAAAGTAACCAAATTTGGCGCCAAATCCATATTACCTGTCTATTGGAGCTTTTTAATGCGTTTTAAAGGGGAAATTAAGCTATTTTAACGGGAAAAAGACCTGAAAATGCAGAAAATTGACATTTTATCAACTTACTAAGCCACTTTGAAAGAATTTACACAAAAATAAATATAATTAGTTACAATTCCGTAACAATACGTATTGATAAATTGCTAATGTAGTTAGTTCTATAGCTATGATTCAACAGAAAATTTATAAACATGGTTTATAAAAGTTTTTTTTTTTTAATCTTATAATTATTTGTAATCTTAGCTCAATTAGGCTTCTGAATGCACGTGGTTTTGTACTGTGTTTTTTTTTTTTTTTTTTTTAATATTGTGTATTATGTAGTCAGGATCACAAAGTGACTCGGATTCTAATTTTAGCATAAATGTATCTGAGAGTGATTCGGAAATAAGTGATATTTATGAAAGTTTTGGATAGCATATCTGAAAACACGTATAGTATTCTATTATACGTAAAACTTTTCATAAAATTATGTTTTAATGTTTAAAACAACATATCTTTTATTTTTTCTACTTACTGGAAAATCAACATTCTCTTATAGTAACTCTGATTGTTGGTTTTTCTACAAAACTAAATTTTCTTGATTTCAAAATAAATAAAAAAATAAATAAAATAAAATAAAATAAAATAAAATAAAATAAAAAGGGTTCCAAATTTTAAAAATGAATACATATATTGCTCATAAACTTTAATTTTATATAATTTTCTTGAATTAGAAAAAAAAAAAAAAGACACTTCTCTCACCGTTTTCTTGAAAATTAGGAGATCGTTAAAGAATGGTTATCCCACCTGATGTCAGAGGTCACATGACATGACATAGTTAAACAAAGATCAGACGAAGTCTTCTATATCTATAGCAATTGCTAAAAAATCATATTTCCTATTCTTATTTTTGATCAATCCGATTTAATATGTGTTATTTTTTTATACATCATCATTTTTAATCCTATTCATCCTCTTTTGTTTGATGTATACATTTACAATCATCACTTAGTATATATTTATTAATGCTGATGGAGAGCATGTTAAGTACTCTGATTTTTGGTGCTTATATTATTAACAGTTCAACATCGTACGTGTAAAGCCATTTCGGCCAGTAGCTAAGTTAAATAACTTGTTGTAACACCTTTAAGCGATTAAATTTAACTTAAAACATTTTTAATTAATTTCAACATTCCACTATTTATCGCTAGATCAGTTAATGTAACAGTTACAATACAACATAGAAAAATCGATTCTTACTTGTGAAAATAAATGAAGATATAAAGAGTTTTTTTAAAAACTATTAAACTTACAAATTACTCTACTGTTTACAAATGCACAATATTACTTTTATTTTATTTTATATTAAATATTAATACTTTTGTTCTTACTCGTAAGAACAATATTTAACTGAATTCGCTTCTCAGAATTCGCTTCTTTGTTTTTCTATATCCCGTTATTGAGCAGACGACGCTGTGAAGAGCCCATTAAACTACAGATTATTTTCTTTTAATAATTTTCAACTTTAGAAAATGTTAAATAATAAAATAAAGCAAAATAAAGTTGTAATCAACTGAAGTCACAATCATGAATTAACTTATAAAATTACTTCTTGCAGGAAATATATTTAAAATATTAAAAATGTTTAACTCGTTTTCGTTTGCAGCGCATATAAACTCAGTAAATAAAAAAATATATATATTCACCTTTCCAAATAGATATCTGTTAAATTTATGCATTCACTGAAAATTCTATTCTAATATAAGAACACATTTTCCCCTTGAATGAATTCGTTACTAAAAAAAACTTTATTCTTTTCTAGATTATTTACTTGCTTCTTTGTATTCTACGCAAGTGTTGAATTATTCCTATCGTAGATTTAAAAGTTTAACAATATTCTTGCAAGAATTTTTTTTCTATTTACTGAGGTTATATTCTATTTTCTTGGGCGTACTGTTTTTCCATGAATACTTTATAGAATTTTTCATGTTATGTTTCATCATATTCCGAAATATTGTTTTGAAAATAATTTTTTGTTTTATAATCATTTGTTTATGATTGAAAAAGTAATACAAAAATATTCAATACCTATGTAAGTCATTTTGGACATGATTTGAATACTAAAACCTATATATATATATATATATATATATAAATATAATCACACGTGATTTTACTGAATGCTTCAAATATGTATACATACTTTGATGTGTCATAGAAAATTTATTTTCCGTTATACAAAGTTAAATTGCTGAGAAAAGTAAAATTATAGTCAATTTTGAAAAATAAGTGGTACTTTACGGTCAAACCGAATGGTTTAAATGGTGATTAAAGTAAATGCTCAAAATGGTAGCTTTCAGCATCAATACATTTCTGTGTATGAGCCACCGTACATCGTACCGAAGTATCCAATGGGATTTTTGCACACACCGATCGGCTCCTGCGTCGATCAGCCCCCCTGCTCCATCGACCTCCAACGTTCTATCCATTGGCCTGGCAAATTTTGATCAGAAATTCAACTTGCTATGAGATTCAATAGAGACCCTATATTAGGAAGAGATTGGACATTGACGGAAAGTCGCCATCTTAGTGCCAAATCGGAGCGATCCCGAATGCTTTTTTCTTTGTGATTGACATTTTACTATTCAACATAAATGGAAGAAAAATGCATTAAACTTGTTTGTATATATATATAGAAAGCAATGCAAAATATAAATATGCATTTTTTTTTTTTTTTTTTTTTTTTCGTCTTAGAAGAAAAGAATTTTAAGAAAAACAAATTTTGTTTTAACCTTCGATAAGATATGGTTACTTTTTCAACTCCGGTCGGAAACAGAGGAATTTTTCATTATAATATTTCTATATTAAGCAAAATACGTTGATTGTGAAAGTAATTCTACCCTATTTTTTCTGAGAACATACATTTTACATTTAAAATGTTTAAAAAATTCTAACAAAAATATGGTAACCTTAGTTTTTGTCAAGTAATTCATGAATATATGTAAAACTACGGCAGAAGAAAGGAAATTATTTTTTATTATTTTATAAAAGTATTTGTGTAATATTTTTACAAGCTAAAAATACATATTTTATTTATTTCAATTATGAATTTTTATTATTATGACGTAATTATTTATTTTTTAAAAGTATTAACAAATAATTAAAAATAAAAATTTAATTAATAATTATTTTTAAAAATATTAACTAAAATTTTTAGAAATAAAAAAATATGTTTTTATTTATTTTATTTACTTTTGCTTATTTTATTATTATTATTATTACGTTTTTCATTTTTTAATTTTTAAAAATATTATGTAAATAAAAATAATAATTTATTTAACTATTCATAAAATTTATTATGGCAAATACTATTTAAAAGTAGTTTATATTTCATATGCTAGTAAGTAATGTTCACATTACTTTCTTAATTTTTATCATTTTATTTTAAGAAAATGGATACATTTTGCGTACTAACAAATAATCAAAAAATATTTTTTTATATAGTTATTTTAAATATGTATTTTAAAATATATTAGAAAAATACATACCAAATTTAAAAAAAAAAAAAAAAAAAAAAAAAACATACGGATCTAACATTAAATATGTCGTAAAACAGAACTCAAAAACTAATAGCTAGCAAATAAATAATGTAATTATCTCATATGTTAGGAAATAAATACATAAAATAGCATGCAATAAGAGAATTCAAAGTATTTAAAGCATGATATAAAACGAATACTAATGCATTTTTATCTTTTAAAAATATTACAAAATTAAATTATTCCCCAACAAAGTAAAGATGTAACAAATAAATTCTCCTCCCATTATGACGTAAAATAATCGAAATTTCTTCTCAGCGTAATGGTAAGCAATGGAGCAGCTGGCACTAAAATGGAGGATTTCGTCAAAAAGCGAGCATGCCAATGTCCACTGTAAGATTCAGATTCAACCCCATGCAGCGCCAGCTGGTGAAAAAAAAAGCGGTGTTAGCGTCCCTACCTCGAAAATGGTTCAAGATAAGGGAAAAAAGTGAATTACAAAGTTGTAGAGCAACATCCATTTAATTCAAAACGACAGTTTGTAGACATTAATGCTAAATATAGAACGCTTAAAATATGCATCTGTTTGTTCTTAATTTCCTACACTATGTACAATTCAACTACATTGCACATGCTACAGTGTGACACATACTATGTAAAGTTCAAAGTATGGGTCACTGTAAATGGTCACATCGATTATCTCATAGTTGTTTTTAACCGACTTCATATAGGAGGAGGTTCTCATCTCAGTTCAAACCGCATGTTTTTTTTTTTTTTTTTTCTTTCTGTTTTTCTTTCTTCTTTGTTAACCTTATAACATCATAACATATGCTCCGATTTTAATACTATTTTTTGTTGTAAAGATCTTGGCCCAAAATAGAATTCATTAGGATTTTCTTAAGATCTAAATAAATTACAGGGGGCCCACAAAAGTCCGTTCTTACTCTTTTAACTGCTGAATGGCTGCAGTTACACTCGTAAAAGTAGTATGTAAGTATAGTAATGTGGTTATGTGCTACGAGATGCGATCGCTTAGAGCACCACATGGTAGAAAAGGACAAAATTAGCATTACTATCTCGAAAACAGTACGAGGTAGGAAGAAAACGTGAATTACAAAGCTGTAGAGCATCATCGATTTAGCATAGAAAATCACCTTGTAAACATGCACGTCAGATACAGAATGTTTAAAACGTGCATTGATCGCTGCATCTGACATTGTATCGTGCCGAAGCGATTTTAGAAAAAAAAAAAATCTTTAATATTATACTATGCAAATGTAAAGCAGAAAATACAAAGACAGAAAAAATGATTCATTCTGCCTTTGCTTTCTACTTTTACATTTGCATAATATAGTTAACATGTTTAAAAATAAATTTCAGATTAAGTATCTGCTTTAGAATAAAGAATATTAGATAATATCGCTATCAACACTGAACGAAATAACATATTTCATATTTAAACTAGTATGTTGTGGCCACGACAAGACTTTTTTCTATACTTTCATTTACAAATTCACTCAGTTCAAATAATTTATTAAAATTATATAATAATAATGAATGCAGTCGATTTTCATCTTAGAGAAAACAAATACTAAATATCCAAAGAAAGACAGTTTTATTCTCTATAAATAACATCTTAAAACATGCATGTTCATAATAGTTATTTTACATATCAAGTTTCGTACAGTTATATGCCATAGAAGATCGTTGAAGTATTTATGGTTGTTTTTGTTATAAATTTGTTTTACCATAATTTTTGGATTCTGTTATAATAGACCACTTATGATTAAAGAAACAAAAAATAAAACATAATAAATAAATAAAAATAATACTGGGACAACTACCAGAAATACATTTCCCAAGCCTTCCCAATCTCAGGAAAAATTTGCAGTTTAACACCACCACCTATCGGCTGATACGCACCAAAATTGAATCAGCATATTATCTCATAATGGTCTTCTCATATATCCAGTTTTGTTTGATTATATACGCAATAGAACCTGAAATATAGCCTTTCTTTAAATTGTGAAACCGAAAATAGAAAAATTTTTGCGAATCCAATACTGTCTTCTGTTGAATAGAAAAAAAAGTAAAAGTTGTGGAAATGCTGTATATCAACATCACTTTTCTTCCGATTGACACCAAAATCTGATAGGCACTAATCTATATCATGGTGCATCTATATATAAATTTACATGCAATTCTATGCAGCAGTTCCTAAGACATAGTCTTCCGTTAAACTGTGAAAATTGCTGTATACCAGCGCTACCTATTGAGTTATTGGCACCAAAAGTTGATAGGCACTAATGTATGTAATGGTGCATCTGCATATAAATTTATATGCAATTCTGTGTAGTAGTTCCTGAGATACAATCGCCAAAAAAATTTTATCACACACAGACATTTTCTAAGAATGGTCAAATCATATTCTGGAGCTCTTAAAACGTGTAAATACATCTAAAACCGAAAATAGAAAAATTTTGCGAATCCAATACTTTCGTCTGTTGAATAGAAAAAAAGTAAAAATCGTGACTTCGTTAAAGGGCAATCCACAAGTATTATTATTCTTGATAACGAAAGAAATTATTTTGCTTGGAAAAAACCTTTTTCGCCCGTATCTTAATAACATATTTCGAAAATCAATTATTTTTCTCTTAGTGCAGGTGGAACGTCAATAATAAAAGTATTACAAATAATATAGTAATTATAGTTATACTGTAACATTTGCAGAGAAAACAAGAAAAAGTTTGTTGAAGTATTTATGATTATTTTTGGATTCTGTTATAATGGGCAACTTAAGATTGAGAGAATAAAAAACAAATACAAAATAATAAATAAATAAATAACAATAATTGGGATTACTACTAGAAATATTTTATTTTGAACCCTTTTACTTAAATATATGTATACACTGCTGCCTTTAAAATTGCAACACCAAGGAGGAATGCAAATATAAGAATGATATTTATTGGGCACATATATCATAGTAAGAAGAACAATTGATTAAATTTTCAGGAAGTTTTGAGTAATACATTCTGAGAAAACAATACATAAAGCAGCGACCTCTGCGAGCAATAACTGCACTTATATGCCTAGGCATTATTGAATCGAATAGCGATTGGATGACATTTTCGGGTAAAGCGCTTCATGAAACTTCAACACATTGCCCCAGTTCATCGATCGCAGTTACTGGTGAGTGGTAGCGAGCCAGTCGCTTTTCAACGATTAAATAGTCATTCATTGGTGCGAGATCAGGAGAACGCCCTGGCCAGAGCAACAGTCGAACACATTCGGAATCAAGGCAGGTACTGACAATACGGACAACTCACAGTTGTGCATTGTCCTGCATAACTGTTGCGCTACGGTACGGATACCTTAAATATAGGGCAGAGCGACGGTTCTTAACTCGTCAGGAATATAATGACGGGTATTCAGAGTGCTGGGAATTAAAACGAGAGGTGATCGAGACGTATATCCATTGTTTCCACATGCCATCACTCCAACTGGTAACCTAGTATGCGGCTACCAAAACTATGATAAACTCTAAAAGTTGCATCACTGATATGGGCGCCTATAATGTGTGATCAACGATGAACTTGGACAAGAAATATGGCGCGACGTCGCCTTTCATAATCCTGTTTATAGAATCAAGATTTCATAATCCGTATTTAACGGCTTTGTAAATAATGCAAATTGCCAACTGTCATTCGACATCACCCGCAGTGATTGTATAACGTCCCATTGGATACCCGTCTCGATCACTTCTTGTTCGCATTCCCGGCACTCTGAATAGCGGATATTAAATTTCTCACAAGTTAAGGCCAGTCGCTCTGCCCTATATTCAAGGTATCTATAGCACAACATTTAAGCAGGACAATGCACAACCGTGAATTGTCCGTACGTGCTTTGATTCAGAATGTGTTCGACTGTTGCTCTGGTCAGATCATTCTGATCTTGCACCAATGAATGACTATTTAATCGTTGAAAAGCGACTGGCACGCTACCACTCACCAGAAACTACGATCGATGAACTGGGGCAATGTGTTGAAGCTTCATGAAGTGCTGTACCCAAATATGTCATCCAATCGCTATTCGATTCAATAATGCCTAGACAGATAAGTGTATTTATTGCTCCCACGGGTCGCTGCTTTATGTACTGTTTTCTCAGAATATATTACTCAAAACTTCCTAAAAATTTAATCAATTGTTCTTGTTACTATGATGTATGTGCCCAATAAATATCATTCTTATATTCTCATTCTTTCTTGGTGTTGCAATTTTAATGGCCAGCAGTGTATATTATCTATATCATTTGTCTTATGTATTATTATATTGGGGAGAGTAGGGAGGGATGAGACAGTTTTGACAAAAATATTTTTTACAAATTTACTTTTACTGGTACAACACTGTAAGTTTCAGAGAAACAAATTTAAACATTTTAACATCTTTTAAAAATATAAATTTGATGGTAATTATTAAAATATTAATTTTATAAGTCAATTAACACAGTCATAAAAATGTTCCATCCCTCCCTTATATATGGGAGGCATGGGACATGTTTATAAAGTTTATTTTGAAATCTTTATAAAGGTAGTCATATATAATAACCGAAACCTTTGTATTTTTTGGTTATTATGAAATTAATTTTCATAACTATCTCTAAAACGGAAAGTCGTAGAAAGGTCAAAAAGGGACGTGCAAAACTAGATGTTTTAACAAACCTATATACCACTTTGCAACGTTTTACGAGCAACAGATTTCAGTTATGCGAGATATGCACACACATACATACATATACACACATACATACAGTCGTCCTGAAAGATCATGTAAAATCGTCGGTATCTCTAAAACGAGAGCTCGTGTCAACACCAAAGTGAGAGGTGTACAGCTGGATGTTATGACACTCGCAAATATAAATTTACAACATTCTACGATCATTCGTTTTTGAGGTATGTGAAAAGGAAAAAAAAAAAAAAGACTTCATCTTTCAATATGAAAAAGATGACGAGATTCAAGATTTATTGTAAATGAAATTAAAGTAAAGAAATAAGAAATCGTAACTTAGTTAAAGAGAACCTTTAACAGAAAAATACTTTTGCACAGACATGTTACTTGATTGCATCTATTGGAAATAGAAACGGAAATAATTATTTTTGTGATATCTTCTTCGAATTGATTTCCTTTTTTTCACTTCCCCTTGCCAATTGCGGAATAGAACCTAGCTGAGAAAATGAAAATATCTCTGAAATATACGAACTTATTAGATACAAGAAGAACATTTATTATTTGCCCAAATTGCACATTCTTTCGGGTCTTTTCTTATTACATTAAAGACTATTTAAGCATTATAAGGAGAATTATAGGAAGTACATTTCCTGCATTAATTATTTTCATAGATATATTTAAAAGTTTTGTACTTTAAAGTGATCTAATTATCACCACAATAATTATTAATACACTAAGAAAAAGGAAATTATTGAATTTATGTACAGTCGGTAACAAAAGTCTCCGAACACTAGAAAAAATTCCTATATAAAAAAAGTACACATAATACAGTTTTAAATAAATCCTTGTCGAATCCTGTGTTTAGACTGACTAAGAACAGGATTCGACAAGGATTTATTTAACAAAATTGTATTAAGTGTATTTCTTTTATATAGGAATTTTTTCTAGTATACGGAGACTTTTGTTACCGACTGTAAATGGAATATATATATATATATATATATATATATATATATATATATCATTTATATAAATAAAGAAAAAGACCTCTGGGAGTGTCTGCGCTCTGGTGCTCACACAACTAATTGCAGAACTACAAAACTTGGTATAGGTTTAGCTGGGACACTTCAGCTCATCGATATTTTTTAGAATTTCGAATTGAAATTTTTTCAATTAATTTTTTTTTTTCGATTTTAAAAATTGGCTTCTAAGTTTCATTTTTCTAAAATTTACTTTTTCATTTCAATCACCTGCGTATCTTAGCAACGGCTATTATGCTATTTATTTTTTATTTATTTATTTAATTCATTTATTAGAAATCGAAGTCTTTTATTTATTCATCTTTTTCCTTTTTAACACTTTTCAACAAGGTTGAAAAGTGTTAATGACTTCAGTGTCTGTCTGTCCGTCCGTTCGCACTCTAACTCACATAAATATTCATGGAATTTCTTGAAACTGATATATGATATTCAAGTTTACTATCGGATGTTTCCTATTAAAAATGAAGTGAATATCTCTACTAGTGGTGTACCGAGACATCCGAAAGTATTCCAAAGCATTGTGTACTACGAGAGGTATTTCTATATATTTTAATACCTCTGTTTTGAACAAATATTAATGAAATTGAAATAGGTTATTCAAGTTCACTATAGAATGCTCCCCACAGAAAATGGAGTAAATACCATCACTGGTTTATGTACAGGGACACCCAAAAATATACCAAAGCATTGCGTTATATGAGAGGTGTTTCTATATAAACCCAATTTTAGTAACATTACTTTGCATAAATCTGAATGAAATTGAAATATGTTGTTCTAGTTTACTACCGGATGTTCCCCATTGACAATGGAGTAAATATCATCGCTGGTTTGTGCACAGGAACACCCGAAAGTATAACAAAGCATTCTGTTCTATGAGAGGTATTTCTATAAACCAAACTTTACTGATTTTACTTTGCACAAATTTTAAATTTACAATCAGACAGAAAGACAGACAAATAAATTAATTCAAATAACAATAATTCTTAATTATCATCAGGAAGTATTTAAATCGCATAATAAATACGAAAATGCAAATGCATCAATTTTCAGTAATATATCTTAAGATGAATATTTTTGTGTGTCCCTGTAAATCTTAATGCTAATCATAGTACATTATATATGAAACTTTTCTTTTGTGTGTGTGAATATGAATAATGGACAATATTCCTGTGACATCACAGTAGGTAAAATCGCCGAACACGTGGCCGATATTTTGTAAACAAATTAAATTCAAGATGCCATTTTATTATTACGCATAACATTTTCCTAAATATTTCTCCAGTGAAACTTAATAATCAGATATCTGTTCAAACAAAAGAGAAATGTAAACAACTGAATCGAATGATAAAGTTAAGACTATTCCATATCGTAAAATTGCAGAACATTTTATGTATACACACACACATATATATATATATAATGAATAAAAGATTAATAAGAACATTTTATACACACACACATATATATAGACATCAAAGCTTAAATAATTAGAATTTCAGGAATTTATTTCAAAGGAATTTATTAAATGGAACACCCATTTAAATTTGTTAACATCGCCACAGTTCACATGGCAACTTTTAATATTACATATGTTGATTAATATTAAAGTATATTACTAAAACTGAATTAAAAACAAAACAAAGGTCACTATTACACAAAGGTCACTATATCACTCTTACTTCAATTTCATATAATCTGTAACTCTTATAAATAATATTGCAAGATAAAAATTTGCAAGCCGCAATGCTTTGCTATGGTGGAGTTGAAGATTGTTTGCCCAACCAGCTGATATTCTTGTAGCCTCGAACCCAAGGTGGGAATATGGTCCATTAATGTTAAATTCTTTATGATATGTATGAAAATATGGTTTATAAAAATGCCTCTCATAGAACGTGATGTTTTGGAATTATTTCCGGTATCCCTGTATCCAAATCAGAGGTGGTATTTATTCCATTTTCAAAACTAGCAGGCTACGCCTGCTTCGCTGGTCACTATATTAAAGTGAATTTTGAAAAGAATTGAATCACTATTTTTTATATTACTTTATAAATAATTACTGAAATTAAATACTGAATAGAAATAAATTTAGATTAAAAATATATATGTGGATTTTGGACTTTGTGACATAATTAAAAATTCTTTTTAAGGTCAAAAAGTCAAAATAATATATTATCTCTATATATAAAATAAAAGTTACTGTCACGGGCGTAAAATTTTTTTGTTTGCGACAGCATCTTCTAACGGAGGGCAGGGTCCTTCGCGTCATGAGAGGTATTAATGCGTTCCGAGTATTCTTAGAAAGACATTTCAGCCGCTTAGAAATTTCTATCATTTTAATTAAAGAAGTTATTAACTAAAAACGTCAAGTTTATGAAGGTACACTATTTGCCATTTTGAAAAATGTTTCTCCCAGTGATGTTGTTCTGTCATGAAGTCATTTTACACAAGGAAATTAAAATATGATCCATGGTTGTACGTAGGTAAGTAGGTTGGTTGGATTTAACGTCGCACCAACACTGCGCTATGGGTAGTTGGCGACGGTCTGGGACGCACCCCTAGAGATGTTCCGGAGACAAGTCATCACAATTTTGAACCTTCACGGAGGGGATCCCCCTCCGCTTTGGGGAACCCAAGAGGTATAGTGGGGATGTGAACATGGATGACTTTGCAACCACGACACATTTTATGAGCACCAGCCACCATTAGTGTACACGACGGTCTTTGGCCGGCTCAAGTATTGAATCGGTAATCTTCGAATTACGTGCTCAGCGCTTTACCGACTAGGGTACCGCGGCCCAAAACCATTGATGTAAAAAACAAAAAAAATAAATATCAACTTTTTTTCTATACTTTTAGAAAATTAATCTTCTTACACGGGAAAATTAAAATATGATCCATGGTTGTAGGTAGGTAGATAATTTGGTAGGTTGTGATTGACGTCGCACCATTACTGCGCTATGGATAATTGGCGACGATCTGGGACGTACCCCTACGGATGTTCCGGAGACATGCAACTACAGTTTTTATCCTACACGAAGGGGACAGCTCCCCAGCTTCGGTAGCCCTCAGAGGTAAAATTTTGATGGGAACACGGAGGATATTGTGGCCACGCCATATTTTACGTGCACCAGCCACGATTAGTGTACACGACGATCTTTGGTCGTCTTGAGAACCGAACCCACAATCTTCCAATTACGAGCTCGGCGCTATGCCGACTGGGATAGCGTGGTCCGGATTTAAGGTTGTAAAAAAGAAATAAAAGGGTCATATACTAAAGCTGTAATGCAAAATGGTCCAGATATTGTGATTTTCTTTCTATTAATATATATATATATATATATTATTATTATTATTATTATTATTATTATTATTATTATTATTAATTTAAATTTGACATTCAATATGAGGATTTCCATAATAATTTTCTGCTTTTGTCTTGTAATATACACTATTAATATTGCTTTTCAGTGAAAGAAAGCAGCGAATAGGCGGGCAGAGTTCTGCATGTGTCAATAAGTAAAGTGAGTCGGGGAGGAGGCGTAGCCTCCTTCCGGGGTTGGTGGGCGGAGCGAGCAGGGGGTAGAGCCCCTTAGTAAATTAAATTAAAATAATTTTTTTTTTCTGTTTTGCACTCGTTTTGCATCAATGCTCTATGCTCTTACGTGAATGATTCTCAAGAATGTATCAACAATTGTTTACAAATTTAATGGATTATGTATGGGAAACAAGTACGCCGTAATTTAAAAATTGTAGCTCATAGAACTTCAAAACTGAAAATTTTTAAAATGTTATTCATTATTCTTTAATATTCGACTTTTTTTTGTTTAATATTAGACTCTTATTTTAAGATAAAAGCAATCGATTGATATCGTATTGTGAAACTTTTCAACGTAATATCTTTAAACCTAATAACTTAATGTATATAGTGTCTTCACAAAAAATGAACAGTGTTTATAGCTCTTTTAAAAAATTGCAACATCTATGCAGTATATTAAAAAAAAAAAAAAAAAAATCACGTTTTTATTAAGAAAATGGCTGATTTCATCACCGATGTAGTTAAATTTAGACCAATCAAAAATAGGAACGGTCCACTCGTAAGTGTTCCCCCGACAAACTTTTTGCTTGATTTACATAGATTAAAAAGAAAAAGTGAAAAAAAAAAGTGAGCCTGAATAATATATATCAGTTTTAAAGATTTCCTTGAATATTTATGGGAGTTAGAGCGAGAACACAGAAAGAAACAAGCAAACCGAAACCATAAACACTTTTTAACTTTGTTAGAAAATGGTTAGGGATGTAAGATATAATATGTTACCTGCAACAGAATTGTATGGACTTATTTTAAATTTTGTTAAAGACAGTCATAGATGTTCTACAGTCGGCAGCAAAACTATCCGGGTACTAGCAATAATCCCTGTCAAAAAAAAAATACACTTAATACTGCTTTGTTAAATAAATCCTTGTCGAGTCTTCTTCTTAGTCAGTCTAAGAAAACTGATACGACAAGGATTTATTTTTTAAAAAAGTTTTAAGTGTACTTTTTTGATATCGGAATTATTGGCTAGTGTTCGGATACTTTTGCTGCCGACTGTATATGTGAACCCTGAGTACACGACACAGAACAAGACGGTAATACATTTTCGCCAAAACACATGTTAAGGTATCTGAATCAAGTCCATCGATAGCGGATGTGATACGCTGTTTCAGCTCCACTAGATCAACAGAAGAGGAGGACGAATACCTTGTCCTTTATGTACCCCACAGGAAGAAATCACAAGGTGTTAGGTCAGGACTTCTGGGTGGCCATTCGGTAATGGCCATGTTTTAATCCCCGGCTCGTCCAATCCATCGGTGAAAGAGATGTTCACCGAGGTAATCTCGCACGTAGGCCGACCAGTGTGGTGGTGCACCATCCAATTGGAGAATGAAGTTGTCAATGTGGTCCTACAACAGTGACATAAAAAAAAAAATGACTTGAGTGACAATTTGTTCGTAAAGAAAGGAGGGGCCGAACTCTTTCTTTCTGTATACTGCACAGAACACATTTACCTTACAAGGAAACATTAAAAAGGTGTCTTCTTCAAAAAATATTGGAAAAAATATATGTGATTCTACTCTTCATAAATAACCAAAAAGTGAAAAAATTATCGGCTGAAATGAATGAAAACGACCACAAAAAATTATCAAAATTAAGCATTTTGGTGATTTTTTCGCTGTTAGGCGATAAGTTCGCTAGTACTGAGATTGCCGTGTTTGAACAAAACCGTGTTTTGCTTCTCCGTCAAGTACTCAAAATCAATCGAATAACAGTGTGAAATCGCCAAATATGCTTAATTTTGATAATTTTTTGTGATCGCTGTAATTCATATCAGACGATATTTTTTTCACTTTCTGGTGTTTTATGAAAAGTAGAATCATATATTGTTTTTCAATATTTTTTGAAGACGACACTTTTTGAATGTTTCCTTGTTCGGGGAATCTCGCACATGTTGCACTGTGAATTTGGGATTCTCTCCTCTAGTGTGAGCTTCTTATCTGAATCATGATCGAAACTGCCACTGCACAACAGTTGTCACATGACACGCACGTTATTGCCTGTACCATTTCCATCAGGGGAGAGACACAAACTTTAAGATTACAACTACCATATGCTTCGCTGAGGTAGGGCGAGTCTTTGACTGTTGCTGTTTTACATCATCTGGAAAGTGTATACCTCTTTATAAATTCACACTGTATATTGCAGCGCCTTTCTAATGTATGATCATTATGGGGAATCACGTGCATATTACTCATAATTCTTTTACCCGGAAGTACGAAAAAAATTATGCTATCACGCCCTATTGGAGCTGTATGAAGTCCGACGAATTTTAACAAGACTAAAACTATTATAATTTTTTTAATTTTACTGCAAAATGTCGTAACTGGAAAGAGCTTCATTATTACACTCCTTCCCATAATTATAAGGACACCAGTTTTTCTATATTAACTAAACACTGAACACTATTATTTAAACAAATATATTTGTTATTAATTTGAATTTCATTAATAGACTATATTTAAAAAGTTTTATCGTTTTTCTATCTTAAAAAACTTTAAATATGGTAAAAAAAAAGATTTTCCAGGTGTTGACAATTATAAGGACAGCTCGAATATTAGTAATTTTTTTCAGTTATTCTTTAAATTAATATTTTATGGGGTCTCTTTTTAGGGTTAAATATTTAGACAATCTCTCTGGTATATATATATATATATATATACATTTTTTTAATATTCAGTTTCAATACCATTTCTTATAGCATATATGATATTCTTAATACATTTAAACTATTTAAAATTGCTTTCCACTTGCATGCACTTTTCTAATATCATAAGTTAAGGTTTTTTCAAGTTTTAGGTCATGGGAAAGGCAATAATACAGAAGTTTCTTTCTCCAAACTATTTCCTATTGCTCTAAAAGTAGAGCAAAAATGTTGAAAAAAATATTATTACCCCCCAAAATCTAAAAAAAAATCTGATAATTCCACATTTAAAATTTGCGGATATTCTCTTGATGTTCATAATAATAGAAAAAATTACTAAATTCATTCTGCCTTCAGTAGAAACAGCTCTTCAGAGCACCATAGATCCACCTTTAAAATGCCCGATTCATATCTGCCTTTAAAAAAATCTGCTCTGTCTTTCGCTATCTTCAGATCGTGCCAGTAACAGTTAAAATCATTTGGTTAATCAAGAATAAAATGTTTTTCATTTGAAAATGTAACATTTTACAATTTCATATTGTCTTTGTGAACGCCGCACCTCTGATTTCGAGAGTATCCCAAAACAAGAACTGAAAAGTTTGGTACGAAAGTGTGGCAACAGTGTGTGCGTATGTGAATCAAGAGGGACTAACGTTCCATTCTATATGTTGGTTTTAAAATACTTTATTTGATGTTAATTTATGTGTTCGTTATGTATTTTATGTTTGTGCCGTAAGTAAAAGTAAAATCTTTAAAAGTAAACACAGCGTGATCAGTGTCTTAATGTGTCTGAAGATGCTTTTACAGGAAGAAAAGAACCAGGTGCGAAAAAGAAGTCGCCACAATTGGCGCAGTCGACAGGATATCAGTTATTAAAGATTTGAAAGCCCCTAAAACTAAGAAAACATTGAAGTCACTCCTAGGATTATTTAACTATTACAGAGACTATGTGCCTCGGTATGCCAATATAGCAAAACCTTTAACGGACTTAACTCGAAAAACTGTGCCAAACGACCTTCCATGGTCAGAAGAAGCCGAAAGCGCATTTAATTCGTTAAAGAATTGTTTGTGCTCTATAACATCTCTGTATACACCTGATATGTCGAAACCTTTTGAAATCGATACTGGTGCTTCAGTGACCGGAATTGGAGCCTGTCTAATGCAGAGAGATGAGCAGAATAAACTGAAACCTATAACTTTCGCAAGCCAAAAACTGACCCCAGCTTAATCAAAGTGGAGCACTATTGAAAGGGAAGCTTATGCTGTAATATGGGCATTAGGTAAATTCGAAATGTGGACTTATGGAACCACTATTATCTTACCCACGGACCATAACCCTTTAAAATATTTGACAGAAACAGTTCCTAAGAACGCCAGATTACAAAGATGGGCATTGGCTCTATCTCGCTATCAAGTGACTATTGCTCATAAGCCAGGAAGCAGTAATACTATTGCAGATGCTTTATCACGCATTCATGAATAAAGTCATAAGTTAGTTTAATATTGTATTTGTTATTACACATATATATATGTGTGTGTTTATTTTGTTTCTTATATTCAAGTATATTAATTCATTGAGATTATTTAAAGTGCATAAGAAAATCCATGTCAGGATAAATGTTTATTCATATATATATTATATATATATTTTATTTCTATTATGTGTTTAAATGTTACTTATTTTATACCATAGAAAATATTTAAATTTTAAGTGAAATATAAATGTTATTGCTCTTGATGGAACATTGCATATTAGGTCAAAGATGAGACAATAATTAAGAATTTAAAAGGACAATTAGACTTTCATGAACATTTATTTAAAGATGAAACAATAATTAAGAATTTAAAAGGACAATTAGACTTTCATGGACAGTTATATAAATTATCCACAAATTTTTGTTAGTAGTTTCACTGTGAAGGCCATTGTCCCTCAAGTGAAACTGGAGGAAAGGTGTGAACGCCGCACCTCTGATTTCGAGAGTATCCCAAAACAAGAACTGAAAAGTTTGGTACGAAAGTGTGGCAACAGTGTGTGCGTATGTGAATCAAGAGGGACTAACGTTCCATTCTATATGTTGGTTCTAAATACTTTATTTGATATTAATTTATGTGTTCGTTATGTATTTTATGTTTGTGCCGTAAGTAAAAGTAAAATCTTTAAAAGTAAACACAGCGTGATCAGTGTCTTAATGTGTCTGAAGATGCTTTTACAGGAAGAAAAGAACCAGGTGCGAAAAAGAAGTCGCCACAGTCTTTATTCAACTTTAACACAGACGTTCTTTCCCCCATTAAATGCTGATTGATTATTACAGGTTTTTTATTCATTTTAACATATTATTAATTATTTTAAACATGCATAAATGTGGACCCCAAACTTTCGTTAAAAATTACGAGGAAATTCAGCTATCATTATTATGAGTAGAACAGTAAGAGGAATTATGAGTCTTCGATCTCTGTAAAACAACTCAGATTTTGCATCAGATCTCTCTCTTATCGAACCAGCAGTTCAACGTTTGATCACATTTCCTTCAGCATTTTTAGACCTTCGAATTTCTTTAGAAATTCGGCGGATTGAAATTATCCTTCCACTTAAAAAAACACATTCATCATGCTTCCTACATGAACGTTCTTTTTTTCGAGGAATTATCAGTAATGTCCGTCTAAGAAAAATTGAAGGCTTATATATGAATTAATCTAGCCCAGTAGTTAACAAATTCGCATGTCAACTGTAATTTATCCGCTAGTAAGTTAAATAAAACGAAAAAATCTTGACTGTCTCTATAATTATGAACATCTAAAAACGTGGAGAAAAACACATTTTGCATTATTTTTTATCAATTTTGTTTCATATTAAAAAAATTATAGCAATTTTGTTTTTTAGAATACTGGATATATTAAGTGCACTTAGTATAATCTTGTTCACAATTATTTTTACATTAGTTATTTCAAAATATAAAGTGTCCTTATAAATATGAGAAGGAGTGTATTATTTTTTCTCTTTTACAGGATCACACAAAAGAATTTTTATACATATCCGTCTAATCTACAAATATTATAACTTACCTGCCCTCTTCACGTCGCTGGAAGCTCGAGACAATGTTATTCTATGGGACATTTTCTTTACTTATAACTAATTAACTAATACATATTTTTTAATTATTTTTCCCCATTCAGAAAATTCCCAACTGTTAAATTGATAGACCTTTTTTAAGAACGTATGTTTATTTTATTTATTTACTTTTATTTATTAAATTTTTAATATTTTATTTTGAAATTGCAAAATTAAAAATTTCACATATTGAAAATTCGTTTTTTACAGTTTCAAAATAAAATATTAGAAATAAAAAAAATACATTTAAAAGAAAAGTCCGTCAATTTAACAATCGGAAATTTTCTGAAGGTGAAAACAGATATGTATTAAATATATGTATTAAATATAAGTATTAGTTAATGAGTTATAAGTAAAGAAAATTTCCTATAGAATAACATTAGCTTCGGCTTCCGGCGACTGTGAGTGAAACAAGCCCTTAGGGGAAACTATCCAACTATCCTATTATACTTTTTTCTTTTGTTTATTTATTAAATTATTCACCTATTCAAATTTGTTTAAACACCTGGTAAGTAGTAAAATGTTCGGGAAATCGAGTGGAGCCACTGCAGATTTCTTATTGTTTTATCAATGCAAAACTAGTTTTTCAGGAAATTACTGTCTGTCAGATAGATTTTTAATCTCAGAAAATCCTCAGTTTTCGGGAAAACCGTTAAAGTCTAACTCTTTGACAAGTAATGCATAAAATTGGAGATGATCACCTAAACTCAATAAAAGTTCCGGAAAATATTACTGCTAATTACTAAATATTACTTAAAGAATTGCATGAGTTTTAAAATTTCAAAAAAATCTATTTTTTTTTTTTTTTTTTTTTTTTTTTTTTTTTTTAATCTAATAGTACAATCTGTCTGGAATGCTTTCCGAAAGTTTTAAGTCAACCGGAATAAAAATCAAAGAGGAAAAGCTTTTATCATACTTGCCAACATCCTAGTTATGAACCGGAATGTTTTTAGTGAACGCTCCTTTTTCAACACCAATATATTTTTAGGGTGCTTTTCTTCTTATTTAATTGTAGTTAAATTTGGAGAAAATTACTCTAGAAATATAGTGATGTGAGAAAAGAGGCGTGTACTAAAAATCTTCCGGTTCATAATTAGGATGTTGGTAAGTATGCTTTAGAAATGTTCCATATTAGGCTCACTTTAATCCTACTTAAAATATTAGTTGCGCTTTCTTTTTAAAACACTATTTTTGAATTAAGTGAATACAATTTCTCAAAATTAATGCTCCGATATCATTGGAATTTTGCATACTTCTTCAAAGGAGACTTCATTAGTGATTGTCCGAAGGTTTTCCTTTTTTCCTTTTTTTTTTTTTTTTTTTTTTTTTTTACTTTCTCTTAACCATAAGGTAGAGAAAGTATTGTTTTTGGGTCAAATTTTCGAACGCGAGATTTTGTTATATTTACACGTTTTGAGGTCCCCTGAATACGAAAATCATGTTTTTAGCAAAACCGAGGCTGGAGTTGCCTCAGTTTAACGTCTATAGACTGCACTAAACCAAATGAAACGAATATATATTTTTTGTAATAGAGATAGTCAACTGGGAAAAAATTGTGTATGTAGGAGCCTCGCCTCCCCCCCCCCCTCGAGGCGAGTAAATTTTCATGATGGGTATCTTTCAAAAGAGCTTGCCAATACCTTTAAAACGAATGGTCGAACCATCGATCTGCGATGATTTAAAACAAAGTTATCTATTTTTTTTTTTTTACTTTTAACGAAAAAAAACTTAGAAAAAAGATCGTACTTTTTTTTTTAAATATTCAGAATAAAATGGAATTTTTTTTGGATATTTGGTGTTATACTACTTCTCTAATATGGAAATCGTCTGCATTATCATAAAAGATAATTTTTTTAAATAATTATTTTAATAAATTATTTTTTAAAAACAGAATCATTTTTTAATAACCGAATTAAATTCTATATAAATGTAGGTGCATTAATGAAACGGGGGGTTGAGGGAGGTGGTAGCCCCCCTCACACAGAACTAATTATCATATAAAACTCTTCAGAAGCCTAATATGAATTGTTTAACACAGGTTTACATAACTGTACTCGTTATCTTACCTTTTAATCTGCAACCTGTATTTATAGTAATAAATTTCAGGGTAAGAGAAAGTCGTGTGTTTGACACACCAGATTATTCCCTTTCTTTTCGTTTCTGATTACAAGTAATTTTACAAGTCTATCCATGATGTAAATTTTGGAAATATTTTTAATTCGGTAGAACAGTTTAAGCTCATTAAACAAAAGTTGAAAAGCAATTATTTATTTCAAAAACGAAAGTATTGAAAAAATATGAGCTTACCTTTTTCTGAAGACTCTGACGTCCCATATTGCTATCTTCTTAATATTTTATTTTTATATATTGATTTTTTTTCTCTCAGTAAAAGACTTGAATTAGTAAATTAATTAGTATGATGCAAAAAGTCATGAGGACACCTTTTTGTAATTTTAATTTGTACTTTTAATGAAAAATAAAAGAAAAAGAGAATTGAAGAAGCGAGAGTTAGTTTCTCACGTTACATAGTTAAAACATAAATTGAATAAGTATATATTCTGATGAAAAACAGGCAGATGTAAATCACGTGACAGAAATCTATAAATAGGTCTTTTCCCCTCAACTGGGAGGCAATGGAAATTGGGGAGGGGGGAACAGATTCACTCTTGTTTTATTATAACGTTCGTTTTCGCAGAACATATTTTGGAATAAAAGTAGTCTTTTGAGTTAGTATTCTTTCATTCCTCCTTAAACGAGAAATACGATCTTAGTTCCAAGTTATCACGGTGTTTCAGAAAGATTGGCTTAGGAGTAGGTTTGGTCAACCCGTCTGCAGTCATTAATTTACTCTGCAGATATTGTAGGGTGACAGTTCATTTTCGCACAAGTTCTTCACTCAGTGGAATCTAATATCTATGTGCTTCGAGCGAGCAGTGTGTTTGGGTGATTCAATCATTTTGATTGTTGACTGGTTATCATCAAATAATCTTATAGGCAGTTCTTGTGGCAAGTCAAGATCCTCTAGTACCCTGGTCAACCACGATATTTCTTGGGCAGCATTTGCGGCGGCTATAAACTCTGCTTCTGCTGAATACAGAGCTGCACACGTTTGCTTTTTTGGAAATCCAATGGATTGGTGTTTTTCCTATGAAGAATAGGTTCCCTGTCATCGATTTGCGATCGGATTTATCACCAGCCCAATCAGTATCGGCGTAACAAGTTAGAATAGGTTTTTCCTTTCCACTTATGACCATATTTAATTTTTCAGTCGTTTTCAGATAACATATAATCTTTTTCGCAGCATCCCAGTCTTGCTGTCTGGGCTTCTCATTACGTCTACTAAGAATATTAACTGCTGCTGCAATGTCAGGTCTAGAGATAGTGGCTATATATAATAAGGATCCGATGGCTTGTCTGTATTTTGTATTATTATTTAGTAAATTATCATCGGATGTGTTGTCTAGATAACCGGGATTCATTGGTATATTTGTGGGCTTAGCATTTTGAAGACTGAATTTTTTTACAAGTTCTTTTATTTTAGTTCTTTGATTTATGAAGTACTCTCCTAGTTTTGATTTTTCTATGTTAATGCCGAGGTAGTAGCTTATTTCTCCAAGATTTTTGAGTTCGTACTTTGCACTAAGTTTCTCGATGGTTTCTTCTATTTGTTTTTCTGATCCAGATATTAACAGGTCGTCCACATAAATAATGATATGTATGGGATTTGTTACATCTTTCCTAAACAGGCAGGCATCAGCAGTTCTTTGTGCAAAACCGAATTCTTTAAGAGTTTCACCAATTTTCAAGTGCCATGATCTGGCGGCCTGCTTAAAGGGACTCTCAACCTATCGTCTCCGAAAGCCGAAGCCAATGCTAATCTATGGGAAATTTTGCCCGTTATAATTCATTAACTAATACATATTTTTAAATTCCATTTTCACTTTCCGAAAATTCACAACTATTAAACAATTTATCGCTTTCTAAGAATTGATTTTTTCTATTTTTCAGATTTCATTTTTAAGCTCAAAAGAGAAAAATTTCACATTGTGAAAATTTGCATTTTACAACCTCAAAATAAAGTATTAAAAATTTTTAGAAATGATTTTTAGAAAGCGATAAATTGTTTAATAGTTGTGAAGTTTCTGAATGTGAAAACGGAATTCAATTATATATATTAGTTAATAAGTTATGATGGTGCAAAATTCTCCATAGAATAACATTGGCTCCGGCTTCTGGGGACGATAAGTGGAGAGGCCTCTTAAGGCCATAAAGGGCTTTCTCTTATTTCCATACTTTATTTTCGTTTCCAGGTGAAATATAGCCTTTAGGCTATTCCATGTATACTAATTCATCTAAATCTCCATGCAGGAAGGCAGTTTTAATATCAATATGGTGAACCTGTGTGTTTCTGTGAGCGGCCACTGGCCAAAAAGGCTCTAATTGTGCTATGTGATACCACCGAGGCAAATGTTTCGTTAAAGTCTTCACCATATTTTCGCCTGAAGTCTTTTGCAACCAGTCTAGTTTTATATTTGGCTATTTTGCCTGAGGAGTCATATTTGACGTTTTAAGTCCATTTGGACCCAATAGCTTTTCTTCAGGGTGGAGGTTCAACCAATGTGAATGTTTTATTTTGTTTTAAGGAATTCATTTCTTTCTGCATCGCGTTTAACCAATTTTGTTTTTCTTGTGGGTTTGTGATGTATATTTGTTATATGTTTGTGAACATATTTTGGAATAAAAGGAGTCTTTTGAGTTTGAGTTTTCTGTCAGTAAAATGCACCGAAACTAGTACTATCAAAGCTGCTAAAATCAAATTTCAGATTTTTAAATCCATCATTCAGGAACGAGCTATACTTATCTACTACTACTAACAACAACAACAACAACAACAACAACAATAAATTATTATTATTATTATTATTATTATTATTATTATTATTATTTTAAATATAAGAAAATCTATCATGAGTTATTTTAATCACCACTGATCCAGTGCACTTCTTACTTTCTTCTATATTCAATAGAAGAAAGTATTGAATTCGTAAAAATTTTCGACTTCCGGTTTTCGACGGATTTACACGTTTTGAGAGGTCTAGAACACTATTTGATCATTTTCAGAAAATGTCTGTCTGTCCGTTTGTCTGTCTGTGTGTGTGTGTGTGTGAGGCAAAAACTTTGTGGGGACTGTATCTTCAAAACTACTGCTGAGAATTGCATATTTATTTATATGTAGATGCATCTTGATCTAAGTTAGTGCCTGTCACCTTTTGGTGTCACCAGCTCAACAGGTGGCGTTGCTAAACAGAGATTTCTGCAATTTAACGGGAGGCAATATCTCAGGTTATATTGCGTATAATTAAACAAAACTTGTTATATGAGAAGATCATTATATTATGCTAATTCAATTTGGATGCTTATCGGCTAACAAGTGGCGCTGCTATACAGTGACTTCTGGAATTTAAGGGAAGGTTATGTCTCAGGTTCTATTGCGTATAATCAAATAAAACTTGATATATGAGAAGATCATTGTGCTGATTCATGCTTATCGGCCTATAGGTGGCACTGCTATACAGCGATTTTTACAATTTAAGGGAAGGATGTATCTCAGGAACTGTTGCAAAGAATTGCATATAAATTTATATGTAGATGTAACTTGGCATAAATTATTGCCTATCAACTTTGGGTGTCAACCACTCAATAAGTGACGCTACTACACTTCACTTTTTACAATTTTAGGAGAGGCTATATCTCAGGTTCTATTCCTAATCATCAAACAAAACTTGATATGTGAGAAGGCCATTATGAGATATTACGCTGATTCAATTTGGATACATATCAGCCAATAGGTGGCCCTACAATTTTTTTCCAGAACTCGGAATGCATATTTCTCAAAATCTATGGCATATAACTATACGAAACTTCATATATGGGATAACTATTATGAAAATTTAATTTTTAGGACTTTATTTATAGAGAATAAAACTGTCTTTCTTTTCTTATATTCAGTGTTAGTTTTCTGTAAGACGAAAATCGCCTGCATTTATTATGGTAGATAATTTTAATAAATAATAGTTTTAATAAAATATTTTAACTGAGGGAATTTGTATAGGAAAATATAGAAGAAAGTCTTGTAGTGGCCACAACATATTAGTTATTTTTATGGGTCTCCTGAAACTAAGACCCACCGGCTGATTTTTCAAAAATTTTGATGAAAATTTTATAAAATACTGCTTATATATTGCTCTTATATGCTCAAAATTTTGAATAAAGAATTTTATTTATCATATTAAAAAAAAAAAAAAAAAAAAAAAAAAAAAAAACTTTGAAAACAATGTAATCACTTCAAAGGGTTATTTTTTCATGCATTATTAGATTTCGATTTATTTAAATTGCTTTCTTTTAAAAATTCCGAACTTAAAAAAACGAGTCCGAATTATCCACCAGTGTTTTTAATATTTTTGAAATAAATTAAAAACTAATACGATTAAAACTTGTAGGAGTCAATTAAAACATTTTCAGCGAACACATTTTCGGTAAATGGACATTAATCTTCATTAACTTCCTTTCAATTTACGTACGAAATTTTCAAATAACTTTCGCAAACTCCTGTGTTACTTTTTATTGTGTTACCGCAAGTCAAGTAAACTCTAATTAGAAAAGTTTTTATTAAGTAATTAGCTAATTGGATTTTGTAATTACCATTGAATACTGTGTCATTAGTTTCTCATTTAAATTTTAATTATGGAATTAAAGTTGTTTATAAATGACCAACTTTTTACCAGGTTGCGGTGGCTCCATATATCTTCTCCTTCACTGCATTTATTTTGTGTGCAAATTTTAAGTTTAGATATTGTAACTCTTTATTCCTAAACATTTTTCGTTGCGAATTATTTTGAAATAATGAACTTATCTTTAATATGCGCTGTAATAACTTTCAGTTTAATTTATAAAAATAATAAATAATTGATTTTTAAAGTCAGTTCTGCTTCTTCTTCTTCTTTTTTATTTATTTATTTATTATTATTATTTTTTTTTTCTGTTTTAGTGAAAACATATTCATATTGTGAAACTTCGGAAGGTTTTCAAGAACGGCTTTACTTATCACACACTGACAAGAAAAGGGATGTATTTCAAAATAATTACAAGATAAAAAGAACTTTTTTAAAACCACGTTTTTAAATTTCCTGTTGAATCATATAAACGCTACCGAAGGCAGCGGGAACCCGGAACAATTGGCTTAAAGTATTAAAAAAATTCATTGCTATCGTGTTTTGAGCAATTATAAAAGTTTCAAATGGAAGCCGGGAAATTAGTTAAAAATCGATTGCAAGCTTTGTACTGGTAACGCTGCGAAGGCAGCAGGGTCCCGAAGCAGTTGGTTAAAATTGCTTAAAAAATGCATTTTCACCGTGTTCTGAACTATTCTGAAAGTTCCAAATGTCTAGCTAGTCGAGAAGTTAGTTAAATAAATTTTCTGTTGAATCATATAGACGCTGCCGAAGACAGTAGGGACCTGAAACAGTTGACTAAAAGTATATAAAAAATGCATTGTCACCGTGTTCTGAGCTATCCTGAAAGTTTTAAACGTCGGGAAGTTTGTGAAAAAACGATTGCAAGCTTTATACTGGTAATGCTGCCGTAGGCAGCAGGAATCCGAAAGAGTTGGCTAAAAGTTTTCTAAAAAATGGATTTTCACCGTGTTCTGAACTATTCTGAAAGTTTCAAAAGTCTAGTTAGTCCGGAAGTTAGTTAAATAAATTACCTGTCGAATCATATAAACGCTGCCGAAAGCAGTTGGGACCCAAAACAGTTGACTGAAAGTATTAAAAGAATGTATTGTCACTTCTGTCCTGAGCTGTCCTGAAAGTTTCAAATGTCTAGCTAGTCGGGAAGTTAGTTAAAAATCGATTGCGAAATTGTATTGGATAAACAAACAAAAAAACAAACAAGAATCGAAGTTAATAAAAATATAGTACAATGGTAATTTTGAGTTTATATCACTAAAACAATGTGTATGGAATGTCTCAATGTGCACAAAAAAGTGTTACAGCTTTATCGCTAAAATTATCCACCTGAAAGGTAGTTGTGTCAATTTTGTTATAATGTTATCAATTTTGTTATAATGTTTGTTTGTTACCTTTATCTATAAGTAGATTTTTTTTTCAAATACGGCATTCATGAATTTTGCCATTTTTCTTGCCTGGGAGATATGACAAAAAATTGGTGCATGCAATTCACACACATTAAATAAAAAAGGCTTGAGAAATGTAAAATACAAATATGCATCATTCGTAATATATATGTTACCGCTAAAGTGCAGAAATCAGTTAATCTGCAGATTAGCTAGGTAATCTGCACATTAACTAGGGTGATCCATTGAAGTGAGGAAAATTGTTTCATTTCTCAAATTATCTAGGTAATCTGCGAATTACCTAGATAATCTGCACATTACCTACTAGGCACTAGTTAAAGTGAAAATAAGATATCTGGTGTTGTATTTGTTTGTTTGTTTTTCATTCGGGGAAAAAAAAAAGAAAATAACTATTATTTTCTTTTTTTTTACTTATTTTAATCTGTATTTGTTTTAATTTTTGTTTTTATTTATTTCGTGTTTTTTATTCTGTCAATATAAGTTGAAGACTATATGCATTTTTAATATGAAATATCTTTAATAGCTTTCAATAAATTCTATTTTATAAATGAATGTTAGAATTGTAGTACAGTAACGATTTCTTTTCAAAATAAAAATATTTAACCATTTAATTTTTTTTTTTTTTTTTAATTTATTAACAACTTATATTGCTATTACTATATATATATATATTTCATTATTCACCAATTTTTAATTAGCCAAAGAAATATTAAATTAGACAAATCAGAAGCATTATTTAAGAAGTACTTCAAATAATTAAAACTGCTTTAATATTTTTTAGAATGCATGAAAATTAAAATGACAGTTTTCCAATGCTTTACTAAACTATATTTTGCAGCATGCATATATCTGTACAAGTTTAGCAAATATATTAATTTTACAATAAAATAAAAATAAAATTATAATCTTGATATATAAAATGTATAAAGGAAACTTGAAGCTGAAAGAAAGAAAAAAAATGCTAAAAAATGCACAAAAATTTCATATTAAGTATTTATTAAATGCCCTTATATTTTTCAAAGTTAAAAATTAATACATTTTAATTCTTTTTTCCAGTAAGTAATAGTTATTTATATCAATTTTAAAATAAATTAGTTTTAAAAAGTTATGGTTTAATAGTTTTAGTTCGGAAGGAAATAATTACTGTAAGGTAAATTTAATATTTATAATTCAAAATGGAGTTTCACGAGAGAGAGCTTTTAATTAAGATTAGATTTCATTAATAAAATGCAGACCCTTATCAAACTTATGTTGACAGAATTAAAAAAGACAGAAATAAAATTAAAATTAAAACAATTATAACTTACTTGTTACTTTATATTTTGTGCTAGTCATAATAATAAACCTAATCATGGCTTTCATCCACCACATTTTGCGTTTGCCGTTTATCATCATAGCGTATCTGAAGGGGTAAAGTTAAAAGTTTTAGTTCATATTTGAAGGTCATTCGCGTTTCTGTATCACATGGCTGTTTGATGTCATAGTGAATGTAAAAAAACTAAGGCTCGAGCTCGAAACAAACATTTGAACTTTAACGATACAGAAACAGCTACTGTGCAGATTACCTAGTTAAAATGCGGAAAACTCTTGATTCCGCATTTTAATGGTCATTTTAGTTAAACTGCAGGTTAGCTATGTAATCTGCACATTAACGGATTTCGAGCTTTAACGGTAACATATATGCAGTCGAACCTCGTTAACGTGAATCTGAAGGGGAATAAAAAATGTGTTCATCGTATCAGTAGTTCATGCTATCATATAACTAAACTAACCTTCTCTTTGATAGAGATTATGGAAACAGTTCGTGTTAAAAGTAATTCACGTTAACGAGGTTCTATTGTATATTGTAAATAAATAAATAAAAATCTTGTGTGACATGTACTAGGGACTGTTCAATACCAATAAATGTACCAACGTGTACAACACGTGCAACATAAAATTCAGAAAAGCGTCCAAATATGCATTGCAGCTGACAGACAAAAGTTCAAACATCGAAAATAAAGATTTTTGGTGACGACTAGTTTTTATTTGTTTATTTTCTAAGATCGTTTCGGTTCAACGAATTTCAAGGTAAAACAGCCACTATCGATGGACTTTTGCCATAACTGAAATATAAATTTCATATCGTCTATTAAAATACATCTATAACATTATTGATTCTTGTGGTGATAAATTTAAATTAAGAATAATTTATTCTAATGACTGATCGTTTAAGAATTGAATTTATTACATATTTACATAAATAATATTAATTTTTTTTTTTTTTTTTTTTTTTTTTTTTGTCCCAATACTATAATCAAAGCAGAATGAATCTTATAAAATATTCTTTAATTTTCAATTTAATGTTTCTTTTGAAATGTAAAATATAACAGGATATGAATTTAAGATAAAAGAAAACAAATTAAAAATAGATAAAAGAATACATTAGAATCAAGACAATGCAGAATACGGGACCATATATCTTATTAATTTGATTTTTATAATAAATGGCATCAATAATAATTTAAAAAAAAAAAAAAAAAAAAAACAGTCCTAAAAATTCTATGTAAAATAAAGATAACGGCATTTATAAATAGTTTTAAAGTTAAATTATTTACAAATCAAAATCTTCTTTATTATATTTTTATTGGAGAAAATGTATATGAAAGTTGTATGTTTTTATACCTTCCAAGACAGTTGAAAAGTGTCAATAACTTGGATTCGTCTGTCTGTCTATCTGTCTATTCCTGATTCTCATTTCCGTAAATTATTTTAGTATAGTTTGAAAATATGTTATTCAAATTTACATTACAGTTTTATTATTGAAAAAGTACTCTTGGTTTGTGTACATTGATTCAAAAAGGGGGGGGGGGGAGGATTAAAGTACATTATATTGTATGAGAGAGATAGTTTCATACGCTTTTATTTAACTCTGTATGTTGATTATTTATGTATGAAATGTTTTTTATTTGTAAATTGATGAAATCTAAGAACAGAATTTTCTATAAATGGAACCTGGGATTAAAAATTATTTTAAAAATTAAATGTCATGAATACTGAGTTGAAAAAGACAGAAAGATGACTTGATTTTTTGAAACAGAAATTAAAGTTCAGTGATAAAAGGGGAAATGTGTAGAAAGTTATAAAAATGGCCTATTTTACCATTTTCCCTTTTACCCCACAGTTTAAAAATTAACATAATTTAGAAAAATAAGCAAATGCTTCTAAAAATGGGTTGGCATGTTTAAAATAGCTTACATTATTAAATTTAAAAAAATAATAATTAAATATAATAATATTAAATAATATTATTGTTATTATTATTACACATTTTAATAATGGAGTTCTTTAAACTAAATCATTAGAAGATAAAATATGTAAAAAACGAATTTAAATTACACTCGGATCTGAATGCGGCGTGTAAAAGATTAAGGACTCCAACTTTAGTTAAAAGTTTGTTTTCAAATTTTAATTTCTTCCTATCCTTCGATTGATTTGAAATGTGGCGTACGTGTATAACTCCAACGACAACTCATGCTAAGGACTGACAGACTAGGGCCCTAACACCAATTCAAAAATTGTTTTCGAATTTTAACCAATTTTCTGTCGTCTGATTGAGCTAAAATTTTGCAAACATGAGGATAACTTCGATGGTATTACATGCTCAAGTTATAATAAACTAAAAAGAGGAGGTTCTGGAGGTTTGGGGCCTCAACTTTAGATCAGTATTTGTTTTCAAACTTTAACCCATTTTCTACCGTTCTAGTGTTTTTTATTCTGTGTTTATGTTGTCGTTTTTAGTAAGATTTTTTGCAATCATTTTGTAAGGATTTTTTTTTTTATATATATATTATTGTGTAGTTAAAAAATAAATTAATAAATAAATAAAAAATTTCCTTCGTGTCTAAATAATTTTACATTTTATAATCTGAAGTGCAGTGATTAAGTTCCTTTTTCTCTTCGTAACATGTAGGAAATTAGGCTACTTTTTCTTTTTGCTAGTAGATCTTCAAACATCTTACTCTTTCCGCCCTACGTTGAGGGGCTACTCTGATGTTGGTTTCAATGTTAATTGGGTTAATATATATATATTGTTTGTTTGGTTTCTTTTTTTTCATAACTGCATTAATTTTTTTATCTTTTTTACTTTCTTCTATATTCAATAGAAGAAAGTATTGGATTCGTAAAAATTTTCGACCTCGGGTTTTTGATGGGTTTACATGTTTTGAGAGCTGCAGAACACGATTTGACCATTTTTAGAAAATGTCTGTCTGTCTGTCTGTCTGTCTGTGTGTGTGTGTGTGACAAAATTTTGTGGCAACTGTATCTCAGGAACTACTGCACAGAATTTCATACAAATTGGTATCTAGTTGCACCTTGACATAAATTAGTGCCTATCAACTTTTGTTAAAAATTGTTTTACAGGTTGCGTTGCCATCCCGCTTTTTCGAAATTTTTAACATGGTGATATAGGACAAAATTTTGTATAAATGTGCATAAAGAGAATTATTTTTTAGTAATCATTATGAAATTTACAAGAATTATTTATAATAGAGATACTCAACTGGGAAAATTTTTTGTATGTGTAGGAGCCTCGCCACCCCCCTTTGAGGGGAGTAAATTTTCAAGTTGGGTATCTTTCGAAAGGTCTCGTCAATACCTTTAAAACGAATGGTTGAACTATAAATATGTGATAATTTAAAACAAAGTTATCGATTTTTTTTACTTTTAACAAAAAAAAAAAAAAAAAAAAAAAAAAAAAAAAAAACTTAGAAAAAAAATTGTATTTTTTTTTTTAACGAAAATTAACCAAACTTGGTATTTAGTTGGCCCCTGACATAAATTGGTGCTGATTAGATTTGGGGGTCAATCGCTCAACAGGTGGCGCTGTGATCGTATTTTTTCTAAATTTTTAACATGGCAGTATAGGATAAAATTTCGTATAAATGTACATAATGAGAGTTATTCTTAACCTGTGATTGTAAAATTAATATGAATTATTGATAATAGAAGTAGTTAATTAGGAAAAAAAATTGTGCCTGTGGGGACATCGCTTAGTATCTTTCGAAAGGTCTCGTCAATACCTTTAAAACGAATGGTTGAACTATAAATATGTGATAATTTAAAACAAAGTTATCTTTTTCTTTTTTTTTACTTTTAACGAAAAAAAAAAACTTTGAAAAAAAATCGTATTTTTTTTTTTTTTTTTTTAAATATTGTTACTGAGTGAATTTGCATAGGAAAATATAGAAGAAAGTCTTGTGGTGGCCACAACATACTAGTTTTTTTTTTTTTTTTTTTTTTTTTTTACACTTATCTATATTAATAAAATCAGACTTTTGTCTGTAAATTTATCGGAATCAAAAAATTTTGCGATATCTTCACGTTTCACACCCCATGAAAGCCGAAAATAACTTCAGAAAATTTTGCCTGTGCGTGTGTGTCACCGTGTCTGTATGTCGCTTTTTTTGTCCGGGCATCACTCGAGAACGGCTGGACAGAATTTAACGGCGCTTGGTAGAAACTTAGGTCTTCACCCAACTTAAAATTATATCTATAGAAATTTTCAGAATTTTGATTAGTTTTTGAATTGTGGGTAAAAAACGCCTGCGCATGCGCCATAAATATTTTTTTACTGAAACACTTTGAATGGAAAAATAAAATATAAAAATAAATTTTTAAGTTGAAGACTTCTTTATTCGCGTGATTCGCACTACAAATTATGAAAAGATTGAAATGAAGTGTTGCCTTCTAAGTTTCATACTTTAGTTAATTTTAAAAAATCTAATTGTCGTATCGAAAAACTGTTTACACCCCAGGATTCAGAAAAAAAAACACCCATTTCATTTGGTACTGAATTTGTAACGATAGGTCTGACATTTCTAATTTATTTTTCCCTTTTCCCGTTGCCACTTAAATTTCATACTTTAGTTATTTTTTAAAAATCTAATTGTCGCATCGAAAACCTGTTTGCACCCCTGGATTCAGAAAAATTGTCCCTTTCATTTGGTATCAAATTTATAAATATAGGTCTGATATTTCTAATTTATTTTACCCTTTTTCCGTTTTCAACCCAGATTCGGTAGAAGGTTTTATAATTATATATACGCATTTATATATATTTTTATTTTCCAGAAATAAAATGAAATATTTTTAATTTCACGTGAATAATAATAAAAATTAGAGAGAAAAGTAAATAACTGACCTACAAAAGTTGGTGATTTTTTTTTTTTTTTTAATCAGGAATTTGTATTTGGATAAATATTTTCATAGAGATATTTGGCATTAGTTTAATATTTTTATTTAATTACGCAGCACTTTTCTTTCCTGCAGTAAAACAAAATTTTTTGTTGTTATTATGTACCTTATGAGGTTTTTTTTATGTTCTCCCCTTAATTGTAAATGATTATAATTTGGATTTTATTATGATTTTTTATTTTTATTTTGTAAATATCAGAAAAGAGTTTTTATTTTATTTTATTATATTTATTTATTTATTTTGTGTATGGAACAGCTTTAGTATCGGATCCCTTTGGCAAAATTTAAAATTTGGCACCGAAGTAGCTTGGACGTTTCTCGCCAAGACCTTTAATTGCACAATTGAGACAGCCAATTCAATTCATCGCAAAAATGGCTTAAAATATTGAAAGTCACCAAAGGGGTCCCATATTAAAGCTGTGCTTTTTGTATTTATTTATTTATAATATTTTCTATTAAAGAATTCTGTGGTCACGAAATTTGGTGCGTAATTTTTTTGTATACATCCGGCACTTATTGTAACTGGATTTAACGAAATTCGAAATCCCCCCCCCCCCCTTCTCGGAGTCGGAGGACAATAAACATGTGTAAAAACATGTGTTTCCGTTTGAATTCGCTTTGAATTATCTTAGAATGGCGAACTTTGGTGTGTGGATATTGATTAAGTGTACGCATTATGTACATTAGTGGGATTTTGCAAAATTTCGAACTCACCTGCTGAGGAAGGGGAAGTAAGAAGTGGGTAAGTTGATGCCGAAGGCAGTGGGGACCCAGACTCCTCACGTTGCGAGCGAGAAAAACCTCTACCAATCACAGCGAGAACTTAGGTTGTTAATAAAGGGATTTTGACAACTCATTTAAGTTTAATGTCCAGCGAAGCGGGCAAAGCCTGCTAGTATATTCATACCGGATGCGCCAAAAGTTCATGAAAACTTTACAAAATCATTAAAAAAGAACAAATGATGGTAAAAAAATGCGGTTTGCATGAATGGCATCAGAAAGAGGGCGAATTTTTTTTTTAAGAACAAAATGAAATGAAATTTAAAAAAATCACCGATAGGCGGCGCTGAGGTGCATACACGAAGCTTATTTATGTTAATGAGGTTGTCAATAAAACACCTGAATACAAATGGACTCTTCATTCGATGCCGGCATTATGCTATCGTTGCTGGATCAAGCGTTGATTATCAAGCTCATTTATAAGAATGACGGATCAGTAACAGACGCACTGAGGAAATTTGACACTGCAAAAATACTAAAGAAGAAAAAAGGACCCATTTCACAACCAAGGATACTGAAACTTGTTAAGCGTTTCGAAGAAACTGTCGTTTAAAAGTTCATCCACGAAGTGGTAGACCTACCTTGAGAGAAGGGCGTGTTGCAGTTGTACAGTTTGTAATGGAAGATATGGCAGCAGAATCATGCATGGGAAGCAGCAGCGCTCGTGAGGCTGGGAAGGTTTTGGGAGTGCCTGGTTCATCGATTCGACGTATCCTTCACGGGATACTACATTTGTATCCGTACAAATTGCAGTCACTGCATCAGATCATGCCAGCAGATATCGCTGCAAGGGAATTGTTTGCTAAATAGGCTTTAACAAAAATGGAACACTAACCACAATGGTTGTTTAACGTCTTATGGTCGGACGAAGTCCACTTTGCACTGCATGGGGACGTCAATACGCACGATTGCCGCATTTGGGCGAAATCGAATCTCAGTGAATACGCGACGAAACCACTTCATTCTTCTCGTGTAACAATTTGGTGTGGTTTCATTGCCTCTTTTGTTGTCGGCCCTTTATTTTTTGAAGAGCATTGCCCGAAATTTGGCTGTAAAACATGCACAGTGACTGCTGAACGGTACCTCAGTCTTTTGCGTGAAAAGGTTGTGCCAGCATTACAGGCAAGAGGTGTGCTTTCTACAGTAAATTTTATGCAAGATGGTGCACCACCCCACGTTGCTTTCTCAGTAAAGACATTTCTTTTTAGAAAGTTTGGTGAAGACCGAGTGATAAGTCGAGGCTGTAAGATCAAATGGCCCCCACGGTCACCAGACTTGACTCCTTCAGATTTTTGGCTGTGGGGTAATTTAAAGTCGCTGGTGTACCGGTCCACCCTTCTACACTGACGGAACTTAGAGATGCTATTCAGCAGACCGTGTCTGGGATTCATTCAGACATGTTGTACTCAGTTATCACTGGTGTTGTGACTCGCCTTACTCCATACAAACTGGTGGAGGTCATGTTTAATAATTTCACCATAAATAAATCTTTGAATATGTAGAATTTTATTGGTATTGTGTTTCTGGTCATTATATTTTAATGTAAGACTCATTTGCCTTAATTTGCTTAACACATTCAACATTAGTGCCACCTATCGGCACATTAGTGCCACCTATCTCATTTTTTTAACTATTTTTTTTTTTCCTTAAAAAAATCCGCCCGTTTTCTGATACCATTCGTGCAAACCGCACTTTTTTATCATCATTCGTTCTTTCTAATGCATTTTTAAAGATTTCAGAAACTTTTGGAGCACCCGCCCTAACAACACAAAATGTTCCAGAAATGTAACAATCTTATAACATTGAGACATTGGAAATATTTCAGAAACGTTTCGAACTGTTCAGTTTGTTTTCAAATTAATTTTAAAAATGTAGAAATGTCCGCGATCGTAACAAAAAATCGGATACGTAATAGAAACGTTTCAAATACTTAACAGATTTAACATCAAAAAGTGCGAATGTTTCAGAAAGGTATCAGAGAGCATACTTAAATTTGTTACGTTTTCGGAAGATTGTCAGCTTTTTGCAACATATCTGACACATTCTGTGCTGTATGGACGGTATATATGGCACCTCGCAAATGACGTTTAGAGATATCTCCCTACGGGTGGCTAGAAGCGAAATAACTGTGGACAATATCTCTCATTTACACGCAATTGTCCTCTGCAGTTGAACCTGATAGGGATGATTTTCCGAAATAGAAGTACACGTGGTACGCCTTTGACATATTCGTGTTTGAAAATTCAAGTAATCACACGATTTCCGATATGGAGGGTGTAATAAATTTTCAGTTCAGAGGTGGTTCAGCTTTTATAATCATTATTTAGTAGGCGAATCATTAAATTAAATTTTAAGACGCAAGGTAAAAAACGTCTTATCAAGCACAATACTTTATTGACACACACAGATGAAAAAGAGAACAGAAAAACAAAACAAATACAGCGCATGTGCAGATGCGCGCTAAGCAGCTGGGAAAGAATAGTTTCAACAGAGAGACCGAGTTCTCGGGTCCCGACATTTGCACAACTAACTTTTGTGAAGAAGATAAAAACCTGGAAAATTAACAGAAATTCAAGAAAGAAGTCATAGGGATAAAATCGCGCAGTCAAAAATAATTCAACTACACTAGTCAGCAAATACAGGAAAAAATAGTGAAGAAAAAGACATCTAAAAGAGTAAAGGGTGAGCGACACTGTAAAAATTTACGCTCATTTTTACAGCAGAATACATTGTCAAAAATAGGAGCCATCATATTATGTTGTTAAACAGAACAATTTAAGAGCAGAAAAATTTGTAAAAGAAATTCTCTTTACAGATGTTTCTAAAGCAATGGGGCAAACAAATAAACAAACAAAGGGGAAAAAATTCAAAATGAAATCCTTAAAATGAGACTTCTCCGAGGCCTCTCAATTTAAGAATGTGATGACGTTTATTGGTTTATAGCAGACGAAATTGGAACGGGCTGTCTACGCTTCGTGTATGGTTGGGTTGGGATGTGGGAATTAAGGCCAACTGTCAGCTCTAGAGAGGTTGCGAAGAAAACCACCGCTTCATCTAGAATTAGAACTCAATGCTCTAAGTCTAAAAATCTTATGTGTTATTGCAAGAAAAATAAAACGTAGAAAAAAAAATCAGCAAATTTTTAAAAAGCATCTAAAAGTCCCCAACATATAAATTTAAAAGTTACCCAAAAAGTGCCTATCGACGAAAAGTCCCTAAATTTAGAGGCTAAATCCCCAAGTTAGCCACCCTGACTTCAATGTCTTTTTCTTCATTATTTTCTGTGCATTTTCTAAACGGTGTTAGTTAATTTCCTTGATTTTTTTTTTTTTTCTTTTTCACATTTTTGATTTAGCGAGGTTTTCTCCCCTGCATTTTTCTGAACCCCCTTCGCCCTGCAAAGCTTTGGTTTAATCTATACTTACAGAAAAAAAATATCCAATCAAAAATTATTCAAAGTGGTAATTGTTTTTTTTTCTTTCCGTATGCAACAAAAAATATTGTTCCATCTTCTGAAACATCATTTAAATTTTATTAAGCTATAAAATTTCTGTTGTTTAATTATTGTATTTCTGATGCTAAATTAATCGTATAGAATTGCTAGAATTTTTTAAT
Source organism: Salticus scenicus (assembly GCA_963930645.1). Classification (NCBI taxonomy): domain Eukaryota; kingdom Metazoa; phylum Arthropoda; class Arachnida; order Araneae; family Salticidae; genus Salticus; species Salticus scenicus. The sequence goes on along the minus strand of OZ005662.1, from coordinate 138,865,408 downwards.
TCTCAAAGAAAAACATCGATGTTTCAAAGTAAAAAAATTTGAGTTTCACAATGCAGCGTTTAAAGTAATTTTCAGAAAAGATCTCAGCTTTCAAAAATAAATAAATAAATAAATAAATAAATAAATAAATAAATAAAAAAAATCATAATTAGAAAAAGGGATATATATTTGTGTAAATATATGTATAACATATTAATTTTTTGTCAGTTAAAAAATATGAAATATCTAAAAGATTAAAAAAAGGATAAACAAAATGTATTAAACAAAGCCCTTAAAATATATATACATTTTTATCTTCTTCTTCTTCTTCTTCTTTTTTTTTTAGATCTTTTCACACGGAAAATAAAACTGTAAGTAAAATTATTAAAAGAAAAAAATTACTTGTATATGTTTCTATTAAAATAATTTTTTAATCTGATTTTTACTTATTCTCACTTTGTATAAAAATTTTGTTAAAAAACAAATAAAATAAAAATAAACGCATTATTTTTTATATATACATATATGCATGATGAAAATAATTACATATATCATTCCCAAAGGTAAAAAAATGTTACAGTTTAAAGAAAAAAAAAAGTAAATTACTGTTTACTATTATTTAGAAACTATTGCAAAAACACGTCAAAATACAAAAAACAACGGTTTATGTATTTCTGAGTAATTTAACTTATGGGAGAAATGTGCAACAGAATTCGGATTTTAAAGAAAAAAAAAAAAGTTGAATTATAGACTATGTTTTCGATTTGCTGTATTTTTTATGTTTAAGTAAAAAATACAAAAAAAGTTAAATTTGAGTTTTTATTTATTTATTTATTTTTTATTTGTGAGTCATTCTTTTTCTAAGAAATATTTTTTTATTTTTACTGAAGATAATCTAATTTTGTTTTCCAAAAAAAAAAAAAAGCACAGAAATATCGATTTTTTTCTATACATATAAGAAAAAAAGTATTGGATTTGTAAAAATTTTTGACCTCCAGTTTTCTACGGATTTACAAGTTTTTGAGATGTCTTGAACACGATGTGACACTTTAAAAAAAATGTCAGTGTGTGTGTGCGTGCGTGTCATATACACTACTTTTCCATAAATAACCGGGCACTTTCGATTTCAGATGTTTTTTGAAACATCTCAAAAAGCGCCAGACAAACCATCTTGAAACTTCAGGAGTGTGAAGTTTCAAGATGGTAACATATATCCCTTCCTGCAAAATTCTAATTAGTGAAAAATAATTATTTTTATATAATATTTAAAGCCTTAAAAACCATGTCGTTAAAGTGTCGATGGTTATCTAAATTGCCACATAAAATTTGTGTCACAGAGCCGATGAAAAACCATTATCGCAGATCAGATTGGCTTTAACCTTTTCCTGAGAGTTGAGATCGAGTCGACTTGACAGTACGAAATCGAGTTAATTTGGAAAAAGTTGTATAACTTTATAAAATGTCTTAGCTTAAATTGCGTGCAAAAAATTGTTCGTGCTTTTGTACAAACTTGTTTAATCATCTGAATCAAGCAAACAGTCAAAAATTTAGTCAAACTTAATTTCTAAATTATATCGAAACTTTTACAATTTTCAATTTGCCCTCCATTTGAAAAAATTTCTGGTGACGTCCCTGAGTAACATTACTAGTTTCTATATTTAGTTTTTATAAGAAGTTGAAAAAGTAAATATTTTTTCTAATTTAAGCTTAAAGATTCGTTTTATATTAGATGTTTCACAGTGCACACCTTGCTATCCAAGGTAACAAAAATTGTACTGCTTCTACTAAACGATCACTAATTCAAGATTTTTTTTTTTTTTTTTTTTTTTTTTTAATGATATATTAATTAATTTTATTTTATTTTATTATTTTATTAATCAATTTATTTATTTATTTATTATTACTTATTTATTTATTATTTATTTATTTATTTTGTCACATATGAGATGCGGATTTATTTAGTTTATTATGTACAACTTGATTTGGCAGATGGTTGTACATATAACTTAAATTCTTTTCTAACAGATTATTACCCAAATGTTTTTGACACTGCTGCGGTCATAGTTTTCAACTTAGTACCTTTTGGCTACATGGAAATTTTAATAGAAATGTTTATTTTGTTTAATCAGCGAACTGTAGTAGAATTAAAAACGGTTTTCACTGATTAAGTAAAATAGAAATTTTTATTAAAATTTACCAGTAACCAAAAAGTGCTTAGTTGACAACTATAGCTGTGGCATTGTATCCTTAATAGTCAATTGTTTGAATTTTATTTTTCGTGGAGAATTAGTAACTTGTTTGTTTATCGATGACATGTACATCAAATTTGTATGCTTCACTCGTAGTCCGCTTGTAAATTTTCGTCAGATAATTACAGATAGCACATAACAGAATTACAATACGAAGAAATGGAAAAACACCCAGGGCCAGCGCGGGAATCGAACCCGCTCTCCTACGCGCGAAGGCGATTAGCAGTGTGATGACATAACCACTCGGCCAGGTATGGTTGGATGGTTGGATTTTACGTCGCACTAGTGCAACGCAGATGGGCAATTGGCGACTGTCTGGGACACACCCCTAGAGGTGGTCCGTAGACGTGCCATCACAATTTTCATTCTCCACTGAGAGGTGGCTCCCACGCTTCGGTGACCCCCAAAGGTATAATTTTTCATGGGAACATGGAGGACATTGTGGCCATGACAGATTTGCACCAGCCACTATTAGTGTACACGACGCTCTTTGACCGGCTCGAGTACCGAACCCGCAATCTTCCAATTACGATGCCGGCGTTCTACCGGCTGGACTACCGCGGCCCAAATAATTTCTCTTCGGCCGCCTAATGGTACACATTTTAAATGAACCTTTTTTTCAACTATGCCAGATTCGCAAAATCAAAAACAGTGGTCAAATGTGATATATTGTCAATAATGAAAATAAATTATTATTTAAAATTTAACTGAGTTTAATTAAAATTTAACTGCAAAATTAAAATTTAAGTAAAAAATATTTTTTAACGTTAGAAGCTTTTTATTGTAAAGCTCTAAAAACCATAAAATAAAAATTTGTTGTGGCAAAGTCATTCTGTAAAGAAATGAATGTTTTAACACTAAAGAAATTTTAGAGAAAAATATAGATATTTCACTCTTGCATGAGACGAAACTTTTTAAATATTCAAAGTGTTTTAAAAAACATTCGAGACCAATATTCTCAGTTGGTAGTTTTTTGTATAATTATTCGTTACGCCATAAATTTCAAAGGTCTCGAAAGCTTTTTAAAATAGTTTCAATATTTAAAAATTTTCATCTGTTGCAAAAGAGAAATATCTATATTTTTCTTTAAAGTTTTCTTAGTGTTAAAACATTCATTTCTTTACAGAATGTCTTTAACACAATAAATTTTTATTTTATGCTTTTTAGGGCTTCACAATAAAAAGCTTCTAATGTTGTCTATTTATTTATTTATTTATTTACTTAAATTTCTATTTTGTGTTTTTTAGTTTAAAAAAAAAAAAAAAAAAAAAAACTTCTTAGAAGACTAATAAAAATTTCTTAGGATACTGTGTAGACAACTAAAGATTTTCTTTTATCAATTGCCATCTTTTCTTTTAATTATCTGAAAAAAAATAGCCCATCGGCCATCGAGAATCGAACCCACGACTGTCGTGTTATCAGCATGATACTGTAACCAAAAGTTAAAGAACAGTCAAGGAAAGTCACAGGACATGCTAGAAAAAATTAACAAAGAAAAAAAAAAAAGAAAAAAAATGTTCTTGAATACTTTTTAAATTATTTTGAATATTTAAAAAAAATTATCTCTTACAAAATTGAAATAGCTATATTTTCCTTTAAAATTTTCTTATTGTTGAAACTTTTATTCTTTTATAACATGTCTCGGCAAGAATAAAATTTTATTTTATGCTTTTTAGGGCTCCACAATAAAACGCTTCCAGAATTTTTTTTTTTTTTTAATATTTAAATATTTATTTTGTTCTTTGTAGTTACTAAAAAAAAGCTACCTTAAAATACTAATCAAAATTCCTTAGGATATTGTGCAGACCATAAAAACTTTTTTTTTTTTTTTTTTTTTTTTTTAGCAAATTACATCTTTTCTATTAATTATTTGCAAAAAAAAAAAAAAAAAAAAAAAAACTTAACCTTCGAGGATTGAACCCACCATCATCGAATTAGCATCATAGCGCTCTAACCAACGAATCCAACGAGCGATGCCAAAATTCACTTACATTTACTTTAAAGTGGAGGCGCCTTGTTTTTTAGCGTGAGAAGAAAACGCGATAACAAAATCCAATTTCAATAAAAAGCTTCTAAAAAATTTATTTATTTATTTACTTTTACTTAAATTTTTATTTTGTGTTTTTTAGTAACTAGATAAAAAGCTGTTTAAAAAACTCTTCATAAATTATTAGGATATTGTGTACAGAACGTAATATTTTCTTTTATCAATTGACACCATTTCTATTAATTATTTGCAAAAATTTACACCTCGGTCCGGCGAGGGTGAAACACACGACTCTCGCGTTATCAACATGACACTCTATGAATTGCTTACAGTTATTTTCTTTTCTTTCTTTCTTTCTTTATCTTTCTTTTTTTTTTTTTTTTTAAGTAGAAGCGTCTTGTTTTTTAGCGTGACATAAAACGCGATGACAAATCCAATTTCATATAATAATATAATAATGTATGTATATATATATATGTATATATATATATATATATATGTGTGTGTGTGTGTGTATAAAGCTTCTAAAAATATTTATTTATGTACTTTTTACTTAAAACTTTTTATTATGTGCTTTTTTTAATATCTAAAATGTTTTGTGTTTCTAATATCTAAAAAAAAAAAAAAAAAAAATCTTTAAAAACCCTTAGGATACTGTGTAGTCAACGATTTTTTTTTTTTTTTTTTTTTTTAATCAATTGACACCTTTTCCACTAATTATCTGCAAAAATTCATACGCTGGATCGTCGAGGATCGAACTCTCGACTACAGCTTTATTAACGTGACGCTCAAACTAACTAAGCCATGGAATGACAAAGTAAATAGCTTATATTTACTTTAAAATAGAGGGGCCTTGTTCATTAGCATGACACGGAGACAAAGTGACAAAGTCAATTTCATATAAGAAGCTTCTAATAATGAAATTCAAGTAATGAAATGTAATTTAAATTTAATTATTTATAAAGATTAACATCAGCACAAATTCATCAATATCATCGCTAGTTTATTTGTCGAAAGACAATACATAAATATCCCAATTTATTATCTCTCTTTTTTTTTTTCTTTTTTTTTCCCCTACCTGAAAACGATTCTGATAATAGAAAAGTACTATAATTTTTATCGGTATGAATTTACTATCATTTATACTATTTTTAATATTAGTAACAATCGTTTTCCCAAGTTCAACGCATTACGACAGAAAAATTGCTTTCAGGTGCCGCTTGGCACGTTTGGCGAAAATCACCAGCACCGCGCCTTTATGTATCGTTTAGAAGTTGCAACATTCCCCTGGTTACGTTTGTTATCTCTGGCGAATTAGCACTCTTTTTGAATGAGGCGGGCTTAAAAATTTCAACTACAAAATGACCCCATCTTGATTTTTGAAATATTATTTTGGATACTAGCATAAACAGTGGCGGTCCGTCATTGAGAGCACCTGGGGACTGGCTCCACTTAAATTTTTCTCTCTATTAAAAATCAAATAATATTTCTTTTTCTTTTTTTTTTTTTTTTACTTTCTCTTACCCATAAGGTAGAGAAAGTATTGTTTTTGGGTCAAATTTTTGAACGCAAGATTTTGTTATATTTACACGTTTTGAGGTCCCCTGAATACGAAAATCATGTTTTTAGCAAATGGTCTGTGTGTGTGTCTGTGTGTCTGTCTGTTATCAGCATATCTCAAAAACAAATTATGACAGAAAGTTCAAATGGTATTCTAAATGTGTATCATATAGGGATGCTACAGTAAGCTTTTCGATAAGATCAAACAAATAGTTCGTGTACAGGGACAATCAAGAGAATTCTAATACATTACGTCTATGGGGGAAATTGCAGGTAAGTAGAGTTTAACGTCTATAGACTGCACTAAACCAAATGAAACGAATATATATTTTTTGTAATAGAGATAGTTAACTGGATTTTTTTTTTTTTTTTTTTTTTGTGTATGTAGGAGCCTCGCCTCCCCCCCTGGGGGAAGTCCCCCCTCGAGGGGAGTAAATTTTCATGATGGGTATCGTTCAAAAGAGCTCGTTAATACCTTTAAAACGAATGGTTGAATCATCGATCTGCGACAATTTAAAACAAAGTTATCGATTTTTTTTACTTTTAACGAAAAAAAACTTAGAAAAAAAATCTTATTTTCTTTTTTAAATATTGAGAATAAAATGGACTTTTTTTTTTTTTTTTATTTGGTGTTATACTACTTCTCTAAGATGGAAATCGTCTGCATTACCATAAAAGATAATTTTTTAAATAATAATTTTAATAAATTATTTTTTAAAAACAGAATTATTTTTTAATAACCGAATTAAATTCTATATAAATGTAGGTGCATTAATGAAACGGGGGGTTGAGGGAGGCGGTAGCCCCCCTCATACAGAACTAATTATCATATAAAACTCTTCAGAAGCCTAATATAAATTGTTTAACACAGGTTTACATAACAGCACACGTTATCTTACCTTTTAATCTGCAACCTGTATTTATAGTATTAAATTTCAGGGTAAGAGAAAGTCGTGTGAGTGACACACCAGATTATTTTTATTCTAACACTTGTAAAAATATATCTATCAAGTTAAAAACGTGCATCCAATTTCCTCTTATTCTTCTCGGACATAAAGTTTGCTTGTCCCTTTGTCCGCTTTTCTTTTACTGAATTACAGCTACTTTCCATTCGCAGTTCAGCCGTTTGGGCACTATTATTGGTGTCCGATCACGCGCATTAATTAGTATAGTATTTATTGCTTTGCGCATGGAACAGCGGGTTAACATATTTAGCGAAATAGAGCATTATCAATGTTAATATTCCCATACTTTTAAAGTGTCAGGGGCACTTGGTGAATTGGTCCCTGGAACGCAGTTTAATGGAAAATAACTAAGTCTCCTTTAAAATATATTAACCATACAGATCGTGGAAAGAATTCGGCGACTTTCTCAGTTCTTTTTAATTATTTCTTTTTCTTCTGATAATGAAAAAAAGGAGACTTTTTCGATGATTTTTTTTTTCCAAATAAATCTATGATTGTTTAAAAATTAACAGTAAAAGAAATGAATTCTGTTGAAAATTTATTGACAAAAGGATTGAAACATTTTTGAGAAATTCTATGGCACAGGAAAGTGTAAATTCTCTTGCGGTTCTCACAATCCACAAAGACTTTATTTCTACAATTCCAGAATTTAATGAGAAAGTATTTGAAAGATTTGCTCGACAAAAAACTCGGTGAGCAGAATATTTATTTTTGTATAAATAATAATTAGATTGTAAGTACTTGAACAGTTTTGGCTGCCCAAATTTGTATATCTTTTTATTATATATTGAAAAAAAAAAAAAAAAAAAAAAAAAAAAAAAAAAAATCATGCTATTTAGTGTAATATTTTTTATGATTTATTACTTTTTCAGTCAAATAATATTTGATTTAAGTATTTTTAATAATAAAAATCGCATTTACATAAATTAATATTGATTAATAAAAAAAAATATATTTCTAAATTATTATTATTATTAAGGGATAAATCAATCCTTTTTAAATATATACATAGACACATTTTTTTAATATAGCGATGGACATTTAAAGTGTATTTGTGTATTTTTAACTCAACATTATGCAAAAAACTGCAAAGAAATAAAATGTCAGACACTAATTGTTATTGCGACAGTTATAAAATTTTGTATTGTTATTGTTGAAGGAATATAAAATTTTAAACTAAATTTTCCTGTACAGGCTTAATTTTTAATTTTCACATACGTTACAAAATCACCTAAATATTTTAAATTTTATATACATTTGTCCTACATCATTGTTTTTAAATAAGCTAGAATATATATATATATATATATATATATATATATATATATATATATATAAAAATCACAAACACTTTAATTAAAAAAATCGGCATTTTAAAAATGTGTTTACATATTTAATGTTTATGAAATTTCTTAATTTTAATTTAATTTCTTATATTTTGGCTGTGCTTTTAAGAACAGATGTACAAAAAACATACATATTAAATATATAATGTTTTCGTTTATACATAAAAGATTTAGAGTTGTGATGCACGAGAGTAAAAAAAAAAATATATATATATTGCATGTAGAAGAATTTCAGTTTAAAAATTTTGATATTGTAACATTGTAAAATTTTATAATATTTACAATGAATTATAATAATATACATGGAACACCCCGAATATATATATATATATATATATATATATAAGATAATTTTCCCCATTAAATAACTTATTCTTTTTACGTTTGAAATATGAATATATTTCATATGTCGTGCAATGGACCGGGCCCTTCCTGGGAAAGTTGGCACGATCCGCCACTGAGCATGAATATTATTGACTATGAATTTTCCAGTATAAAAATTTCGTAAGTTATTGGGAATTTACGAATTTCTTAACATGGCAGAATAGGGCAAAATTTCACATAAACGTGAATCTTGAGGAATATTTTTATCGTAAAGATGTCAGACCACTTTTGAAATATTATTTAGGATACTGACATGAATATCATAGACTATGAATTTTCCAATTTAAAAAATTCGTAAGTTATTTGGAATTTACGATTTACTTAAAAATGGCAGAATAGGGCAAAACTGAGCATAAACGTCCATTTTGAGGATCATAAATATAGCAGACACCTTCAAAATAACATTTATGATACTTGTTTGAACATGATTGACTACAAATATTGTAATAGGAAAATTTCGTAAGTTATTCGTAATTTACGATTTTAGCAACACAGCAAAATTTAAAATTTTTCATATAAATAGGAATTTTGAGGATTGTTGCATTGGAAATAGTAGCATGAAAACGAACTACGAAATGGACCCTAATAAAATAAATTAATAAATTAAAATAAGATAAATATATCGAAGTAAACGGTGGATAGCCTAATAGGTGGGGATTTCGTTCTGTCACTGTTTCAAGCGTTTGGTCAAATTCATTTCTCTTAACATGATTATAATATCTCTCGCACTAGAAATTTATGAGAACATATATATGATGGGGAACTGAGCAGAGTCCACCTATGCCAACTAGTTTAAATTTATGGCAGTTACGGGAAATATCACTGTTTCTTATATTCAGTTTAATATATGCTATTTTTACGCAGAATTTGAAGGTTTGGTTCTGTCTTTTGCAATGCGTAATTTCCGCATTCCTAAATATTTTTAATTTGCACATTTCTAAGTATTACAGTTTTTTTCATTTTTTAAATTATAAGTTGTGTAATTAATGATAAAAAATCTGGATGGATGGATGGTTGGGTTTTACGTCGCACTAGTGCTGCGCAGATGGGCAATTGGCGACGGTTTGGGACACACCCCAAGTGGTCCGGAGACATAAAAAAATCTGGAGTGACTCCTCTCGTCTTTCCAAACATTAAGAATTTAACGGTTGTATAAATAAATACAAGTAATTCAAAGTAACAGAAGTCGTTAAGTAACCAAAAGAAAAGTTAAAATAGTATGTTTGAGCATTTTTCTCAATATAATGTGTTGCTTAATTTAACGTTATTGAACTTCAAATAATTTGAGCTCATGGGTCATAATGATGATGAATTTTTTGCTGTGTCCCTGTAAATATGTATAACTGCTAGATTCACCAAAATCGATGCAGCTCGTGCGACTGTTATCTAGAACTTGTACATACATTTTCAGCTCAATCAAGTGAGGCATTTAGACGCTATCTACCGCCCTTTAAATAATTTGAACCCATAAATCATAAATTACAAAGAATTTTTTTTTGTGTCCCTGTAAAAAAACTGTAACTAACAAGTTCTTCAAAATTCAAACAGTTCGTGTGACTCGTGGGACGGCGATCTACAATACGTACAGTCGGTAACAAAAGTGTCCGAACACTAGCAAAAATTCCTGTATAAAACAAAATACATTTAGTACTGTTTTGTTAAATAAATCCTTGTCGAATCATGTTCTTAGTCTGTCTATGAACATGATTCGATAAGAATTATTTAACAAAACAGTATTAAATCTACTTTTTTAACCTGCCTTTATTAGCTTCACCTGTATGTATGTTTGTATGTTTATAACCGCTCTGGGAGCAAACAAAAAATCTATATTGTGAAAAAAAGTCGTTCCCTACGTGAACGTTGTGGCTCTGAGGTAAAGCTCCGCGCTACGAACCTAAATGTCTAGCGTTCGAGCCCAGTCAGGGGAGATTTTTTAAAAATGTTTTTTGTTTTATTCTAAATTATCTTAATTAAAGATTTAAATGTACGTAAATATTATGGTGTGTCACTCACACGATTTTCTCTTACCCTGCATTTTAATACTAAGACTGATATTTTGTGCTTTTTAGTTCACATTTCTATAAAAGCGTGTTCTTTAATTTTTTAAAACTATAATATTATTTATATAAGAATTTTTGCTTGCTAGTATTCGGATACTTTTGTTACCGACTGTATGTAAATTTTCAGCTGCATCGAATGAAGCATTTAGACGCTATAGCATTTTAAAATTTTGAGTCCATGGGCCATAATGATAAAGAATTAATTTTTAAGCCCCTAGAAAAAAAATTCCAAGTGTTAGATTCACTAAAATCAATAGGGTTCGTACTACGGTGACCTATAACATACGTACCAACTTTTGGCTCATTCGAAAGAAGGGTTCAGACCAGAGTTCCCATTTTTTATAATCTATTCGCGAGCATATTTAGTCCAGCCTCTTTTTCATAACGGAAATTTTGAAAAACGATTTTCTTTTTATTCAATCGTTATTACATATTAAAGAGAAATAATCTACAAAATATCTGGTGCGAAAAGAAGGCGGGGCTAAAAATGCTCGGGATTAATTTATAAAAGATGGAAACGATGGTTCAGACGCTATACACAGACACACACACACACACACACACACACACAGAGAGAGAGAGAGAGAGAGAGAGAGAGAGAGATCAACGTAAAAATAGCAGAAATAAATCCAGGGAACCTCAAAACCTATAAATATACCAAAATCTCAAAGTCGAATTTGCTAGATATAATCAACTAATAAAACAAATCACCGGGAATGTTATACAATGTATTTCCCATAAAAGATGATGGCGAATGACTGTAAATTCAGAATATAACTAATTCGCTGTATATAATATACGGCAAATAAGAAATAAAAGATAAATATAAGGAAAGTAAAGTGTTAAAAAAAGTACAGATCGTCTTAAAATTTACGGCTAAAGTTTGACAGTAAGGTTTCCAGTTGTTTAGCTGTAAATTAATATTCATTTTGGGCCTTCCGTAGCCCAGCGTCTATAATGACAATCGTATAGCTTATAACTCAATACTAGTGCAACGTTAAACCGTTCCACACCAACTAACCAGCCAATCCAATAATCGCCTTTGCGCGTAAGAGAGTGGGTTCGAATCCCTATGCTTTCCCAGTTCTAAGTGTTATCGTAGTTCATACTGTAATCCTGTCCTGTGCTATCTGTACTCATCTCGACGAAGACTTACATGCGGACTTCGAGATTCATGGCTGATATACACTCATGTCCAAAATTATCTGTAAATGCATAAATTTACGGATTTCTCAGAAATTTTGAACTGTAATTTCATGGATTCTTCTGGAGTGATAAATAACATTACAACACATAACTACAAAGGAAAAAATCACGAGCACTGAATTTTTAATTGTAGCATGAAACAATGAAAACGGTAATATATGGTGACAAAGAGAGTTCAGAAAAATGGAATAACTCAAAAAAAAAAAAAAAAAAAAAAAAAAAAGACAGAAAGAAACCATACGAATGTAATATAGAATGTAATTATCTCTAACTTGTGCACACAAACCACAACGTGTTTTCATGCTCGAAATAAGTTTGTTACCCGCAGTTTGGGAAATTAAGCTCCATTCTTCCAGCAATGCCATCCTCAGAGCGTTAACATCTCTAGGCGGATGATGTCTACGTGAAACTGGTCTTCCAAGTTAGTGCCATAAGTTTTCTGGTTGCTAACCACGGTATTCGCCCAATGTCTTCACTTCTAAGCAATTCGTCAACGAGGTTTACTCGATGTGAACGTGCGTTATCGCTCATAAATAAAAAGTCAGATACGTGTGAACCGTCTGAAAGTCTTACATCTCATCACGATATCTCTGGGCGGTTACAGATCCGTTGTTGAAAAGGTATAAGGGGGTACGTCCATCGACCATTATCCCTCCCCATACACCTCCACTACTGAAACGGTCACGTTGCACAACGTTCGAGGGATAATTTCGTGTTTCTGACTGTCTCTAGATGCACACATGTTTAAAATCACCTGTGAAACTAAACCTCCACTCATCAGTAAACAGATCATGGGACCATTGGTATTCACTCAAGTTTTGATGATCTTTGTACAATTTTAAGCGATAGCTCTGTTTTTTCTGTGAAGACAGAGAAGCACATATCCTTAGGTTTTCTGTCATAAAAGCCTTCTTCATTACGACTTCTGTATACCGTTTCACGTGTTACAGCAATTCCAGTGGCAGCTTCAAGCTCTGAACTTAACTGACAAGCAATAGACTTCTGTTACGACGACCAGTTATTGCCAGACAACGATCTTCAGAAGTAGTTATCATTCGTTTACGACCTTGTTCAGGCCTTCTTACAACAGTCCATCATTTTAAAATTATTTCCATAACATACAGATTGTCTGTCTTGAAATAATCAGACACCTGGTTGCTTCCGTGATTGATTGCCTTGCTTCTAATCAGTCTATGAATCTCCACTTCACAGTTTCTTTCAAATGATATTTCGAAGTCATAACAAACCGATTTGAGTCCTTACACACTAAAATCAAATGCCGTGTAGCAGAAATTCCCTCATACTTTCACTTTACGCAAAGCTCTTGATTTAACATCGGATGATGTAAGCCTAGATTTGCACGTCACAAACCGTTGGACTACTTTTGATTAGATAATACAATAGCTGCCAAGTTTTTCAATTTATTCCGGAAAGTTGTTAGCCCCGCCCTTTCATCATACCGTAGTATTTGTAGAAAATTTTTTTTCAATATATAACTATGATTAAATATGAAGAAAATTACTCTAAAATATAACGGTGTGAAAAAAGGGCGGGGCTAACAACATTCCGGAGTAAATTAAAAAAAACTTTGCAGCTATGTAATACTATTCAATGCTTGTTTTTCATAGATTCTCTCTAAACATGGAAGACATTGATTACATATTTCATTGAATATCAATACTTTTGTATATGTAAAGACAATTTTGGGCATGAATGTATATCTATAAATCACCAATAAAAGTTTATTTATTTATTTTATTTATATACAGAGCTCCACATTATAATTTCAACTCATCAATACATGCCTTTAATTATAAACGTATAAATTCATTTTGTATTTAATTTTAGAGAAAAAAGCTCTCTTTTCAGAATTTATGATTGAAAGTTATTTTCTTAATTTGCTTGCTTCGAATGCACATGCAAAGAATTACCCAAATGGAAATTTCGTAATTAAGCAACTTGTTAATATTTAAATTTATGTTTCTTCTTAGTTGAATAGCTAAAGTCCCCTGCCGTTAATAACGACAATCATTCTTTAAAATTTTGAATTTCTGAAAACTTTTGTCTGCAAGTACTTAATTTTCAAAGTTAATTAATGAATGTACAGATTTCATTAACTGAAATTCTACAAACTTTTAAGTAAGTCACTCAAGCTGAATCTAATAACAATGGCATAATTTTCTTTTTCATAAATTTAAGTATTTCGTAGATAAAGAATGTTTGTTTTACACATATGCGTAAAAGATCAAAGGAAATTTTCAAGCCAATAACAAAATACTTTGTATTAAGTATAATGTGTCACTAATGTAAAATTTAAGGATAAAATACTTTCAAAAAAAAAAAAAAAAACAATTTATACGATTAATTAGTAATGTTGATATACTGACAAAATTAGGTAACAATTTTGAATTCACGGCATATTCTTTATGAAATATTATTTTATGCATATAAAAAAATTATGTTAATTTGAACACAGGAAAAAATCTTCAACGTCTTGAGCCCTAAAAAGAATAATGGAATAGCTAACAGGGCCAGATTAAGGCACGGGCTCATGGGGCACCCAAATTTGGGGTCATCAAATCTACAAATGATGTAAAAAAAAAAAAAAAAAAAAAAAATATTCACTGTTTTTATGTTAAACTATAGAAAAATGTAAACATTGAATCATGATTTTTTTATTAACGTTATTCGAAAATTGCTAAGCTAAATTAGGTATAGTAATAAGCTACAATATCTACATATAATGTATAAAATGTTTTTTATTCTCCCAAAGTTTCAGAATAATTCTTGCAGAATCTTTCTAGATATTTGACAAAATGTTTAAATTCAAAAGTGTCGAAATACTTGTTGGTAGATTGTGTAGAAGAAATTAAGTAAAATTTCCACCAGTCACAAAAAGGGTGGAAATTTTACTTAATTTCCACCCTTTCTCCACCCTTTCCTCAGTGAAATCTTAATTTCACTAACGTTTAACAAGATTTATTAAATGAGGAATTGGCGACGATGTGGGTTTCAACATTTTATTTTTAATGTAAAAAAAAAAAAAAAAAAAAAAAGAAAGAAAGAAAGAAATTGTACAATGCAATGTTTATTCTTTGAGCAAATGGAAGAGAAATAGAAGAAAGAAAAAGACAGAAAGAAGAAAAGAAAAAAAAATGTTGGCAAAAGAAATGCAAAAAAGGATCTTAATGTGAAACGTACAAAGCTTAAGACAAACAAAAGAAAACAATAAACTTTTTTTTGTATTCACTAAAATCTTCTACAAAATAAAACTGGAAACGTTTAAATCACAAAACCTGTATTTTTTCTTTCAATACCTATAACTTTTCTCACTTTTATGAGGGGGGATCATGTCTCCCTAAGTAGGGGGTCAAGTCTTCCAAGGCTTAGGGACACTTGACCCATGGGCTGACTTAAGTAATTTTTTTTTTTTTTTGTAACATTTCTAATAAGAACTATGCTATTATCTTTAGCCACAATATGTACAAAATAACAGACTATTTACTCATATTTTTTATTCAGCTCCAATTGTTATACAAAAAATATGAAGAATTAAAAACCAAAAACTGGGTCAAGTATGTCTAGTTTACCCTACTAATCTTAATCAAAATTTCCAACTGCTATTCAACCCTGATTCCCATTTCAAAATTTCAAATTTGAACCACAATCATGTATTACTTTTTTAACTATTCTGATACAGATACACTGATCAATCACTAAAAACTTTCCTTCTTCATAGGGAACCTCAAAACATGTAGTTATAACAAAAAGCAAGAGATGGAAATTCTATTTCAAAGAGTACTTTGTTTACTGTATTCGTACGGGTATGAGAAATTAATTTTCATTCCTGAGCAGTTTTCCTGGACATGATAGAGCCTAGTATAGCGCTTCCATCAGTAACATTCAATAATAATAAAAAAATGATTTCGCTTTTCTCTATATTTTCTCTATAAATTATATATACATCACACTGTAAAAAAAAAAAAAAAAAAAAAAAAAAAAAAAAAAAATTCACGGGATTTTACCATATACTTTTACGGGAAATAACCATTTTGCTAGCTTAACGATGAAAGCCCATAAATTGATGTCCTGAAAGTATAATTTTAGAATACTGGCATTTTTTTACGGGTGAAAGCCGTTAATCTACGTAATTTGCTCAAATCTTCCATCAAACTGTATTTTTACAGTGAAATCCCTTCGAACGTAAAATGTTAGCTTTTCAGCAACTTCATATAAGATTTAAAATTATTCGTATTGGAAACTAAAAATATAATTGTAGTTTTATTGGTTGAGAGAGTTTTATACATTCATACAAATAAAGATTGCTATAACAGAGCTATTGTTTTTCTAGCTTAATTCAAAAAATTTAATTCAAAGTTGTATGTTTATCACAACGTAAAATTACATCATTTATGGTCCAAAGGATTTTTTACGGGTTTTGCCTGCAATCTCTGCTACGCTACCGGACATCGCCTGTAGTCTGACTTGATTTTTTCTGACTGCGCAGATTGTGTACTTAAATTTAATCCTATTTAAGTTTAGTTTTTAGTGTACTTAAATTTTTAATTTTCGTATTCAGAGGACCTTTTAAATGCCTAATTATAGTAAAAACTGACCGTCCAGTAATTGAACTGCAAAACAATATTTTGTCTACAATATGATTATGAGAAAGTAAATACCATTCATGAGCAATTTCCCTCATATGATATAATCTATTAAGGCACTCTCATTATTTGCATCCAAATATAAAATAATGTGTTTTGCTAATTTTCGGCAGCCCTGTCCCATACAACCACTTACATCCATAAGACATCTGTAATATAAAAATTAATAAATATCTATAAAAGTTGCAAAATGATCCGTTAGGCTTCTATAAACGTCCTACAGATATCTATTAGTACGACAAATGTCACTCTTTTTTACATCCATTAGATGTCTGTTAAATCTCCATATATCCAATAATTGGACTTGTTAGACCTAATAGGTTTCGAAAATATCTAAATCTTGTTTGGATCTGACATGTTATATCTATTAGAGGTCGAAAAAGGCACGACTAAATTTCGTCTACTTTTAAACATCTAATAGATATCTATAATTAGTACAGGATATCCAAGATTTTTAATGGACATTGTTAAGATTTTTTTTTTAACCTTTTACGGATCAATTGGATGTATTTTAGCTGTCTAATGGATATAAGTGGCTGTGTGGGATATATTGCTTATAAATTGTATAAGCACCATATAGTATATTTTTCGACTACATTTCATGAAACCATGGAAGCATCTGCGCAAGTGCTAACGCAACGAGACCAATGCTAAAATAGGGGTGACAGTGATCTGACTCAGAGAAAATGAGCAATAACGAAGCGCAGAATTACTGGATGTTTTCCAAATTTCAAACTGTCGGTCAAGCTGGCATCCCTCCAACATTTTGGTCGCTTCCTCACTGCTAGTTTTAGGATATGTGGCTGCACTGTACTTAAATTTGGCACAGTAATCAAAACGCGCAAAACCACTTCAAATTCAAATGCACTATGATGAACTGCTTATAGATGCAACTCCTTATTGGTTTAGATTTCTTTTAAGAGGCCATGCAAAACAAATGGTAAATGCCTTTACATACCATATTCCGTATATTTTTGAGCTTTTTAAGAATTACATGTTTATTATAATTATTATTATTATTATTGTTTAGTGCAGTTTAAAGATAAAATGTACCAATAATAAATTTCGGCCGTAGGCATAATGTATTTTAGTACTTTTGAATGTCCCTGTTCACGGGTGTTTCATATTGAATGGGATAAAAAGAATAGAATAGTGCAAATTCTGTACTGGATTTATTTAGCCTAAAAATCAATTTTGAAACTACAATTATACAAGTTTTATCCGGCAACAGAGAAAAATCGTCCGGTTACAAAATCGCAGCTGGAGGCATTGTAAATCAGACTGACGTCACGAAGTGCATACGAAGTCCAGTACGGATGGATTATCCGTACTGGATTAAACGATATGTCATTACTTTGCTGGTCACCGAGATCTCCCGATCTAAATCCTTATGATTTTTTTCCGTATGGGATTATGTTAAGGACAATGCATTCATGCCTACATTTCCACAGGACATAAAGCAACTATTGCAGCGGATCTGATGTGTTTGAATCATTAACAAAGGGTATTTATTCTGTGACGGGTGTGGCAGAAACTGGTAATGCATAGCATAGGAATTTGCAATGTTGCCAGAGGAGCACACATGGAGCATCTATAGAAACTTCGATAACTATACTTTCAATGTAATTTTGATTTATCAACATAAAGTAATTACAGCGTTCACAAGTATGCATTCTTTGTGTGTCATTCAATATGAAACACCCTGTATATATTTTTTTTCAACAAAAAATTTCAAGTAACATCTTATTATGATACAGATTAAGAGTATCGAGTTTGTAGCTCTTGCCAATATTTGTTAATGAGTTATGCTGACAATAGGCTAATATAGACATAGACACACGTGTAGAATACACACAGACACACGTACAGACACACACACACACACCGTCAGCTAAAAACATGATTTTTAGTTTCAGGGAACCTCAAAACATATAAATGAAGAAAAAACTCAATTTTCAAAATTTACCTTGAAAACAATACTTTCTCTCTCGTAAATGGGTATGAGAAAATAAAAATTGTCATCTTTTAAATTTGAGGTTTTGCATTTTAACAAAATAATGTAAATTCTTTCCCTTTATTATCATATGGTTAATATTTTTAAATTTCGCATGCTAATGTATTATCTTACACTAATGATTATTAATTTCTTAAATCTAATTAATGATCTTTTAGACTTCACGATTCTAGTTTTAACAATCTGATAAATAACTAGATTAATGTGTAAATACAAAGCATTCGTCTTTAAGACAAATACATGTATGGATATTAGAAGAGATGTATTTATATGTGATACATAAGAGCGTTTGTTTTGTACTGATAATAATAAGTCCTCAAATATATAATTTCAAGCGATTTCCAGCTTAAAAATAATTCTAGTTTTCTGCTTAGAATGCAGTTTCGTTACGTCAGTACCACATTAATTATTGGGTAATGTAACATAGAAAGTAAGTTTTTCTGTGTAAATAAATTCTAAATCTTAAAAATTTCTGTAACAGAAATATAAATATGTCTATAAGAGTGGAAGATCAACCGTTAGTTAAATTTAATTTTTCACAGAAGCTTGAAATTAAAAACCTAATATATTCAGGAAACAGTCTTTTTACTTTCTCTTACCCATAGGGTCGAGAAAGTATTGTTTTAGGGTCAAATTATCAAAAGTGAGTTTTTGTTATATTTACATGTTCTGAAGTCCCCTGAATACGAAAATCATGTTTTTAGCGAATGGTCTGTGTGTATGTCTGTGTGTCTGTTTTCAGCATATCTCAAGAAAAAATAGTAGCAGAAATTCCAAACTCGGTATTCTAAATGTGTATCATATAGGGATGTTACAGTAAGCTTTTCGTTGAGATGAAGCAAATGGTTCGTGTACAGGGACACTCAAAAATATTCAAATACATTACGTCTATGGGGGAAATTGCAGGTAAGTAGAGTTTAACATCTATAGACCGCCCTAAATCAAATGAAACGAATATATATTTTTTGCAATAGAGATAGTCAACTGGGAAAAAAAATTTGTGTATATAGAAGTCTCCTTCCCCCTTGGGAGGGAAGTCCCCCCTCAAGGGGAGTAAATTTTCATGATGGGTATCTTTAAAAAGAGCTCGCCAATTCCTTTAAAACGAATGGTTGAACCATCGACCTGCTATAATTTAAAATAAAGTTATCGATGTTTTTCATAAAAAAAAAAAAATAAAAAATAAATGTAATATTGAGAATAAATTCAACTTTTTTTGGATATTTAGTGTTTATTTTTTAATAACCGAATTAAATTCTATATAAATATAGGTGCATTAATGAAACGGGGTGTTGAGGGGGCGGTAGCACCCCTCACACAGAACTAATTATCATATAAAACTCTTCAGAAGCCTAACTTGAATTGTTTAACACAGGTTTACATAACAGTACTCGTTATCTTACTTTTTAATATGCAACCTGTATTTATAGAATTGAATTTCAGGGTAAGAGAAAGTCGTGTGAGTGACACACCAGATTATTATTTTTTTTTTTCGACTTTACAAATACATATGTTTGTAAAGCCGAAAAAAGCTACAGTATCTTAATTCATGGATAGCAAATACAAAACGGTTAACATTAAATTGTCAGCACTCCGAAACTGATAGCTCCGATTCTATTGATCGGATCAAAATTAAACTTAAAAAAAAAAAAAAAAAAAAAAAATAGCAGAATATTTTTTGGTGTCTATATTGTTTATGGTTCGTGTACAGGGGCATACCAAAACTTTTGTTATCACTACGACTTATGGGCAGAATATCCTAAACCCCGCAACGAAAAGGTAGGTACAAAGGGTTTTTTCTTTGAGTTTTTATAAAATATAACATTATCTAAATTGTGCTTATCATTTATTATTATCATAAAATAACACTACTCCCAGACTAATTTTTGTTTTAAGACTACACACCGCGACAAAAAGATAGGAACAAAGGTTTTTTTTTTTTTTTTTTTTTTTTTAATTTTGACTATGGTTATTTTGAGTATGAATATTTTGAATATGATTCAAATATTTAATATGTTTTTGATATGATAATATTTTGTTATGATAATAAATGATCAGCACAATTTAGATAATGTTATTTTATGAAAAATTAAAAAAAAAAAAAAAACCTTTGTTCCTATCTTTTTGTCGCGGAGTGTAGTCTTAAATTAGAAACATTTTAGTCTTAAAACTTTTCTAAATTAGTCTTGAAAAAAAATTAGTCCGAGAATAATGTTATTTTATGATAATAATAAATGATAAGCACAATTTAGATAATGTTATTTTATGAAAAATCAAAGAAAAAAACATATGTACCTACCTTTTTGTCGCGGGGTGTATAAACGCATTTTAACCTGGTTGTACTGCATCAAACAAATTGAAATTAACAAACATTATTGAAAAATTTAAAAACTGTGCTTAGACATAATAATTAATGTACAGGGCTTTACAAAAGTTTTCCGACAATATCACGCAATCACCCAAATTATGTCAAATTTCGTGCAGTTATTCATAAGATACATAGAATAGGTTTAATAGTTTTTACTTGTGTATATAATGTTTATGATTCCTCTACAGGGACACACAAAAGTATTTTATAACAATAGAGCTTATAGGAAAATTTTTATTTTTGCGTATTTGAACGTGTTTATGCTCCATTCAACGAAATGAAATTAGTGTACATTATTGAGATGGTTAATAGCATGTTTTCTGCAGAAAAAAGTACGTGCAGACTAAATAATTGTTTACAGAACCACACAAAAGAATTCTATTAGCACTCTGTAATCATCCAAATGAAGTCAAATTTGGTTCAAATATTAATGATTTACAATGAAATAGTTGTAAATGAAAAAAATTAAACCTATATATATATATAATGAAAACTCTTTCAAATATTACACAAGATGAAACCAAGTATCACATGAAGAACTAGAAAGAACATAAATAAAGAATTCTCAAAAAAAAAAAAAAAAAAAAAAAAAAAAAGAATAAGAAGAATAAGAATCCTTTTAAGGAAGGCGTGCAACATATATATATATATATAAAGTTAGGTGTTCGGAAAAGTTGTTTAACCTGCTCTACCTCAACCATTTTAAACCGTGATGGCTTCTACTCCTTCTTCTTCTTCTAATTATTATTATTATTGTTATTATTTCTGTTGTCCATTAACCATATTTGCTATATATAATCTCATCTCCCATTGTTTCAAACACAGTTCATATTAACATTTTAACTAGATTTTCTGCCTTGTATATGGCTTCATTTCCATATGCAGTTATTTGTTTATTAATCCACGTCTTCGTTCCTGATGTTTGATCCTTGTAATGATAAATTATTACACACACTCACACACACATATATATAATCTGCATTTTAAAATAACAACTACTTTATTCTAACATTTAATGGATAATTTTTCAAACTTCAACATTTGGGTTTAACACTAATTGCTAAAAGGTTACTCATTCTTATTCCTCTCACAACGATATTTTTTGTTTCTGGTAATTTTAAAAGCAGTCACAGAAATCATTTATTTTATGCAGATAATGCATAATTCATCAAAGCGAAAAATTCCTGAGATTTCCAAATTTAAGAAATATAGCCTTTTTGCATTACCAATTCGCTTTCATTAAAATAGCAATTTATCATTTGATGTATAAAAATATTTAAGAAGAAATAACTTCTTGATAAATTACCAATTTATTAAAGTTAGTAATATATATAGCATTTTAAACTTGAGTAGAAAAGGATAAGGGTTTGTAAAATGTGAACTTTAGCATGAATAACTTTTGTTAATGAGAACTGCTAAGTAAAAGGTTTTAAAAGTGAAATGAAAGAGAATCATCATTAATGTGTGTTTTAAAGAATTATGCAAATGTTAAAAATATACTTGTGTATATGTATAGATCCCAACATATCATCTTGTATCACTATTTGAGGATTTCTGTACAAAATATATACAAAAAATAGATCGACATTTGTTGAAATAGCTATTTAAATAATTTGCATAAATATTTTTATACTGAATTTCTCGATTATATTAGAAATTGCTGGTGAGATTCAGTGAAGTGTGTTATTTGACTATTTGTTGCGGATTATCGTAACACTTGTACACTATACAGTGGATGAACATTACGACAGTCTGGAAGTCTCCTGTAAGGATGGATTGCTGATTATCGTAACACTAGAACTATACTAGAACTCCTACATTGATAGGCTGACGCATCCGCCATTTTGTAGCCCACAAGACAGGCTGACGATTTATTATTGGTGGTTTTTCAGCAATAAATTGCACGAATAACTCCAGAAAAGGTCACCGCATGTTTATATTTTCTTCTAATCCAGAAAGAAGGAAAAAGTGGATTATAAATTGCAGATGTAACTCGTGGATACCCGGAGCAGGAGCACAACTTTGTAGTGTAAGATTTCCCTTATTTTCAACTTATTTCATTTTATTTTCAAAGTTGTTTGACAAATTTAATATGAATGTACTGTTTTTTTTAAGTTATTGTTTTTAATTTCTTTTAAAATTAACTTTAAAATTACATTTCTTTTAACGTGAAGAGTTGCAGTTTTGAGAATGTTGGCGATGTTCTCAAAATTGCCAACTTGTTTGTTTCGTGATAAGAAGTTCTAGCTCACTTGATCTGTATAGAAGTTTAAAGGCGATAACAACGCTAATCAGGTAACTTAGCTTTTTCTACAGCCAACACTTTCCCAGACGGGCTAGAAAATGGCGGACACTGCGCCAGCTCTTATCATATAGGAGTCTTAAACTATAGAGTGGGCCAGTGCGACAGTCTGGAAGTCTCCTGTAAGAATGGTATGGAGATACAAGCGTCTACTTAAAACTGCTGGGGTGATACATGGAAATGTGTTAGTTGGTTGGTTCTAGATTAACTTCAAATTAAGACTTCACAGAGGGTTTTTGGCGATACACGGTCAGAAATTTTCCTATAAAGATTATGTGGATATTTACGATTCTGATTTAAACTTTTTTTTTTTTAATAGAATAAAATTTGTTGGTTGGTACATCATTGTGGATTAACCTTACACTAAAACTGCACAGTGGGTTTGTGGTGGCAGTCTGGGAGTCTTCCATAAGATTTGCACTGAGATACATGATGATTATTTAAAACTGATCTCGAGATGCAATGAAATGTGTTAGTTTGTAGATCGCCCTGGTTTAACGTCGCACTAAAATTCCGCAGTTGGTTATTGCGACGGTCTAAAAGTTTTTCATTAGATTGATGTAAACATTCACCATTCCATTTAAACCTGTTGGTGAAATGCATAAAATGTGTTTATACATGTTTAGTAATTTAAAACTCAAAATCCGAGGCTGAGGCGCTCAAATAGAGATTAAAAACAGTATATTTGTGTCTTCTCCCCTCATTTTTTTTTCTTTCTTTCAAATTAAAATTTAATTAACTGCAAAAATAAAAAGAAATGTTGAATGGTTGTAAAGGCAGTTGTGAATCCTATTGAGATCTTACTAAATAAAAATTACTATATTTATTAGAAGAAGAACATTCCTACTAATATAGTAAAAACTGGTGGAACAAAAACTATCACTAAAAATTAGAAATGTTCATATTCAACTGTTCACATCTAAATATTATTATAGAAAATCCCAGGTCGGTTGTTTTACAGATGGTGAACGGCCATAGCCGGACCATGATTACTCCCCGATAAGGCGATTAGTTTCGGGCATGATTCGGAGTCTCTGTATCTCTGTATCTCTGCATACTTGCCAACATACTGATTAATATTCCGTAGTATTGTTAGCCCCTCCTTCTTTTTCACACCAGTATCATTTTAAAGTATTTTTCTTCTTATTTAATCGTAATTGCATTTGGAGAATATTATTTTAAAAATTTACTAGCATGATAAAAAAGGCGGGAAGAACAACACTACGGAATATTAATTAGGATGTTGGTAAGTATGATATCGTCATACTTTATTTTACAATAGCAAGGCAGTACAAAAGGGAAAAGAGGAGAAACGTAACGTTACAAAGTTTAACAAAGATGATCAAAGTCATTGCCTTAACAGTTCTCTAGCTTGTCAGTATCTGCATGTCTAGCAATATCCATGCAGTACCAAACAACAGTGGAGATGGTCTCGGTTCGTTTGTTCTTTTAAATCATAAAGACGACAGATTTTTAAGTTGAAAATTCCAATGCGATGTAGATGTTCATCAGACAGTTGTTACCTGTTAAAAGCCTAACTAAATATTGTCAAACTTGAATATTAAAATTACATTAAAAATATACCATAAATTATTGGTGATAATTTTTAAGGTCTCTATAAGGATGATTCGGAAACTTGCACAATTTTGGTCCTGCTCGATGGAAAGACAAAATATACCAGAAAATTTGGTGACAGGGTTATCCCTTACAGATAGCTCATGGTAAGGAAATGATGACGAATGATAACCTTAGCACGCAAAATACAAATATTTAAATTGAAAATGAAATCCAGTTCCTCACTCAGGAAGATAAATTTGTAGTTACAAATACTTAATTAATTAACCTATTTGGGTTTACTGATTGAATCTCCCATAATTGTGCTCATGGCTCAAACAGCTTATAGTCGGTATTAAGCATCCTATAATAATAAAGAAATATGTCTGTCTCTCTGTCTGTGCATCTATACGTTCAGCCCCTACTGAACATAAGTATAAAATATGACATACGGGGGCTCAGAAGCCTTCGCGAGGGGATACTAAAAACAGAATTTAAAAAACTTAATTAGTTGCAGAGATATTAATTAAAATGTCGACCCATGTCGATCGAAAAATGACCGAGAATGTACGGCTAATTGCTTAAAAAGAAACATTCTATCAGAAGATGATTTTCTGCGCTGTCTGGAACGGAAACAAAACATCTGGAAATCATTAATGTCACATGTTCTTGAAGTGGGATTAAAAATTGCCAATTTCAAAATTCTTCAATTTTTCTTTGTCACACACAAAACTTACTATACAGCCCTAACATCACAAGACAAAGTTGCAGTTCAAATTTCATCGATTTCGGACAATAAACAAAAAATAATTACATTTTATTTAACATTTTAATTGCAAATTAATTATATTCTAATAGGCGTATTTCATATTCTAATTATAAAAAAGGTTGTCTTAAAATTGGTCTCCTGGCCAAATGGTTTAACTTTGGCATGTCCCGGTTGCTTTATTATGAAAATAGGAGATACGGGGCAGATGTTGAGAGTTATTGGGGTCCCAAAGCACTTTTAGTGTCTTTGGAATCGGCTGTTGAAAATGGCATAAAATTCGCTAAAATTTGGAAAATTCAAAAAAACGCTATCTTAAAATTGGTCTCCTGGCCAAATGGTTTAACGTTGGCATGTCCCGGTTGCTTTATTATGAAAATAGGAGATACGGGGCAGATGTTGAGAGTTATTGGAGTCCCAAAGCACTTTTAGTGTCTTTGGAATCGGCTGTTGATAATGGCATAAAATTCGCTAAAATTTGGAAAATTAAAAAAAGGTTGTCTTAAAACTGGTCTCCTGGCCAAATGGTTTAACTTTGGCATGTCCCGGTTGCTTTATTATGAAAATACGAGATACGGAGCAGATGATGATGGCATATTCTAATTATCAAGATTTTATCAATTGAGTTCCCGTGGTTTTTGTAGTGGGAATAAAAATTGCAAATTTCAAAATGCTTCAATTTTCTTCAAAATTCTTTCAAACTTACTGTGCACCGTTAGCATCACAAGGGATAGTTGCAGTTCAAATTCATCGATTTTGGAAAAAATTTACATTTTAATTGCAAATTAAATTTTATTCTAATACGCGTATTTCAAATTCTATCCAAGATTAAATTATTTTTAATACATCGTTCGAAAGATATTTTAAAGTACTTTTGTATTATCGAAAGTGAAATTCGAGATTTCACCTGATTTACACGTTTTAAGGTGTCCTGATTAGGTTTTCTTTTGTATCTCAGGTACTAACTAAAATAATTTCATAAGTAATACATCATTTGAAAGTTTTGTTGATTTGGAATTGAACAGTAGATTACAAGAACTTCTACCTCCAGATGGCGCTTTAATATTTTAAAATTTCAAATTCTAATGAGGGAGGAAGGTGTTGTACGTTCTAAAACAACTAAATAAGGCGCCACCGAGCGGGACTTTGCTAAAGTCAGAAATTTGAAAGATCGTAATATGGTGAGCAAACAGGCTGTTTCAGATATTGAAACGGGAAGACAGGCGCTACCGAGCGGGAATTTACTGCGATTAAATTTTTCAATAAAGCTATTTTCACTATATGTCAATAAGCTGTTGTAAGACCTGAAACGAGAAACAGGTGCCGTTGGCGCCACCGAGCGGGAGTTTCGTAAAGTCGGATTTTTCAAGGGTCGCGAACCACCTGGTCGCCGAAGGCGGCTAGTAAGTAATATATGTAACGTGAGAAACAACATAATTTATTTGAATATGGATAGGGATCGAAGAGTTGCCACTAACCGTTCATTTATACCAAATCATATGTTGAGAAAATGTGAAGTGTGAATCAATTAGAATATAGATGATTAAAATCTTTCACAAATTAACTTAATTTGATAAGAAGTTTTTTAAAGGTAATGGAAGGCATTAATTTGCATGGAGAACGTAACAGTGCAACGGATGCTAATTTTCAGTAAGTGGTTTTTAAATACTTCTTGGACCAACATTTTAGGTTGATTTTTTCAGAAATCGTGTTATCATAATTAATTATATGTACAGAATGTTTCGAAATTCGACCGACAAATTCAGAGGGGTGATAGAAGGCATCAAGTGGATGAAAACTTATGATAGAACATGGAGTCGCAAACCAAGTTGAGGGGTTGAAAATCGCAAAAAAAAACTAGTAAGAAGTTTGGACCCAAGAAACACATTGCAGGGACTGCACGTTCCCCGGATCTCAATCCACATGTTTTTTTTTTTTTTCCTATTGCGTCATCTCGATGCCAGTGGACACACCGAAGAATTTCATAGTCTGGCATCTTCGAGCGCGGCCGGGAATCGTTTATACGTTGTTGTGGACTATGTAATAACGTCAGAGAGCGCCACATCGAATAAAAATTGTAAGAGAATTAATCAAGTAATTTTTTTGTAGATAGTAATGTACATTTGTCGTTCCAACATGACATTGAAACTTGCATGCGTTTTTTGAGATTTTCACCCTCTCAGTATGGTTTGCGAACCCATGATCTATGGACCCCTTGTTCACTATGCCCCATGTATATATATATATATATATATATATATATATAATAGAAAATGTTATCACCATAATTCCGAAACACTGAATCAGTTCGAACCAAAGTTGAATAGGTGACTTCCCATAGAAATAGCTCGGATGGCCCTTTATTTCCAAAATTTCAAAATTTTAGATTCAGATAAAAATAATATTTTTGAACCGATTTACATGAAACTTAATATATACATAGCGTATATCAAGGTCTCAACAAAATAAAAAAAACCACAATAAACCTAGTGTTTCAAAATAGCAGTCATTTTCAAAATTTAAACTAAAAATAAATAAATAAATAAATAATCGTGTTTATGAACCGATTTGCCAACACTCGGTATGTAAATATCACATATCAAGGTCTCAATACAGTTTATTATTCAAATTGATCTGCCATCTTGTTCAAAATGGCGGCTACTGAAAATTTCAAACTCGCATGAAAAACATAACTACAGTGCCGACAAAAATAAATAAATAAATAAATAAATAAATAAAATAAAATAAAATAAATCTTTACACTTGAGCGGTAACAAAAAAAAAAAAAAAACTTTACATGTCAACTGCCATTCCCTCTATAAATGTGTGTGAATCCCCAATAATGACACGTGGTGTTAGTCGATCACACACGACCTTTCCCTATCCTATCAACACTCCGTTCGCCTCGTGGACTTTTATAATAAGGCTGTATGCTCTTTGCTCTCACCAGCCAGTATTTCGTTCATTTATTAAAAATTTGAGAACCTACATAGGTATTCCACCTCCATTATGGGCGCATTCGAAAGTATTTCCCGGTCACTTCCAGAGTTGGGAAATGATGTCACGCAAGAAGTTCGGGAAATTAGAACTACCATATAGGAGTATTACGAAAAATGACCGAGATATAACTACTTCCGTACACATCTCATCTTCCCGGGAAACAAATATATAAACAAACATGGCTCTATATGGTAGTTCTAATTTCCCGAACTTCCCGCGTGACGTCATTTCCCAACTCGGGAAGTGACTGGGAAATACTTTCGAATGCGCCCAAAATGGGCCGGATTAAGCTTCAAATGGAAGAAAAATCTCATGCCTTGACTCTGCTAGAGAAGAAAATCTCTGTGATTGATGTAGCCAGAGATCTGGCAGATCATTCTAGATGTATCCAGTTGTAGCCATCTGGCAAATGTAGCTAGAGATCCGTGCATAAACGGCTGCAGTTGGTAATAAAATGCAAAGATGAGCTGACAAAATACTGACTGCAATGGGATATTTACAATAAACGACTAGAATGTTATGATTTTGTCTTAAATGTTTATATTTTACGACCTAGTAAATATTTTCTGAACGGTATAAATTAATTGTCCTTTTGTTTTCTTTTTCTTTTTCTTTTTCACGCTTGTGATTGCATATTTTCTTTTCATTTTCGTTCTTTTCTTTCCTTTTTTTTTTCTTTTACCAGTGCTGTTTTCTAAACTTTTTACTCTTCTCCCCCCTTTTTTTTCCATACAGTGCGGTGGTGCCCTTCTCGCCCATGTCCACGCTCACAGAGAATAATAAATTCGTGAAGCAGCAACCTTAGTTGGTAATCCCACAGCAGTAAAATTGTTGCTTACCGAATCCATTATTACCATGTTTTTATTAACTTCTATTCTTGTTTGTTTGTTTGTGTTGTTTGTTTATATGTTTGTTTGTTTGTCCGGTACAAATCTTGCAATCGAATTTTACCTTAACTTCCCTACTAGCTAGACATTTGAAACTTTCACAGTAGCTCAGAACCCAGTGACAACACAATACTTCGAAGTCCGATTTTCGAATTTTTGATTAATTTTCTTATAATTAATTAAAATATGAAAATAATAACATCCTAACAGCGTTAAAATAGCCATTAAAATATTAGCTATAATTTGATTGTTGTCAAAACAAATTTACGAGTTCATTTTCTTTCGACATAAAAATAAATACATTTAATTAAACGTGAACGTTAAAATATTATAAAAAATTAAATTATGCATCTCACAAAAATTGACATCATTATCACATTAAATTTTATGTACATTGATAATAGCTCTACGATTCATCAGAAAATTTAAAACATGGACATAAAGAGTTTTTTTTTTAACTTATAATTATTCAGTATAATGATACATTGGCGTTAAATAGCAATAGTGAAAGTTGTCAACAAAACAATAGACAATTGCTTTCCTTTTTATCAAATCTATATGTTCCTATAATTTAAGTTATGCATACCAATGACACCAATTTAATATAATATTTATAATAATAATGAAAAAAAAAATATTGGCAACCGTAGCATACATTTATTCCTTACTGATTATCTGAGGATATATATTATGAACGGACATCTATTCAAAATTTGGTTCTTTATCGGTTTTTAACACAATAATTTATCCAGTCAAAATTCGTTTTCAAGCCAATACCCTATAGAAATACTTTGAGACATTTTATGACATTTTTTCAATCTAATATTTTTCTGCTTTAGCTTTCATTTTTCCACTAAAGAATAATCTATTCTATAAAATAGAGGGAAAACGTTTTCTATAAAACTACAAAAAGAATAGTACGCACAATAAAAATATTTTATTCTTCAAAATAATTCATGCAAAAATTTTATAAAAAAGTGAAAATTGTATTGAAATATAGTACTTTGTATTATCTTTGTAAATTTCGATTATATTTTCTTCAGGATAGTCACCCGTGACACATACGTTTTAACTTATTTAATATTGTTTATGCCATATATTTTTAAAAATAACACAGACCGACAAAAATGAAGTTGACAAAATTTGATTTGATGATTTCAGCTGTTCTTTATGTTTTTGATATGCTGAAACCGAAAATGCAGCCCATTTTTCTCTATCACGTATAGATTTTTGTCAATACAGGGTGTTTACCGACACGATTTCTTACATTTACCATCATAACAATCGGTTGGCTGGTTGGTTGGTTGATATGGTTTTAAGTCGCACTAGTGCTTCACAATTACAACAATAGGCATATATTATTAATTAATCATGGAAACATACTATAAAACTTACTATATAATTATATTGGTGGAAGAGTAATGGAAGAAATTGTATAGGCAGGCACCCTGTATTTACAAAAATCTATACGTGATAGAGAAAAACTGGCTTCATTTTCGGTTTCAGCACACCAAAAAACATAAAGATCAGCCAAAATTATAAAAGCAAAATTTTTCATGGCGACCTGTGTAATAAAACCAAATGAAAAATGATTTTTAAAAATATAAAGTTGCGATAAACGTGATAAAAATTTAAATAACGGAATTGTGGTAATGTAACATTATTTAATTAACTGAATTAATGTGTAATAGAAGGTACTGTGAAACCAAAAATCCGAAATTATTGGACCGTAGATTTTTAAATTTTCTAAGAAAATACATACTTACTAAGTTTAAATATTAATAAAGGGGTCAATTCGTGTTAAAAAATATTTTAATATTATAACGTTTAAACATAGCTATTGTTACTTTGTTTTCAGTAATTTAATCTTTTCAGAATTATTATTCGAAATAATTATTTGTAATAATAATTTACTTTGTGTGACATTGAATTGCATTATCATGTCTGAGTTTCAAGTTTCAATCGAGCTTTGCAGCGCCAACTGTTTCTCAAGAGCTAAGCTAGAGATTGAAATTTCGACCATCATTTCATTATTCAGCTTTGTCTGCTTCGCTAGTCACTATATTTAAAGGAGTTTTTTAAAAAACATTAATCACTGCGCTTTCATTTCTACCTTAAGAGGACTCTCCACTTACCGTCCCCAGAAGCCAGAGCCAATGTTATTCTAATGGAGAATTTTGCTCTATTATAACTTATTAACTAATATATATATTAAATTTCCGCTTTTTACATTCAGAAACTTCACAACTATTAAACAATTTATCGCTTTCTAAAAATTATTTTTTTTAATTTTTAATATTTTATTTTGAGGTTGTAAAATGCGAATTTCCACAATATGAAATTTTTCATTTTTGAGCTAAAAATGAAATCTTAAAAATAAAAATAAAATCAATTAAAAAAAAAAAAAAACAATAAATTGTTTAATAGTTGTGAATTTTCGGAAAGTGAAAACAAATTTAAAAATATGTATTAGTTAATGAATTATAATGGGGCAAAATTTCCCATAGAATAACATTGGGTTGGACTTTTGGAGACGATCGGTAGAAAGTCTCCTTAACAGGGTATTTCAGTTTAGGTGCTAACTGGTCAAAAAACGGTGATGTTACTATTCAAGAACTACGTTTTTAGGATGTACATTTCTTTGACAGATTATTATCTTCACTCTGTGACAATAGGTGGCAACACCAGACAATCTCCTGAGTTCCAAAAATTTTAATTAATAATAATAATAATAATAATAATAATAATAAAATACCAATCAAAAATTCGAAAATCTGGCTTCAAGGTGCATCAGGACAAGGGAAAATACTAAAAAAAATTTTTTTTTCTTTGATATCTCTTTTATTAATAACCTGCAAAATTCAACATAGTGATGCTGAGAGAATGGAATCCGCGATAGAATTCGTAATAGGTTATTAGCACGACGTGACGTTCTAATCAACTGAGCCAATGGGCTGTAGAACGATTGTTCACATTCATTTACATTTCTATCTTCAAACATGACCATTTCTGAAATTTAGAAATTTTAATTAATTAAAAAAAACTAATCAAAAATTCGAAAGTCGGGTTTCGAAATTCATCAGA
Source organism: Salticus scenicus (assembly GCA_963930645.1). Lineage (NCBI taxonomy): Eukaryota > Metazoa > Arthropoda > Arachnida > Araneae > Salticidae > Salticus > Salticus scenicus. The sequence goes on along the minus strand of OZ005662.1, from coordinate 138,833,033 downwards.
AGAGACTACAGAGGCTGTTCGTACTTAATTTAGACGATTTTATTTCGCTGTAAGAAAAAATCGTCTGCATGGAAAATTTTATTTTTACAACAATTGTATTTTTGGAAGTTTTATTTATAGTCTGATATTTAGAATTTTTGTTTACATGCAAAATGGCGCTCTTAAAAAGGCAATGGATGGAAGGATACGTTTCCGCTCTTTCCGAATAAAACACGCTGCAGAACTCTTTATGAAAAACATTTATCAGGAGAAAAATAGAAAAATGTCGTAGCAATAGATGAAGCTTGGGTCTATTTAAGTGATTGCAACCAAAAAAATTTCAATTTATTATCATGAAAAAAGGAGAAAAAAAATTTGCTACATGGTTCAAAGTATCAAAAGAAATTTTTTCTAAAGGATTTATGATTGTCGGTGGATTTTCATACAAAGGCAAGATAAAGGTAAAAAATGTTGACAAAAATGTCAAATTCAACTCTAAATACTATCAAGAACATATTTTAACTCCAATTTTTAAGTATGAAATTACAGATCTTTATCCACAATGCCATCAGTCCGTCGAACTGCATCAAGACAAAGCAAGCAGCCACACATCACAATCCACAATTGCTTTTCTAGAAAAAATGGAACAAGAAAAGGGAATTAAAACCATACACTTCACTGATATTCCTGTTAAATCTCCTGATGTATCACTAATGGATTTTTATGCTTTTGGACTCTTAAAATCTGCTTTATCCAAACGCCAGCCTACAACGCTTTGTGGACTTTGGAAAGCCGTTGAAGAGGAATGAAACAAAATAATTCTTCCGATATTACAAAAAGCATTATTATCATGGAAATTACGATGTAGAATGATAGTTAAGAACAAGGGCTATCAAACTGAATATTTAAAACGCGAAATATGAGTGTAATTTTTTCAGTATACTCCATCAAAATCGTCTAAAAAATGTGCGAACGCCCTGCCCTCTGTATAACGGATCTCCATGGAAATTCCTGTTGCTTGCAACCTGCCGTTTGCATACAAAGCGATGAACACACACACACACACACACATATCTTCTTTTATTATATATAGAGATTACACCATTTAGAAGTGTTTTTTTTTTTTTTTTTCGAAATTTTACGTATACAATCAAATGTTATGTGTATACTTTATATATACATTCTAAAGGGGAAAAAATCGAAGCACAAAGAAATAATGCAAATTGGATACAAATTGACATGCATACAGATTTTGATGGAAAATCCAAAATTTTAATTTAAAGTATGGATGACATCGAACATGCATGTGACACTGCAGCGCATCTTAACTGCGCAATTGGAAGATTACTACAGAGGAGACATTTTGATTCCGGGTCATAAATTCTTTGAGAATTTTATTCCGTCTGCTCATATAAACAGTAACTATGCCTCGCATGCAGTGTTGGGCATAATTGGGTAAAAAGTAATTGGATTATAACTGAATTACAATTAAATTACAATTACAATTATTTTACTGTTAATTTTTTAACAAGTAGTCGATTACAAATAAATTGAATTATTACAAATAAATTGAATTATTACAAATAAATTGAATAAGTAATTCAATTTATTTGTAATCGATTACTTGTTAATTGATTGACAGTAAAACAATTATAATAGTAATTCAATTGTAATTCAATTACTTTTTAATCAATTATGCCCAACACTGCTTGCATGCAGCCTATGTGCGCAGATGTCAGCATTTGACAGAGGAGTGTAGTTGGGCTCAAAGAAGCCGGTTGGTCTTATCTGCGAATTGTTTGACAATCAGGTAAGAGCGTTGCCCATAATAGATGATGTTGGCAAGAATAGGTTAACCATTGCCAAACACAGCGTACTTAATCATTTCAATTATTTTAAAATGAGGAAAGATGGTTGAAAATAAATCCCTTACGGCAATGATCCCCAGAAATTTAAATCTGTTTACAGATTAATTCTACACAAGTTAAGACATTTAAATTGTAACTAAATTGTTGCATGCAAAGCCACAGAATTTGCTAAAAAATTATCACTTCGTAAAGCCCAGTGTGGATTGTTTGTCTTGCGGTATGATTTTCACTGCTGGTTTTAATTACATTGCTCGGCATGAAAATTGCCCCAACACCATTTTGGCAAACTCTTATGTAAAATGACCTCCTAATTCCGAATATGACGCCCATTTTGCCATATCACCAACAGTTTTTTAGAGACTGCCCCCTATTTTTATTACTTTTTGGTTATTTTGTGGCAATAAATTTGATTTTTTGTGGGGGGAGAGTATTATTTTAACTGTTAAATATCTTCTGAGTGACTACAGTGTTGGAAAATTCTAAAACATGAACATTTGATGCAAGGGGAAAATTTAGGGGGGAGGGGGATTTGCCATTGAAATTATGTATTACATTTCTTATATTTTTTTAATCTATTATTAATGTTATTAAATAAACATTATATATATTTTTTTGTTTTTAGGTGTTAAATTAATTTTTTTTTATTCTCCAAATCAAATTCCTGGTCATAAAATTACTGAACAGTGATAAAAATTGAGGGAGGGGTGGTGTTTCTAGAAAACGTGTCTGTGCAAAATGGAAGTCATATTCGGATTCAGGAGGTCATTTTACATAAGAATTATCAAGAATGGTATTAGAGCTCGAAATTTTTTTTTTTTTCTTTTGGCAACTCAATTTTTTTTTTTTTTTTTTTTTTTTATTAGTGAAGTCATTAAGTTTAGTAGCGAGTATTAAGCACATTAGCATTGGACAGTTTTTGAAATTTTTACATAGGTGTTACATTTTAATGAATATATTAAACATGTAAGATACCCATGAGCTTTAATTTGTGATAGCTGTATGTTTCATTATTTAAAAAGTATTTGAATGACTTTTTCTAATATTTCAGAATCATTACTTTCATGAAAAATCTATACAAAAACACACTAAGCAATTATTTTTTTTATAAGTTTTAAATATTACAAAAAATAGTAATTTATGTGTTTACAATTGCAAAGACACATTTCAAGTGGTTAAATATTGAAAAAAAGGATTTTCATGTGTATTTCCGAAAAAGGTAATTATTAAAATTTTTTAAAAAGTATAAATATCATTCTTTTTTATCAGAATGTATGTCACAAGTACAAGACGTTTTTAAATATTCTTGTAAATACTTATTTTATATAATTAGATCACCTTACTATTTTTTCAGTATCTATTACAAATAATAATAACACCTACGGAACATCTCATCATATGTCGAAAATAATACTTATCTACTTCATATCTTTTTCCTGGGATAAAGAAATGATTTTGTGAGATAAGAGAAAAAAAAAGAAGAAAAAAAATGAGCTTTGAATAAATAAAATAAAAGTTTCTGGCTTTAAAATATTTGATGCAGACATAAAAAGTGACAGAAACTTAAAAAGAAAAAAAAAATACTTTTTATTATGTTTACATGAATTTCAAATACTATAAAAATGTTTAATACAAAAAATTACAGATTAATTCGAACTTTTGCACATTCACAATTTTTTTCTATAACAGAGTTTTTTCTATGTACATAAAAACAAATGAAACATCAAATTTCTACCTGAAGATTAATTAAATATTTCTCTGTTTTCTTTACTTATTTTGTCTAAAGAATAATAAAATAGGTTTTCATTTTAATTTTTTTCTGTTTTGTAAACGCAAATCACTATTACTATAAGGTGACTCAAAAAATGCAAGTAAGAAAAAAAAAAAAAAAAAAAGTTTTAGATTAATTAACATTTCTTGTTTCATAATTTATTTTATAAATAAAATTTTTTATGCAGTAAAAATAATTGAAAGGTAAATTTTTGCCTAAAACTTTTTCTTTCTTTCTTTCTTTTTTAAGGATAATGTAACAATAAACATTAAAATGCGTTGAATAAAACCAATGCTGAATAATGGTAGTAAAAACAATCTATACATATTCTTCGACCACATTTCATGAAACCATGGAAACCACTGCGCAAGTGCTAACTCAACGAGTCCAATGCTAAAATAGGGGTGACAGTCATCTAATTCGGAGAAAATAAGCGATAACAGAGCGCCGAATTACTGAATGTTTTCCAGATCCCAACCTGGCGGTCAAATTGAAATCCCTCCAACTTTTTGGACTCGTCCTCACTGCTAGTTTTAGGAAACATGGTTACACTGTAACGTGTATCTAATATATCTAACACCATAAATTATTGCGTATCTTTACAGTGTATGGTTTTTCTTTCTTTCATTTTTTTTTTTACAAAAATTTACAAATGTATCTCTAAAACATATCTTTTTTAGGATAATTTAACAATAAATAATAAAATGCGTTGAATAAAACCAATGCTGAAAAATGGAGAATGAGAATATTCTATACCTAACATTTATCTAGCATGTCTAACAATGTAGATTATTACGTATTTCTACAGTTTATGTTTTTTTTTTTTTTTTTTTAATAAATCTTTTTAACTAAACAATAAATCATTCCCTTTATTTATTCTGTGTGGTGCATAGCAACACATATTTTTTTATACAATTGTTTCTATGAACAAAAAAGCGATTTTTTACACTAGTGGTAATCGACTTGGTCCTTACCGCAGAATAGGTGGCGTTTCAAATTTTATGGTGGATGGTACAGATTTTGTCCAACACCGAATCACTTTCTTCTCTACAATTTGATTGACTCTTAAAAAACATAATAATGGATATATGCTTCATTATTATACGCTTTAACTTTCTAAAATTTTGCTTTATAAATTTTAAGTAAAGTTGCTTCCATACTTTATAAATCACCATTACACTGTACACACACACACACACACACACACACACACAAAAAAAAAAAAAAAAAAATGTAACATCATGGAATTTGATGGCATAATTTTACGGATAACGACCGTTTTGTTCATTAAACGGTCAAAACCCGTAAATTGATGTCATAAATGTATAATCGACATTTTTCTTTACGGGCAAAAGCCGTTAATCTACATAATTTGCTCAAATCTGCCATCAAACTGTATTTTTACGGTTTAATTCCTTCAAATGTAAAGTGTTAGATTTTCAGTCAAATGTTTCTTCAAATGTAAAGTGTTAGCTTATAGTATAAAAATCATTTTTTGTTTGAAACTGAAAATATAATTGTAGTTGGTTTTATTGGTTGAGAGAATTTATTTATACATTTATAAAAATAGCGATTGATATAAAAGAGCTATTACTTTCTAAATTTAATTCAAAGAATTTGATTCAAAATTGTATGTTTGTCTCAACGTAATATTACGGAGAAATACATCATTTATGGTCTAAATGTTTTTTTACGGGCTTTGTCCTAAATCTCTGCTGCCGGGCGTTGTCCGTAAACTCCCTTTTTTTTTTTTTTTTTTTTTTTTTTTTTTTTACTGCGTACTATGAAGCCGGTAGACGATAGGAAAATTTTACTACTAACAGACATACAAAAGTCTGGTGTGAAAAAACCACACGACTTCCATTACCCACTATTACACGTATTACACCCATGTTTAAAAGTTTAGCAAAATTTGCAAACGATCACTTCTTTTCTATTTAAAAACTTATCTCTCAATGAAATGTTTTCAAACATTGGGTATTTAAAGAACTGAGTCTCTCTCACGTTTTTCAGTGAATATTGGTTTAAGACAACAATTAGGGGGCCGATAACAAATTGAGCAAAATTAATAATGTTTGTGATCACCCTGTATCGTTAAGTAAACGAAATAAGCTATAACTTTAGGATAAGTTAACATAGACCCAGTTCAATTTGTTGATGAATTTGTGTGATGATAGCATGTTATATAAAGGAGATACAAGCATTTATTTTAAAACTCAAAAAAAAAAAAAAAAAAAAAAAAAAAAATATCAACATGTTTAGATTTTAACGAAAATCATTCCCACTTTCAGATAAGTAGGAAAAACACTTTTAAAACAATATACTGTAATCGGAATACAAATATCTTAAATATCTCATAAAATATGAACACTTTTATAAAAAATGTGTTTACTGCGCATGTGCGGAAGGTAAAACATTTTTTATTGCATAGGTTGAAAGCTAGATGTATTGGGCAACTTCTATTAAAAATGCATTTGAATAGGAAAAAAATTAAGTGACTTGTTCGAAAAAGAACGAGCTAGATTTTAGATATTTTCCAAGAGTTGAAATTTCTTAAGGGCTTTTTCACCGTGTAATTAATTTGTTGATCCAATTATTTGAGCCACTTTCCAAAGGCTGTTTTTTGGGAAAAACCCCTTATGATCTCACAAATCATAGTAAATAAACAAAAATATGTTACAGTTACAAGCTTATAAGGGATTTTTCACAAAAGTACATTTGGAGTGTGGTTGAAATAATTGGATCTTAAAATTAATTACGCGACATGTGAAAAACCCCTTAAGAAATTTCAACTTTTGGAAAATATCTAAAATCTAACTCGTTCTTTTTCGTACAATTCACTTAATTTTTTTTCTATTCAAATGCACTTTTGATAAAAGTTTCCCAATACATCTAGCTTTCAACATATGCAATAAAAAATGTTTTACCTTTCGCACATGAACAGTAAACATGTTTTTCAGAAAAATGTTGATATTTAATGAGATATTTAAGATATTTGTATTCCGATTGTAGTATATTGTTTTGAAAGTGTTTTTCCAACATATCTGAAAGTGGGAATAATTTTCGTTAAAAACTCTGTATCTTATAAATAAAAAACAAGTAGATTTTTTTTTTTTGAGTTTTAAAATAAATGCTTATATCTCCCTTATTTAACATGCTATCATCACACAAATTCATCCACAAATTGAACTATGCCTATGTTAACATATCCTAAAGTCAGGGCCCGAAATTTCAACTCAGATTACACTCGCCGACAAAAAAGTTTTACTCGCCACAAAACAGGGTTGTTACTTTTTTTCCTTTTTTACACATTTTGAGTTTTTTATTTTTCGAACTATTTGAAAGGTTTTTACAAATATTTCTAAAATTATATATATTAAAAGTGTGTCGTATATCATCATGTTTCATAATCCATCTATAATTATAAATCATTATAATGTATTGTATTTGAGATTTGAAAAAAGATTAAAATATCTAATAAGATAAATGCAAAGAATGATTAAATAAAAAAAGAAGAAAAAAATTTCTTTGTCAAACAATATCCCGCGAAATCCTTTCTATTATGGAAGATTAAGCTTCCTTTTTTATCCATTTATTTACTTAAAGTTTTATAAAAATGTCTTCTTCGTCCATTTTATTTTTGTAATCAGACGGAATGTCGATGTGTATAACTTGTCCATTGTTGTCACTTGAAATAGCCCTTTCGGAATACCTTTTACGATAAAATCGTTGCTTACAAATCATTACAAGCGTAGATCATTGGCGTTTCAGTAAAAACTTGAAAATAGGAACTGTTTTTTGATCATTATTTAACAAAATATACATAGGCAGTATCTTTAAAAGGTCTCGGGCTCATTTGTGACAATATCGCATAGGCAAACTTTCGCATATCTCATCTCTTGGATAGTGGGCAATGGGCAAAGCTTTGCTCGTCTATTCTCACTCTGCTTGGAGAGGTTGGAGAAACGAAATTGTCGAAGACATCAAAACTTTTATCTATGTATTAAGCATTTTTCTTTTCCCAGATTGGGGCGATCTTGGGCAGTGATCACACAGACTCGACTCTCCTAGAATCTAAAAAGGATAGGTTAAATATGAGGTTATAAAATGGCAAGATTTTGCCATCTTTAAATCTCTAAAAAGAATGTTTTCTGTCACCGTATCGTGTAAGAATTCTATCTATAACTAGACCAAATTTTTACTCGCCACAGTAAAAATTCTACTCGCCAATGGCGAGCTGGCGAGTGGAAATTTCGCGCCCTGCTAAAATTACAGCTCATTTCGTTTACTTAACTATACAGGGTGATCACAAACATTATTAATTTTGCTCAATTTGTTATCGGCCCCCTAATTGTTGTCTTAAACCAATCTTCCCTGAAAAACATGAGGAAGACCCAGTTCTTTAAATACCCAATGTTTGAAAACATTTTATTGAGATATAAGTTTGTAATTTGAAAAAAAAAAAAAAAAAAAAAAAAAAAAAACGATCGTTTGCAAATCTTGCTAAATTTTTGAACAGGGTGTATATACATTTTTTCGAGATAATGTGATCAGAAGGCTGTAACTGTCTTTCTTTGGATGGTAAGTGTTAATTTTCGCTAAGATGAAAATTATCTGAATTCATCATTGTACATAATTTTAATAAATAATAGTTTAAAAAAAATTATTTGTGCTGAGTGAATTTGTGCAGGAAAACATACTAGTTTAGTCGGGGGAGGAAGGGTTAATAAACACCAGGACAATTAAGTGTATTCGATTTTTAAAAAGTTCTATTCAAAAATTAAGCTGTATTAAATTAAATTATTGTTTTAATTTTATGTTACTATCTGGCTTCACCAGCTAGCTGGCCAGAGACCCATGAAAATTTCTACCAAAAAACATGCTCTCGGTCACCTGCGGCGCTAATCGTAATTTGTTCTCTGTAAAAGTCGCATAATATTAAAATATAAAAAATTCAAATATTTTTAAATAAAATCTAAAAGAAGCTCTAGTTCAACGTAAAATACATTCAAATCAATGAAAATAAAATAAACCAATCAAATCTTTCGTAATTCCTCATAACGTAGCTCTAGTTAAAAGTAAAATACACTCAAATTAATGAAAATCAAATGAACCAATCAAATCTCTCGTAATTCCTCATAACCTAGCTCTAGTTCAACGTAAAATACACTCAAATCAATGAAAATCAAATAAACCAATAAAATCTCTCGTAATTCCTCATAACGTAGCTCTAGTTCAACATACACTCAAATTAATGAAAATCAAATAAACCAATCAAATCTCTCTTAACTCCTCAAAACCTGAGCTCTATTTCAACGGACAATACACTCAAATCAATGAAAATGAAATAAACCAATCAAATCTCTCGTAATTCCTCATAACGTAGCTATAGTTCAACGTAAAATATGCTCAAATCAATGAAAATTAAATCTCTCGTAATTCCTCATAACGTAGCTCTAGTTCAACGTAAAATACGCTCAAACCAATGAAAATCAAATAAACCAATCAAATCTCTCGTAATTCCTCGTAACGTAGCTGTAGTTCAATGTAAAATACACTCAAATAAATGAAAATCCAATAAGCCAATCAAATCTCTCCTAAGAGTCTCCATTCTGCGTCATTATAGAAATGGGAAGTTTTATTTTCATATTTTTATTAATTAAAAGAAAACTAATCAAAAATTCGAAAATCTGATTTCGGTGTGCACAATGACCTTACGGAGGGCACCTTTGTCTGAAATCACGTGACTGTCCGAGCTACTGTTTTCGAGAACATTGAAATATATATATATATATATATATATACAAATATTGCTCACTTAATAGTATAAGATGTATATCAGAAAATTTAAACAAACAAATGATACGAAATAATACAATTTTTAAAATATCATTCTGTATCATTCTAAACATAAATATTCTGTCTTATCAAAACAGTTTTTAAACACATTTCGATGAAAAATATCTTGAAAACACATCAATGATTTTCAAAATAATCTCGAGCTATGCTAGATTTATTTTCCTCTTGTGTAACTGTAACTGATTTCTAACACTAAAAAACGTACTTTACATAAAGAAATAAAACGGAAATTAAATACGACAAAATGTTTTAGGCTTTAAAAAGTTTCAAGCAAAAGTTATGGAGGATATTGTAAATTTAAAAACTACTTTATTATCTAGTATGTATCTTAGTTATGTTTCATCGAAAATAGTATTTTTAGTTTCATTAATACGTTTTGTTCTTGGTGTTTTTACTACAAGAGAATAATTGAAGGGTAAAAAAATTGTAAAGAAAATAAAGGCCATGTTTTTCCTTTTTTAACGATTTTTAAATTAAAACGACAATACAATTTATTTTTAGGTATAAAAATGTATTAAGTTTATGAATGTATGTGTTTATGTATGTACACGGTTTTTTATAGTACCTTATAGACTTTTATAATACTTTTATTACTGTTATTTAGAGAACAACTTTTAATGGTATTTTAATATAAATATGTGTCTATAAAAATTGTCAGTCTGTTTTGGCTTTAATTTATTCAAAGACAGGTCTTTTCTATGAGATTTAAATATACTATGGTAAAATACGCAACAATGATATAAATAATGTATATAGGTATATCAATTGTATCGATTATGATGTTTTTCGGAAATTTGGTAAAGCAAAACTCTAGTGAAAAAGGACCTTTAATTTTTAACAGAACTCGGAGATTTTCGGATATAAACCCATAATCACTATTCATAGCTCACTTTAAAATTTTCCCGAAATTGGTTTAAGATTCACATATAAAAAAAAAAAAAAAAAAAAAAAAATCCGTTTTTATACTGAAATTTAAAACACAAGCTTACTTATCAGCTAACATTGAAAGATTGCCAGCTCTCAAACTTTATCGAAAAAAATTTAATATAGGAAATGTAAGATTCCTTAGCTTATATGCAAAACCCCCTAAAAAAAAAAAAAAAAAAAAAAAAACCATTTTAATTAATTTGAAAAAATCTGTCACGAAACATAACTAAGAATCATTTCCGATTAAATGAGAGTACTGCTACTACTAATAATAATAAAACAGCACTGATATCGATCTATTCGTTTGGAAGCTCTCTGCAGGATCTCTCTCACACAAACAACAACTTCAAATTATAACTCCTCTCTTTTTTCAGCCGGTGATTAACAAACATCATAGATGATCAGCGAGAGGGAAAAAGTGAGGCCTGTTTTTTTCGGGAAAAGTCACTCTAATGGTTGCCTTTCCCCGAGTAAATCACACTCGGGGAAAAAATTGTAAAGAAAATAAAGTCCATCTTTTTTCCTTTTTTAACGATCTTTAAAGTAAAATGACAATATAATTTATTTTTAGGTATAAAAATGTGTGTGTTTATGTATGTACACGGAATTTTTTTTAATGAATACTTAGACTTTTATAATACCTTTATCACTGTTATTTAGAAAACAACTTTCGATGCTATTTTAATATAAATATATGTTTATAAAAATTGTCATTCTGTTTTGGCTTTAATTTATTCAAAAACAGGTCTTTTCTATGAGATTTAAATATACTATGGTAAAATACGCAACAATACCTTAAATAAAATATATATCAATTGTATCGATTATGACATTTTTCAGAAATTTGGTAAAGCAAAAATGTAGGGAAAAAAAATCTTTAATTTTTAACAGAACTCGGAGATTTTCGGACTATAAACCCATAATCACTAATCATAGCTCACTTTAAAATTTTCCCGAAATTGGTTTAAGATTCACATTTAAAAAAAAAAAAAAAAAAAAATCCGTTTTTATACTGAAATTTAAAACACAAGCTGACTTATCATCTAACATTGAAAGATTGCCAGCTCTCAAACTTTATCGAAGAAGATTTCAAATAGGAAATGTAAGATTCCTTAGCTTATATGCAAATCCGCCTGAAAAAACCCCATTTTAATTAATTTGAAAAACTCTGTCACGAAACATAACCAAGAATCATTTCCGATTAAATGAGAGTACTGCTACTACTACTAATAATAAAACAGCATTGAACATCTATCTATTCATTTGGAAGCTCTCTAAAAGATCTCTCTCACACACAGACAACAACTTCAAATTATAACTCCCCTCTTTTTTCAGCCGGTGACTGACAAACATCATAGATATAGTAATAAGACATGGATTGATCAGCGAGAGGGAAAAAGTGAGGCCTTTTTTTTTTTCGGGAAAAGTTACTCTAATGGCTGCCTTTCCCCGAGTAAATCACACACAGGAATACACACGGATAATTTAGTAAATAAAATTTATGAATAATTTATTTACTGAAGGAGAATGAAAAACTCCAGATACAGTTTCAAATTCATTTTTCTTTTTATTCCTTTTTTCAATACTCTCTAATGGCTGATTTTAGAACTTTTTTTCGGCCTCAAAATTCTTTGCTCAATAACATGGGGATGATAGATCTATACATATTACTATATCTATGACAAACATCTGGATGATAAAATGTAAATTATTCGATTAAAAAACTATTCAAAAATTAATCTGTATTAATCCCTTAACTGTCCCGCGCGTTCATATACGCTTTTCTGAAGTATTAAACTTTGTATTGTACTGTTACCAATGAAATTACTGACACGGCTTGACAATGTTATAAAATATCCCTCAAAGTGATTGTAATAGTGTTTTTGCAGGATTTACTCATTCAAAGTTGAGAGAGAACTGTTATTGATTTTATCCGGATGATAAAATGTAAATTATTCGGTTAAAAAACTATTGAAAAATTAATCTGTATTAACCCCTTAACTGCCCCGCGCGTTCATATACGCTTTTCTGAAGTATTAAACTTTGTATTGTACTGTTACCAATGAAATTACTGACACGGCTTGACAATGTTATAAAATATCCCTCAAAATGATTGTAACAGTGTTTTTGCAGGATTTACTCATTTCAAAGTTGAGAGAGAACTGTTATTGTTTTTATCCGGATGATAAAATGTAAATTATTCGGTTAAAAAACTATTGAAAAATTAATCTGTATTAACCCCTTAACTGCCCCGCGCGTTCATATACGCTTTTCTGAAGTATTAAACTTTGTATTGTACTGTTACCAATGAAATTACTGACACGGCTTGACAATGTTATAAAATATCCCTCAAAATGATTGTAACAGTGTTTTTGCAGGATTTACTCATTTCAAAGTTGAGAGAGAACTGTTATTGTTTTTATCCGGATGATAAAATGTAAATTATTCGGTTAAAAAACTATTGAAAAATTAATCTGTATTAACCCCTTAACTGCCCCGCGCGTTCATATACGCTTTTCTGAAGTATTAAACTTTGTATTGTACTGTTACCAATGAAATTACTGACACGGCTTGACAATGTTATAAAATATCCCTGAAAGTGATTTTAACAGTGTTTTTGCAGGATTTACTCATTTCAAAGATAAGAGAAAACGGTGGTGCTGGAAAACGAATCTTGTAAGTTTTCCTCGGTAGGTAACGGGTTAAGTAAATTATCGTTTTCTATTATGCTCTATGTTAGAAAATTTAAACAAACAACTGATACCTAATAATACATTTTTAAAATATTATTCTGTATCATTCCAAGCAAAAATATTCTGTCTTATCATAACAGTTTTTAAACACATTTCGACGAAAAATATCTTGAAAACACATCAATGGTTTTCTAAAATAATCTCGAGCTTGGTTAGATTTATTTTCCTCTTGAGTAAATATAACTGATTTCTAACACTGGAAAAGGTACCTCAAATAGAAAAACAAAACCGAAATTACATACAACAGAGATGTTCTAGATTTTAAAATGGTTCAAGCACAAATTATGGGGTTATCGTAAATTTAAAAACTACTTTATTTTCGTGTATGTACTTTAGTTATGTGTCGTCAAAAAAGGTATTTTTAGTTTAGTTAATATGTTTAGTTATAGGTTATGTTTGGTGTTTTTACAACAAGAGAATACTTGAAGCGTAAAAAAATTGTAAAGAAAATCAAGTCCATCTTTTTCCCATTTTAATGATCCTTGAAGGAAAATGACTATAGAATTTATTTTTAGGTATACTACTCCGATTCAAAAAATTAGAATAATGTAAAAAAGAATGAGTTTGATGTTGCTAACGCGTCAATTTGCATACTGCGTCCAGGAAAAAATATATTAAAAGTATCTAATTATCTTCAGAGCATTTATAAATATAACATAAATATTTATTTTTATCTGATATATTAATAATTAACTATTTAAAAAATATTAGAATAATTCAAAGAAATAGAATACCTCGATAGCATGGTTCAAAAAATTAGAATATTCAAATTTTTCTTATAAGTTGAGAGAACGGCTGCGGGATTAACATCTGTGGGACTATAAAATGTGCTCCGTTGAAAATGAAAAGTCGTTTGGCATTTGATTGTAGCGTAGTATTTGCTTAATATGGGACGAAAGAGCGATTTATCTGAGGCTGTGAAATATCGTATTGTGTACTTGCACGAAATAGGAAAAACACAACTTTTTATAGCAAAAGAAGTGAAATGCTCTCAAGCAAGTGTGAGTAGAGTTTTGAGAGAATATTCTAATAATAAGTGTTTTCAAAATAAACACTTTAAAAGTGGTCGAAAGCCAGTAACTTCAAGAAGAGATGAAAGGCAATTGAAAAAGATTGTGAAGAAGCATCGTTTTCGGAGTGTGAGATATGTGCATAGAAAATGGAAAGAAATGGGTATAAATGTCTCCAAATCTACAACACTACGACGACTTCGCAAATTAGGTTTTAGATCACGTGTGCCTAAGATAAAGCCATTCTTATCATCTAAGCAAAGGGCTGCTAGAGTTAAATCGTGTAAACAAAGGCTATTTTGGGATCACGACGATTGGAAAAAGATACTTTTCAGCGATGAAAGTGTGGTTGTATTTACTCTATTTTCAATAGGAAACTTTCCATAGGTAATTGGAAAAACATAAATCAGTTTCAAGGAATTTCATGAATATCTACGGAAGTTAGAGCGCCGACAGACAGACAAACCGTAGTCGTAAGCACTTTTCAACTTTGTTCGAAAGTGTTAAAAGTGATCCAGTGCGAAAAGAATTAAAATTTTAATTATTTCAGTATGATAATAATAATAATTTTTATCATGCTTTTTCTGAAAAAAAAGAGAGAAAGGAAAGAAAAGAAAATACGCATGCAAAATGTTTAAGACAATCCGATAATCAATTCAAAAACATACCAATTTCGTTCAAATGTTTAGAAAATAGTATACAATGCTCTTGAGTTATTAATGATATATGACCATTTTAATTGTACTTCAGTTGTCATAATATATAAAATATTTCGAAATCGTTAATTTAGTGTATCCTCATATACTCACCATTATTATATACAAAGAAACATTATCGTATCAACGTATAGCCTACACAAAATTTGTCAAGACTATGGAATGAAAATCTCGATAAAAAAAAACCAAATCTATGGCTTTCAAAGGGAAAGAACCTATTCGTACAAAAATTGTCATTGAAAATGAAGTCATAGAACAAGTATCACACTTTACCTATCTAGGTTGTGATCTCACTTATGAATACGAGAACGAGGTACAGCAGAAATTGCACAAATTCCAATACATCTGTGGAACTTTGAGAAAAACCCTCAGGAAGAAGACACGAAAAGAAACACAACTTAAATTCTATAGGGTCATGGCCACACCCGTCTTACTTTATGGTTCAGAGACATGGACCTTGGGGAGCCGGGATCTATCGAGAATCCAAGCAACAGAAATGCGACATTTGAGACCTATAAAAGGCTGCACAATTTTCGACAAGATTCGGAATGAAGACATCAGGAAGGAGTTAAAGATCTTCAACTTATGTGATAGAATACAAGAATATCGTACTAAATGGAAAGACCATGTACAGCGTATGCCGGAAACATGGTTCCCCAGAGCTGCCCTCGACTACTCCCCAAAGGGCAGGAGAGATCGAGGACGACCGAGAAAGCGGTGGACTGAACAATGAAGCCGGAACAGGCACTATGCCTAATCCCTGAAGTTGTTGATGATGATGACGATGAAACATTATTGCGATGCAAATGCATTTTTAAACATACACTATAATAATCTTTAAAATATAATTCGTCCTCGGTATTACATAATTTTTTTTATTATTTTAGTGTTTATTTGCTGGAAATTTCTCCATTCACCTAAAAGAAAAAAAAATCATTAGTTTAAAAAACATCTTCAAATAAAAATACGCATAATTTTATTCAAGGGGTCTTAAACAATTTTTTTTCAAAGTGATATTATTCATTAAAATCTCATTTCTTCACATTTACTAACTACGAGGGTGAATCAAATATAAACGAGACTTATTTTTTAAAATATTTATTTTGATTTTAAACGCACAAACAATCATAGTTTATTTTTCTACATAATCTCCTGATTTAGAAACACATTTTTCCCAGCGTATAGGTAATTTTTTAATTCCTTCCAGGTAAAAAGAGTCAGGTCGTGTTTGTAGCCAATTGCGCACATATGCTTCAACTTCATTATCGCTGTGGAATTTTTGCCCTCCCAAAGCTTCCTTGAGAGGACCAAAGACATGGAAGTCGCAGGGAGACAGGTCTGGACTGTATGGAGGGTGTTCCAGTGTCTCCCAACCCAGTTGCTCCAATTTTTGTACGGTCAGGGCTGCTGTATGGGGGCGAGCATTGTCATGGAGGAGAATCACTTTTCTCATCGGAAGGTCTCGTCTTTTGCAATATCCGAAGTTGTTAGACGCCTATCACCTTCAACAAGTTGACGAACACTGTCGATGTTGCCCGCTGTAATGCTGGTGCGGGGTCTGCGGTCATGGCTCTCATTT
Source organism: Salticus scenicus (assembly GCA_963930645.1). Lineage (NCBI taxonomy): Eukaryota > Metazoa > Arthropoda > Arachnida > Araneae > Salticidae > Salticus > Salticus scenicus. The sequence continues at coordinate 138,816,574 of OZ005662.1, read as the reverse complement.
TCAACACGTTCACGGCCTTCCACGAACTGTTTATGCCAAGCAAACACTCTAGCTCGCGACAGCGTCTCTTCCCCGAACTGTGCAGTCAATCTTCTCAAGATTTCGGCCGGTTTTACACCTTCTGCAGCTAAAAACTTGATAACAATACGTTGCGCAATAGAGGGAGGTACCTCCTGCTCGGACATCGTAACGATGGACACTGAGCGAGTCTATGATGATGAGTCACGTGCTTCCCCCACTCCTGACAAACCAACCTAACAGCCAATAACAGCGGAACGTTCTTCCATCACTATTGCGCGCGCAGGTCCAAAAGTCTCGTTTATATTTGATTCACCCTCGTATCTTGATGCGAATTAAAAGTAAAGAATGAACTAAAACTTAAAATGTATCTTTCTTTTACCTTTTTTCTTTCTTTTCTTTTTTTAAATGATATGTCTGCATGCACCGCAGAAAATTCGTTGCAAAATTTCTGAAATCCCATGTCTTTTTTTTTTTTTTTTTTTTTTTTTTTTTTTTCCCTTTAAGTTTTTATACATTCTGAAAATTTACTGTTTTGTTTCCTGAGATTTTGAATTTGTTTTTCTAAAATGTTTCCAAAAATTATATGTAAGATTCTTTTAATCTTTTTCTTTTACTCCGATGTCTATAATTTACTCTTTTCAAATGTTTTTTTTTTTTTTTTTTTTAATAAAGTAAAGCAAGTGATCGTAAAGTTAAAAAAAAAAAAAAAAAAAAAAAATCGTAATTATCAGTGTTGATTTTATCTTTTCAGGTTGTTGAAAACAAAGAAAACATTTTTAGAAACTCTTCTTTTATAACTCTTACTTTTTTCGGAGGAAAACTATGTTTTTATTTACATATAGGGGGGGATTGTTTTACCTTGGGACACACATTTTTAATTTTTAACTTCTAAAACTGAAGTTAGATTTATATTCTAAAGTCAACATTCAAATTCTCCAATATTCTTCTCTATAATACTTTTTTTTTTTTTTTTTTTTTTTTTTACTTTTATAAGTTTGAAAATGAAAAAATGTCAGTCATATTAAATAGGAGGTATAAACTGTCCCAAGATACAACACCATGTTGTACCTTGGGACATGCTTCAAACTCCATGCAATAGTCTTAGCCTAAATCTGTTTTATGCAAATAATTTAAAAAATATATTTTAAGGCATTAAATAATGAAAAATACACTTGCAGATGCATTACACAAATAATAATAAATTTGAAAGTTCATATCATATTCTTAAATTAATCAAATATTGATAAAGTTCCTATTTTATTCATATGATGTAAAGTCAACTGTGAGATTTCTTGTTCAGACCTCAGTGAAATTTAACTCTCAATGTCTTATAAAATACCATAAATTACCTAATATTTTAATGACTATTTTTATTGCTATTAGGAGCTTATTATTTTCATATTTTAATTAATTAAAAGAAAATTATTCGAAAATTCGAAAAGCTGACTTTGAAGTATTGTGTTGTCACCGGCTTCTGAGCCACTGTGAAAGTTTCAAATGTCTAACTAGTAGGGAAGTTAGTTAAAAATAAATTGCAAGATTTGTACTGGACAAACAAACAAACAAACAAGAATAGAAGTTAATAAAGACATGGTAAAATAGTTAATGACGACAAAATCGCTGTTTGAAAGAAAGAGTTCTGTTGCACTAATAAATTGTGTAAAGTATCGTATATACTCGCGTATAAGTCGACCCCCTAAATTGAGAGAAAAACTTATTTTGCACCAGTATTTTAAACGTTTTCTTCACCTTATACGATCACTTAATGGATATTCATTTTTAAGTATCTGCTGAAAAGAATCTCTCTTCTATTTTAAATGCCATAGAAATCGGTTTGTTTTCCCTGCACCTTTATTCTTTTATTGAATAACAAACGAAAAACAGTGAAAGACAATAATTTAAAACAATTTAAGCAAATCTACAGTTTCACTTAAAAGAACAGGAAATGCATTGTCCAGTAAACTCTTATGTTTGTATTTCACTGAAGATGTAAACATTTTTCAAACAAAATTCGGAAAAATCACTTTTTAGGCTTCATGGGTGTTCTAGAAGTATCCTATTTTTTTTTTTCTCTTCATTTCCGGGAAATAATTTTTGGATTCTTTATTTCAGTCAAACACATCTTTGTTTATATTCATAATTATCTTGATTAATCATTATGGTCATCCAAGGAGCAGAATTATATCCGATGTTCTGCAACGAGACATTAAAATTTGCAGATGTTCTGCAGGTATTTTGTCCAAATTTGTCAAAGCACAGTAAAATGCAAAATAAGCATAAAAATAATACTTATTAGTAAAATATTTATTACACATTTATAATAAAACATGATTTAAAATTTTTATAATCTAAAACTGAGGAATACACCCAGAATTTGTAATTTTTTCAATGGCTTTTGGCATTAATATTGTCACATTAATGTGGATATACTACTTACAAAATGTTTATGAATTTTGTCTATACATTGAAACAATGATTGTTTCCAGCAATTTTCTAGTATGCTAACAGATTTACAGGTCAGTTGAACATATCTAGGTTTTATTAGTTTTAGAATGTTAGCTGTATCAACATCATCCAGTTAGGGGATAGATGAAATGTTCTGCAAAAGCCTCAATTGTTCTGCCACGTGCGTCGCAGTTTTAAGCACTTTCTGCTCCTGGGATGGTCATCACGATTATTCATAATTATTACAACCTTTATTATGTTTACATATTTTTCGACGCTCGATAGAATTTAAATGTTGAATATTTTATGAATTGCTTTTTTCGTATATTTATTCATAATTATCTTGAATAATCATCATTATACCTAATTTTTGCAATCTTTGTTATTTTTGCACGTTTATGAATGCTTGATAGAACATAAATTTTGACTATTTTGTGAAATGTTTGTTCTTATAATTTTTCATAATTATTTTAATTAATCGTTATGATTATCTCGGTTATTCGTAATTATTACGATCTTTATTATAGTCACACGTTTTCGAATGCTTGATAGAATATAAATTTTGGCTATTTTAGGAATGTTTGTTCTTATGATCGTTCATAATTATCTTTATTAATCGTTATGATTATCACGATAATTCATAATTGCTAGAAACTTTGTTATGTTTACACGATTGTGGAAGCTTGATAGAATAAAAATTTTGAATTTTGACTATTTTTTGAAGGCTTGTGCTTACGATTATTCTTAATTATCTTTATTAATCATTATGATTATAATGATTATTCGTAATTATTAGAATCTTTATTATGTTCACACGCTTATAGATGCTCGATAGACTAAACATTTTGACTATTTTATAAAATTTTTATTCTTATGAATATTCATAACTATCCTGATTAATCATTATGTTTATAACGATTATTCATAATTATTATAATCTTTATTATGTTTACACGTTTATGGATGCTCGAAAGAATTTAAATTTTGACTATTTTATGAAATGTTCGTTCTTGTAATTAATAAATATCTTGATTAATCACTATGATTATCACAATTATTCATAATTATTACAATCTTTATTATGTTTGCATGTTTTTGTATAGTTAACAGAATATAAATTTTGACTATTTTCTGAAATGTTTGACTTTATGTTTCAGCCTTGAATAAATGTATAAGTTTTTCAATATTCGAAACAAAATTTGACAATTTTTAGGATTTTTTTTCTTTTTATACTGTAGTCTTTTGTAGACTAATCACAGCTGCAATTTTAAGTTATTCTTTTATCCAAAATTTTTTTACAATTCTCCAGTTTCTAATTTTCGACGCATCGACTGAAATTTATAAATATTAACCTTCGTTTAAGAGATGAAAAAAAACCTCTATTATTGGAAGGAAATAAATATTCTCAGATCATATGAGATACTTCCATCGCTTTAACCCGTTAACGCCCGAATTTATTTTGTAAAATATTAGTAGCTGATTATTTCACTTCTAAATTAATATAGACAACTGACAGTAAAATATATTAACTTAAACAATTCTTCTGATAGTTTTAAATTTAAAGCCTATCCTCATTTATTGACGTTCAGTGTTCTAGCGAGAAAACTTCGAGGTAGAAAAACTTTGAGATAACAGATTAATTTCCTATTATATGTTGACAAAGATCTCGAAAGTAAAGTATTATAATAAATATTATTATTCAACTTGATTTAAGTTAGTATACATGCACAAAAAGCAAATATATGTGTGACGAATGAAAAATCATAAAATGATTATCCAAATTATGAAATAATAATTAATAGTAGGCACATAAAACTTTCAGGGATCATTTAGAATGACGCTATAAACTATCACTAAAAAGCAGAAATCATTCCAAGGAACCATAAAAAATATACGTGTCATTTTATTAGTTGTCCTCAAATGAGGACACCGGGCGCTAACGGGTTAAGAAACAACGACAATAAATTCTGTATTCATAGATATTTAATATACAGCACTAGAAATTAAAAATATGTATTTGTCTTCTCTTCTATGAAAATCCGCTTTCATTAATATATACCGGCTCGTCTTTAAAGATCACAGTCCTAAAAAACGGAAAAATTTTTATTATTTTAGAATTATTTAACAATATTTTTTACATGTATTAATTTCCATGATTAATTAGAATTAACCATGGAGACATACTATAAAAGTTAAAATACAATTATGTTTGTGGATGTGGGGTTTATGGCTGATTGACTGTACTGGGATCCAAGGCCTGACGGGGAGACCCTCCATAGGGGGGTTTTCTCCTAACCCGTATTTACGCAAGTTTCGGAGAAAACCACGCAAAACTCCGAACAGCTAGGCTGACGAGTTCAGCCTAGGATCAAACCCGGCACCTTACGTTTACCAGCTCTGGGCACAGAACCGCTCAGTTACATTGGTGGAAGAATCAGGGAAGAAATTGTGTCGGTAGGCACCCTGTATTCTATAAAAAAAATCTATACGTGATAGAGAAAAACTAATTTCAGTGGCGGCTTCAGCACTCTAAAATCATAAAAATCAGCCAAACTTATCGAATCAAAATTTTAGATTTAGGCATGTGTAATCAAAATAAAAGACTGGTGTGACTAAATTTTGAGAAGTATTATATGTATATATATATATATGTATATTCGGAAAATTAAAATAATAAATATCTGTAGTGCATAGTATATACTAGTATGTATTATACAGTAGTAGTGAGTTTTCATACTTATACTGCACGTGCACATAGTACTAACTTTATGAGTCGTTCAACAGATATGCTTAAAAACTGCTATCGCTGAAAGTGATAATAACGGGGATTTAATAATTGAAGAAGAAGGGAACTATAAAATAACACTGCTCTAAAAAAAAAAAAAAAAAAAAAAAAAAACTGCGAATTTAAAATGTAGAGGGGAAATCAAAGCTAGTTGTCACAGATTTGAGTTTATAATTTTCTTTTTTAATTCTTTTTTGCAATACCTAGAGAAATTCTGATGAATATGAATGGCAGTTTAACATTTTGGCTACAAAATCATGTGGGACCTACCAATTAAATGCGTGTTTAAGTAACTCAAAAAACACTTTTGGTAAAAGTTTGCTACTTGGCCAACAAAATCTGTGTGTTAGGGTTAGTTCGGAGTTGGCATACTTGTAAGTGTGATATTACGTAACGTGAAATTGATAGGAGTACTTAGATAGAGCATGGCAATTTTTGATTAAGAATATTTTATTTTAATAATATTTAGCCAAAAATTTCTGATGAAAAAATAATGAATTCTTCAAGAAAAAAAATCTGGAGTGACTCCACTCGACTTTCCGAACATTGAGTAATTAACAATTTTATAGATAAAGTAAAGAAAGAGGAGTTGTTAAACAAACAAAAGAGAGAAAACCATAATAGAGTGTATAAGTATTTTTCTCCATATATTACACGATGTTTTATTTATCGCTACTGAACTTTGAGCCCATAGATCATAATGATAAAGAATATATCGTTGTGTCCCTGTAAAAACCTATAAATGCTAGATTCACCAAAATGCTTATAGTTAGTGCAACAGTGATTTATAATATTCATATAAATTTTCAGCTCAATTGAATAAGGCGTTTAGATGCTATCGCACTTTTAAAAATTTGGTCCCATAGGCCACAATGATAAAGAATTTTTCTTTGTGTCCCTGTAAAAAAACTGTAAGTGCTAAATTCACCAAAATCTATACAGTTGGTGCAACTGTGACCTATAATATGTGTACAATTTTTTTGCTCAGATTAATAAGGTGTTTAGACACTATCACACTTTTAAAAATTTGGCCCCATAACCCATAATGATAAAGAATTTTTCTTTGTGTCCCTATAAAAAAAAAACTATAAGTGCTAGATTCACCAAAATGCTTACAGTTAGTGTAACAGTGATTTATAATATTCATATAAATTTTCAGCTCAATTGAATAAGGAGTTTAGATGCTATCGCACCTTTAAAAAATTGGTCCCATAGGCCACAACGATAAAGAATGTTTCTTTGTGTCCCTGTAAAAAAACTATAAGTGCTAGATTCATCAAAATCAATAAGGTTCGTACTACGGGGACTTGCAACATGCGTACCAACTTACAGCTTGTTCCAGCAAAGCGTTTAGACGCTAGCGTGTTCACTCACAGACATACACACATACATACATACATCATCGCAAAAATAGTGAAAACGGACTCAGGGGACCTCTAAACGTATAGAAATATCAAAATCTCCAATTCGGATTTTTTGCATGATTACAATACTTTCCTCACTAAAGTGTTCGAAAAGTAATAAAATCTACTTATTATTTTAGCTACCTACATTTATTCAAATAGAAACAGCTCAGAGTTTGAAATCAACACTGAATGTAGGAATTGAGAGCTTGTTTATTTGGTATGGTGTGGTTAATTTTTGAAAAATAACTTCAGTCGTACAAAACTGAATCAACCTCTCCTGGTTATCTTCATTTTTCTTCTTTTTGATTATGGTGGACACGCGAAACTCATTGCTATTGGTTTTGTCAATCTTCCGAAGATACTGGCAGGTTTGATATTTCACTTAAACAAAGTCAGTTATTTTGTGTTTAAGGTGATTAAGGTGATTAAGAAGTCCTTGGAATATTCGTAGAGAATCTTCTTTTTGTTCATTGTGACCTATTAGCATCTTTTTCAGGTTCTCCATCATCATCCTGGAAGGATGCTGAGGATGAAAATCTTCATCATGGAGAGGTTCCTCACCCTTTGAACTATTACTAAATCACAGCTATGCGGTAGCAATGCCATTTAACTCCATATCTAACTATGCGAACCAGAGCTACAGGGATTTCTAACATAAGATGAATACCACATTATTTCAAACACCAGAAACAAAATATTTTGATGCTTACATGTAATCACAGTTAATCACTATTTCGAAAAAAAAATCACAGTGAGAATATATATATATATATATATATATATATATATATATATATTATGCCACCTTCAACTAGAACGAATAAGTAGCCATTTTCTGAATCCTTAAATAAGAAATGTAGATTTCCGAGCGTTTAACCCATATTTTACCAAGCATTGAAAAAACAATTTTTTTTCTTTATAAAACCTCAAATATATGTTTCTTTAAGCCTATGTACACACATAAAATCAAAAAACTTACCAACCTTTCATTAGCTTAATCGGTACAGGCTGTCCTAAAAAATAGGACAATGGTCAACATTTATTGAGTGTTTTTGCAATTAATGGTATTTGAAAATAAATTCTTAGCATATTTTTAAAATTTATGCTATTTGTTTACGTAGTTTTCAGCTTGATCTTGCAATTAATGATATTTGAAGGTAAAATTTTAGCGCATTTTTGCAATTTATATTGTTTGTTTGCGTAGATTTCAGCGTGATTTAGCAATTAGAAATAGGTGTTTAGCGTATTTTTTCAATTTATGCCTATTCGTTTACGTAGTTTTCAGTGTAATTTTGCAATTAATATTTGTTTACGTAGTTTTCAGCGTGATTTTGCAATTAATGATATTTGGAGGTTATTGTTTTTTTTTTAGCATGGTCTTTGTAATTTATGTTGTTTGTTTACGAAGTTGTCAGGGTGTTTTTAAAATTAATATTCTTGCTTAAAAGTTTTCAACATTTTTTTTTTTTTACAATTTATGATGCATGTTCACAAAATTTTCTGTGAGTTTTAGAACGTATGGTGCTTGATTGCAAAAATTTTTCATACATCATTATTCAATACCAGCATTTTGGTTCAGTTCTCTACAACACATTAGATTACTACTCAACTAGTTTTAAAAAACTAGTACTCAACTAGTTCGGTAAAATTTACCGAATATTTACCGAATTCGGTAAAATTACCGAAATAAAAATAAATAAATTAATTAATTTAATAAATTTGATGTTATAGCATACATACTGCCAGAAATTTTCTATTTACCATAATCCATATCAGTTTGTCAAATTTATAGTATTCTCCTTTGGAAAAAAATTAATCTTCCAAAATTTTAAATACGTTTATGATATCCTTTTTTATTTTAATGTCTTTCGTGTCAAGTTCTGTGCAAAATAACTATAAAATTCGATATCGATTATTCATAGGAAGCGTTTCCTATAATTATTTCATTTCCTTCACATAGAATAAATTAAAGAAGAATCATATGCTAAGCTAGAGGAAAAGAGAATCTATACAGCACTGACGTTACAAGTTTTAAGAAATTCGAAACAACGTTTCTTAGAGAAAGATAAATTTGTATTTAATGTATGGTTTATTGAAGCATTATGAATTCAAATTATACTTAAGTATTATTGTATGTTAATGTTTAGTTTGTATAAATATTTTAAATTTATTTTCTTTGTCATTGCCTCCGAAGTTTGTGGTTTGATTTTAAAAACATTTCATAAATTTAAAAATCAATAAATCTTATATATATATATATATATATATATATGTATGTATATGTGTGCGTGAGTGTGTGTGTGTATGTGTGTGTAATAATTCATAAATCCCCAAAAAGTTTTCTCAAAGAAGAGTTCCTAAAATAATTTATCTATTTAGGAATTTAATAAATACATAAATTCCTATTTTAAGAGTTCCTATTTCAACTCATTTTCTTCATTTTCTTCTTTTTACTTTCTCTTACCCATAGGGGCCCACCAGCGGCCGAGCGGTTCTGCGCTCAAAGCTGGTAGATGGGAGGTGTCGGGTTCGATCCCAGGTCGCGCTCATCGACCTAGCCGTTCGGAGTTTTCCGTGGTTTCCTCCGAAACTCGCGTAAATACGGGCTAGGACCCCTTAGAAAGACCCCCACGGAGGGCATTCCCCCTCTAGGCCTAGGACACATCAGGAGTCAATCGGCCTTAAATCCTACAACCAACCAACCTCTTACCCATAGGGTCGAGAAAGTATTGTTTTAGGGTCAAATTTTCGAACGTGAGTTTTTGTTATATTTACAGGTTCTGAGGTCCCATGAATACGAAAATCATGTTTTTAGCGAATGGTCTGTGTGTCTGTCTGTGTGTCTTATATCAGCATATCTCAAGAACAAATAGTATTAGAAATTCCAAACTCGTTATTCTAAATGTGTATCATATAGGGATGCTACAGTAAGCTTTTCGTTGAAATGAAGCAAATGGTTCGTGTACAGGGACACTCAAAAGCATTCAAATACATTACATCTATGGGGGAAATTGCAGGTAAGTAGAGTTTAACATCTATAGACTGCACTAAACCATATGAAACGAATATATATATTTATGTAATAGGGAGAGTGATCTGGGAAAAACTTTTGTGTGCGTAGGAGCCTCACCTCCCTCCTGGGGGGGAAGTCCCCCCTCGGAGTGAGTAAATTTTCATGATGGGTATCTTTCAAAAGATCTCGCCAATACCTTTAAAATCAATGGTTGAACCATCAATCTGAGATAATTTTAAATAAAGTTATCGATTTTTTTTTCATTTTTAACAATTTCTTTTTTTTTTTTTTTTTTTTATATTTAGTGTTATACTACTTCTCTAATATAGAAATCGTCTGCATTATCATAAAAAATAATTTTTGTAAGTAATAGTTTTAATAAATTATTTTTTAAAAACAGAATTATTTTTAATAGCCGAATAAATTCTGTATAAATGTAGGTGCATGAATGAAACGGGGGATTGAGGGGGACGGCAGCCCCCTCACACAGAACTAATTATGATATAAAACTCTTCCGAAGTCTAATTTGCATTGTTTTAACATAGGTTTACATAACAGTACTCGTTATCTTACCTCTTAATCTGCAACCTGTATTTATAGTATTAAATTTCAGAGTAAGAGAAAGTCGTGAGAGTGACACACAAGATTATTTAATACATTTTTAAATAATATGTCCGCATTTCTTAAAATTTATTAAAATTCAACTTTTCAGAAGGTCATATCTCAACCATATAAAATGTAAAAAGTACCTTTTTTTTTTTTTTTTTTTTTTTTAATGCTTGCCATATTTTTAAATAAATGCATTTGTTACCGACAGTAACAGAATGAAATTTTACTCTTTTTAACATATAAAAATATTAATTGAGTTATTTATGATGCTACAATGCATGAATTTCAATAAATTTAATTAAACATGTTATGTTTTAGACAAGAAATATTTAAAGTTTCTTAAAAAGTACATATATTTATCTGAACGTACGAAAAATTATCATATTTTTTGGAGAATGACCCACTTGTATCCGTTAATGTAATTAAATAATTCCCATTCTACAGAAACAGAAAACTTTGCTCTTATCCTTTTTTACTCCCTACAAATAAAGATAATGTTTTAAATTTTAATCCTTTGCCCTTCTACGTGTTCGCATGTGGGTGGGTCTGTTTGTGGCATTTTAGTTCCCGAATGAATGGTCAAACTTAAGTACAGTTTTTTTTTTTTTTTTTTTTTTTTTTAATACTGGTTTAATTGCGATGGTTCTCGTCAATATTTGATGAAACTATTTCATGGATTTTTTACTTAATTAAAAGGTAATTTTTTTCTGGTGTAAACTGCGTTGGAATTTTTATTTTGGAGCTGATAACCTTAGAACTGATTTTAGGATGGACGGTTGGGTTTTACGTCGCACTAGTGCTGCGCAGATGGGCGATTGGCGACGGTCTGCGACACACCCCTAGAGGTGGTCTGAAGACATGCCATCACAATTTTGATCCTCAATAGAAGGAATGACTCTCCCGCTTCGGTGACCCCCAGATGTATAATTTTTGATGGGAACATGGAGGACATTGCGGCCACGACAGATTTTACGTGCACCAGCCACCATTAGTATACACGACAGTCTTTAGCAGGCTCGAGTACCGAACCCGCAATCTTCCAATTACGACGCCGGCGCTCTACCGACTGGGCTACCGGGGCCCACTGATTTTAGGTGATGAATGACGTGGTTTCTCATTTGGAGTGTAAAATTGTTTTGTTTATTGGCCACTGCTACTACAGTATTCCGTTTCTTGCGACTACGGGAGCTTCTGCGTAAGTGCTACTTTAGCGCGTTCAATGTTTAAATAGGGGTGATAACCCTTGTGGTTGAGAGAAATAGCGATAAGGGAATGCCGAATGTCTGAATGTTTACCAAATTTCAAACTGTAGGTCAATTTGGCATCCCTCCAAGCTTTTGGAATTTTCCTCTGTGCTAGGCGCGGGAAAAGTGGTTACATTATATCCACCAATGATACTCTTACCTTGATAAATATTCAGAATGCATAAAATGGAACGAAAATGTTTTGAACTTTGAAGATTTACGATTTAAAGTACTTTTTGTTTTTGTAATCAACGCTAATCTCCTGTCCTTCATAATGAAAGAAAGTTTTTTATTGCGAGAAAAAATATTTGGGGGAGTATTTTGTAATTTTTTCCGTTGTATTGTTTTAAAAACACCCGAAAGTTTAGAAAGTGAAACAAATTACTGAGTTTTAATACTTCAGTGGCTCCTATCGACTGTCCGAACCTTTAGTATTATTAGTCGTCGAAGTAAATTTGAATCAAAGAATAATTCTATAAATAATTAAATGTTAAAAGTACAATATATCGTTTAAATATTTCTCCTCAAGATTTAATAATTGTAGAATAGGTGGTAATGTATCCGAATTATTTTGTGCGTTTCTGTTAAATAGTATCAGTTTTAAGAAAGAAAATTTTATTAACGTCCATTCTGTAGAAAATTTTCAAAATATGTATCAGTTTTCGTGTCTTTTAAATAATTTTTTTTAACTTTTCATATAATTGATCCGAATAGGACACGGTATGTGTTAATTATTGTTAATTATTTTATTCTTCCTAGTAGAAGAACTATAACTAATGCGCACACCATTTTTCTTAATGATCATTCAGTAAAAAAAAAACAATGTAATATATATATATATATATATATTTAATGTTTTAAACACTTAAACATTATCAATATGAATTTCAACAAATTTGAGTCTACAGACCGCAATGTATAAAAATTTCATTTCTTGTAAGAAAAAAAAAAAAAATGTATGTCTTGCAATCATAAAAGTTTATATAGTTCTTGTGACGATGGCCTATAACACATCTAGATAAATTTATTTTAATCAGAAGTAGAGTTTATTCGCTAGCGCAGTTTAAATAATACATGTCCATAAAAGTAATGTTGAAGAAATTTTCTTTGTGTCACTTAAAAAACCTAAAAACCTACAATCATCAAATTCCATATATGTCATACTACGGGAACCTATAACATATGTACCGACTTTTAGCTCAATCGAATGATGCGATTTGATGCTATAGCCTTTCAAATAATTTGTCTATTGCCCATAATGATAAAGATTTTTTTCTTTATGTCCCTGTTAAAATATATATATGTATATATCTTTGATAAATCTTGCAGTAAGTTTTTTGTGTTACTTCAGTATACGAACTGAGATTATTTTTACACTTACAAAATGAATCTATTACTATTATTATTATTGGTTGCTTCTTTTATAAATTAAGGAGCTTCATGGATGTGTTATAAAATTAAAAATATAAACAACATTTTGTAATCTGTAAAAGTTTTAATTAAATAAAATTCCAATATGACTTCGAATTCGAAAATAATGTAAACTCATTTAAACATATTTCGATTGAAATTTTACATAAATGTAAATATTTCACTTTCAAAATAACATTAATAATCATTTAAATTGGTTTTTTTTTCATATTTTATGTTAACATTTCATCTTACAAAATACGTTTCTAAAAAGAAAGTAATTACTCAGGAACAACTTCGGTGAGAGAAAATGAAATGGGAAAAATATTAATTAACTTAGCAAAATAGTTTGACGCAATGGTGAAGCTAAAACGAAATGCTAAAAGAGTGTAGTTCTATTCTGAAACTTTCATTATTAAATACGATAAATATATTAAGTAAAAATAAAAATACTTCTGATTATATTCCAAGACTTTATTATTAATGAATGATTTCACGTTTCGAAATTCTTAAAACAAATACAGTAGAACCTCGATTATCCGAAGTAATTGGGACCGAACCTACTTCGGATAATCGAGAATTCATCAATAATCATCTAGTTTAATATGTAGTATCGTCATTGAACTGGTATTATGACTATTTCAACTGTTAAATAAATTAAAATCATAAATGAAAATAAATTTATTTATGAAACAAAAACTTACAATGGTTTAAATGGAAGCTTGATATGGTGTAAATTGGCCATCCTTTGCCGTGCAGCTCTATTCCGAAGTTAAAGAGGATAGGTTCTTTGCACTTGCTTACAATCAGAGGGTGCAATAACATTCGATTGTTCTGGGACTCGGCAGTATGACCTTCCAAATTTCGAAATGGGGTGTGTTTTTGTTTAGAACAGGGACGTTTGAAAGTGGGGAAGAGTACAATCATACCGAGAATTGAGCTTGCGAGAAGGAATTCTAAAAAAGGGAATTCCAAAATATGTATCTGCACTCGTAGTTTGGAAAGGACGGCTTGCATACAAAAGGAATGTTGGGAAAAAAAAAAAAAAAAAAAAAAAAAAACTTAAAAAAATGCATATTTGTTAAGAGAAAATTTTGGATGATAGTAGAAAGTAAAAAAAAAATGAAGAAGAAACCGACTTCGGTTAACGAAGAGTTTCGGTTAATCGAGGTTCGGATAATCGAGGTTCTACTGTATTGCTAAACGGAAGTGGTCTAAAAACAACTAGTATGTTGCAGTCATCACAAAAAATTCTTCAATATTTTGATGTTCAAATTAATGCAGTACAAATTATTTCCCACGCTGTTAAAAATTTTTGTACATTTAGTGTAAATATTTATCCGGACTCTCTATAAATTTACAGTAAATCTTAGTTAAAAGTGAATAATCGAGTATCTTAATCTTTATTCTGTATTTTTACGTAATTTTATTATTTAATTTTTGAATTAAAATTAAAAACGACTGTTTCTACTTTATAAAAAGCATTCCAAGTCCAAAATGTATTCTCACCAATAATTAATTAATTTAACATTAGTTTTTAAAATGAATGTATAAAATAAGTTTTTTAATATCTCTGTTTATTTTTCTCTGTAATTTTACGTAAGACTTAAGATAATAGATTATATAGAGTTTACTGCTGAAATTTTTAACAGTGCATGATGAATAGAGACGATTTGAATGTCACAAAAGCGTGACATTAAATGTCGAAATAATCTCAATCTTTTGTCGATATCTGCAAAATGATTTTTGCTTTTTTCTATAGAAGAAAATATTGATTTCGTAAAGAATTTTGACTTCAGGTTTTCGATGGATTTACACGTTTTAAGAAGTCTAGAACACGATTTGGTAATTTTTAGAAAATGTCTGTCTGTGTGTCTCACAAAAGTTTCTGGCAACCGTATCTCAGGAACTATTGCAGAAAATTTCATGTAATTTGATATACAGTTGTACCTTGGCATAAATTAGTCTCTAACAACTTTTGGTAAAAATCATTGAACAGGCGGAGTGTAAAACCCGATTTTTCTAAATTTTTAACATGGCGTTATAGGACGAAATTTCCTACAAATTGGCAAAATTTAAAAATTGTTTTAACAAATCATCATGAAATTTAAAAAGATTCTTTCTAATTATTTCTAATTAAAACAGTTAGAAAGAATTATAATAATAATAGGACAAAATTTAAATAAATGTGCAAAATCAGAGTTATTTCTAACAAATCATTATGAAAAAAAAAAAAAAAAAAATTCTTTCTAATTAAAAGGATTTTAAAGAACTCTGATAGTTGTAACAATAGCGAACTAGGGAATTTTTTGGATATGTAGGAGTAACGCTTCCCTTTGAGGTGAACTCCCCCCCCCCCTACAGGAAGGGTAAATTTTCAATATAGGTATCTTTCAAAAGCACTCGTCAATACTTTTAAAACGAATGGCTAAACCATAGACCTGTGATGATTTAAATTAAAATTATCATTTTTCCCCTTTTTATTAAAATAAATAATAAAATAAAATAAATAAATAAAACTGGAAAAAAAAAAGCTCAATTTTTTAAGATAACGCTGTAAAACAAAACATCAACTTTCTGTGGGCATTTAGTTTCTACTTTTCAACCATTCGTTTTAGAGGTATTTACGTGTTCTTTGAAAATATAATTATATTGAAAAGTTATATCAACGGATGTACTTCCTCTAAAGAGGGGGGAGGCAGGAGGATTTCCCTAACTGTACAAAAAAAAAAAAAAAAAAAAAAAAAATTACATTGAAAAGTTAAAAATTCTCATTTATACGAAATTTTGTCTCATATTGCCATATTAAAAAGAATGGGAAAATAGGATGAAAGCGCCACCTGTTGAGAGATTGAACCCTAAATATAATCAGCGCAGTTTAGGACAAAGTCCAACTAAATGCCGAGCTTGGTTAAAGTTTGCTCATTAATTCGTGAGATACAACGTCCACAAAAATAAACAGGCAGGCTGACACACAGACAGACTAAATAAAATAGCGTTCTTCATTATAACAATAAGATTATATTTTAACTTTATGCATTTCTTAAGGTATTAGTTTATGAAAAAAGTCTAAAATGGCTCTACTTAACATAATAAACATTTAGTAGTTATCAGGCGTTGTGGCCACCACAAAACTTTCTTCTATATATTTCTATAAAAATTCTTGCATTGCAGTACAGGTTATTTATTATTAAAGTTATTATTTGTCAGGGTTATTTTCCATGATGAGTACAGACTATTTGCATCTCAGAGAATTATAACACTAAATATTCATGGAAAATGAATTTTATAATGTACAAAAAATATCTCAAGGAGTGCTCTATTTCTTTTAATTAAAAATGAAAAAAAATGATCGCTAATTTTGTTTTAAATTATGATAGAGCTATGATACAACCATTTATTTCAAAGGTATTGATGAGTTCTTTTTGGTACTTCTCCCAGGGGGGCGAGGGAGGGGAAGTGATGCCACTACATATACAATTTTTTTTTTTTTTTTTCCATTCTAAATAATTTTCAGTTTCACATTGAAAAGTTAAAAATAAACATATGTTTGAAACTTGCATATATTTTTCCGATGCAATGAAGATTGTTTCCTATAAAAAACTGTGTGACGATAATTCGTCAATGATTCATTATAGAGCCACGCTAAGTAGTTCTGTATGTGGTAAAGAGTTTGTGCTCTCGAAGCTGGTAGACAAGAAGAGAGATGTTCAGTCTAAGGTTGCGCTCTTCGTCATAGCTGTGTAGAGTTCTCTTTCGTTTCCATTGAAATTGGTGTTAATGCAAGCTAAAACCTCTTAAGAAGACCATTTACATAGGGCTCTTTACCGAGGCATCAGAACCTCTTTTAGTCAGTTGACCTCAACTCCTATACCAAATCCGAACACTGTTAAAATGTTCGGATGTACAGTCGGCAGCAAAATTATTGAGCACACATCCACACTTTTCATACTTTTTTTTTTGTTTGTTTGTCTGATCGCTAATTTTTATCATCAACATATTTTTTATAAACAGTATAAGACTAAGATCATGACTTGACGAAAATTATTTAACAAAACAGTATTAGGTGCCCATCTTTTAAGTAGAAATTACTGCTTCAATAATTTTGCTGCCGACTGTACTACTGAAAATTGCGGAGGGTACAATGAACGACTAGAGCTTAGCGGAGCTTCCAATGTTTGTGGGAAAAAGCTGCGCTATGACTGGAATCTATTTGTGGATTAAGTTAAGACTCTTATAGATTAAATGAAAGAAAGTCGTCGAATGGCATCAAAGAGTCATTTCGTCAATTTTAGTTGTGTAATATACTTCTTATATTTTTCTAATGATGTTGGAAATCAGTTTTAGTTTAGTATTTATTATGCAGCAGATAAATACAGTTTGGAAGTTTAAATAAAACTTGCGAAACATAGCTATATAAAATGTCTATAAGTTAACTTTTGAATTCATTAGTATAGTCCGAAATAATGTTGCATATCAATGTAGAAATAATATAGTTTGTGAGGTTTCAAGAAGTTTTCTTAATAAGTTCGGAAATCGGGAGTTGCTAAGAAGTTAAGTTGGGTTAGAAGTCTTTACTTTGTTTATAAAGGTGTTGTGCTGGGAATAGCCAGTAGTAACGAGTTCAAAGAAAAAAAGTTGGACTTTGTGGAATTTAGCAATTAATTAGTTTTGATTGGTTGGTTGAGTTTAACTAGTACTGCTCTATAAGTAATTGGCGACGGTCTGGGATTCATCACTAAAGATGATGTGGAGACATGCCATCACAATTCTGATCCTCTGCGGAGGGGATGGCTCCTCAGCTTCGATGATTCCCAAGGGTATAATTTGCATGAAAACATAGAGGACATTGCAGCCACGGCGGATTTTACGTGCACCAGCCACCATTAGTGTAAACGACGGTCTTTGGCCGGATGAAGAATTGAACCCGCGACCTTCCAATTCCGAGCTCGGTGCTCTACCGACTGGGCTACCGTGGCCGTAATTAATTTCGGATAAGTTTGTTGGAACTTACGTTGCTTACAGATGCAATTTGATTCTCTTGCACAAAACACATAAAATCATACTTGAGGTTCTATAAATTCTGTCAGTTTATTTAAGACGGGGACCATAAATGTATGGCTTTCAGTTCAGTGGAAGATACCTCTTGGATTTTAATTATATTCGAGTGTAGCATTGAGTAGTAAGTTGAGTTCAACGCAAGTTATTTCGCCGAAAGTGTATACGTAACACGAAGCTATTTATTGTTTTATATTTCAGCGAAGAGAGAGGTCGCATAATTTTTATTACGCAGCTGGAGAAAGAAGTCCCATTTCTTCCCTCAATTAAGAGCTTTAATTCGAGTGTTCCTGTTAAGTTTAAAATAAATTTCTGCATTTCATTTCTTGATCGTATGACAGGACAAGGTAGCACTAGTTTTTTTAAACACAAATTTAGCACATAAAGCATGTCTAATTAATACTTTTATTGTTCAATAACCTCCATAAGTCAGTACTCATTAAAATATGTGTAGGAAAATGATAAGTTTTGCTAAAAGGTAAAATATAATCTTGATATTTTACCTTTAAGCAAATATATATAAAATTATATACCTTATGTTGTGAAAATTGCAACATCAAGAAAAAATGAGAATATCAGAATGATATTTATTCTGCATATACATTATAGTAGAAAGGACAATTGATTAAAATTTCAGGAAATTTGGAGTAGTACGTACTGAGAAAATAGTATATAAAGCAGCAATCTCTGTGAGCAATGACAGCACTTATCTGCTAAGGCATTAAATCAAGCAGCGATTGGATGACATGCACGGGTAAAACACTTCATGAAGCTTCAACACAATGCCACAATTCATCGACTGTAGCCAATGGTGAGTGGTGGGGGCCAGTCGCTTTTCAATGATTAAACAACCATTTTCATTGGTACGAGATCAGGAGAACGCGCTGGCCAGAACAGCAGTCGAACACATTCTGCATCAAGAAAGGTCCGGATAATACGGACAACTTGCGGTCGTGCATTGTCCTGCTTAAGTATTGCGCTTCGGAGGCCTAGAATATGGGACAGAGCGAGGGGCCTTAACGCGTCAGAAATGTAATAGCTGGTATTCAGAATGGCGGGAATGAAAACAAGAGGTGATCGAGACGTGCATCCAATGGTATCGTATAGCATGACTCCAGGTGGTGATCCAGTATGCAGCTACCAAAATTTTGATTACCCTCAAAACTGCATCACTGATGTAGGCGCCTTTAATGTGTGATCAACGACAAACCTGGACGCAGGAATGGCGTAAAATCGCCTTTCAGACAAATCACGATCCTGTTTACAGCAATTGCCTATCCGTATATAACGGCATTGTGAATAATGCACATCGCCAGCTGGGATTCGACATCGTCACACTGCCCATCACCTGCAGTGATGGTATGGGGTCCCATTGGATGCACGTCTCGATTACTTCTTGTTCGCATTCCCGGCACTCTGAATAACTGCCATTAAATTTCTGGTGAGTTAAAGCCCGCCCATCTGCTCTATATTCAAGGCCTCCATAGCGCAATATTTAAGAATGGTAATGCACGATCGCAAGTTGTCTGCATTCTCTGGACCTTCCTTGTTACAGAATGTGTTCAACCGTAGCTCCGGGCAGCGTGTTCTCCTGATCTCGCACCAATGAAAATGACTGTTTAATCGTTGAAAAGCGAGTAGCCCGCCACTACTCACTAGCAACTACGGTCTATAAACTGTGGCATCCTGTTGAAGCTTCTTGAAGTGCTGTACCCGAATATGTCATCCAATTGCTGTTCGATTGAATGCCTATGGCAGATAACTGTAGTTATTGCTGCTAAAGGTCGCTGCTTTATGGGCTGTTTTCTCAGGATATATTACTCAAAACTTCCTGAAATTTTAATCTATTCCTCTTCGTACTATAATGTATGTGGCCCAATAAATATCATTCTTATATTCGCATTCCTTCTTGGCGTTGCAATTTTCACAAGCATGAATGTAGAATTTCCTTTTTTTTTCACTCTCTTCTATGTATATATATATATATATATATATATACAGAAAATATTGCATTCGGGAAAATTTTCGAACTCTAGTTTTCGATAAATTTAGTCGTTTTGAGACATCGTGAACACGATTTGATATTTTTTATGGAATATCTGTGTGTGCGTATAAAAAATCTTTGGACGCTGTATCTCACGCACCAAAGATCGAAATTTAACCAAACTTGATATTTAGTTAGATCCTAATCTAAACTACTACTGATTAGATTTGGATTTCAATCGCTCAATAGGTTGCGCTGTGATCCCACCTTTTTCTAAATTTTTCCCATGGCAATACAGTACAAAATTTCGTATAAATGTATCCAATAAAAGTTATTTTTTAACGTGTGATTGTGAAATTAATATGAATTATTGATACCAGTAGTAGTAAACTAGAAAAAAAAGTTTGTGCATGCGGGAGCATCGCCCCCTCCCCTCCCCCTCGGAGGAGGGTGTAAATCTGTAAATTTTCAATATGGGTATCTTTCGGGAGATCTTGTCAATTCTTTTAAAACAAATGGATGAACCATAGATCTGTGATAATTTTTAAAAAAAGTTATAGCTTTTTTTTTTTTTTTTTTTTTTTTTTTTTTTTTTTTAACGAAAAGAAACTTAGAAAAAAAAATCGCATTTCTTCTGATATTGGCACAAAATTGACTTTCTTTCGGCATTTATTGTTACAATTCCGTAAAATAAAAACCTTCTGTATTTATCATAGAAAATAACTTAATAATTTAATAAATAATTTGTACTGCATGAATTTGTGTAAAATTATACAGAAGAAAGTCTTGTGGTGACCACAACATACTAGTTTAAAGTTGAAACTGAAATTCAAAAACATTTAAAATTGTAATAAATGTTGTTATTATTTTGAAAAAAAAAAAAAAAAAAAAAAAAAAAAAATCTTTCTCCACTGAGCCTGTTTTCCTTTTTCTTTTTTCTCCCCCAGTATCTGCGGTAAGAAGCATAAACATATCCTTTGTGAGCAGTGTATAATATAGAATCCAATTTTCCTTTCTAAACAGTATTTGGAATTATAAATATTTCATGTCCTTGTTCTTTACATATAAATAGCAAAATTAAATTCAGATTTTCAAAAAGATAATGGTTTTAGAAAATGTATCGGAATTTTCCTTAAATAATACTTTTAATATTATAGAACGCTATTTTTACAAGCCAAACATGCCGTATTAGAATTAGTAAAAACTACTTCAAAAAGCTAAAATAATAAATGTTTGGGGAAATAAAATGACTTGGAAATTTGTAATAAATTTATTTTGAAGTCTTACTTCTTTTTCAGTTAACATTTCTTCAATTAAAATAAGTTTATTTTATTAGAAAAATGTTCGAAATATAGTGCATTATTTAACAGATTTAAAACATTTTATCGAATATAAATATTTTTACATTCTACAAGACTTTTATTTTTATATTTTGCTGCATTTCTGAACATTAAAAAAAAAAAAAAAAAAAAAAAAAAAAAACAGCTTCATCATTCTATTTTTCTGTAAAATTACTCAGTATACCAGTTGAAAGGTGGCAGTTTCATAGAGTAATGTTGTCAAGTATTTAGGTACAAATTTTTTATGCAGGTTTCGTTCTTCTTTAGAAATTCGAAAAAGCTTTTAAGATATATTTGAAAAGTGTCATTGTGCAAAAGCTAAACAAGAGGGTTTAATTTTTTTCTTCTGCGCTACTCTAAAGGTAGAAATATCCTATAAAAGATTTAAAGAAATTGAAAGCGCTTCTTCAGAAAAAAATATACTTTATATGCTGCTAACATCACAAAATTTTATATTTATCTTTCAAAATAATAATAATAATAATAATAATAATAATCACGGTTAAAAATAAATTGCTCAGAAATGAGTGAGTGGACTGACCCATTTCAAAATTTGTAATTTTATTTAAAAAAAAAAAAAAAAAAAAAAAAAAAAAGGAAAAAGGAGAACTTTTTTATGAAACATCGCATGTTTTCAAATTAATATTTCTACTTCATAATTTATTATAAATAGGGGAGAGTGGGGATTAATGGGACATTTATCACTTTTTTTTTTACTGATAGCGTTTACCATATATAATTCAGAATTTCGTAACATTGCTCATAAGTACACTTCAGTAATCAGTTACATATAAGCACACTAACTTTAATAAAAAGTTATCATTTTTAATTAATAATATATATTTTTTTTACATGCATGTGCATTGTCCCATTCATCCCCACCTATGGGGATGAATGAGACAGGACTGGAGTTAAAAAAGAAAAGAAAAATAAATGGAAAGTAAATAAATTTTTAAAGTTAAATTGGTTTATTTGATTTTATTACACATTATGAATTTGCTGAAATTAACATAAACTGGTATATTGACTCAAATTGTATCAAAAGGCAAAAGTCCTTTGGTTCGCACAGTTCCTAGTACTCTAGGCTTTGGTAATTTAATCTAGTAAGATCTAATCTAAAAAAATAAATAAATAAATAAATAAATAAGACACTAGAAAGAGATAAATCCTTATAATAGAGTACAAATTATCCAGATAAATTTTTCTTTCCGACTGATCGGGAAAAATCAGCATTCTATTCTGTATTACATTAATAATCACCAGGATTTATTTAATTAGCTTGATTGAAATTGTTATTTTAATCAAATTATTTTTAGTTTATATATATATATATATATGAAAGGATAAAATAAGCAAGATTCTAAATTAATATTTAAATTAATATTAAATGATATCTTAATAGTATTAGCTCAGAATAAATCTTAATTTTAAGAACAACTTTGTTAGAGTTCTATTTTAGCGCCCCAGCAAAGTTAGTTTTTCAGCAAAGCACGTCGTAGCGCGGGAATCGTGATTAGAAGAAGTTTCATAATCAAAATTATGCAATAGTTGAAATTAGCGGCAATGCATTGCGAAATACGAAATCCTGGATATCCGGGTCAGCCAATAAAAGAATGTGGGCTGGATTTTAGCTGACCTAATTATCCAATAAGCATTCATAAAAATAGTTTGGGTTCCCGCCAAAATATCCATATAAAAACGGGAGCACCCGAAAATCGGGGTCTTTTTCCATGGAATCTTTTGATTAAATAGTTCACGTCAATAACAAGTTTAAGTTAACGGTCCCAGGAGGGGGATTGATTCGCGGTTCCGTCGTTAATGGAACGATTTCGGCCCGACTCGGCTACGGATCTGTACAGCGTGCTCAAAATGATGTGACTGCTAATAAAGTGTAATATGACTCTCTTCAAATAAACGACTGCATCCAATATTGTGGAGTATTTCTTTGAGTGAATTCTCTTAATATGGAGTGACTGGAATTCATCATCCTACAAAAAGGAGATGTATTACAATGTAGCCGGTCAGGATAGTCTACCTGTAAAGGAAAGCCAACAAGTCAACATGAAATAAGTTGTGGTCAGCACCTTATATTAGTTTTAATTATTTGAATGGAACTGCAATATTTTGCAATATGTCTTCCGGGGACCGGAATTTTTTCCAAACCAACCGGGAATTTTTTCCAAAACCGGACCGGACTTATGCTATTAGAAAGAAAAAATACTGACTTACACCAGTTTTGTGTGAAGGATGCCAGACAGCGCCTTTTAGAAAAAGAAGGAAAGACTTAACTTACATCACTTTGCTTCAAATGTTTCCGATTACGTTCTGAAAAACGTGTGACTTACGCCAGTTTTGATCCAAGCTGTTTCGATTGCTCTCTTAAGTGCCGTGTTTCAAGTGCTGTGATATAACAAACAGATGGCCTCTTCGGGATGCGTCGCAAGCCTGCCAGAAACACCTGCTTTTTTTTATGTGTTAGCACAGATGTTTTGAATAAAATTCTCTTGCTCCACAGGAAATAAAAATAGGTTTTTTATTTATTTTTTAAATTTATTATTGTGTTTTCCTCTCAGTGTAAATCAACAAAAGGGGTGAGTGATTTCATTTCATTTATATTTCGGAAGGAGGATTTTTTATTGACTTTATATTTATCTTAATTTGTTAATAAAAATGAATTATGATAATGTTTGACATCGTTTATTTTCGCGATATATTTTATGATTTGAATTGAAAATGTTTTAAGCTTAATTACTTATTGTCAGATTTAAAATAATAATAATATACCAGATTTTTATTAAGTTTGCAAAAGTATTATATTTCATATGTTAAATTTAGAGATTTTCATAAATACTTATATAGAAAACTAAAATTTTTGAAATTTGAAAAAAAAAATTAATTAATTAATTAATAATAATAATAAAATAAAAGAAGATAAAGAAATAAAATAAATTCTTAATTGGTTATTATATTTTATGTTAAGAGATTTAAAAATAAAATTTTCATAAATATTTATATAAAAAAATTAAATTTTTTTTGTTGAAAAATTTGATTCCTTGTTTTCAGAAATAAGAATTTTGTTGTGTGCTATTTATTACTATAGACAAAGAATAGCTAGAAGTATTTATTTTGAACATCAATAAAGTTGATTTATTTGTTTATTATTTATATTTATTTATTATTTGGATTTATTTAGGTGATATAACAACTGTGATATTTAAAAAAAAAATAATAGACTATTTATATTGATTGTGATATTTAATTTATTGAATACTTTGTTAAAGCTGTGATAATTAATAAATACCGAATTTAATTAGCAAAATTAAATAAACTACCTGTTTCAAAAAAAAAAAAAAAAAAAAAAAAAAAAAAAAAATTCAAAATTTTGAATTGTGCATAAAATTAAACATGTCCGAAAGTGACACCTCAACATGTTTATTGACACCCCCTAAGGGAACAGAGGAAAATTTACTTGTGGATACCAATTTAGAAAATAACCTACTTAATGTGAGTAAACTGCCCTCCCCAAACACACTAGTAAAGGCAATGAGTAATTTATGATGATGTAAATGATGTAAAGAAATGATGTAAAGAAATCTTTAAATATAAATAAATCTCCCACTGTAACAGAGGACAATGTCCTCATTGCTTTTTGCCCTGAAAACGGCATGATGTGGACGTCCTGGCTAATGTATTTTCAAGCCTGGTGTGAGGAGAATGGAAAAGATGAGGTTTGGCGAGTCCGTAATATACAAAAATTTTTGAAGGGTAAAGCTCTCACAGGGTATATAAACAACAGTTTAAACATGCTTCATTGGGAGGAATTAGTTGAAATTTTTACAGAGGAATTCACGACACCAGGTGAAACATCTTTAACAGATTTCTCGAGCATTTGCTTTAAGGCAGGTGAAAATGTCATGGAGTATTATCAGAAAAAACTCCAAGTAGGGCGAGCACTAGGCTTAGAGCCCAAGTTTCTCATGGAAGGATTAACAGACGGATTGCCACTGACTTTAAGACAACTTGTTGTGGCTAATGCGCCAAAAACATTAAACGAATGGAGGGATCTTGTCCACAAATTAAATAAACTGCAGATATCTGAAAAATCTGCTGATCCCCTTCCAAACAAGTTGCCAGGTCAATTTCAAAGGTTCACCTATCCACAAGACAGGGAAAATAGAAACCCAGTTCAATATGCTCCCCGACCACAACCCTGGAGTTACCGGTTTCCTCATGTGCAGAGACCACATATGGGATACCCTAATCAAAACAGACCAAATTTCACAAACAATACTCGAACCAATCTAAAAGGGCCTAGACCCCAGTTTTCAAACCCAAATACACGCATTCACTTTCAAGGCACTTTGCCTCCTCTCCCATGTAAATATTGTTCAAAACTCAACATCCCTAATGCCTTTCATTGGCATAGTGAATGCCCTTTCAAACAAGAAAATCCAACTCATGTCACAGAAGAGTCAACAGTGGTAGATAATACAACAGAAGGAACAAATAACACCTATTGACAGTTTGCAGCGACCGGTCGCATTATATACAAGGATATCCAAAGAAAAAACAAGCAAACTAATCAAGGTGTTAAACATCCAGAATCGTACTCTACCATTCCTTTAATCTTCGATACAGGCAGCAGCTTAAGCATTATTCCTCAACATTTTGTCCATAAATTTAAAGTTCAAACAAAAAAAGTCTCACCATTACACGTCATTCAAACACAGGGGATGTTGACAATTCGAGAAAAATGTTACTTTAAATTACAAATTGGTAATATTACAAAAAATATAGAAATGTTTATATTTGATAATCACTTACCTTATGCTCTCCTTAGCTTATCACATTGTTGTCTGTTTCAATTGACTATTGATTGTGCTAAAAAGCTGGTAAAACAAAATAATACCATTCTCCCATTGTTAAAAAATATATCTAAATGTACACAAACTTTACATATAACTTCTGAAAGTGAAAACACCAATAGTCAAAAGAAAAATTTTAATATTCCAACAAACAATAGAGTAAGGGAGTTCAAGTACACTCAAGCCACTGAGAACCACGTAAAGCCTCAGTCTGCTGGAGAAGGAAAACTTCCTACTTTATTATCAAAATATGTCCAAATTTTTGCAAAATCTAAATATGATGTTGGAAGAATTCATATGGAACCACAAAGGATTCGGTTAAGTTCAGATTTACCTATTTCTCTCAGAGCATATAGAACTTCCCCTAAGGAAAAAGAAGAAATTAAAACCCAAGTTCAAAATTTATTACAGGCCGGTATTATAAAAGAAAGTTGTTCGCCTTATTCTGCCCCTGTAACTTTGGTGTATAAACGGGAAGAAGGCAAAAAGACGCGATTATGTATTGACTTCCGTAAACTCAATTCGATCACTAAAACAGATGCTGAACCACTTCCCAGAATAGATACTTTGTTAGATAAACTAGCTAAAGCAAAAATTTTTTCCACTCTTGACTTGGCAAGTGGATATTGGCACATTCCTATCCACCCAAAAGATACTGAAAAATTGGCTTTTGCTACAACTTTCGGATTATATGAGTGGAAATACCTTCCCTTTGGGCTTAAAAATGCCCCTGCTATTTTCAATCGAACCATTAGAAGGATTCTAAATAAATACAAAATAGACTTTGCCTGTAATTATTTTGATGATATAATTGTATTTTCACTGTCAGAAGATGAACACTTCCAACACCTACAGCAACTTTTTGATATATGTGTTAAAGAAAACTTAAAATTAAAACTATCAAAATGCAGTTTTGCCAAAACAAAAATTAACTTTTTAGGATACGAAATAACTAATGGCCTAATTATCCCTGATAATCCAAACATTGAAGTAATAAAAAATTTGAAACCGCCAAAAAATGTCAAGGAATTACAGAGAGTTTTGGGATCAGTTAACGTTTATGCTAGATTTATTCCAAAATATGCCGAAACAAGAGCTCCTTTAAATAATTTATTAAAGAAAAATGTCCCCTATGTTTGGGACCAGAAATGTGAAAAATCCTTCCAAAAATTAAAAAATGCTCTTATAAGTAAACCTATTTTAAGACTTTATGATCCCAGAACTCCCTGTCAGTTATTTGTTGACGCCTCGAGTCATGGTGTGGGATGTGTTGTTAAACAGGCAGATGTGAATGGTACTTTACACCCAGTGGCATATCGTTCAAGAAATTTACGAGATTATGAAAAAAATTATGCAATTACGGAATTAGAATGTTTAGCAATTATTGATGCCTTAGATACCTTTTATCATTATTTACACGGTCAAAAGTTTGTCATACATACGGATCATGCGTCTCTCACTTGGTTAAAAAATGTTAAAAATTTAAGAGGAAGATTATTCCGCTGGTCCCTTAAACTTAGTATGTTTGACTATGAAATTAAATATAAAAAAGGATCAACAAATATTGAAGCTGATATGCTATCTAGATTGCCTGTTTTGGAAAATGTGTCACACCGTGTACACCTCCTAGATTTAAATGAAATTAAAGAAAACCAGAAAAAAGAAAACATAGGTATTAACATTAAGAAAATTCTTGAAATTGAAGATGTAATTGTCATTAAAAAGAAAGGTTTGTATAAGATAATAGTCCCGATGTCATTAAGATTACGCCTCCTACAGAAAACCCACACTCAATTTGGACACCCAGGAATTTATAAAATGATAAATTTAATTACACCACAGTATTATTGGCCTAGTATTAATAAAGATATTGAAAATTTTGTAAAACATTGTCATACCTGTCAAATAAATTAAAAATGCAGACAAAAACGGTTTGGTTCATTACAGAAAGTACCGCCAACAGATAAACCTTTTGAATGTTTGTCTTTGGACACTGTTGGTGGGTTTAACTACTATAATTCTACAAAAAAATATTTGCATTTGGTCGTGGACCATGCAACCCGTTATGTGTGGGGATTTCCATCAAAAAGCGTTACCACTGAAACTTATACAAACTTTTTAAAACAACTTTTTCAAATTCAAGTACCTAAAAAATTGTTAACAGATAGGAATGCAACATTCACGGCATCCCGTTTCAAAAAATTCCTTCGAAATTATGATACAAAACATTTGTTAACAAGTAGCCATCATCCCGAATGCAACGGGAAAGTCGAGCGCCTCAATCAGACTATTGTTACGCGTCTAAAATGTAAGGTTAACTCTTCTTCAAATAAAATTCCCTGGACTAAATTAATTGATGAAGTTTTAAATCAATATAACTTAACACCTCACTCTGTAACTCAATTCCCACCTAGTTATTTATTATTAGGAGAATTACCATATGAACCATTATTAGTAAACAATAGTTACTATCCTTCAGTTGATGAAGCTAGAAAAATAGCAAAAGAAAAAACAATACAATATCATAAAAAAAAACAAAATCCGATTTGATGCTCGATTTCTCCCTGTTAAATTTAAAGTTGGTGATGAAATTATTTATGAAGAATTCCAATATCCCAACACACGTAAATTAAGTCCACCTTATTCAGGCCCTTACACAATCTTAAAACAAATATCTGAAGTTAATTTTGAAATAGACAAACCCAGTCCCCATTTTAAAAGAAAGTCAGAAATTGTTCATTCATCTAAGTTAAGATACTATAATAACCCTCAAAAATTCAAATTAAGTCATGAATAATCTTAGTTAGGGATCAACTCCATGCCCTAAGTATTTTTTTTTTTTTTATTTATTTATCATTCTCGTGATCTTCTGATCTTCACCACTATAAAGTGATCAGAGAGTGCGGGAAAAATGATTTGTTTTTGCCCTCTGTCAAAATTCACCAATTACCACCTTTTTGGAAAGACTTGACTTCTCACAAGTTCAGGGGTCAAGTTACCCACAAAAACAATTTTTTTTTGTTGGCTTGCCAATGGCTGACCAAGCTCTATGTTGATGCCAATGTGGTATTTTAAAACAATTAATTATTAAATAAAGTAATTAAGTTGGTTTTATGTAAATAGTTTGTAAAAAGAAAAGACCTAGTAGTACTGGTATTCTTAATATTAGTAGTAGTATTATTAGAGTGTATTAAACACTATTGTATTTATTAAATAGTTTTATGTGTCTGTTAAATGTTATATTTATGAAAAAACTTGTGTTAGTATGTAAATAAAGTTTCTAGAAATTGTTAAAAATGTACTATGATATAATTGTTTTTCATATACTTTATGTTTGATTAAAATATCTTTGCATTATTTAAAAGATACACAAAGAAAAACACAGATTTTGTGAAAAGAAAAGTTTGTTTACAATTTACAAAACATTTTTTACAATGTACTGTTAAAATTACAGTGTTATAATTATTGTTATACATATTCTATATGGACTCAATAACCAAGATCAGACTTTTTACAACAATTATTTATTGTCAACGATCAATGTTATTTTTCAAGACATTTAAAAACTTTATTGGCCAAAAGGAACTTTACATTTTAAAGACTTTCCTCAACAAACTAGTTTGTACATAAGAAAGATATCTTGTCAAAAATGTTATGCTGGTAAACATGTTATGTTATATATTTTTTTTCCAGTATGTCATACGTTTTCATACATTATATTATTAAACTTTTCTTATGTTTGTAAACAAGTGCTGTAAATACCATTATTTGTATCAGGCGAGCACGTTGACCAGTCCAACATACAAGTAAATAAATTAAAAAAGAAAAATTAATTTTTTTATAAATAAAGGGAAAGGCCATAACTCCTACTTAAAAATGATTCCATAACAAAATATTTCAGACGAAATTTTCTAAAAAATAAAATTTTCCATTTTTAAAATAAAATTTTCAATTTTAAATAAATTTTTCAAAAACTTAAGTTTTATAATTTGTCAAATTTTCCATTTTAAGTTTAACTTTCTCCTGGAGTATCTTCTACTTCTGGGGGACTTCCCACATACTTGCAGGCAAGTATGGGGGAGCGTCGGCTTGGAGGGGGGGGATATGAAAGGATAAAATAAGCAAGATTCTAAATTAATATTTAAATTAATATTAAATGATATCTTAATAGTATTAGCTCAGAATAAATCTTAATTTTAAGAACAACTTTGTGAGAGTTCTATTTTAGCGCCCCAGTTAAGTTAGTTTTTCAGCAAAGCACGTCGTAGCGCGGGAATCGCGATTAGAAGAAGTTTCATAATCAAAATTATGCAATAGTTGAAATTAGCGGCAATGCATTGCGAAATACGAAATCCTGGATATCCGGGTCAGCCAATAAAAGAATGTGGGCTGGATTTTAGCTGACCTAATTATCTAATAAGCATTCATAAAAATAGTTTGGGTTCCCGCCGAAATATCCATATAAAAACGGGAGCACCCGAAAATCGGGGTCTTTTTCCATGGAATCTTTTGATTAAATAATTCACGCCAATAACAAGTTTAAGTTAACGGTCCCAGGAGGGGGATTGATTCGCGGTTCCGTCGTTAATGGAACGATTTCGGCCCGACTCGGCTACGGATCTGTACAGCGTGCTCAAAATGATGTGACTGCTAATAAAGTGTAATATGACTGTCTTCAAATAAACGACTGCATCAAATATTGTGGAGTATTTCTTTGAGTGAATTCTCTTAATATGGAGTGACTGGAATTCATCATCCTACAAAAAGGAGATGTATTACATATATATTCATTTAAGTTGCATTGAATATTCTAACTTATAATTTTTTTATCATAATTATTATAAACAAAAATCAGAACAATTAATTTCAATCTATTTTTCTCTAAATCCATGCTATTTTTATAATTCCATGTTAT
This sequence comes from Salticus scenicus, assembly GCA_963930645.1. Taxonomy (NCBI): domain Eukaryota; kingdom Metazoa; phylum Arthropoda; class Arachnida; order Araneae; family Salticidae; genus Salticus; species Salticus scenicus. The sequence continues at coordinate 138,785,479 of OZ005662.1, read as the reverse complement.
AACTACTGAACTGCAGGTTATAAAAATATTGAAAATCTGTTTAAGATTTGTTTTAATGTAATTCTTGTGTACAATTTTAAATTAGCACATAGTGGAGAATGTCCCATTTATCCCCATTCAAACTATCCCATTCATCCCAACCACCACATGATCATATATAAAATCTTTTTGTAAAAAAATAGAACCGACTCCAAAAAGCAACTACTATTCAAACAACTAAAAAAAAAAAAAAAAAAAAAATGGATATGAAATGAAACTATAAATTGCGCCTAAAAGTATAAAATAATTTCCTTCGCCAAACAACCTATAACACTATAATTAATCATAACTTTGAAGTCGGCGCAAAATTAAATAAAATTAAATTAGTTTTTAAAGGTTTGTTTTTAGATCAGTAGCAACAAATGCTGTTGCCTCGAATGATCCATTTTCATTCTTCCTTTATTATTTTATCACTATATATAGTTGGTCCATTAGTAGCATCTACATAGAACAGTGAACATTCTTCACAATGCAGTATTTATGTTTCTACGAAATTAGAGTTTCCTTTGCAAATTTGGTATAACTTTGATAACTATCATCCTTGGTGTCTTTTGGATATGGCTATAAACGTAATGCAAAAATATACTCGCAAGATGTATATTTTCATACTGTACGAAATATTCTTTCATATTCTTGATTATTCTCTTAATATACCTTATCAAAATAATCATGATATCCCAAAGAAATTAAATATATTTGCCAGATAATTTTGCGATTTCTCTTTCACCAAGGACATCAGATACCAGCATCTTCGCCAACTTTTGCTGCGTACAAAATCTTATTTGTTTTCTTGAATCAAAGTAGTTTTCAGCTGCGTTTTCAAGGTGACAATGTGAGATGTGTATTTTGAATAGGATTTCATTTTTGTATTGAATATAGGTATCAATTTTTATTTAATTTTGCGCCGACTTCAAAAGTTATGATTAATTATAGTGTTATAGGTTGTTTGGGGAAGAAAATTATTTTATACTTTTAGGCGCAAATTATAGTTTCATTTCATATCCATTTTTTTTGTTGTTTGTTTGTTTGAATAGTAGTTGCTTTTTGGAGTCGGTTCTATTTTTTTACAAAAATATTTTATTTTTCTCTAATCAGTGAAAACTTATTCATATAGCTGAACAACAAAAGACATTCGACGGCATTTTCACAAATCATAAACTTCCAAGAAAAATGACATAATTAAAAAAATGGTTTATGTCACTGAAAGTACATGAAATGCACACAATGTGAACAAAAATGTTACATCTCCATCTAGAAAGTTATCCACTCGAGAGACAGTTGTGACAGTTTCATTCTAGTCAAGTTATTTTTCAGTTGATTTTTCTCAAATGCTGCATTTTAAGTTGAGTCACTTTTCTTGCCTTTATCGGATATGAGCAAAAAACTATCTATTGAATGAACATACGTTAAATTAAAAAGTCTTTAGAAATGTAAAGAACGGATACTCTGTATTCGTAACCAAAAATTCTGTTAGGCATATATATTGAATTTTACAGTGAATACGTGTCACCTGCTGCGCTGGAAATTGTGCAGCGTAAAGTTCAAACAACGGGCAAAATATGCATTGCAGCTGACGGAGAGAAGTTTCAACATCGATACTTAGATACTGCTTTTACCAATGTAACTGCATGCGGTCAGCAGTTAGAGTGAGAACAGACTTTTGTGAGTTTCCTGTAATTTGTTTATACCTTGATGAAATCATAATGAAACCTATTTCAGGCCAAGATCCTTACGACAACAAAAAAAGTATTAATATTAAATCATCTCTTACGAAGTTATAAGCTAACAAATTTCAACAACAACAGCAATGAGAAACATGGTTTGTATTGAAAACCTCTTCCATTATGAAGTCTGTTTAAAACGACTATGCATTAATCGATGTGACCGCTTACAATAACAATACTTTGAATTTTACATAGCATAAATGTCACCCGCTACGCTACAACATATGCAATGTCATTCAAGTTTGCACAAAATAAAAAATAGTGAACAAACAAATGCACGTTTTAAGCGTTCTGCTTTCAGCATTAATGTCTAAACTATCTTTTCGTACTAAATCGATGATGCTCTGCAATTTTTAAATTCATTCTTTTCTCCTGTCTTGAACCGTTTCCGAGATATTAACGCTAACTCGACTGTTTTTCACCAGGTGGCGCTGTAGGCGGTTCAATCACGTAGTACATGTCCACTTTACTGTACCTACATACCACTTTTATGTCTATAGCGCAGCTGTTCAGCAGTTAAAAGAGTAGGGACTTACTTTTTTGGGCACCTGTATTTTCTTTTGATCGTAAAGATATTACAATGGGACCTATTTCAGACCAAGACCTTTACAATAAAACAAAAAGTATCAAAATAGGATCATCCTTTCAGAAATTATGAGCTAACAAACAAAAACAAAAAACATACGCTTTGAATTGAGAACCTCCTACTTTTTGAAGTCGGTTAATTAGAGCATCCCTTATGAAGTTATAAGCTTACAAACACCAACAACAACACATAGCTCGAATTAGGAACACCCTCCTTTCTGAAGTTGGTTAAACGACTTTGCGCTGATCGATGTGATCGCTTACAGTAACAGTACATTGAACCACAGAGTATACGTGTCATCCGCTACGCTGCAAAGTGTGCAACGTAGTTCAAGTGTGCACAGTGTAGGGAAATGCAGACAAACAACTGCACGTTTTAAGCGTTCTATTTTTAGCAATAATGTCTAAAAATTGTCTTTTCGTAGTAAATCGATGATGCTCTTCAACTTTGTAATTAACTTTTCTCCCATCTTGAACCGTTTTTGAGATAGGAGCGCTAATTCCGCTGTTTTTCCCCAAATGGCATTTTATTTTCTTTAGATAGTAAAGATATTACAATGGCACCTACTTCAGACCAAGATCTTCACAACAAAACAAAAAGTATCAAGTAACCGTATTTTGAACTATATAGCGTATGTCTCACCAGCTACGCTACAACGTGTGCAAGCTCAAGTGTGCATAGTGTATGAAATTGCGAACAAACAAATGCACGTTTTTAGCATTGTATTTTTAGCATCAATGTCTAAACTATCTTTTCGTTCTAAATCGATGATGCTCTGCAGTTTTATAATTCACTTTTCCCCCTGTCTTGAACCGTTTCGGAGATAGGAACGCTAGCATGAATGTCTAATCTATCTTTTTGTACTAAATAGATGATACTCTTCAACTTTGTAATTCACTTTTTTCTCTAGAACCGTTTTCGAGATAGGAACACTAACTCCGCTATTTTAAACCAGGTGGCGCTGCAAGCAATTTAACCTTGTACTGCATGGCCACTTTGCTATACTTACATACCATTTTTATCACTATAGCTGCAGCCGTTTAGCAGTTAAAAGAGTTGGGACTGATTTTTTTGGGCACCCTGTATTTTCTTTAGATCGTAAAGATATTACAATGGGACCTATTTCAGACCAAGACCTTTTCAATAAAACAAAAAGTATCAAAATCGGAGCATCCGTTCAGAAGTTATGATCTAACAAACATAAAAAAAAAAAAAAAAAACATACGGTTTGAATTGAGAACCTTCCTTCCTTCCTTTTTGAAGTCGGTTAAAAAAACAGGAAATAGGCTTAATGAACAATTGTCAATATTTCTTCTTGAACGTCATAAACACAATAAAAGATTATATGCCTTTTCACCATATAAGAGTTATATTGACTTTAAGCAAATAATTAATGTCTTAACTAATACCTAACTGAATCAGTGAAAATTTACTTTAGCAGCTGAAAAATACACTTTAATTTTTTTCTGCCCTTCTATGGATAGCACAATTCTAAAACTACACTTGATGAATGACCTCAGTGCTGCCATATATCAAAAAAATTGTCAAGTTTCCGGTGCTTGCAAAACATAAAGATTTTGCTATTGCCCCATTCATCCTGCGTCCCATTCAACCCCACTCTCCCCTATATACTGAACTAAAAGAAGTTCTTTCAACTACAAAATTTATTCGCTCAGATCTCCAGAGCTATATTTCGTGGTGGTGTGACACTAGTTTGTGGAAGAATAATATCAATGAGAATCTATGTTTGGGATATTAGGATTAACGATGGTCGACGCCAATTTTTGAATCTGCCAGTATACTCAAGAAGAGTATGTGGGATTTTTAAATTTGAATTACTAAAGAACTATTTCAAGTATGACATACATAGGGATGAAACACGGGAGCAGAATTCATGCCAGTATTTGTTTAAGAAATTTCACTACCTACAATAACGATTAAGAAGTAGAAAAGTTTGTTTCATTGGTAGTGGTATGAGTTCTGCCCCGTATTCCATCCTTACATACATAAATTTGACATGATTTTGCTAATTGTTTGAAATTTTTTGCTCCTTTTTCTCTTTAGTAACCATTGTTATATTCATAACATTTTCAATATTATTATTTAGAACATATCATTTCAGGTAATTACGAAATTTAAACAGTTTTGATAAGATGTACCATAATATTTCTCTCATAAATGTTATCTTATCATTTTAACTATGTTCAATTTGATTGATTTACTAATTATTATCAGAGAATCCAAAGCTGTTATTTTTTAAACTGAATGAATATTCCAAATGATAATTCAAATTTCACTTTTTCCGTCAATGTATCATCATATAACGTGTTAAAAATAAACGTTTTACTATTTTTTTTTCCCGATACTTCACTGCTAAAAATATTTTTTTTTTTTAAATGAGCTAAATTGTCTCAAAATAGCTCCGAAACAATATATACTTAAAATTGAAAACCGATGTACTCATTTTTGAGTATATTAACATGTGAAACATGGGGATATTTGGATTCTTATTGGTCAACCCCATTTTTGAGCATGTCAATATGCTCAAAAATGAGTACATGGTTTCTCAAATTTAAGTATATTCGGAGCTATTTTGAGGCAATTTAGCTCATTTTTAAGAAACCATTTTTAACAGTGCTACTTAAGATTGTATTGCCAATAATTATTGTAAATTTTTGCGAAACTTCAAAATTCACAACTGCATACAAAAGTACACAATGTAAATACACCCACAGACAGTTTGTTTTTACATGCACACTCATGCATTTCTACATATAATAAAAAAAAAAGATGTGTGTGCGTGTCAGTAAGACAAAAATATTGTTCCAACTGTATCTCAAAAACTACTGCACTGAAATACTTGTAAATTTATAAGTAGTGAAAAAAATGACATAAATTAGAGCTTATCAATTACTGTCGCAAATTGCTGAAAAGGTGTTGCTGCTCTACTGCGATTTTTGACATTTAATGGAAGGTTATATCTCAGTTTCTATCGTGTATAATCAACCAAAACTTGATATATGAAACGGACATTATTAAACATTTGAATATCTACCGATAGGTGACGCTGCTATGCTACAATTTTCCCCGAGAACAGGAAGGCTATATCACAAATTCTATACTATGTAATTGCACAAAACTTGGTACATGAGAGGTTCATCATGAAACGCTATGCGGGGATTAATTTTGGGTGCATATCGAAATACTATATCAGGTGCAAATAGCCTATAGATGGCGCTCCTATGATAAATTTTTTTATGTCAACGGGAATACTATATCTCATATATAATTACTCAAAACTTGGTATTTGAGGAGGCCATTATGAAACACTATGTGATATATGCCTATATGAAACACTATGTGATATATGCCTATATGAAACACTACGATTCGATTTGTGTGGAGATGGGACGATATGTGGCACTGCTGTTCTGGAATTTACTCCATGGATAGAAAAACTAAATATCATTTTCTATTGCATATAAATGCACGAAACTTGATGTATGAGATAACCATTATGAAGATTAATGTTAATTTAGTTTGAGTTTATATCGGCCGACAGGTAGCACTGCTATTATTCATCTTCTGTACTATTCCACATGACTACATCTCAGCATCTGTTGAAAAAAATTGAAACAAACTCTACATGTAAAACCTTTATTCTGAGAATCTATAATAAACTTTTGTGCATGTTCATCTATAAGTGGCGTTTTTATGTAGAATTATATAGAAGAATGTTTTGGGAGATGGCTACAACATACTAGTTTAAAATTGCTCTAGTAATTAGATTATATTAAATTGTGGATATATGTATACTTAGTTTACTTAAAAAAGCGTATAAAAATGTGATAATTTTAACAATTCATAAATTATAAACTAAGACCAAAATCGGCATATTTAACCAAACAGTAAGTGAGAATAGTGCATTATTAAACCCAAAAATTTTTTTAATTTTTTAAGAGGAATTTAACTTGAAAAACTTTATAACGCATTACTACTACATTGATTTCAGAAATCTTGGTAAGCTAATTTATTTACACAAGGGAAATTAAAAAAAACTTAGTTAATATACACAAAAACTGTTTTTTGAATACATACGAATTCACAAAAGACTGTAGATTTAAAAAGCATTTTCTTCACACTTCAAGTTTACGACAGAAACTTATAAAGCCAAATTTTAACATTATACGATGTCCAAGTTTTCGAACTAAATTATGTGAAATTGAGTTTTTGTGTCGAGCGTGACATGCGTTAAAATGTATGAATTTCAGAAACTGTCACATTCTCGAACGAAAATGTTTTTCATCAAGTTTTTCACTTGAAGTTTCTGAAAGATAGTATGAATTATTTATGCAGCTGAATAATAACAATCCTGAGTATAAAAAAGTTGATATTTGAGTATGATATAACATTTGAAAGTGAACATCTGTTTTTTATACTAGAATGAAGTGTTTAGCCGTTATTTAAGTTATTACATATTAACAATAAAAAAAAAATATATTTATGCGTTTTATTATTGTTTAAAAGAATTAAATGTTTCTAAATTGTAAACGTTGCATTTATTGTATTTAATTATCATCTTGAAGAACATGAGTATATAAAAATTTCATGGGATTAATTTATATGACAGTTTTATCTTTATTTTATCATCAAACAACATCAGTATACACATTTTTATGCAGAAAAATACTTTTTCCTTCTCTTCGTTTTACAGATGTATCAAAAATGTCAATTCTGAAAAACTTTTTGTGCGCTCTCATAATTAAAGAATAATCTCATTTATATTCATTTATAATTTAATAATTTGTCTTTATCGTCTTTATGTAGATTTTAGCTACAAATGTGGTTTCTAAATTCGATTTTTTTTATTTTTTATTTATTTATTTATTTATTTATTTTTTTGAGTATGTACTATTATCAGAGTATACATGTATGGAAAATTGTAGCTCAATTGGAGGACAATAAGTGGTTTAAAATTTTAAATCACGTCTTAACGGCCCTCTTCACTCACCGTCGCCGGAAGCCAATGTTATTCTATGGGGAAATTTTCTTTACAAATAACTTATTAACTAATTCATATTTTTAAATTCTGTTTTCACATTCAGAAAATTCCCAACTGTTAAATTGACGGACCTTTTTTTAAAAATGTGTTTTTTTTATTTGTAATATTTTATTTTGAAATTGCAAATTGAAAAAATTTCACATATTGAAAATTCGTACTTTGAAGCTTCAAAATAAAATATAAAAAATTAGAAAAATAATTTTTTAAAAAAGGCCCGTCAATTTAACAGATGGGAAGTTTCATAATGTGAAAACAGAATTTAAAAATATGTATCAGTTAATAAGTTATTTGTAAAGAAAAATTTCCCATAGAATAACATTAGCTTCGGCTTCCGGCGGCGGCGAGTGAAGCGGGCCCTTAACTGGATTTGGGAACCTAGGATTCCTTCTTTAGTTACTGCTTGAGTATGCACCCTGTTCTGAGGTCACCCAGTTCTGAACTATGTTCAAAGTTTCAAGTGTCTAGCTCATCGGGAATTTAGTTTAAAATTGTCAAACACGAACGAGTTAATAAAAACGTAGTTAAAAACTAAACAAATAAATTAAGTAAAATGAACGCATTGTAAAAAGAAAAAAGGAAACAGTGATAAATGGGCAAAGGATGGATTCTCTATTCTACGAGGTCTGCCCAATAAATACGCGAACTGGTGCCATCTGTCGGCCATGACGCGGACTATATCCTCGCTCACTAGCGGTGCTAGTTGCCTGAGACCCAATGAACCATCAGTGAATGGCGGATGGTCGAGCTGTGCGTATTGTGCCAGTTGTGTTAATTTCTGTTTTCCTTGTTTCTACTGTGTGTCGAAAATAGAAATTGACGAAAATAATAAATTGTTTTTCTGACAGTTCTCAAGCGTTTGAGAGATCGCGTGCGTCGTGTGCGACGAAATTTGACTCAAAGCGATGGATAGATCCTTCACCATGACAATGCACCTGCACATTCCGCATTGATTATTCGCCAGTTTCTGGCAAGAAATTCAATCACCATCCTTGATCCTCCTCCTTATTCACCAGATCTCGCCCCATGTGATTTTTTTTTAATTTCCAAAATGCAAAAATGTGATGAGGGAACATCACTGGGAAGATGTGGACACAATAAAGCAAGAAACGACGAGAAAACTAAAAGTCCTGACTGCCGAGGACTTCCACGGGTGCTTTGAACAGTGGAAAAGAAGATGGAATAAGTGCATAGCAACAAATGGAGAGAACTTTAAAGGGGACAAAATCGATGTAGACAAAATCGATGTGTTTGCAAAATAAACTTTTTATGGCCTTAGTTCGTGTATTTATTGGATAGACCTCGTAAAGTTTGTGGAGCACTTTAGGTCCGGCTGTGTTAACTCGTTAGAATAAAACTTTAAGCATTTAATGGTTGATATGCACCATCTTCATGATTATAAGTGTATGGTTTAGTGCCGTTTGCAGCCATATCGTCTACCTGTGTCGTGAAGTGTAGATGTTTAAAATGTTTAAGAAATTTGATTCGTTCACCAATTGTGAGATACGATCTCTAGTTCTACTATTCTTGTGTGCAAGAAACCGGGCATTCTATACAAAATAAAAGGCATGACCTAGTGTCATCCTGTGTAGCGTTGGTCCATGACAATGCAAGGCCCTATCTTTTTGCATAAACAGAAAGTCTAATCGAGCTTTTTGTATGAGAAAAACTGGATTATCCCCCTTAAAATTCATGCTTTACTCCCAGAGTTTTTTTACATGCTTCAGCACAAGAATTCATTGGTGGTCAGCGGAGACTAAAAACTAAAATTTGCAGTCATGAATCGGGCTTCTTCAAAGGCGGCAACTTTCTTTAGCGTCAGAACAGGGGTCGTACTTCTATTTTTTTTTTTTTTTTTTTTTAAAGCACACTCTCGAAGCGGATAAATTTTTGCCTCTTTCGCCACCACTAATTTCACGTAGAAATTTTTGTGGTATTTTTATAATAATATGTCGCGACTAAATAGGTTAGAGATTATTGTATAAAAAATAGTAATAGCAAAAAAGGTGGAAATTTCTTATTTGAGTGAGTATCCTGAAAAATAGGCGGAGAGTACTCCCCCTGCGTAAGAATTCAAAACTTTTTCAGCGGTATGATACTCCTGGTATGATAAAAATTTGAACAAAAATGCAAATTATGTAGAAAAATCGATAAAAGTATGTAGAATATAAAAATAAAACATTTTAATGATTTATACAGTATTTTATCTTCATAGTACTTGAATTGATTAGAAATTTTTGTTTTATTTAATCAGCAAAAACTGTTACAGAAATCTGTAAAAGATTTATATTAAGGGGATGGTGGATGTTGGAAATTGGTCTTTGGAATCACTGTCTTATTGTTACAAAAGTTTGCATCTAAAGGGACTTTTAAGTTATCACACCATATTAAGGGGATAATGGACGTTGGAAATCAGTCTCTCGAATTACTGTCTTACAGTTACAAAAGTTTGCGTTTAAAGGGACTTTTAAGTTATCAAACCATATTACGTGGATAATGGACGTTGGAAATCAGTCTCACGAATTACTGTCTTAGAGTTACAAAAGTTTGCATTTAAAAGGACTTTTAAGTTATTACACCATATTAAGGGGATAATGGATGATGGAAATCAGTCTCACGAATTACTGTCTTAGAGTTACAAAAGTTTGCATTTAAAAGGACTTTTAAGTTATTACACCATATTAAGGGGATAATGGATGTTGGAAATTAGTCTATGGAATTACTGTCTTAAAGTTAGAAAAATTTGCATACATGTGCATTGAAATGTATTTCAATATCAAATATATTAAAATTTCTTTAAACCTAATAAATTAAAAAAAAATTAAAAATTAATTTGTTTATATTTCTTATATTGTTTTAATTTCACTCAATGAAACTTTTCTTATGTGCGCACAATATGAAAATTTCTATTTCGTAAACCGTGACAGTTAAACTCCTAAAATTTCCAACTGATTTTATAAATTTTGTTCAGGTTCAATATTTCATACAATTTTGCAATACATAGTTATATGTCCAGAGTTGCCAACTTAAGAACTTTTTAGCTACAAGAAAATTTTAATAAAAGTGCTAAAACTGGCAACAGTGTATACATCCAAGATAAATATTTATAAATTAAAGGCAAGATAAGAAAAATACCTTGTAGATAAATCAATTCTTTAAATTAAATTCTACACTTACATTTTTATAATGTTTTAAAATAAATATCCAATCAAATAATTAAATAAATTCTGTTTAAGCAATTTTTATAAATGCATTTAACATATAATAAACATTGCATCCCTATAATTTCTCTTGAACTTTCTTAATCAATTCAAACATTTTACATAACAGTGTATAATCTAAAGCAATAAATGTAATTAGCTGAATAATAATCATCATTTTATTTCTCATTCTACGAAATGGAATGTTTATACTGATTTGAATGGAGATATTTCGGAAACACTAATGAGACTAAAGGTATAATTAACGTATTTAAGAGTGGTCTTAATTTCAATATTATATTCTGATACATTAATTGTGAGTTTAAAAGGTTAATGCATTTTATTGATATCCATTTGTGTTTACTGCTGATTGGTTAAAATAGAATAATTTAAATACTTTTAAATAGCGTTTTATGTGAATATATAATATTTTGTTTAGCATAATAATTAATGTTATGGTATTTTTGTGAGTATTTTTTCTCTCGCGCGTTTTCACCTCTTTCTTTTTTAGCCCGGTCGGTAGAGCGCCTAGCTCGTAATTGGAAGTTTGAGGGTTCGATACTCGAGCTCGCCAAAGGCTTTTGTGTACACTAGTAGTGGCTGTACACACGTAATGTACCGACGTTTTTCACAGCTGATGCACGTAAAAAACGTCGTGGCCGCAATTTCCTCCATGTTCCCATCCAAGTTGGGGACAAAATCTCGCGGGACATAATCTCGCGAGGACAAAAATATCGCCTACAGAGATGAATGGAAAGCAAAGAGGAGTTGATAATTATTAATAATGTTGTATAAAATTTCATGAAAACACATACCTTAGTCAGAACACTGACATACAGACAAACCCACCGCGAAAATTTTTATAAATTTTGCTTAAAAGAGTTTCAATACAATGTTAATTGATTTTGTCAAGATTAATCATAATGTATTCAGTCCTGCTTATCAATTTTAAAATTTTTAATTCAGATTTGTGAACAGTGTTCAGCTTTGATGTCAACAGTGATGTACAATATTTTTAAAGTGTATTTTGAATGGTAAAAAGCAAATGATAAAGTAACTCGAATATAGATAAAATAATGACATTCCACTCTAAGATATATATATGTATATATATATATATTTATTTATTTATTTTAATTAATTAATTTATATTTTTAAGGCCCTGTGTCACCCCCCCCCCCCCCCCCCAGAGATCACACGTAACACAAATTCAAATCTTTAAATAGATCATATTATTTTTTTAACGCGATATTTTGTCCGGCGAGATTTTGTCCCGCGAGATTTTATCCGGATCCCTTCCCATACAAATTTATACCTCTGTGGGTCACCGAAGCATGGGAGCCACCCCTCCGTGAAGAATCAAAAATTGTGATGGCACGTCTACGGACCATCCATAGGGATGCGTTTCAGACCGTCGACAATTACTCATAGCGTAATACTGTGTGACGTTAAACACAACCAACCAACCTCTTTCTTTTTATATTCAGCAACCCGGACTGCGCCGCTTACCCTTCCGCAGCTTCGGCGTTAATTTGCTATGTATTTTATTAGTTTTATTTTTTATTTATTTTTTATTTTTATTATTATTTTTTAATAATCTCGGGTGGTGTTTTTGTATTATCTCCTATGTTATTCTGAGAAGCGTCAGTAAAGTTACGATTTCTCGAATAAAACTACTAACGAAAAATTATCTTCAATATATCTTCAGTGTCTGAAATAAAGCGACTTTTTTAGTGGGGTGGAGGAATTAATGGTACAAATAAATAAAGGCAATGTCACAATACTTTTCTCGATGATCAAAAAGTTCTAATCATGTCAGAAGTTTTGTATGTGCAACCACAATAAAATGCACACAGCAGTCATTTTATTTGCACATTTGCTACTACCAAGAGTAAAAATCATGTGATATAAAATGACGTTTCTAAAACAAGCACTTAGAACACTTGTGTGGAACTTTCGACATTATATAAACAAGCGCAAACTACAATTCGATTTGTTTTTCAATCTGCCTGATGAATATTTACCACTGAAATTCCTGTTAAGTTTCAGAATTCAACATAAACAGATAGGAATCCATAGTTTACGCTATATTTCTGGAAATCTTCCTGTGATGGAATGTACCATCTATGATATTTTTTTTTTTTTTTTCAGTGTAAAAAAAAATTATTCAAAAGTTGTGAACACATCTTTAAAGGATAATACAGCACATTACAAGAAGCGTTTTGACTAGTGGAAATTCATTCCGAGAGCCCAGTCTTTATTTTTATTCACAATTTTAACAAAAATAAAATTACTAAATGATATATTTCAGCTTCACCTGTTTTTACTTTCTTCTATATGTAATATAGAGAAAGTATTGGATTCGCGAAAATTTTCGACCTCCGTTTTTTGACGGATCTACACGTTTTGGGATGTCCTGAACACGAATTGATAGTTTTTAAAAAATGTCTGTCTGTGTGTCTGTCTGTGTGTCTGTCTGTCTGTCTGTCTGTCTGTCTGTATCATTTTTTTGTGGACGCTGTATCTCACGAACCAATGAATGAAATTTAACCAAACTTGGTATTTAGTTGCACCCTGACATGAACTGGTGCCCATTAGATTTGGGGATCAATAGCTCAACAGGTGGCGCTGTGATCGCATTTTATAGGACAAAATTCCGTATAAATGGGCATAATGAGAGTTATTTTAAACTTGTGATTGTAAAATTAATATGAATTATTGATAATAGTAGTAGTTAACTAGGAAAAAAAATTTGTGCATGGGGGGGCATCGGTTCCCCCCCTGGGGGGGAAGTACCCCCCCGGGGGGGTTAAATTTTGAAGATGGGTATCATTCGAAAGATCTCGTCAATACCTTTAAAACGAATGGTTGAACCATAAATCTGTGATAATTTAAAACAAAGTTATCGATTTTTTTTACTTTTAACAAAAAAAAAAAACTTAGAAAAAAAATCGTATTTTTTTTTTTTTTTTTTAAACGAAATTTTACCAAACTTGGTATTTAGTTGGTCCCCGACATAAACTGGTGCTGATTATATTTGCGGATCAATAGCTCAACAGGAGGCGCTGTGATAGCATTTTATCTAAATTTTTAACATGGCAGAATAAGACAAAAATTCGTATAAATGTGCATAATAAGAGTTATTTTACACTTGTGATTGTAAAATTAATATGAATTATTGATAATAGTAGTACGTAACTAGGAAAAATTTTTTGTGCATGGGGGGGCATCGCTTCCCCCCCTGGGGGGAAGTACCCTTAAAAAAAACAAGTACCCCTCCAAAAAAAAAAACCCTTAGAAAAAAAATTGTATTTTTTTTTATTTTATTTTTTAAATATTGTTACTGATTGAATATGTATAGGAAAATATAGAAGAAAGTCTTGTGGTGGCCACAACATACTAGTTCTTTCTAGTTTTTTTATGAAGTCTGATAACACACTGAGAAGTATTCTAAGCACAGCAAATAGTCTTTTGTTAGCAATGCAGTGTCCACTGTCCACACATTCCGAAAAAAATGTGATTTAAAATTCAGAATTATCTGGACTCTGGGTGAAAATATTTTGTTGACGTCTTGTGGTGTCAACCAATTTCTTTTAAAGCAATTTAACCCGTTAGTAGTCGCTAGTTAGTCGATTCGCCGCCCATCCCCTCAGTGTCGCGACATTTTTATTCAATTGCCACCAAAAATTTTTAGAAATGGCATTTGATATACATAATCGACGATTATTCGATTCTGTTCGCCTTTTATGTATATCAAATGCCACTTCTAAAAATTTTTGATGGCTATTGAATAAAAAGGTCGCGACACTGTAGGGATGAGCGGCGAATCGACCAACTAGTGACTACTAACGGGTTAGTAAATTTACAAGCAAATTTCTTGGTATGGCTTCTAGTGAGAAAATAAAATAAAAATAAACACAAAAACCTAGGTTTTTTAATAATCCACAGCATAAGTAGATTTTAAACCTGGTTTCATACACGAAAAAGTATTTATTAGAAAGATAGTAAACTTGGATGCATGCGCTGAAAACAATGTAGAACATTTATTTGTTATTCAACTAAAATTTGCTACAATAAACTTACGAACAAATTTTTCGTTTTACTTTGAGTAAAAATTATTTGTTGCAGAATAAACAGGATAGTAAACCTGCATTCATGCACTAAATAATACCGTACAGACATTCAATTATTATTCAACTGAAATATGCAATTATAAACTTACGAATAAATTCTTTTTACTTCCACTGAAGAGCCCTTTATTAGGCTGACCAGATCAAGATACCTTTACAATAGAGAAGCGTTAAAAATTGGTACAATTATCCAATTTCGGATGTATTTTTTCATTCCTAATAAATAAAGACTAAAAATAAAGTATTTTTGATTAATAATTTACTTTATACAAGTTTTTTTAGAAAAATGCCTTCAAAATAAAGGAAGTCCCCAGATGTCCTCATTTGTCCCCAGAAAATGGGGACATTTGGTCAGCTTACCTTTATGTATTTATGACAGAATAAGTGGATTGAAAACCTGAATTTATGTATAAAAACAATGATTGTTATGCATCTTCATTACTCTTAAACTTGGAAACATTTTTTTTTCTTCTTCTTCTACTTTTTTTTCTAACTGAGGAGGTCGATGTTTCTTACATAATAAGCAGATTATAAACTTGTATTCATGTTTAAAAATCGATTATTGTAATGTCGAATCTTAAATTTTGAACAAGAATTCCAAACATCTCACTTTGAATATTAAACAAAAACTTTGCTTGATTTTTTTTTTCTTTTCCTAAATATTATATCTACATTATTTATTTATTATTATTTTTTCACTTTTTTCATATTATTCTTTTATAAGTATCACTGAACATAGATTTATTTAATTAGATGACTATATCACCTCTGAAATTTATTTTCATTATTTATTTCTTTTTTCTCAATATTTGCTTTTTTTTGCTACAAATGTTTGTTGCATACAGATATATGCACATTCAAATTACATGCAGGGTAAGTGCACCAGTGACTGACATTTTTAGAGCAATCTCTGATGTTTTCAATGTTCTAGTCATCAGAAAATATTTTTTGAAATCTTAAGTTCGTACATATGGTTTGAAAGACATCCAGAACCACGTATAGAACCAGAACCACGTTAAAATATGTACATTTGGTAAAATAATTTTTTTTTTTTTTTTTTTTTTTGTGAATTTTTGTTTGAAACCCACTCAATGTTCCAGTAATTGACACTGCCAATTTTTCATTTTATCAGTATTTGGCCCCCTGTGTTCCACTGTTTGACACTGCTAGTTATTCACTTTACTAGTTATTAGCACCCCATGCTCCAGTGTTTGACATAAAATGTTAAAATTCTTATATGTAAAATATAGGATTTTATTATTTTTCTTATTTATTAATTATTTCGGGATAGATCTCAATTACTGGAGCATGCCAATCACTGGAGCACACACCCTATATATTTTCAAATTACATGTATATTAATGCATGTATACATGTATATTTTTTTATTACAATACATTTTTTATGTATATTTTTTAATTACATGTATATCTTTTTAATAGATTATTAAAATAATGATGTGTTTTTACCCTCATATTTCTTTAATACAAAATAACTTTTTTATATGGATGAATATGTCTAGTTTATTTTAATTAAAATCATTCAGTGTATTTTTATTAGTTATTGTGTGAAAAAAAAAATACAAAATTTGAGTACCTTACTATTAATGCGTATTTTTGCGTTATTTCAATTATTTATTTTGTGGCTACGATAGAAAACTAAATCCTTTTTTTAGTGATAACGTAATTGTTTGCTTAGCTTACCAGTCACCAAGAAAGGAATGAGACGTCTCGTCTTAACCACATTCGTATATTAAGAACTTACTTTCCATACTCTCCTTCTCTGTTACCAGACAGCATCTCTACAAAAAGTTAACCGAAGAAAGCCATTGTCACGATTGTTATAAAATCCAGCTTCCTCTAATCCCTCTGTTTCACGGGCTTTTCATCAACTACACTCCGCTGTAAAAAAAAAAAAAAAAAAAAAAAAAAAGAGCCCTGATACCATTCTTGCTGATTCTTATGTAAAATTACCTCCTGAATCCTAATATGACTCCCATTTCGCCCAACCACCCACCGTTTTCTCGAGAGGTCTTCTCCTCCCCCAATTTTTATTTCTATTCGGTATTTTATGGCCATGAATTTGATTTGGTGTGTATAAAAGAATTATTTTAATACCTAAAAACGAAAAAACAAAAACAAAAACAAAAAAAATAGGATGTATAATAAATAATAATAATGCTAGATTAATAAAATACAGAGCTGCCAACCTCATCCGACAAATTGGTTGTACCGCCATTTTTTCTACACCACATAATTTTTACAGTAATTCTCTTCAAATGTGTCTACGACGAATTAAGAAGAAAAATACTCTAAAAATTAAGTGGTGTAGAAAAAGGGGCGGTACAATCAATTTGCCGGATTAGGTTGGCAGATCTCAAAATATAATAAATGTAATTTCCATACTTGCCAACCTAACCAGGAAGATTATTAGTCCCGCCCATTTCCGCTTTTTTTTTCTCCCACCAGTCTTTTTTTAGAGTACCTTTCTTCTTATTTAATGATAAATATATTTGAAGAGAATTACTCTAAAAATTAAGTGGTGTACGAAAAGGGGCGAGACCTAACAATCTTATAATTTTAATGGCAATCCTCTAATTTTCCTCTTTGCTACATGATGTATGTTTTATGTTTTAGAATTTTTCCCCTCTGTAGCCCCTCAGAAGATATTTAACAACAAATTAAAACAATTCCCCCCCCCTCTCAAAATCAAATTTATAGCCATAAAATTACCAAACTGGGATAAAAATAAGATAGGGGGTCCCAAAAACACGGTGGATGATGGGGCAATTCGGGCGTCATATTCGAATTCAGGAGGACGTTTCGCATATGAATTTGCAGAAATGGTACTAGGGCCGATTTTCCTGCAGAGCAGTGCTATTTGACTGCAACTGCCTCTCAGGGGATGTGAAGTGCCCCAGTCTGGCGTCTGATCCGTCTTATGATCACTTTACAATGGGGATGTACTTCTTACAATGGAGATATACTTCTTTGTATACATCTTTATTAAAATGATCGTAATATTTTTCAGTTGAAAAATAAGACATTTTACATTTATCATAAAAGAAGAATTATCCTTTTTTAACAGAAAGAGAAAAGATTGACTAGTTATTATTATTATCATTTTTTTTTACTTTAAAATTTTTATGCATTTTTAAAATTATATTGTAGATCAAGCTTTTTAACAATGTAGCCAAATCTGGAGAATTTTTTATTCAATAAATCACCAATAATTTAGAGAAGTGATATTTGATATACATAATAGATTATGAATCTTCCAAGATTAGGCAAACGTTACAATTAAGAAGAACGTTACAATTAACAGAACTATTGGTGATTTACTGAACAAAAAAAAAAAAAAAAATCCGCTTTGTCTGGGAACACTGCTTTTTAACATTTAATCTATAAATACACAAACATATATATACATATACAAAAACAGAGTGAGAGTGAGAAAATGAAAGAAAAAGAAAAAAAAAAAAACTTTTTTTTCTCTTTTTAAGAATAGAAAAAACAGAATCTGTTTATTACTGACGTATATCATTTATTCATGAATTACTTTTAATACCCAAACAGTTTTCAAGGATTCTCGTCTCGTTTGGCACTCTCTCTGACAATGTGGTTTCGCCGTGCTCGCGCTAAAAAAAATGTCGTTTACCTGCATCTGCCCATATCCCCAGATTGTGCTGAGGACGCTGCATTCTGTTATTTATCTCTAGTTTTGCCCAGAGTTGCATTTGACCCATAGAATATTAATAAAGGAAGAAGGACCGTACGTGTTTTGGTTTCGGTTTGTAAAATTCAGGAATGCCGGGTATAGGGTTGTAACAGTGCTTCCATCTGATTGGTTGGCGACTTGTTGGCGAGACTTTTGAATCGTCTCGTCTCTCTGTCAATCAGTCTGCGAGGCAGCACCCACAACAAACAGCGATAAATGCGCTGAGGATGGGTGCCCTACTTCAAGGTTGAGAGCAGCTAAAGTAGCTTTCGCTGGCATTTCTCTAGAAGGGGTTTGTAAGCATTAGAGTATTGGCGTGCTCTTTCTTCCTTTATTATTATTCTATGATTCGACCACGCTTCGGCTGAGAAAATTCCCTTTGCTTGCATTGGGATTGGGATTAATTGCAATCCTATAATCTTCTTTCCTGTTCATGTCTCGCGTTCAGAGCGGATGAACAAAATTAACTGCTCTACTGGTTCACACATGAATCCTAGCGTACTTGGGATTTGGTTTGCGTTTGGAGTGTCGTTCTATGGTCATTTTTTTTCATTGTGGCTTACTAGATTTATAGTTTCAAATTTTCTATATGAGTGGGGATTCCGGGGGTAAAGGGGGGGAGGTATGTCGATGATGTACATATATACTCGAGTAGTATGTCTTCCTAATAAATAAATTAATAAGCATATGTGTAACATACAAATGGTTCAATCATTAGTTTAAGTTAACCCCTTAAGTCCCCCTAATTTACCTGCGTACATCAATAATTCTTAGATTTAAATTACCAGGCCGTACGATGTACATTCTTGTATATGTGCAGAATTTGATCCTTTGATACGAGACAATTATATGTGTTATATATGTGATTGTTTCCGGCCGAATAGAGTATATATATTTGTTTTCTACGTTTCTCTGCTATATTATAATTATAATGTAGCAAATGCTTAAAAAGCTATACGCATGTACAGGACTACCACTGATGACATTTTGATATTCTTTTTCTACCACTATTTCCAAATAATAAAATTTATGATATATTTTTGCTGGTAAATCTTCACTTTGCCTGCATAAATTTATTATTATAAATTTTATGTTATAGAATTAGTAGTACGAAAATATTAAAAGAAAAGACAAGAAAAGTCGCCTGCGGCAGCCCTGTACTTTTTGGTAACTTCAATTTTATTTCTGTGATTTATTATTATTATTATTATTATTATTTGTTTATTTATTTATTTTTCTTCTTTTTCTCGCAGAAATAATTAACATTTTGTTTTATCTCCCAATGTTACATGTGATTAAATACGTGATTAATCTGTAATCTATAATAATAAATGGAAAGGTTTGTCTGCCTGTCTATCTGTCTGTCTGTCTATCTGTCTGTCTGTCTGTCTGTTCTTTTATACGTTCAGCCCCTATTGAACGCAGAAGTACAAGAATTGACATACGGATGCTCTGGAGCCTTTCCGATGTTTTCCTCGAAACAGAATTTAAAAATCTTAATTAGTTTCGGAGATATTAATTAAAATGTTGACCCATATCGATCGCAAAAATGACCAAAAATCCTTATTCCTTAAAAAAAGGCATTCTATCAGCATTCAGCAGACGATTTTAACAGCTGTCTCTAACGAAAACAAAACATGTGCAAGTCATTAATGTCACGTGATCTTTAACTGGGGTTAAAAATTGCAAATTTCAAAGTGCTTCAAATTTTCTTTTTCGTACACAACACTTAATATATAACCTATTCAGCACAAAATCAACCTGCAGTTAAAATTTCATCAATTTTCATTAATAAACAAAGCAGTTACAATAGAGCATTTCCTCGTGACGTCTGGTGGTTGGCAAAAAAGCGCGCTCGACTTTCCCGCGCCCCGCCCACCATTGATTTTCCGTTGGTAGTAATCAAGTAATCAAGAGATCCCAAGCCTTTTTGCCAACCACTCATAAAAGTTGAGATGTTTGTTTACAAACAAGGAACTGCCCTATTTAATTGCAAATTAAATTTTATTCAAACACGTAATCTATCTTTCAATAGACGATAGGAGTTTCCATAGCAACAAAATACATTTGAAGGAACTAAAAAATACTTTTTCTTTTTCTTTTTACTTCCATTACCCGACAACCGTGGTATATATAGGTTTTGAGGCAATAAAAAATATTTATTTTTCTTTTTACTTCCATTAATAAAGCTACCGTAGATAATGGAATTAGAGATTTCACGTGATTTACATGTTTTAGAATGTCCTGATTAGGTTTTCTTTTGTATCTCAGCTACTAATTAAAATAATTTCATAAGTAACACATTGTTTGAAAGCTTTGTTGATTTGGAATTGAACAGTAGATTACAGAAATTTCTACCGCCAGATATTTTAAAATTTCGATATTTCAAATTCCAATTAAATTATGTTTAATACATCATTCGAAAGATATTTTAAAGTTCTTTTAAATTATCGAAAGTTTTCACCAAATTTACGCGTTTTGAGGTCTCCTAAATTAATTTTCTTTTGTATCTCAGCTACTAATTAAAATAATTTCATAAGTAATACATCATTAGAAAGCTTTTTTGATTTGGAATCGAACAGTGGAATACAGAAATTTGTACCGCCAAATGGGGCTGTAATATTTGAAAATTTCAATATTTCAATTTCTAATTATGATTAAATTATTTTTAATACATCATTCGAAAGATATTTTAAAGTTCTTTTAAATTATCGAAAGTTTTCACCAGATTTACACGTTTTGAGGTGTCCTGAATCAGTTTTCTTTTGTATCTGAGCTACTAATTAAAATAATTTCATAAGTAATACATCATAAGAAAAATTTTTTGATTTGGAATCGAACAGTGGAATACAGAAACTTGTACCGCCAGATGGCGCTGTAATATTTTAAAATTTCAATTTCTAATTATGATTAAATTATTTTTAATACATCATTCGAAAGATATTTTAAAGTTCTTTTAAATTATCGAAAGTTTTCACCAGATTTACAAGTTTTGAGGGTCCTGAATCAGTTTTTTTTTTTTTTTTTTTTTTTTTTTTTTTTTTTTTGTATCACAGTTATTAATTAAAAAAAGTTCATAAGTAATGCATATCATTTGAAAGCTTATTTTAGTTGATACACATTTTAAAGTACTTTTACATTATCGAAAATGGAATTCGAGATTTCACCCGATTTACATGTTTTGAGGTGTCCTGATTAGGTTTTCCTTTGCATCTCATCTACTAATTAAAATAATTTCATGAGTAATACATCATTTGAAAGCTTTGTTGATCTGGAATGGAACAATAGATTACAGAAATTTCTACCGCCAGATGGCGCTGTAATATTTTTATATTTCAATATTTCAAATTCTGATTCTGATTAAATTATTTCTAATACATCATTCGAAAGATATTTTAAAGTTCTTTTATATTATCGAAAGTGGAATTCGAGATTTCACCTGATTTACAAGTTTAAGGTGTCCTGATCAGGTTTTCTTTTGTATCTCAGCTAATTGAGTAAGACCGTTCAAAATTGGTATATGTAAGTTAATTAGGAGGGGCTGGAAGGGTGGTGAAGGAATAGGCGCGCAGCGCGCATGGGTTTGGGACCCGGTGCGAGTTTTTACCCGATGATAAAAGATTTTTTTTAATTTTATTTTCTTAATAATAAAAGTTTGAGTTGAGAAGGAATATGCGTGTACAGCGCACGTATATCCTCAAATGTGCGCGCGCAGCGCGCATGGGTCTGCGCTGCCGAAGGCAGTGGGGTCCCTGTGTGAGTTTTTACCCGATGCTAAATGATATATTTTTTAATTCTTTTTCTTAAGAATGAAAGTTTAGGAGTAATAACATGGAATTTTGAGAAGTCATAAGGATGGTGAAGGAGTACGTGTGCGCATCGCACGGGTCTACGATGCCGAAGGCAGTGGGAACCCGATGCGACATTTTTCCCGATGAGAAATTTTTTTCTCTTTTTTATCACATGATAAAAATTAATGCAATTTTGAGAATTCATTAATTATTGTGATTCATTTAAAAGCAATGGCCAGCGAAGCGGGCGTAGCCTGCTAGTTAAAAATAATTATATATACTACTGTTGATAAAATGTACTAACTATATTTGACACTGATCATAGTACTTTTACTAAACTGAGTATGAGTCTTAGGAGGTGAATATCAATATATATATGGGTCATTGCCAACATAAGGGGTAGAAACCATGTCCCTTAGCCCTCAAAAATAGAAAATATTTTCAATCAGAAAAAAATTTACAACTAGGCTATTTCTTACGATTTTCTCTAGTTGAATATTATTATAAAAGTTTTTAATGTTATTTATTTTTCTTAGAACTCGATCAATAAAACCTGGAATGTCCACTCCGTGGACTGTCCCCAAGGGAAGTCTGCAGAATATAGCATTATTTTCAAGCTTAATATTAATGTTTTTTAATTACATTTTGATTTAAGCAGGACATAATTATCCTTAAAAATATATTTATTAAATTATAGAGTTATAAAATGAATCTTGTTTTTTTAATTAATTTATAACAAATGTCCCTAATAAAATGCGTCCACTCCGTGGACAACTATTTAATTTCCCATAAAGTTCAGCAGATGGCACTGTCTGTCACCAGTGTGTAACTGAGAAGAAAGAGGGGAAGCCATCTTTGTTTTTACCTACATGTGCTGAACTCAATGCTTTATTTCGTTCTGTTAAAATAGATTTCATCTGTGATACCTCTGTTTGGCTATCTCATCAGTCCACTCCGTGGTCAGAAGTATACAAGTAATTATAAGGATTATTTATTATCTAATTATTATTACAATTAATGATTATAAGACTTAATTCAACACTAAAGTTAAATTGTTCCTGACGTTGTTGCTTTGTTCCTTAAAATTCAAAATCAGACATTCTGTCCACTCCGTGGACTTCCACTCCGTGGACATCATTTGATCACGAAGTGGACACTTCTTTCCACGGAGTGGATACTTTCAAAATTAATCTTAAAAATAGATACATTTGAAAAATAATCTAAATAAATTTGATAAATAAATTTTATCCCTTTATTTATTTATTTATTTATTTATTTTTTTTAGCCTACTGATTGCTTAAGGTGCAATGGAAATATATTTTCCCCCTAACTTTTATATTTTTATTCGTGATTTTCTAAAAATGTCATTTCAACGTCTTTAAAACAGTATTTGCTATTTTTTACTGAACTCTTAAGTATTTCTCTTCATGGTTTAAATGTAACAACAGAATTCGTATTAATATAATTTTAAGAACAGTTTTATGAGTGTTGTTTACAGAGTAATGCAAAAGGATGATGTATACTACATGTTTTTTTTTTTTTTTAATTTTAAAGGTAAAATGTAGAAAAGGGGACATAACACTTTAGAAAAAATAATTGCAAAAATATAATTAAATTTAGTTTCAGAAGAAAAAATAAATAAAAATATTTTTGTTTTACAGCAAAACTAAAATTGTTTTGTATTTTTATTAATTGAATAACTTTTTTATATATATATATATATAAACAATACTTAAAATATATATTTATTTTCTTTGCAGAAATTTATTATGCTGTTCAAGAAAAATGGAAATTCGCATGTAACCCAATGCAGGACAAACAAATGTGCACAAACCTTCGCTCAAACTCAGTCAAAAAGAAAATTAGGTGGAGTTGAAAATCAAAAAGATAAGAAAAATAACAAGAAAAGGAAACTTCCCAGCCAAACTACAGAAAAACGTAAAGAACAAAAAAGAAAAGTATGCAGAGAGCAAGAGACAGACTAATTCTCCTATTACACACAACACGTTTTCACACAACTTTTGAGATAATTGTAAATTTGGCTCAAATCACGTCAATAAACAGTGTAATAGGAATTGGGAATACGATCAATTTTTTCTGGCAAGTCAGACTGTGATAAACCAGTGAGAAGAAAGCTCTTTATGTACCGATAAATGACAGCGCCGGCGGGAATTCATTCACCGTTTTCCTCTTCGCTCTCCCATGTCGTCCCCGTTAAAACAGAGATAAATAGGTGTGACTTGACATGTACTGTACACCGTGTAAACCAGTTTTTCGAACAATTTTTGATTCAACTATTGTAACCTTCTTTCGGTTTACAGCTTTCGAAAATTGGAGCAAAAATTGGATGAAATAACAGTCGCGTGAAACATCTTTGTGTATAATAAGAGCATAAGAAATGAAATAGCAAGGAAATACAAGTGTCTTCAACATATTAGATCAATCACATAAAAAAAAAAAAAAAAAAGAAAGAAAGAATATGCGGAACCAACAATTATTTTCCTGTTATTTTCATTTTTCAAAAGAATTAAAGTAAAAATATTTGTTGATTATTTTCTAAAACACAAGTAAAACAATAAGGATGAAAAGATACAGCTGCAAAATAACTTTCAGGTTTGGATATTTATAAGTGTCCACTCCGTGGTCAGTGATGTCCGCTCCGTTGACACATTAATTTTGAAATTAATTAATTACCAACCAAAAAATTGCTAACGAGATAGCTCATCAAGTAATTTAGATTCATAGTTGTCAAAAAGGAATTAAGGAATTTTTTCAAATTTTTTTGGTAAAATTTTTATATTTTCAAATTAGTCTTCGTTTTCTACCCTTTAGATTGGCAATCACCCATATATGTCTCACATATAAAACATGTTTATACTAAATAAAATTTCTGGTTTAAAATTGTTTTTAACATGAGAATCAGAAAAAAATATAACCGCAGTCAAAAAGTTAATTTCAACTGTCTTACTGATATATTACTTTCGTAAAAAACAGTAACATCTAAGAAAACTTCAATGAAATCTTTTCTTGAATTTCTCTCAGTGAAAAAACTTTGTAACATCAAAGTATTCCCAATTTATTTAAGTTTATTTTATTCGATGCTCTACCTTACATAACTTAACAACAATTATTTAATGTTTTCGAATTTTTTCTTTTTAATTCTTATTGTTGTTACTATTTTATTAATTCCCGCTGTCATGGTAACATATTACTTTGGCAGATTACGGAAGAACGTAAAGAAATTTGGACGCATTTGAATGTCGAATTTCTTTTAATCAAACCGTTGTAACATGAAAGTATTTTCAAATTATTTGGATTTATTTCTTTCTAAACATTTCTTACATATATTTTAAAAGTTTTTTTCTTAATTTTTTTTTCCTTTTTTTCCCTTAAATAATAACTTTTTTTTTTTCCCACAGTGTATATAAACTGTCGCATTTTATTTGTCGTTAATATATTTCATTCCTTACTAATATCTTTAAAAACATTCCTTCCCCCCCCTCCCCTGTTTATAACATATAGCTTCATGTCATTTTCATTCTTTCTTTTCTTTTACAAAATATTTTATATGATGAAAAAAAAACCCTGTAGTTTATTGAAATTTTATCCAAAATATTTTCTGTATTTTTTTTTCCTATGTAATATTTAACCGTAGCCTTTTAAACTGGATGCCTTCCGCGTGGCTCGGAAACTTGGCGGTAGATAGCGCCACCTGGTACAGATTGCGTAACTTTTTTATTCAACAGCCACCAAATTTTTTTTTTAAGTGGGACTTGATACGCATAAAAAGCAAATAGAATCGAAGAAACGTCGATTATATATATCATATATCACTTCTTAAAATTATTGGTGAGAGTTGAATAAAAATGTCGCGTAATTTGTACCAACTGGCACTGTCTACCGCTTGTACTGTTGCTAAGTTTCCGAGCCACGCGGAAGGCATCTAGTTTAGGAGGATATGGTCTTACACTGGGTCGGATACTTGAAGGAAACCTTCTCGAGTCGGATGGAAGAGATGACATTCTCTTCATCCTTACATTTCTTAAAGTAAATTTTGGAGAATTGATCTTTAAAGTATACGGCCTGCTCCCTTCTTCGAGGATATCCAGCTCCCGTAATTCTAACAAATTGCTTTAAAATCCAGAATATTGACTATTTATAAAATATCACTCACTTTCTTCAAGGGAAAAATACCATTACAGTTTTACTGACGTGACTGATTTTATGGTCAGGGACTGAGAAACGTATTGCTAGTCATTGACCGTAATTAAGTGCACAGAAAAAAAAAAAATTCTGTGACTCACATCTAAGAAATTAAATTGCGTATCTCTTAAAAATAATTCCATGTCATTCTTATAAATTCTAGTTCCCTTTTCTAGCAAGTTCTATAAACCTCTATTAAAATTCTAGAACGTTTTCCTATATATTATTGTGGTCAAACTTATTTAAAAATCTCTGCAAATAAATCTGAACTCAAGAGGCAGGTTTTAGCAACTATAATCTTGGTCTATGACCCAATTCTAGGCAATTCTAGGCAATTTCTCGTAATACAAAGGATTCATAATATTCATAATATTATCTCACCATCTAGAAAAGCATAGACTAGAAATTCTCGATCATTTCGTCTACCAGGTTATTTGTTTACCTTATACTCATAGCTCGTAAATCTATATTTCTAGTTTAGAAATTTAGAAAATGACTACCTATTCGTTCTAGATTGAAGCAGTATATTTTTTCCTCACTGTATGCATTTTTTTTTTTTTTTTTTTTTTTTTTTTTTTTTTACAGTGTACAAGCAATTGTAACAAAGCACTGTAAAATTCAGAGCGTTGAATAATTATTAAAGAAAGCTTTCATTTTTCGAGAAAAGGTCATAACAGCTTTATAGCCATAATTTTATTTTTACAGTCTATGACTTTAAAACTTATTAACACTAACTAGCAAAAGTTTTTCAAATTATTTACAGTGTAATAATTTAAAGCAAGTTACAAAAGAAGTTTAATTAAAATTTACCTAAATAGTAATACTTAATTATTACACTTTATATGAAAAAATAATTTGTCTTTCAATATAATATGTGCTTCCTCGTTTTACTTTTGGACCGACTTCAGAAAGGAGGGGAGCGTGTTCTCAGTTCAAACTGTATGTATTTTTATGCTTACTGTCAAAATATTTGGAAAAATAGATATATTAAGCATACTTGCCAACATACTAATTAATATTCCGTAGTATTGTTAGCCTCTCCTTTTTCACACCAGTATCATTTTAAAGTATTTTTCTTCTTATTTATTAGTAATTGAATTTGGAGAATATTATTTTAAAAATTTACTGGTGGGAGAAAAAGGGCGAGACAAACAACACTACGGAATATTAATTAGGATGTTGGCAAGTATGATTAAGAGTAAGGTTTGTTTATACATTTGAAATCGTACTACATTGCTCACTGTTTGTTTATTTATTATTAACATATACATCAGACTTGTATGTTTGACCATAGCCTTCTAAATTAGATGCCTTCCTCGTGGCTCGGAAACTTGGCAACAGTTTAATAGGTAAACAGCGCCACCTGGAACAGATTGCGTGACTTTTTTATTTAACTGTCACCAATAATTTTAAAAAGTGATATATGATATCATAGCTGCCAATACTTTAATTTATTCCGGAGTACTTTTACTCCGCCTTTAATCCATACCACTTTCTATTAAAGAGTAATTTTTTCTTATTTTATCATAGTTATATATTAGAGAAAAATATTCTGAAAATAAAGTGGGGCGAAATAAAATCGGAGCTAAAAAATACTCCGGAATATATTAAAATATTGGCATCTATGTGATATATATAATCGATGTTTCTTCGATTCAATTCCCTTTTTATGTATATCAAATCCAACTTTTTTAAAACTTTTGGTGGCTGTTGAATAAAAAAGTCTCTCAATCTGTACTTGGTGGCGCTGTCTACCGCCAAGTTTTCGAACCATGCGGAAGACATCTAGTTTAGGAGGCTGTGGTTTGATCCGTCGTCCGCTTGTATGTCCTTATCGAGATGATGACATTGTTCACTGAAGTTTTGTATATACTTGTAATTTTTTATGTAAAATTTCATTTTCTAAAAGATCTGTTGAATAACATAAATATATTTTCTATAATATAATTCCAATCCAGTGTATTGTAACATAAATTTAATATTATTTTATTAAGGATAAAAGGCCGGATGGCTGCGGGTTCGGGTCGGGTTGAAAGCTGAAAGTCATTTTGTGCGTCTGGTGTAAGTCAATTTATTCCGATCCTCGCAAGATTCTACACAGGAGTGCAAAAGGCGACTTTTTTTTTAATTCTTTTTGTACCACTATTTTCATAACATAAAATTCTAATAAATTTATATAAGCAAAGTACAGATTTAACTGCGAAAATATATTTCAAATTTAATTTTTTGGAAATAGTGGTACCAAAAGAATATAAAGAAGTGATTGTGACAGCCATGCTAGATTGAGCATTGAGCTATTTGAATTCTTTTTACTCCAGGTAAACTATTTTAAAGTTTTGTTTTGATGATTTTTCTAAGATCTCAAACTATTTTTTCTAATTTTTTCCTATTAATTTCATTCGAAAGGATTTTTACGAAAATTTTCAGGTCAATTTTCTTTTGAAAAAATCATATTCAATAATAATTTATTTATTTCAAGACGTACATTTCTTTTTCCATTAATAAATGTCAGGTTTTTGCAATAGAAAAAATCTAATTGACATTTATATTTTTTCGAGCATATGTAACACACAGCCTTTTAAAGCAAATTGTCAATTGCCTTAATAACAACACGAACACCTTGCATGTCACGAAATATTAGTTCCAATGTGTCACACATACACATACATGTCAAAATTGTATATATATAATGCTTATTTAACAGTAATTACATATTGGAGAAAATTATTGTACAAAGAAAATAGTGTGAAAAAAAGACGATTCCAAATACAATACACACGAACTGAATTTCTGTAAAGCTGCGTTCAAGCACTGGCAACGATACAGAGCGACAAAGTCATAAATTATCCATTCTCCGAATGTGACCCTTGAAACTTTGCACATGCACTGAGGAAAAAAATATATCGCTTTCATCTAGAACGAATAGATGGTCCTTTTCTAAATCCCTAAACTAGAAATATAGATTTCCGAGCTATGAGTATAAGGCACGCCAATACACTGAGAAAAAATTCTATAACTGACATCTAGAATCTAAATTGTGGTTCTATAAAAAATAGTTCCAGGTCATCCTTAAAAATTTCTAGTCCCCTTCGAAAGCGAATTCTAGAGACCTCTATTAAAATTCTTGAGTGTTCGCCTATACTATCGAGGACAAACCTATTTGAAAATATCTTCAAATGAATGTGAATACAAGAGGCGGGTTTTAACAGCTATAATCTTGGTTTATGACCCAATTCTAGAAAATCAAGCGAGAATTTCTTGTATTACAAGATTCAGAGTATTGTTTCACCATCTAGAAATGTGCAGATTAGAAATTCTCGACCATTTCGTCTATTCAGTTTATTGGTGTGCCTTATGTGCATAGCTCATAAATCTATATTTCTAGTTTAAAGATTTAGAAAATAACCATTTATTCATTCTAGATGAAGGCGGTATATTTTTTTTCTCGGTGTGTTTACAATGAAGGACATTACTTTTTATTGCTCTTTTACAAGAAAGACCCAAGTTTCCCAAGCAATTATCGCAGTAGGAGGTTTGTCCGAGGAGAAAACGGTCTTCCACGACTCAAATCACACATGAAAGGGATTTGAATAGAGCCGGCACTTGTCGCCCTGCTGTTGCCAGTGTTTGAACGCAGCTTAAAGCTCTCAGTAGTTACAAAAGCTGTAACTCACTTGTAAATGATCTCTCAGGCACACCGAACTTCGCTAGTATTTTGTTACAATTTATTTATAAGTGCAACCCCAATTTCTCTACTCCTTTTGAAATAGTTTCTGTACTACACTTCTTCTTTGTCCCCACAAGTTTTGTAGAATTTACTATACCTTTACATAACTTAACCCGGGCCAGAGAAGTAAGTTATTTCTCTGGCCCAGGTTTTGGACCATGCTTGCCTGGCAAAGTTCGGGGTTTTAATTTTTAATTTAATTTAATTTTAATTTTAATTTTTTTTTTTTTTTTTTTTTTTTTTACTTTTGTCCATGCTCAAATTCTTTCGTGATTAGTACTGAGGAAGGAACGTAAGAAGTTCCGCAACGACCGCATAGTTTACAATTTTTCTTTCGTTTGTGCTTTTTAACGTTGTTTTAGGTTGATTTCTTTAGAAATCGACCTATTGCAATCACTTCGTTTATCTATCTATCTATCTATCTATCTATAATGAAAATTTTGTCATCACGATAACTCCCGAAATAATACTCGAAATCGAACCAAATTTGGACAGTGAACTAATCTTATAAATATCTTGGATGAGTATTTTAACCAAGTTGCTCCGACTTTTTGTTTTCAAGTGGCAGCCACTTGAAAATTTCAAACCGACATTGTAAAAAGCATATTTAAAGCAATATTTCCTTGAATTTTGATGTAAATACAGGCCACATAAGGGTCTCAATGAAGTTTATTAATGAAGTTTATCCGCCATTTTTAATAAAGTGGCAGATATTTTAAGTTAAGCGGGACCACTTGAAATCAGGCTACCACTTGGAAATTTAAAATCACTATAACTTCCGAAATAATACTCCAAATCGAACCAAATTTAGACAGTGTCTTAACTTATCTTATAAATATCTTAGATGAGTTTATTAATCAAGTTGCTCTGCCATTTTGTTTTCAAGTGGAGACCACTTGAAAATTTCAAATTCAAATTGTAAAAAGCTTATTCCGAATTTCTTTGAAATTTGATGTAAATACAGACCACATAAGGATCTTAGTGAAGTTTATTGATAAACTATATCCGCCATTTTGAATAAAGTGGCAGATATCTTAATTTAAGCGGGGCCACTTGAAATCAGGCTCCCACTTGAAAATTTAAAATCACGATAACTTCTGAAAAAATACTCCAAATCGAACTAAATTTGGACAGTGATATTATCATATAATTATCTTGAAGGTTTTCACTGGGCAACTTGTCCCGACATCTTGTTTCTAAGTTCCAGACACTTGAAATCACACTGCCACTTGAAAGTATGCCATCACGATAACTTTTAAAATACTATACTGATTCAAATAAAAGTTGGATAGTGAACTTATGGTTGAAATATCTAGGATAAGTTCACTTGGTGACTTGATCCGCAATTTTATTTCTAAGTGGCGGCCACTTGAAAATTTGTTATTATGGTAACTTTAGTAATACAGAATCAATTCGCATCAAATTTGGGTAGTGGATTTATCATTCAAATATCTCAGATAAGTTTGCTGGGTTCAGATAAGTTCACTCCACTTTTTTTACAAGTGGTGCCACCTGACAATTTCTTATGACGATAATTTTTGAAATACTGATTTAATTTAAACTATAACGGGACAATGAACTTATCGTACAAATATACTGGATGATCTCGATGGGCAAGTTGTTTTCCTATTTTGTTTCCAAGTCGCAGCCACTTAGACTGCCACTTGAAAATTTGCCATAAGAATAACTTTTGAAACACGGCACTGATTTAAACCACAGTTGGACAGTGAACCTATGCTTCAAATATCTTGGATGTGTTTGCTTGGCAATTTGTTCCACCGTATTGTTTCCAAGTGGCGGTCACTTGAAATTTTTTATCACGGTAACTTTAGAAATACTTAATCAATGCAAATCAAAGTTGAAAAATGGATTTATCATTCAAACAACAACAATTTAGAAATTTCACGTAACTCGTGAACCAATCACGTTATTGCGTCCAACTTTGGTATATCGATAAAAAGTATTTTCTCGCCAAAATTCGCCAAAAAAGTCGCTATAGGGGAAAAGTCGCCAAATTTGGCGCCAAATCCATTATCTGCGTTACTGTGTCTTTTTAATGCGTTTTTAAGGAAAAATTAGGCTATTTTAATGCTAAAACAAACTGGAAATGCAGAAAACTAACATTTTAGCAGCTTACTAAGCCTCTTTGAAAGAATTTCTACAAAAAAAAATATTTTCAAATTTGCAACGATATCTTAGATGAGAAACTTTCTCTGCCATTTTGGTCAAAGTGGCAGCTACTTAATTTTTCAACACGATGACTTTTGAGATTTTGAATTAATTCGAACTATATATGTACAGTAGACTTATCTCACAAATACATTGCATATATTTGTCAACTTAACCCAACATTTTGTTTCCAAGCACCGGCCACTTGAAAATTTTAAATTCACATAAAAATGTATTTATGAACCGATTTGCTTAAAACTCCATATGTGCATAGCCTACATGAATATTTCTACCAAGTGCATTAATAATTTGTAGTCGCCATTTTGAAACAAAATGACGGCTACTTGATAAGGAAAAAGAAATCAACCTACCCTTCCGAAAAAGCCGGAAGGTCTTGTTTACTTTTTCTTTTGATATTCTAGCACAAAATGTCTCCACTTACATTTAATTCCACACAAATAGACAGAACTGAATGCAATTTTATTATTATTATTGTTACTATTATTATTTATTAGAACGCTGATTTAATCGGGGTTCTTTGCTATGTTATATGAAAATTTGCTTAATATATTTTTATTATTATTATTTAATTAAAATGTGTTTTTCCTGAACAGTTTGAAGTGATAGTTTAAAATTTGCCAGCTTGCAATCTTTCAACTTCCAAATTATAGGAATGTTAAGCCACGTGTTATTTTGTATTGGGATATATATATATATTATATATATATATATATCCCAATTTAAAAAAAAAAAAAATATTAAAAAATTATTTAAAATATATATATATATATATAAATGCAAAATTTAAACCAATTTTGACAAAAGTTAAACTTTGGCTATAAATAGTGATTATGTGTTTGGTGTCCAAAAATCGGTTAAATATCAAAGATTTTATAGAGGATTTTTTTTTTTTTTTTTTTTTTTTTTTTTATTAATTAAAATGTGATTTATTTATTTATTTATTCGACCACTTTGCAGTCATATTTTAAAAATTGCGAGCTGCCAGTCTTCCAACTTCCAATTCATGCTAGATAATAAGTCAAGTTTATTTTATTTTATTTTATTTTTTATTTTTTAAGAGCATGAAAATGCTTGTTTTCAAATTCGTGAATTTTTAACAAAGTTAAAAAAATAAAAAAAAATAAATAAAACTGGCTAAAAATGATAAATCGAGTTTTTTTTTTTTTTTTTTTTTTTTCCTTTTCTTTTCTTTTCTTTTTTTTTTTTTTTTTCCCTGTATGAAGATGTTAAAAATTCGCGAATTTTTTAACAAATTTGAAAAAAAGAAAAATAATGAATGAATAATTATAATAATTATAATTATAATTGGCTAAAAATAATGAATATGAGATCACAGTCCAAAACTTGCCAAATATGGTTGAAATTTGAAAGAAAAATTATATTTAATTAAAATCAATGACAACCATTGTCATTTTAGAATTTGTGAGTTAGCTTTCTTGTAGCTGTAAGTTCCGAATTTTATGGATAAATAATATTTAATTAAATTGAAATTTTTCTTTCTTTCTTTCTTTTTTTTTTTTTAATTCAGATAGCCTTATACTTTTATTCGATATTATACAATCAATATTTAACAGTTTTTACTCAAAAAATATTTTTTTATACAGGAGAACTAAATTAAAGTATTGCAGACGATATTTCTTCCCCATTCTGAAAATTCTCTATCATTCGCTCAGATGTCGTGAGCATTTTATTAATTTCCGCTGTCTTACTGACTTATTGCATTTGTTGAATATGGTAGCGTGTAATGAAATTCCTACGTAGTTTTGGCAACGATTCCTTTTTCATCGAAATGACTTAGTAACATGAAACAACAAATTATTTTTATTTCATTGGACGTGTTTTTATTTCCATTGCACCACAGTAAACTATTAATTTTCTTCAAAACTTGTGTTCTTGAGTATCAAAACATTTGTATGCTAAAAACTATTTAAAAGCTAACTAATTTTAAAAATAATAACTAAAAGATTAAAAATATTAATGACTTTAATTCATCTGTTATCTTCTCCTTACTGCAATTTTCATAAGTATGCCAGAAATGCTATGAAATTCCAATGTGTTTAGTTGACATTATCATTATTTGATTCCAGTGAATATAGTATACGTATCTTTTATAGTTATTTTTACAGAAATACACAAAAATTTCGAATCCATTGCAGTCTATGGTATTAAAAAAATAAATGTACTTTAATGATTATAAGATATTTCAAGCCGAGTGAAAGATTTTTGCTTTAGGAATTACAACACGTAATGAATAATGCATTTAAGTTAATAGTTATTTTATAGCTCTATACAGCCGGGTTCGAATCTAGGTTGGGCATTCCACCCAGTCTAAGGACACTAGCACAGTCAATTGGCCTTATTCCCCAGCACCAACACTTAGGCTCATCGTTTTTAGCGGTTTAGAGGCTTTAATAGATTTCTCCGAAACTTGGTCCTAAATACTAGGATCGTTTAGGAAGAGACATGCAGCGGGCATTCTCAGAAGGCATGAGACCCTCATGTAAGCAGTCAGTCTTTTAAGCCCAACAAACTTACTCAAAATGATATACATACAGAAATAAATGTTAAATTACACTACTTCTAAAGTTATTTTCAATTATTTTTAAAATACTTTTACATGCATTTTACTTTACCCTTTAATCCGTGATTTCACTTTATAGTATTAAAATGTCTAGACTAAGAGAAAGTCCTGTGTGTGCCACACTAGATTATTTAATTTTGAATTTATTAGTGTTCAGTTTCAGCCTAATACCAAGCTAAGTACAAAGATTTTTTTTTTTTTAAGGTAGGTTTTGAATTGATTGTAAATACACTTGAGATAATATGATTAAAAACACTTTAAAAACACGTTTAAAATAAACTTTATTAAAAACATTTACATAATCCAAAGCTTTTCGCCTTGACTCATCAAAGCATCATCAGGGATTTAATGATGTGTTTCAAAGAGCAATTATATATAGTATATTTTTTTTGTATTACATGGTCAAACGTTAAGGCCTTTAATTAATTGAACAAAAAATAAAGTCAATTGTAGACTGCTGGATACTGGATTCAGGAGCAAAAATACCTAAAAAGTAGAACTTTTTTTTTTTTCTTTTTAAGTGTAGCACCTTTTAATCCTACAATAGTTCCAGCCTTTAAGTGCAGCATCTCATGATCCTACAATAGTTCCAACCTCTATACAACACCGTACACCTGTGTTTCTACAATAGTCACAGCGAATTGCAGCTCCTTAGTAACTACAAAAAAAAAAAAAAAAAAAAGTTCTACTCCTTACGTATCTTTTCTCCTGGATTCAGTCTTCACCAGTCTACAATTGACTTTATTTTTTGTTCAATTAATTAAAGAACTTAACTATTGACTATGTAATACAAAAAATATATGTATAATTGCTCTTTGAAACATATAATTAAATCCCTGATGATGCTTTGATAAGTTAAGGTGAAAAGCTTTGGATTATTTTAATGTTTTTAATAAAGTTCATTTTAGACGTGTTTTTAATCATATTATCAATTTGACACGTGTTTGCAATTTAATTCTCTGTTAGAGGTTTTTATACACTTGAGATAATTATCTTGCAAAACCTTTTGCCACAGTTTTAATTATTATAAAAAATAATTTTAAAAAAATGAGAACTTCTTTCTAACTATTTTATACAGTGCTTTTCTTTTCTTTTTCTTTTCTTTCTTACTTTCTTCCTTTTTTTTTTTTTTTTTTTTTTTTTTGTGTGTGTGTGTGTGTATGTGTGTGTGTGTGTGCGTGTGTGTGTATGTGTATGTTAGTGCTCAGTTTCAGCCTAATATCAAGCTAAGTAGAGAGATTTTTTTTTAAAGGTAGGTTTTGAATTGATTGAAATGGGCTTGAGATAATTATCTTGCAAAACCTTTTGCCGCAGTTTTAATTATTATAATTTTTTTTTTTTAATGAGAACTTTTTTTTTAACTACACTCATGTCCATAAATTAAGGATAATGCTAGCTGAGGCAAATAAAGGTTCAGAAGCAAAACAAACATGACTTATTCATAAAGTCCATTTATTAAACAAAAGATCACGAACAAAAAAAGGTGGTTTATGTAGGATACCATTTATAAAAACTACGATTTTTGCTCCCTGAAGCAATTACAAAAAATATCTCCCTTACAAAAACACATTACATGGTTGGTATTGGTATGATGGTTAATACATTGTATGTCTCTCAGATGATGAAATACAGTCCTTACAACGTCGTGGAATGCTGAGTATTAAATTATTGATCTTATCTTGGGGAAGGTTACTCTACTCAGTAAGCAATGCTCTCCGAAGTTCCGGTACACATGTAGGAAGTGGTTGACGGACTACTACTCGTCGGAAAAGCATGTCCTACACATGTTCTATAGGATTCTAGTCAGGTGAGAATGCTGACCATTCCATGCGAGTGATAGCTTCTGATTGTAGGCATCCGTGTACAACGTTTGCACGGTGGGGACGCGCATTGTCAAACATAAACACAAATTCTGGACTCATGGCACCCCTAAACAAACATACATGTTGTTCCCAACTAATATTCCTATAAGTTTGGCCTATCATTCTTCCAATTTGAACATGCAGATCTGTTCTGGCGCCTAATATGATCCCCCCCCCCCCAAACGAGCACTCCTGCCCCACACGGTGTCGTTCAATGACTTGGTTTGGTGGTAACGGGTACCTGACGTTCTACATATGAAAGTCTGGCGTGAATCACTCTGCAAGCTAAACCTGGACTCGTCGGAAAACATCACACAAGCTCACTGTGCCGCTGTCCACATTGCATGTTCTCTACTCCAAGTTAACCGCTGGCACAGTGCATTGCCGTGAGTGGAACACATCTAACAGGCCTGCGAGCATATAGACCAATATCTCCCAAACGTCTATCCACGGTTTGTCTTGAAACTGTGGCTTTCGTGGCTGCAGACAGCTAACGAGACAGGTCTGATGCTGTGCTTTATTTGCTTATTTTGGCAGTTAGTACCAAATACCGCTGGTCATTAGGAATTGTAACTCGTCGCCGACCAGTACTGTAACGTCGACTGGCATTTCCATCATTTTGGAATCGTTGCCAATGCCTATATATGACACTTTGGGCGATTCTAAGTTTCCCCGATACTTCTATATGAGTACGCTCATATTCTAGTCGGCCGATAATTCTACCATGTAAAAAATTATCTGCATGCGTCCTCTGTGTCATAACTATTCCGTTGTGGCACTGAGCGGCACACAGAACGCTTGTGAACAATTTTCCTTCTTTGCTCCCATTCCTTATCTACCCCCTTCTTACACTTTCGTCATTGTAACATCATATCGGCGTCATATGATGGCTTCTTATAATTTGCATATTATTCTTAAAGATGTGTGTGGTATTTCTACAGGTGAAATTTTTGCATTAAAGTTCGATTTCAGTGTGAATCTGAATTATCCTTAATTTATGGACATGAGTGTATTTTATACAGTCCTTTTCTTTTCTTTTTTTTCTTTTTTTTTTTTTTTTTTTTTTTTTGTGTGTGTGTGTGTGTTTATGTGTATGTTAGTGCTCAGTTTCAGCCTAATATCAAGCTAAGTAGAGAGATTTTTTTTTAAGGTAGGTTTTGAATTGATTGAAATGGGCTTGAGATAATTATCTTTCAAAATCTTTTGCCGTAGTTTTAATTATTATAAAAAATATTTTTTTTTAACTATTTTATACAGCTTTTTCTTTTTCTTCTTTTTTTTTTTTTTTTTTTTTTGTGTGTGTGTGTGTATGTGTATGTTAGTGCTCAGTTTCAGTCTAATATCAAGCTAAGTAGAGAGATTTTTTTAAGGTAGGTTTTGAATTG
The DNA here is from genome assembly GCA_963930645.1 of Salticus scenicus. Lineage (NCBI taxonomy): Eukaryota > Metazoa > Arthropoda > Arachnida > Araneae > Salticidae > Salticus > Salticus scenicus. Next base: position 138,747,285 of record OZ005662.1, on the reverse strand, counting down.
ATTGAAATGGGCTTGAGATAATTATCTTGCAAAACCTTTTGCCGCAGTTTTAATTATTATAATATATATATATATATATATATATATATATATATATATATATATATATATTTTTTTTTTTTTTTTTTTTTTTTTTTGAATGAGAACTTTTTTTTTAACTTTTTTATACAGTCCTTTTTTTTTTCTTTTTCTTCTTTTTTTTTTATTTTATTTATTTATTTATTTATTTATTTATTTTGTGTGTGTGTGTGTGAATGTTAATGCTAAGTTTTAGCCTAATACCAAGCTAAGTAAGAGAGATTTTTTTTAAGTAGGTTTTGTGTGTGTACTTTTTATGGTTATTTCTTTTTTAATTATTATTATTTATTTTAAGATAATAATTTAAATAACTTAAATAAGTAAAAGTTTTAATTAACATTTTTTTTATATTTGTTTTTAGTGCATATTTATTTGTAAAATTTAATTAAAAAATTAAATATTGATTAAAAAATAGTTTTGTGTTTGTTAAGATATTTTTTAATCTTTCTTTTAATTTTACAACGCTATACACAAACTTCCTTCAATTTATATATTTTTGTGATTGCTTTTCTATCGTAACATTATAATCCATAAACGATGATATACTCGTATATTTCTGGAGATCAAATTAACCCGAAAATATAATTGATAAAGAAATATAATCTTTCTTTTAATTTTGAAATCAATTTTCATAATTTTGTGCTTAAATTTCTATCCTAACATATTAAATAAAAACCCGGGTATACATTCCGGGATATCAATTTAATCCGAAAATATAAGTATTTTAATATTGTGGAAACGCCGTAAATTAAAATATAATCAGTGTAAATACTCATACAACCAATTGAAAACTAAATTTTTTGCAATTACATTGATATAACTCACTGTTTAGAGATAATATTTAAAAAATAAATAAATAAAAATTTATTTTAAATAAATGATACTTTTTGAAAGTCACACAGTCTTATATTAAGCACAAGCTAATTTATTACAGTGAATAAAATGGATATAAGAATATCAAAATTTAATCCAATATGCTTTAAAAAACGCATCATAATATAAATGTTTATGTTTTCTTTCTTTCTTTCTTTCTTTCTTTCTTTTTTTTTTTTTTTTCTTTTATCAGTTCTTAAATGATTTAAGCATGCATATTAGAAAATTTTAAATTACTTTCTTTCATAAAAGAGAATAATCTTTATTGAAAAATTTTATTCTAAAACCTTAAAATCCTTATGAACGTTTTTCTGTATGCTTGTTTATCCAAGCAGCTCATCATTCTTGCTAGAGATTTATTACTTTTTTGGGGAAAGAAAACTTAGCGTAGGCTTTCATCTGAAGCGATGTTTATCTTTAAAGAAAACTTTCTAAACTGCTTGTTTCAGTTTTCACAAAAGATTATTCTACTCGAATCAGTTTTAAATAGCGTCGTATTAAAGTGTTTTAAGATAAATATTTTTTACTCCGGATATAAAATTCCAAAATGTTTTATAAAGAAAATTTTTGACAAAAACAACTGAATAGAAATATCAGAACAACTTGGACGATTGCTTACGTAAGATTCATTTTCACATTATATACGTAAAATTTTCACTTATTAAAACTACTCAGAACACATTGTTTTAAGATATCCGGTTAATACTGCAAATATTAACCACAAATAAAAAGATGTGCAGTTAACAAACGGTGTCCGACCGCATATTTTTCCGCGAAGACTTAGGCACGAAGACATTCACAGGGTTAACTATGAAGGAAAGAAAGAAAATGAAGATAATAATTACGATCTTTCGGGACAAAAAAAAAAAAAAAAAAAAAAAAGAAAAGAAAAGAAAAAGAAAGATAGAAAAAGAAAAGCGGCGCCAGTAATTTTTTTTTTCTTTTAAGATATAGATATTTTTATTGAGACATGTTTTTCCGCCCTCCCCCCCTACTTATTTACACAGTTCTTTCTTCCCTTTCGTGTACTATTTTATGTGATTTTTTTATTTATGATAAAATAATAAGCAAAATAAATAAAGGTTTTAATTAACATTTTGTGCTACCTATTTAGTGTAAATTTAATTTTAAATTTTAATTAAAAATCTAAAAATTTCTCTTTCTCTCTCTTTCTCTCTCTCTCTCTCTCTTTTTTTTTTTTTTTTTTTTAATTTTGGAATACTATATACAAACTCCTTTCAATTGTTGTATTGTTGTGTATGCTGGACGTTCCAGAATAACAAATTAACTGGAAAATACAATAAATTTAGATGTAATCAGTGTATATGCACATACATCCATTTGAAAATTTAATTTTTTGTAATTACATTGATATAAATTGCTGTTTAGAGATGATATATACACATATACAGGTTGTTCCAAAAAGATTTCTTTAGCCGTTACAGATAAATGGGCAATGTAAATTGAAAAAACGTCCAAATTAAGGTAGGAAAGACGATTACATTAAGAAAAAAAACATCCCATTATTTTTTTTTAAGTTACAGATTTAAAATTTTTATACAGTTCCTCTACGCAAATTTTGCCAATTACATTTTTCCGTATCATTTAAAAGACTGGCTTTTCCGTGAAAATAGGGATAATTTACAAATTGATAACGGAAATGTTTAGATCAGAAACATAATGTGTCAAAAAATTCTCAAATGCATTTAAATTAATCCTTAGAATTTTAATGCAAATGCTATGATACATTTTCTCTTTTTATAATATGTCACAAATTTACAATTCTCTTTTGGTGTATGGTCCCTATAATCACAGTGATACAAGAATACGGTTTTTTGCTACGATGTTGTTGCATTGAAAATAAATGTTTTCGAATTAACCAAATTTGTCTAGAGGGATCGTATAAAAATTTAAAAAATGTAATTTTTTGAAAATTAACAGGAAGATATTTTTATTAGCGTAGTTTTATTTCCTATCTTATTTTGTACATTTTTGCAATTTACATTACCCTCTCATCTCTAACAGATTAATAATTAAACCGCGTTTCAAACTTTTTGAGACACCCGGTATATATATATATATATATATATATATATATATATATATCTTATTCTTTCATCAGTTTCTAGCTGATTTATGCATATTATGAAAAATACAATTGCTTTCTTTCATAAAGGAGAATAATCTTTATAGAAACATCTTGTTCTAAAATCTTTAAATTTTTATGAACGTTTTTCATCCTTTTCAAACTCTTCCATGCAATTCGCATTCTGCACGTTTGTTTATCCGATAGCTCGTCATTCTTGATAGAGATTTATTACCTTTTTGATGAATGAAAACTTAGCGTAGGCTTTCATCTGAAGCAATGTTTATCTTTAAAGAAAACTTTCTAAACTGCTTGTTTCAGATTTCATAAAAGATTATTCTACTCAAACCATATTTAAATTGCATTGCATTAAAGAGTTTCAGATAAGTATTTTTTAACCCTGAAATTAAATTCCAAAATGCTCTATAAGAGAATATTTTTATAGGTCATGTAAAATTCGATGCAATTTGAACATCTATAAAAGCAAAGTTTTCTGTATTAACCGGAAATTGCATTAACCCCGTAACTTTCCAGAAACGAGATGACTCGTCATAACTATTTTCAAAACATGAAATGCATCCAATGAGAACTTCAATAAAAGAGAATAAATGTGTATGAGTAAATAGAATATTTTTAAAGCAAAATATCAAGTAAAATTCGACGCATACTGAACGTCTATAAGTTCAAACTTTTCCTTATTAACCGAAATTCGCATCATCTCCTGACCACCATAAACGGAAAAATTCGTCATAATCATTTTCAAAACATTAAATGCATTCAAAGAGAACTTCAATAAAAGAGAACAATTGTGTACGAGTAAAAAGAATTTCAAAGCAATGTATCCAGTAAAATTCGATGCAAACTGAACGACTATAAGAGCGAATTTTTTTCGTTTTAACCGAAATTCGCATTATCCTCTGACCATCATGAACGAGATAACTCGTCTTATTTATTTTCAAAACATGAAAGGAGTTTATCGAGAACTTCAATATAGAGAGAACAAATGTGTATGCCTAGAAATATTTCTTAAAAAAAATCACTTAAAATTTCGATTTTTAATTTGCTTATGAAGCATGAATCTTATGCATGCAGATCTGGATAAGATTACGCATGCAATTGTATGAATGCAGGCAGAGGATTAACAGGTAAATTAACGAAATGAATTTAAAGTGGTTTAAATAATATACTCGAAAAATAATTAAAACATCTTTAACGATTACTCACATAAAATTCAATTTCATATATATATATATATATATACATATAGCGAACATTTTCGATTTCAAACATTTAGTTAAATATCTTGAGAAACTTTCCTCAAATATTTTCATAACTTTGGTAATGAGAAGTATTTTTCAGGGAATGTTTAGTCCCAAAAACATTCACAGGATTAACTACAAATAGAATAAATAAAATAGTATTTACAATCTCCTAGTGCATATAACCATAGAAGATACCTTACTAGATTCCTTACAATGTTTACGTTTATTTGCTTAATGAAATCTCTTATATTCAAAGAGACATAAAATTTTGTTAAATAATCATTGAAATATCCTCTTTTAAAATAAGGGGGAGAGAGGTTGAAATTGAATTTCGGTAAAATGAAGAAATACTTCAGAAACGGTATTCTGCAATTAAGACAGAAATATATTAAAGTAGGGGCCTTCGTCCCTTTTCTAGATATCCGTACGTAAAAACAGTCAGCTAAAATGTACACTGAAATGCGGTTAGAATTATTTTACATTCACAACTCTAATTTCTGTTTGGCTATAGACATTTTCATTTGACTTAAGTTTTACTGTATATGCATATACAGTATCGCAAAATAGTATTAAATTTGATCAAATTTAGTTTTTCTTATTATATTTAATAGTAATTATGTCCATGTGAATAACATCAAGAATGTTAAGTGGATATGTTCAAGATACTTCCTGAATTTATTAGGCTTTCGATGAGACAGATTGCCATTGAAAACGTATACCAGATATCAGTTATTCACTTGTGATAAGCATATTTTTTCACGGATATCATCAGTTTCCATTTTTACAGCTTTATTGACAGTGATGTCACCCGTTTCCTAAAAATAGAAACGTTTGGAGCTAGGATAGGGTACATTTTGTCAAACTGGGAAAGAAGGAGAAGATTTTTTTTTCACTTAAAAAGTAATTCAGTACAGCAAAAAAAGTGAAAAAAAAATATACATAAAATTGAATTATTTTGATAAAAGGTGTAAGTAAAACATCTTTGTCTGTGTTTTACGAAAGATTCGGAGAATTTTATTAAGTAGTTTATGAGATCTCTGAATTTAAAAGCTAAAATAATCTAAGTACAAACTACGCTTTTATTAAAAAAAAGAGAGAGAGAGAGAGAGAGAGAAAGGGGGGGGGGGAACAATTAACAAAATTGTTAAAATAAAAAAAGATAGTTACAACATTAAGATATACATCAGCAACAATCAGCTATATATCTTAACAAAATATGATTAGGTTGCCATGAATGGTTTTTGATTCTATAAAACTTTTATAACTGAAATGTCTTGCCATATTTCAATGTTCAATATCATCTACAATAATGCTTTGACATATAAATGATTTATTTCATTATGTTTATCATACATTTCTTTACAAAACTGATAAATTCCATAGAAACATTTTTTACTTTATAAGCCAAGAAAGCGTAAAGGTAAGGGGGAAAAGTGTAGGCAGCAACAGTTTATTATTATTATTATTATTAACATAGATATGTTTAAGAAATTTGGAATTTTTGTATAAATAATTTGTAACTGCACATGCGCAATCGATAACAAAAAAAGTTTGCGTAATTAAAGACAAGCCTGCAGAACACTTTTATTAGCGCTGGTTAACGCAATAGCTGCATTACGAAGCCCTGCAATATGCACCGGGAATATATCATGCAGTATTTCAACACACCTTGGGAGTCAAATCTTTATTATTATATGGTAGTGCTTCGAAAATAAGAGTGACCGGTCCAAGGAGCAAATCGTTAAGTAAAGGCGTAATATGTAGATCTATCTTACAATGTTGAGGTAGCTCTCGATCTGATCTAATACAAATGGTGATTGGTTTATCATTTTTGCGTTTTTTAATCAGAAATAATCTTTAACAGCCTTATTTTGAACCAAACAGGCCCAGTCTATCAATCGTATCAGTAGGTATAGCGATCACACCTCCTCTATTAAGTAAACATGCTGCGGATTTATCCACAGATAGGTAGGAAACAACTGAAGGAAGACTTTAGTTTGTCTTGGCTATAAATGAAACTAATTTGGTCATTAAAATAATTCAACAAGTAATTTTTAGCGCATTCCTGGTAATATTATATAAGTTTCAAGTAAGTAAAAATCACACTAATCGTGCACCATAGTAGCGGAATAGTTAAGTTGGTATTGAATGATGAGGCATTTTTCGGTGAACGATTTCCTTCTTGTTCATTCGTTGGAACTTATATGAAAAATGCAAACAAATATCTTAAAAAATTAAAACGATATCGGTAATAGGATGTTTTTTTTTTAAATTATTTCTAAATGGAACTTGATAATAATGATCTGTTTACAAATTCATATGTCTAGCGATTTGTGCAAAATTTTTGGCTTTTCTTATGGCACCATTTCTTTGTGAAAGGTTTAAGCAAAGATTTCAATTCATCAATAGCTATTTGTAGGATTAGCATGCGCCCAGAGAAATTGCTTAAATAACAGATCTGACATAGTTCGACAGCAGCATAATTATTGGAATACGTTTATTTTGGGTTTGGTGGCGAAAACTGCAAACGTTGTTGGATGTTAAAGAAGCATGCTATCAGTCTTACATGACTACGTTGACGGAAGACGGTAGAATAGTAAAACCATAGATATAGTAATTTATATAGATCAAACATGCCTATGTTATCATGCAAAGATTTTTGATGCCGAAAAATTTTTTTGGCATCCGTTATTAACTGGTATTGAATCTCGGCAATTGTAATAGAATAGAATGTTGATGAAATTTCAAAATGTCAAAATATTGCGTGTCTTTTAATTCTTCTAATAAATATATGAAAAGAAACGGGATAAGTTATCATAAAAGTAAATTATATTTGACTAAATTATGAAACATATAATTTTTATAATCAGCTGCTTTGTTATTATTACGATTTAAATACTGTTTTGATATTTAATGGAATACTTTTTTTTAAAGTTTAATATTTTTTAAGATTTTATATTAGTAAGTAATATAGAATTTTCAAAATTCTTTTAAATATAGTTAGCGGCGGTTCAGATAAAAAAGTTTGTTTTAGCATATAAAAGAGTTTAACTTTAAATATTAACTAAATTAATAGATATAGTAAAAAAAGAAAGAAAGAAAGAAAAACAAAAATGAATTTGAAACTGTATCTGCAGTTTTTTGTTCACCTATAGTACATAAATTATTCATAAATTTTATTTGCTAAATTATCCGTGTGTATTCACTCTGAGGAAGACGGCCATTAACTGGTGAAAATGGCTTTCTCGGAGTAAAAAGGAATCACTTTTTCTTACTCGATGATCAATCTATGTCTTATTACTATATCTATGAGTAAAAGCTGAGTACAATAAGATGAAAGTCAAATTTAAAAATCGAGATTAACTTCAGTTTAAACACATAATGGTCATAAAACAGATGCAGTCGTTGATCATAAGGACATCTAATTTTCACAGATATCTTTACGAATCTGTTTTCACAAAAATTGTATAAAACGTATCTGACAAACAGGCTACTCGAAAACATTTGCTGAAATCACGTAATACTGACAAGCGTCGTCGATAGACGTCGATCCTTTCAAGGATCGTCGAGGATCGAGCCTTGAAGGAGTGATATAAGTAGAGTTGGCATACGGCTTACCAGTAGGCAGGGCAAAAATTGTTGTCAACTGAAGATGGCTATCGCAATAGAAACCAGGGCTACCGCAGATGCCATACTGAATTATTTTATTTATTTGACAGTTTTGAGACTTATTAGTTACAAGGACTTTCGTCTCAAATGATCCATATTACATAATTTCACCAAAAAAAAAAAAAAAAAAAAATCAGAATTTTTCAGATAACTCTGTTATTTATATAATGGCTATTTGCGGATACGATTTCGTCTTCACGTTTCTCCGGACATGTTATCTCCTGTTTTATAATTCCTCCAAGACTGGATGCAATAACAGTAGCAACAAGTAATCTACACTGGTGGGCAAAATTAAAGCAACAACCTGTTTCCTCGTTCTCTCCTTTTGCACATAATTTTTAAACAAATAAACATATGAACATAAAATTTGGATGGCTTGTTCGTTATCATATTATTGACCAAATTGTATGTAACTTTAGCGTAAGAATAATTTTTAAGCTAAAAAATATTAATTTTTCTCTCAAAAGTAAGCTTTGGAAAACATTAAAAATTTCAGTAATTTTAGGAAAGAACACTTAATGAAAAGTGGTGTTAAGGATGAATTAAAGATAGGTAAAGACGCACGTGCCTTGAAATGTTAAACTAAATATCGATTTTTCTTTCTGTGTTAACTTTACTTTTACTTTTATAAGGGACTTTTTAAAAAAGTATAATTAATAATTTGTGAGCATCACCAGAATAATAAAAATCTCCGTAAATAGGTTTATAATGAACATCTTATTCAAATTTAATGTTTGTATATATATCTTTTAAAAAGCTATTCACGTGCGAAAAAAAGAAAAAATAATAAGAAACAGAAAAGTGAATGCATGTAGAAAGATGTTTTGGTTGTAATCTAACATATGGCTGCGTATGCATCTTCACCTATCTGTAAGGCACCCTTATGACCATTTTTCATTAAGTGTTCTTTCCAAAAATTATTGAAATTTTTCATTTTTTTCAAAGCTTACATTTGAGAGAAAAATGAATATCTATTAGCTTAAAAATTATTCTTATGCTAAAGTTACATAAAATTCGGTTAATAATATGATAACAAACAGGCCATCCATATTTTATGTTCATATGTTTATTTGTTTAAAAATTGTGTGCAAAAGACGAAAACAAGAGAACAGGATGTTGCTTTAGTTTTGTCCACCAGTGCAGTTTGATGAACCATTATTCATCCTCTTTCAGACCACGGAACCCATTTACCTGTAAAAATAGCCCGAAATTTTCAATAATGCTATTTGGCTGTTCTCGGCTATAATTATAAAGAATAGAGGCGGTTATCTTATAGTCTAGTAAGCAATAATTTGGCATGGTCTTGTTCCATTTGCTTTTTTGCGATAAATAATTTAAGCTAATATTGTCGGTGCCTTTTGGTCAATGAACTAGATCCTGTTCGTTTGGAAGATAATAAAGTAAATGATGATGAAATCGGAGCATGTGCTTTGGTCTTTTTCACTTCCTGTTATTTGAACATTATTGAACATCTACGTGAGATTTGAAATCATTTCGAATATTCATGCAAATCCACAAAGTGAATTTTTGCATTTTACAACATCAAAATAAATTTAGAAAACTAAAAAATAAATAAATAAATTTTCGAAAACGAAACAAAATGAAACAGTCGTGAATTTTTCCAAATAGAAAAACGGAATATTAAAATATTAATCAAAGAATAATATTAGAGGTTATTTTCCCCTTAGGTTAATATAATTGGGTGAGCTTGACGTTCACTGACAGAGATTCTGAGGAATAACGGATAAAAATTAAATTTCTATCTTCGGAACTTTTTAGGAGTTATTAAAACTTTATAATACCCCTTCGTAAATATTATAATAATATCACATTCTTTCTTAACATAACTAAAAGTTATCACTAACACATTCTGTTTTAAATTGCATAAAGTCCTTTTAAATGATTTCTTATCACATTCCGCCTTCTTGAATGTAGTTACTGTTTCTATTTTTCTTAAACAGGAGTTCATCACTTCAGAAGATTTATTACATTGCTTTTCAAAGACAACCTAATGTAAGCTTTCGTCTGTAACGATGTTTATCTTTAAAGAAAACTTTGCTAGCATACTTGTTCCTGTTTCTATAACAGATTAGTTTCCTTGAATCAATTTTAGATTACATTTTGTTATAGCATTTCTTCCGAATAATTCTTATTTTTAAAATAGAATGTGTAAAGTCTAGTTAATTAGATTTTGTTATCAGACTGGTGAGTTAGGTTAAATTATATTGATGCCATATTATTTTGATGAAACCCTATCTAAATGACAAATTTCAAAATATTCATTTATAATTTAATTCAAATGTGTGAAAGCAATTTTTATTTTCATTCGAGGGGTGGGGAACGACAATTTCAAGCTATGAAACTATTGCTAAATCCTTTTTATCAAAAATTATTAAATAGAAACTACTTTATATAGTAAATTCCAAATCTAATATAACAAATTTGATGAATAGCATAATTCCAAAAATAAGTATTTGTTGCAAGACCTGATATTTTATATGAAGGAATTATGACAGATATTTTTAATTAAACAGAATAAAATAATGTTTACTTAAAGCTTTTATTTTAACCTTGCATAAATAAAATAAATAAATAAAGTTGTTAGTAAGTAAAGCAATAAGCTGGTACACTATTAAAGAGTATCCATGTTTCCCTCTCTTAAAAGAATTAGAACCATCTTTAGAATTCTTTTGTTTTCAGATTATTTCATTAAAGAATTTTTCTTATAAATATACAAGTGTGCTACTTAAACAAATTTCCTTGTTTCAATAGTTTATTTCAATTTTTTTAAGTAACACTGAAATGAACTATTTAATACTCTTATCGAAAATCACATATTCGTGAAATATTTTTATTTATTCCTACTTATTACAATATAAATTAGTTTAACTATCGTAATTTAAAGGATGATAATTTCTTTACTCTTCTATTTTAATGCTGTTAGCTTGAAGAATTTAAACGTAAGTTTCCATAGATGAAAAGAGCAAATTGTTATTAAATCTCTCATCTGCAGTTGCGATATAAATTAAACAATTATATTTGACTAATTTCTTCAAAATTTTTAAAAGAATAACCAAATAAATTAAAAATGTGATTTAAAACATCAGAATACGAATTAAAAGAGTGATAATACTTTTAAAAATAATTATCCCTTCATTTAATTTTACAGCTGAACATTCAAAGAAGCTATAATAAAGACTTTAGAGAAATGCTAATTAAATCACAAGCATAATAATCTGGCTTAATTGCTTTTATTCTTTATAAATTGAATAGGTTTCAATATAAACAGCAAGAGAATAATGCTGTTTTAAATGATAATGTGTTTCATAGAAATTTTAATGATTTAAATTTATGACACACACACACAAAAAAAAAAAAAATATTTCTAGATGATTTTTAAATAATTCTTTTTAAGTAAATATTGTTTTTAACACGCTTTTATTATCTTCACCTGTATGTATGTTTGTATGTATGTTTGTAACAGCTCTGGGAGCAAACAAAAAACCTATATTGTAAAAAAAGACTTTTCCTACGTTAACGATGTGGCTGTGAGGTAAAGCTCCGGGCTACGAACCTAAAGGTCTAACGTTCGAGCCCAGTCAAGGGAGATTTTTTTAAAATGGTTTTTGTTTAATGCTAAATTATTTTATAATCACCCTGTAATATGGTGTGCCACTCACACAATTTTTTCTTACCCTGCATTTTAATACTATAAATACAGATATTTTGTGCTTTTTAGTTCACATTTCAATAAAAGCGTGTTCTTTAATTTTTTAAAAGTATAATTTTACTATTGAAGTGGTTTGATATACTTAAAAAATAAAATGTGACATCTGTTTTGAAATATAATAAGTATCACCCAACTGTCATATTCAAGTCTCTGAATTTACCTCCCCTTTTAACACTATTTTTATTCAGTATGAGCTCATACACAGCCATTATTTTTACTTCATATGTATTAGTAAATTAAGCACTAAATATTTAAAATGTGCTAATTTGTACTGTACTAATATTTTACTGAACATATGAATAAATTAGTCAGAACTACTGATGGTATTTCATTTTTATTTTATTTTTTTATTTATTTTGTTCAAGTAAACAAGAATAATTATAAAATATTATTTGTTCATTGAAAGGAAGTGGCATAAAATGCAGTGTTGCGAGTTTATGCAAACATTTTAGATGAAATTTTGAATTATACTTTATAACTAATTTCTAACATGATGGTAAATAAAAATATAAAAAAAATTACAACTAAAAATACTGGCAAACTTATCACGCTAAATATTGCTATTCTAAAAAAAGGAAAAAAAAAATCTCGCATGTAACAATTTCACGACTTCGTAACCCTTTACTCCATTAAATTCTTTCTGACAAAAGCGTAGTCAGAAAACATAAAATTGAACTATTTAATTTAGATGCTTAATAATTTTTATGTAGCATAAAACTGATACATAAGACGTAAGGAAATATAAAAGAATTTATGTACCAAATTTAAAGAAAATCGGATGAGCTACTTTTTGAAACACCACTTTTCGAGATCTAACACTGACCTATATAATCAGAACGCCTAATAATTTCCCTGTCATAACTAGGGGATACTTGCGAAAAAACATTAATAAGGCTGTGTGTGTGTGTGTGGGGGGGGGGGGGGGGGGGCATGAATCAAAATTGAGATACCGATGTTTATTTTCACTTCCTAGACTGGATGGTGTACTCTCTGTAGAAAATCTTTCTAAGTGTTACATAGCCCGTATTTATGTGAGTTTCGGAGAAAACCATGGAAAACTCCAAACCAATATGTCAAAAAATGCGACCTGGTATTTAACTTGGCGATTCCCGTCTAAAACCTTCCAGATATTTGAATTCTGATATTCTATTGCTCAGAATATTCCAAAATTTTGCCATTGTAATTATAAAACTTTAATTTTTGAAATAATTTTATGCAGGTCATTCCATGTTAAATTTAAGATTCACCATTAAAAAAAAAAAAAAAAAAAAAAAAAAAAAAAAAAACAGAATTTTTTGTTTTACATACCTTTATAGTAATGTTTGTTTTTATTTTTGAATAATTAATATTATTAATATTAAATTACACACCATACGATGGGTTGCGCCCCACCTGTGAAATTTGCACGAGCCGCCACTGCTTTTAACCAAATATGGGACCAACATTTTTATTTTTAAAAAATTACAATTTAAGTTTTTCGCCACACAGAAATTAAAACATCAACGAATTCACATTACTTGAAATAAAATAAGAAGTTTATCTCGACAAATAAGTTTATTTATTTTTTGTTTATTTTGCTTGTTTACTTTGCTGTTGTTGTTGTTTATCCAGTTAAGAATCAGTAAAGCAACAAGTCTGCGTAAAATATTAGAGAAGCAATACCTTCGTAGAATTAGAGATGTTCGCATCAAATGTTTGTTTCTGATTTATCCGTCTTCATAAAATTTAATGTAAAACAAAATATTCTTTTTTTTTCTAATTTGGTACTTTTTATTGATCATTTTCATAATTAAATGTGTAATTTATATAAATAAAATCTTTCAATCATTTGTGATGAAATATTAAAGATTTTTGTCTCTACAGAAAAATCTAAATGTGTATATATACAGGCAGAGTATTGAACTTTAGAAATTCTTGACTACTGGAAATTGTTAATAAAGATTTTTTTTAATCAAAAAATCTATTAAAGAAATAGATAAAAAATTTCCATTTTATTTAATCAGTGAAAGCTATTACAAAAATTTATAAACAAATTTCGATTAAAATTTTCCAGCAGCCAAAAAGTGCAGAAATTGCCAAATACAAAAATCTTATGTGCGTTTTACCTATCGATACATTATTAAAAGAAGAAAAAAAAAAGCCTTGAAGGTTTTGATGCTTTAATATTTTAAGTAAATAACTGTTATGAAACAGTGGTGACAAAATAATAGAATTCAAGTAAAATATTAGGAATTCAGCGAACTTTGTATAGGGTAGAGTAGGGAGGGATGGGACAGTTTTGACAAAAATATTTTTTACAAATTTACTTTTACTGGAATCACTGTAAGTTTCAGAGAAACAAATTGAAACATTTTAACATCTTTTAAAAATATAAATTTGATGGTAATTATTAAAATATTCATTTTATAAGCCAATTAACATAGTCATAAAAATGTCCCACCCCTCCCTTATATGAGGGAGGGATGGGACATGTTTATAAAGTTAAAATAAGTACATAATATACAGACATACTAAGAAAAATGACAAAAACAGTGGATCACTACGTATGTAAGGTAATTAATTACTAATAACATCTATTTTATTCAACATTAGAATATAATGTACCACTTAAATAAAAAATTTTAAATGCTGGATTATTTCATCTTTTTTTTTTTTTATTTCTAGCAGAGAAAGTATTATTTTTAGTTCAAACATTCCAAATTAAGCTTTTGTTCTATTTACATGTTTTGTGGTTCCCTGAATATTAATAAGGTTTTCAGGGGCTAGTCTGTGTGTGTGTTATCAGCGTATCTCAAGAACAAATATTACCAAGAAATCATAACTGTAATTGGTGAATGTAATTTCTTTTGTATATTTTACCATGTCCAGGAAAATTGTTCAGCAATGAAATTTAATTCCTCATACACATATGGTAAATAAAGTATTTTTAAAAGTTAAAAGGGTAAACAAAACTCGTGTGAGTGCCACCCCAATTATTTTCCATGATTTTGAATTTGTTTCGTGCATTTTCTCTTCCATCTATTCATTCATTTGCCTCTTGATATTTTCTGTTTAAGGAGTATCAGAATCTTCATTCGTCTTCGTTTTCTTACATGTCCCATCCTACCCTGAACTGCTCTGTCCCATCCCTCTCTTTTCATTATTTTTCAAAAGAAAAAAAAAAAAAAAAAACCTTTTCATTAGACACATGCTAATTTTAGGCTTAATTTAGCTACTAATTCATAAAACTTATATTATTAGGTATATAAAATAGGAAAAGTAATTATGCTAACATCAGTGAGTGACGTTGAAAACTTGCCTTGAAAATTAAGCATCTGTTTACTTTTGGTATTAAAAAATAGTTTTTTTGTTTCGTGAACTTACAGAATTCTCCAACTAAAATTATACATAACAAGAAATATGGAGCTGTAGTTACTTCGCCTGGTGAAAGTGTCAGAAATTATAAACAATGTTTATTTTAACACATTGTTTGCGGGAAACAAGTAAACTTGTCATTTGGTGGGAAAATGCTCGACTACATAGTGCTAGGAATAATTTTAGGTTTCCCATCCCTCCTGACCCTTCCCTATTTATATACAGTCGAACCTCGTTAACGTGAATTACTTTTAACACGAAATTTGTCCACAGCCCCCGTCAAATGAAAGATTCGTTTCTGAGTTGCTGATGATATGAACTGCTATTAACATGAACACATTTTTTATCCCCCGTGAGATTCACGTTAACAAAGTTCGAATGTATATATATATATATATATTTCAATTAATGATTTTTCAGTATAAAATTAGTTTGTATAAAATTAAAGTTTTTTGCAGTAATTTTCTGTTTGTTTCCACTTAATATAAATTGATACAAATTCAAATTTTAAATTAAACAAAAACAATTAAATAGTATTTACTTAAAAATTTTATTTTAACTTTGCATAAATAAATAAATAAATAATAATAATAATAATAATAATAATAATAAATCCTGAAGTTGTGAGTATGTGAAGCGATAAGCTTTTGAGTATAATATTAAAGAGTGGCAATGCTTCACACTTTTATTAGAATAAAAAATATTTGTAAAATTCTTTCGTTGTCGTATTATTTTATGAAAGACTTTTTCTTATAGTTATATAAATGCCCAATACAAACTTCCTAGTTTAAATAGTTTATTTCAATTTTTTATGTGATACTGATATGAACCTAAACTCATATCGGAAATCAGAAATTCCTGGAATATTTCTATTTATTTCTACTTATAAAGATATAAATTAGTTTAATTGTCGTAATTTAAAGGATAATATTTTTTTTTTTACTTTTCTATTTTAATATTGTTATCTTGAAAGATTTAAATGTAAGTTTGCATAGATGAAAAGTGGAAATTGCTATTAAATCTCTCATCTGCAATTACGATATAAATTAAACAATTATATTCGACTAATTTCTACAAAACCTTTTAAAAGAAAATCCAATTAAAACGCCATTAAATTCAATACTTCTTAAATTAAAAATGTGATTTAAAACAACAGTTTACGAATTAAAACAACGATAATACTTTTAAAAATAATTATCCCTTCATTTAATTTTACAGCTAAAGATTCAAAGAAGCTATAATAAAGACATTACAGAAAGGCCAATAAAATTACAAGTATATAATAATCTGGCTTAATTGTTCTCATTCTTTATAAGCTGAATAAGATTCAATATAAACAGAAAGAGAATAATGCTGTTTTAAACGTTAATGTGTTTTATAGGAATTTTAATGATTTAAATTTATGACACACACACACACACACAAAAAAAGAAAGATGATTTTTAAAGAATTCTTGTTAAATAAATAGTGCTTTATTGAAGTGGTTTGATATATTTAAAAAAAGAAAATTGTAATATCTGTTTTGAAATATAATATGTAGTCACCCATCTCTAGTATCCAAGTCACTGAATTTACCTTGCCTTTTAACATTATTACTTTCATTACCCGACTACTGTAGATAATGGAAGTATTGTATTCGGTCTAAAAATTCGATACCTAGTTTTCACCTGATTTACATGTTTTAAGGTCTCCTGAGTCCAAAAAATAGTTTTTGGCAATTGCTCAGTGTGTGTGTGTGTGTGTGTACGTATGTGGGAAACCTTCTGACTATCTTATCTCCGAAACTGTTAAAAATAGAACTACAGAACTTCAAAATTGAGACAGATCTGATGTACAAGGGATTTCTCCAGTTTTTGGTGAAAATTAGAAGAACGCAAGTAGGACATCTGGAACCGAAAGTGGGACCGTAAGTCCGTATTTCAAAAAGGGACTCTAACGATTTTCTTCAAAGTTGCTATATAAACACTTTATTAGAAGTCTTTTCGTATGAAATAGTTGATTAGTTCAGGAAAATTTTTAGGCATTCTGTATAAATTGCTCTATTTCAGGTCTCGCAAGTACGTTCCCATAAAAATAGCTGTGCAGATGTTTTTCAAACTTGCCAAATTAACAAACTTTTAAATATACTTTTTTATGTAATTATTGTTTTCCGGTCAATCAATGAGTATGCCAAGTTTTAGTAAAACTCGGTATAATAAAAACTGCTCTAACGATTTTCTTGAAAAATGTTACATAAACCCACTTTAACTATCCCTCCTAATATATTACATGATTATTAAAGGAAGATTAACAGTCGTCCTGATTAGGTAGGATAATGTTAGATCTGGAAAATTAATGTTTAAAAAAAAAATGGTTCAAGCGGCATTGTTGTTGTTGTTGTTGTTGTTGTTATTATTATTATTATTATCAAATTCGCTATGTAAATCTGTTTTATATGTCTTTGCATGTGTATCAGCTTTCTCTTACCGGTAAAGTTTTAGGGATCTAATTTGTTAGCTCAATTCTATGTTTTCTGATCACATAATCTCCAAAAAGTGCATATAATACGTGTAATATTGGGTGAGGAAAGTCGTGTGGTTATTTCACACCATTATTTATTTATTTATTTATTTATTTATTTGTCTTAAGATGTATGGCAAAAGCTATTTCTTATAAAAAATCGAAATTTGGTAACTTTGAAATTTACAGTAAATATGCTAAAACAAACCAATTTTGAAGTTCGATACACGGTTCAACGCACATTGCTCTCAGAGATAATTTGAGACTATTCCTGCCTGCAGATCTCATTCTGCAGTTTTCTGCATTATTCTGCAGGTATGCTGCAGTTTTCTGCTCTGTTATTGCTCTATTTTCTGTTTCAATTCAGGGGATCTTCCGTTCTAAGCGATTATTTACCATTCGGTGACGATTACCCGTTCACATCTACCTTTTTGTCTGGCAGTTTTGACACTTTTGAGTACTGTTACGTGTGAATACTTCACAAGTATTGAAGACTCCCTAAAACTTGCTCCATGCATCCGAGCTCTTACTATCTTTCACTCTTCTCCTATGTCCAAAATTCGTCAAATCACGTTTCCCCCCCGTATGTTCATAAGTAATTTGCCTAAACGACTGTCTGAAGAAGTCAAATATCTTTCTTCATACTACCGTAGCCCTCTAGCAGCAACACTATGACAAAATACCTCATTTGCATAAAACTATAAAATGGTAATAATAAACTGGACACTGAGTGTATGTATCTAAATTATCTTGAGTGATATTTCATGCTGAATTCGATTAAAACATTTCTTTTAAAGAAGCTCTTTTAAACAAAATCTAGCTATCGCCATTTTTTTTTTTTTTTTTTAGTTCAGTCGGATAACTAGTTCAAACAGTATTGAATAAAAACTTTTTTTCAACTCTAATAAAACAAAATATCAAGCAGATGCCATAAAAGTTTACGTGTTCATTTTTTTCCCGACGTAAAATGATAGTTATTCACATATAAATAATGATTGAGATAAATAATGATAATAATTGAGATAAAGCTTTTATCCAAAATTAAAATTTGCTTACACGTTTTGAAAAAAATGACACCTTTATACATTTACAAATCTACCTGTCTATCTATCTATGTATCTATCTGTCTCTGTCTTTCTTTATATTTATATATATATATATACTTGTAAGTTTGTCGGTGAATCACTTCAGATTCCCTTGTTTGTTATACAAAGTTACATCTTCAACCTATTGCCACGAAAACTGGTATACTTATTAATTAAACAAAATCTAGCTAATGTTATTATACTTTAGTTCAAACAGATAATTAGTTCAAAATATATTAATAAAATACTCCATTTCAACTTTAAATTAATATATATATATGAAATATTATTAAAAGCCCCCCTTGAAATTAAAGCTTAATTTCTCAAACTTAAATGATTCTACCTCCCACTAATCCAATGGTAGCGCCTTAATTAATTCTTTATTAATTCATTTTATAAATATTTCATTAATTACGAATTCTTTAACTGTTCTCAATTGTTAAAGTTATTTTTATTTCATTTTCCGATGAAACAAAACTATTATTTATTATATTGTGCATTGTGCAATGCAGGGGTAAATTTCATGCAGAATGTTCTATCCCCTATCTCTTGTGTATGGTATGACTGCTCTAAGCCAATTAGAGCGCTTGTGATCACGTGATCTCTCCCGCTTGGGAGGGAGGAGAAGAGAATTTTCAAGTAGTGATGCCAGATTGGGGATTTTGTCCCCATTTTGGAGATTTTTGAGGCTTCTGGGGGCAATTTTGGGAACCAAATGTTCGTAGGGACGTTTTTGGGGAATTCTAAAATTTTTGGGGACAAATCTGGGGAGTTCAACTTTCTGTCAATGTTGGCAACGTAATGATTTATCCCTACGACCAGGGATTTTCAATAGCTTTATTGTAATTTGGGGATTTTTTTCTTCAAAAATTGCCTTCATTTGGGGAAACATCTGAGCTTAAATCCACTTAAATCTGCTTGATATATATATATATATATATATATATATATATATATATTTCCCTTTTTAGTAGAAATCAAGTCGGTGATTTTTTCGAAAACAATACCCTGATTTAGGGAAATTTGAAGACCTGTTTGGGGAAATATTTTTCGACCATCTGGCATCACTGTTGGACGTTGGAGTTGCTATTTGTTAGGTTTTTAAGATGTAAGTTTTAAGAGGAAAGGACTCACCTTCACGTGAAAGCTGTAACCACTCGACTTAATTAAATAATTAATGACTGCAAATTTATTTCTTATCATTTGTAGCTGTTCAATTTTAATATGACACATAAAAATTTTCTTTTAAATTAAATTTGCTCATCCGTCTTGCAGAATTAACGTCATTATAGATTTAAAAAGTTTATATAGGGTGAAATGCGAGGAGTGTAACAACGTTTTGGAATAGTTCGACTTTGACATAATATTCCTACGTTGCTACTATACTTATGTCGCATAGAGAATTCTGATTCTACATTTTCTGCCAGGAATTGTATGTAGAGAATTCTTACCCCTACGTAAATATCATAATATTATCTCAGTGTTTCCCTTCATCACTGGAAGTGACCATTAACGCATGCTGTTTTAAATTATATAAAATCTTTCTGGATGTCTTTTTATTACTTTCTTGAAACTCCGCTTATCAATTGAGTCACAAGGCGAGTTTACACTAGGGTGACCAGCCGTCGTCATTTTCTGAGGACAGTCCTCATTTTACCATGTTTTTATTAACTTCGATTCTTGTTTGTTTGTTTGTGTGTTTGTTTGTTTGTTTGTGTGTTTGTCAGGGACAAATCTTGCAATCAATTTTTAACTAACTTCCCGACTAGCTAGATATTTGAAATTTTCAGGACAGCTCACAACACGGTGACAATACATTTTTCTAATAATTTTAGTCAACTGCTTCAGGTTCCGCTGCCTTCGGCAGCGTTTATATGATTCGGCAGAAAATTTATTTAACTAACTTCCCGACTAGCTAGACATTTGAAACTTTCAGAATAGTTCAGAATAAGGTTAAAATGCATATTTATAATACCTTTAGCCAACTGTTTTGGGTTCCCGCTGCCTTCGGCAGCGTTATCAGTAAAAATATTGCAATCGATTTTTTCCTAACTTTCCGACTAGCTAGACATTTGAAAATTTCAGGATAGCTCAAAACACGGTGACAATACATTTTTGTAATACTTTTAGACAACTGTTTCAGGTCCCCACTGCCTTCGGTAGCGTTTATATGATTCAACAGATAATTTATTTAACTAACTTCCCGACTAGCTAGACATTGAAAACTTTCAGAATAGTTCAGAACACGGTGAAAATGCATTTTTTAAATATTTTTAACCAACTACTCCGGGTTCCTGCTGCCTTCGGCAGCGTTACCAGTACAAAGCTTGTAATCGATTTTTCACTAACTTTTCGACTAGCTAGACATTTGAAACTTTCAGGATAGCTCAGAATACAGTGACAATACATTTTTTTAATACTTTTAGTCAACTGTTTCAGGTCCCTACTGCCTTCGGCAGCGTTTATATGATTCGAACGAAAATTTATTTAACAAACTTCCCGACTAGCTAGACATTTGAAACTTTCAGAATAGTTCAGAATACGTTTAAAATGCATTTTTTAAATACCTTTAGCCAAATGTTCCGGGTTCCTGCTGCTTTCGGCAGCGTTATCAGTACAAAGATTGCAATCGGTTTTTCCCTAACTTCTCGACTAGCTAGACATTTGAAACTTTCAGGATAGCTCAGAATACAGAGACAATACATTTTTTTTATACTTTTAGTCAACTGTTTCAGGTCCCTACTGCCTTCAGCAGCGTTTATATGATTCAACAGAAAATTTATTTAACTAACTTCTTGACTAGCTAGACATTTGAAACTTTCAGAATAGTTCAGAATACGATGAAAATGCATTTTTAAAATATTTTTAACCAAATGTTTCGGGTTTCTGCTGCCTTCGGCAGCGTTACCAGTACAAAGCTTGCAATCGATTTTTCACTAACGTCCTGACTAGCTAGACATTTGAAACTTTTATTATAGCTCAAAACACGAGAGCAATGAATTTTTTTAAAAATTTATCCAATTGCTCCGGGTTTCCGCTGCCTTCGGTAGCGTTTATATGATTGAACAGAAAATTTAAAAACATGGTATATAAAAAGATCTTTTTATCTTGTAATTATTTCAAGTGTTGTCCTCATTTGCTTTCAAAAGATATCATATCCTCATTTGTCCTCATTTTTGGACGTTTGTCCTTATTTTTCAGTAGTTTTCTTCTTTACTTAAAATTTTAACACTAGAAATGCTGTTAACTTTATTAGTTTTCAATACTGATTCTATATCTCAACAGAGCATAAACAAAAATCACGATACTTTGATTCATCCCATTCATTTTTAAATCATCTCCATTACTAGGCAATACACAGAATATATTTTTCTATTGGTAGATTTTAGTCTTTGCAATGGGAAAACTTTTTTTAGCAAGATTGAAATCTGACTAAAGTCAGAAATAGGAGCTGAACGCAGATTACATAGTTCACATCTCCCGATTTTTTGTAAAATAAGTGAGTAAATAGTGTAACTCAAAGTTCAACATAATAGCTTAGTTTGTAGAACATTAATGCTTTATGCCGTCAGACAAGAGGTCAATTCCTTTTCCTAGCCTAGCCAGTTTTTGACATTGTTCAGATTGTCTTTTCCCTTTAAAATGTTATTTATTGGATTATTTCCATATGAAGTAGTTATGATTTCGTTTACACTAAAAAACTTGGTCTATACAACAATAACAATTGTATTAAAACAGCTTATAAAAGTCTTAATAGAAGTAGATGTAAAATAGTTTGGTACTTTCGCATCAACCGCATATCAGAAATAATACTTTAGTATTAACAGAATGGCCATTATATTATATGAAGAAAAGTATAATGTGTACAAGTTTGAGATAATGTTTATTGTACATTTAATAATTCATATATATATAATGTTTATCCTATGAGTTCATAACTAGTGTAAATTTATTGTAGTGACGATTAATGGCTGCAAGTGGTGTTAATATAAGCTAATTTTATGCTGTATTTTATGAAATTTTGTGTCCTCAGAAAGGTCCTCATTTTAGAAGAAAACTGTCCTCATTTTTCTGATGGAAATGAGGACATCGCTTAATTTGTCCTCATTTTGCATTAAAAAAATCTGGTAACCCAAGTTTACACTTTCCCAAAGCGGTTAAGCTTACCACACTTTATTCTGTTTTATAGTTAGTTGTAATATTGAGGTATATGTTATATAGGGGTATCTATGTCGTATGTGGTTCTATATTTTTTACTGGAGATAGTCTATAGAAAACAATTACGTTTCTATTCCAATTATTTTACTAATAATTAAAACTTCACAATACCCTATGTAAATATTATATTATAATAGTATCACATTCTTTACTTTCATTCCTGAAAATGATCATTAACACATTCCGTTTGAAACAATGTGAAATCTTTCTAAATGTCTTCTTATCACATTCCGCCTTCTTGAATGCTGTTGCCATTTCTATTTTTCTTTAAACATTCAGTTCATCACATCAGAAGATTTATTTCCTTGATTTTAAAAGATAATCTAATGTAAGCTTTCGTATGTAACGATGCATGTTTATCTTTAAAGAAACCTTTGGAAGCATACTCGTTCTTGTTTTCATGAGAGATTAGTTTCCTTGAATCATTTCCTTTAGATTACATTTTATTAAAGTATATCTTCCGAATTTTTTTTTCTTTAATAGAATTAAGACAGAGTCTAGATAATTACATTTTGTTGTAATATTAATCAGCATGTTTAAATTAAATGGATACTATATTAAAATATATATATATATTTCTTTTTCTAATTAAGAAATTAAAAAAATATCCGTCTATAATATAACTCAATTGAATAAACGCAATTTTTATTTTCACTCAATTTCAAGCCATAAAATTATTGTAAAATATTTTTTAATATACATATAGCTGAAAG
This sequence comes from Salticus scenicus, assembly GCA_963930645.1. Taxonomy (NCBI): domain Eukaryota; kingdom Metazoa; phylum Arthropoda; class Arachnida; order Araneae; family Salticidae; genus Salticus; species Salticus scenicus. The sequence continues at coordinate 138,723,718 of OZ005662.1, read as the reverse complement.
TACTGTATACTTTGAATTCCAAAATTAATATCGCATATTTGATGGGTAGCATAATTCGCCAAAACTTGTCGGCTTCTGCCCGCCTAGCGGTCAGTATTTCCGTATGAACCTATTCCCATATTTGCTGCTTGCATATACTATTCTAGCAAGCAATATTTGCCAAATCAGAAAAAGTGGCCAAATGTCATGATAAATAGCCAATAATAATAATAATAACAATAATAATAATGTAATCACTCCACTTTATTTAAAATGAATTTTCCTGGTTGATGAATTAACAAATAAAATTTCTAAATTGAAATTTCATGGTCTATTGACACCACTTTATCTAAAATGAATTTCCATGGTTGATGAATTAACAAATAAAATTTCTAAATTGAAATTTTGTAGTCTATTGACTCCACTTTATCTAAAATGAATTTTCCTGGTTGATGAATTAACAAATTAAATTTCTAAATTGAAATTTCATGGTCTATTGAGTCCAGTTTATCTAAAATGAATTTCCATGGTTGATGAATTAACAAATAAAATTTCTAAATTGAAATTTTGTAGTCTATTGACCCCACTTTATCTAAAATGAATTTTCCTGGTTGATGAATTAACAAGTAAAATTTCTAAATTGAAATTTCATGGTCTATTGACTCCACTTTATCTAAAATGAATTTCCATGGTTGATGAATTAACAAATAAAATTTCTAAATTGAAATTTTGTAGTTTATTGACTCCACTTTATCTAAAATGAATTTTCCTGGTTGATGAATTAACAAATAAAATTTCTAAATTGAAATTTCATGGTCTATTGACTCCACTTTATCTAAAATGAATTTCCATGGTTGATGAATTAACAAATAAAATTTCTAAATTGAAATTTCATGGTCTATTGACTCCACTTTATCTAAAATGAATTTCCATGGTTGTTGAATTAACAAATAAAATTTCTAAATTGAAATTTCGTGGTCTATTGGAGTTGTGCCATGAGTAATATTCTCATCTGTTACATCTGAGTTGGCAGACACGGTGACCTTGTCAACGGATATTATGTGAGAAATGCCGAGATGGTTATCAGCCAGGGTACAATCGGTAACAAAAGTATCCGAACACTAGCAATAATTCCTAAATAAAAACAGTATTAACTCTACTTTTTTTATATAGGAATTTTTGCTAGTGTTCGGATACTTTTATTACCGACTGTAGCTCAGTGCTAGAGTAACCGCACTTTAAGCGGAAGGCTCGGATTCGATTCCCGGCTCTGGTATTTTACACATAATTGGTATAAAAATCAACCTTCCACTCCACTTTATCTAAAATAACAACAACAATATTAATAATAATGATTATTTTAAATGTAATTGAGTTTTATTATTAAAATAACAGAACTTCAGTAATGTAATGTTCTTTTTATCTTGTTTAATCATCTTTTCTTTTTATTAACACTTTCCAACAAGGTTGAATAGTGTCAATGACTATGGTTTGTCTGTCTGTCGGTCCGTAAATATTTCGTAAATATTCATGGAATTTTTTAAAACTCACATAGATTATTCAAGTTCAATTTTGGATGTTTGCTATTAAAAATCGAGTAAATACCACCACTGGTTTGTAAAAAGGGACATCTAAAACTGGTGTCTTCTTTCAACCCGAAACAATTGTACGGGTTCTTTCATTTTATGGTGTTCATTCAAAGTTTTGTACTTATTACCCAAAGTACTCTAAAGCATTTCGTTGTATGAAACATATGTCTATAAATCATATTTTAATAACTTTGCACAAATGTTATTGAAACTAAAATATGTTATTCATATGAAAAAAAAAAAAAATGCTTTCTATAGAGTATAGTAAGATTAGCATTAATATTTTCAGGGGCATACAAGCACATTCAGTTACATTAAAAGCTATTATTGTAAATTTCCTAAAATTATATTTCTGTTTACATTAAGCTTTTTTAACACTTTCTATGAATTTTTAAGTATGAATATGTTTTAAATTATTGTATCTGTCTGTCTGGATGTCCGTCTGCCTGCTTCCATCGTCCGTAAATATTTTCAGAATTTCTTAAAAATGATATATGCTATATAAGTTCACTAAGGAATGTTCCTCTTTAACGTGGCATTAATAGGTTCTGTACAACTGATTTGTGCACAGAAACACCCTCAAAAAGTTGCCAATGCATTGTGTTTTAGAAAAAACATTTTTATAAATTATATTTAAATAATTTTCTACTGCAAAAAATCATAAAGAACATGACATTTACTGTAAATATACTAAAATAGTGGTTAACCTTCAGATTTACAGGGTTACACTAAAATATCCAGATACATTAAGGGCTGTATTTCCGTTTACGTTAAGTATTTTTAACATTTTCCAACAATGTTTAAGTGTGATAATCAATTCAGTTAGTCTATATGTCTGTCTTTCTGCCCATTGAGTGATGATGTAGGCAAAGAACAGGGAAGATTATACGATACAACGAGAACGTATAGTTAGAATGTCTTAATAATCCATGCGTACCGCATGATTTTTCGTTCTTGTTTTATTTATATAAAATCACAGACACAATTTTATTTATTTATTTATTTAGTACATTGTTTCAGTTGTGACGTCTTTTTCTTTCGGTTAATTAACTTAAACTTAAAATAATAATAATAATAATAATAATAATAATAATAATAATAATCTTTTGAAAACATGGATAATATTTTATTTTCATTATTTCAGTATGTTATTCCAGCAGCAGTGACACCAGTTTCCAGTGTTAGTTTCCAGAAACTTAGATTTTTATTATTAAGAAGTTAAGTATTCTTTATAATAACGGATACTTTATGTAGAAGAAGACAGAAAGTTTACTTTATAATATTAAAGTAAAAGTAGAATTATAGGCAGTAAAAAGTTGTACCGATAAATAATAGATAATCTACACATAGAAAGAATTTTAAAGCACGAAGTATATAATTACTTTAAATATTTTTATCTTAATACACAAACAGCATAAAATTGATAAATTATTAATGTATGTTAAACGTCTTACTAATTTAATTTTAATCGGTGTCCTGCTTATTTACTGGTAGAAATTATTTTTCTTTCGTCGTTTCAAAATGATGCTTTTGAAATTAACTTATTTAATATTTTCATAACCCCCTATCAGTCAAGAACGAGTTAATGTACAGTCGGTAACAAAAGTCTCCGAACACTAGCAAAAATTCCTATATAAAAAAAGTACACATAATACAGATTTATTAAATAAATCCTTATCGAATCCTGTTCTTAGTCAGTCTAAAAACAGGAATCGACAAGGATTTATTTAACAAAACTGTAGTAAGTGTACTTTTTTATATAGGAATTTTTGCTAGTGTTCGGAGACTTTTGTTACCGACTGTATCTGATACAGTGTGTAAACGGTGATACAGTGTATCACCGTTTTAATCAGAAATTTCAGTTAACAGAGTGATTTAAATAGATACGTCTTCAAAATAAAACATATTTTACTTTAAAGAATTGTATTTCAAGTGCTTTTGTACTATCAGATGGTTTAAATATACTTTGTTATTAGATATATGCGTATAAATGTTCATATATATTTTTTTTAATTAAAAGAAAACTGATAACACTCAGAAAATTGGCAGATGAATCTGAAATTGAAATGTACACCATATTACACAACACAATCTACATAAAAACCATAAAATAGTATTTGAGATAAATATTTCATTTGTTTACAGTAATGAAATAAACAAATAATTGAACCAAATGTATATAGAAAAGAAGAAAGATTAGGTTATTTTTTTAAATTTTAAAAGCTAAATTCAGTTTAATACGTGCATGATCTCTTGTATTTGACCTTGCCACTGAAAACTGCGCGTCAAGATCTTGCTTTAATTAACAATAATTAAAAAAAAAAAAAAAAAAATCACAAGGGTTCATTTTATACATAGATATATGTATATATATATGCATATATACTTTATTTATTTATTATTTATTTATTTATTTATTTATTTATTTAAGGTATTGCTTGACGCTGGTATTTTTTCAAACGCTCCAGATTTTGTTATCTTCATATATATGTGTTAACATATGTCTCTTAAAATTTTCCAAGAACATTGATTATTGTGCCCCGTTGTCTATTTTTTAAAAAGCGAAATAAAATATTTGTAAATGTAAAGCGAAACATTTGTAAAAAACACATTCTGTATGCACATGAATCATTTTTTACAAATATTTTCTCATTTGATCTTTATAAATTTATTAACATTTTTAAATTCAATTTATTTTCTTTTCCAAATTATCACGACTATTGATTTCTATTTATTATATATATATATATATATATATATATATATATATATATATATATATATATATATATATATATATACAGAGTTCATCAAAAGTACTATACCTCCCTGTTATCTCGGAAATGCGCCGGAATTAAAAAAATTAGAGAAGCACGTGTTCAATGATTTCGAGAGGGACATCATTTGGAGAAAAAAAAACATGTGCCTGGAGGGAGGGGTTAGGGGGCCGCTAAGAGGGGCATCTTTAAAATTTCAAATAGTATGTCTGTAGTATGTCTTGAGATACATCCCTGAAAACGCCTCTTAAAGACAATGAATTTGATACGAACAGTTTTGTCCTACGATGATTATTAAAGAAGATACATAATCATACTTGCCAACATACTAATTAATATTCCGTAGGGTAAACTTTATGTTTATAACTTCAAACCGAAAAGTGAGTTGCCCTCCTTCGCTGTGTCCGTAGTATTGTTAGCTCCACCTTCTTTTTCACACCAGTATCTTTTTAGAGTATTTTTCTTCTTATTTAATCGTTATTGTACTAGTGTGAAAAAAAGGGCGGGACTAACAACACTACGGAATATTAATTAAGATGTTGGCAAGTATGCCAAAGTATAAAATCCACATTTCAAATTTCGGAAAACTCATGTATCTCCGTTAACAATCATCGCAGGGCAAAACTATTTATATCAAATTCCTTGTCTTGACGAGACGTTTCATGGAATATTCCACAAGACATACCTACCTATTTGAAATTTTGCCCTCTCTAGCGGGCCCTCTAACCATCCCCCCTCCCCACAGATCCAAACTTTTTTCACCAAAAGACGTTCCCCGATTTCATTGATGACGTGTTTCGATATTTTTCAAATTCCGATGCATTTCCAAGATAAGTGGGAGGGTATGTGAGATTTTTCCGAGTTCTGAAATGTGGATTTTGTACACACGTGTTTTGCCATTTTTCAAAACTATAATAGATTTCCGAAATGTTGTGTGTGGGGGGAAGGGGGGGAGAGGGGGGCTATATATATGTGTGTCTGCGTGTATGTGAAAAACCTTTTAAAATTTTCACAGGAAAAAACATGCAAAATGGAAGATATAAGGAAATATGATTATATTTTCATACGACATTTAATTTAATAAAATATATTTAATCATTATTTTTCCTAATTTCGCTTAAAAAACATCACAATTATGAATATTGTCATTTTCTTACTCTTTTACAACTACTATAATACGCATCTTATTCTTATGATATAAAAGTATTATGATGATTTGGCGATAATATTCATCACCAAAATATTTCATTTTCCCTATAAAATAATACAAGACATAACATCAATTTCAACGAATAAACTTATTTTTGTGTTTATACAATATTATTAAAGTTTCATACATTTTGATTAAACTATTTCTCTTACAAAAAATGAGGCAAGAGAAACAAATTTCATAAGTTTTTTTATATTAAAATTTTGTGTAAATTTTAAGCTGAAGTTTAAATCAAATTGACGTCTTCTTTAGCTTTAATACTCCACGAATATGCTGATAAAATGCCCCTGAGGGAAAACATGTTATTCTAATTCTGTATTTAATTTGAACTTCGTATCTTTACCTTATCTAAAGAAATAATTTCTTGTGGTATGTCGTTAGAATTATTTTTTAATAAAAACAATAAAACTGTTGTAAGACAATCGGATTAAAAACTTTAGAGTTTGTGATATTCACATAATTTATAGTTTGTTGATTGGAAAAAGCATAAAACATAACATTTATTTAAGTAATTTTGCAGATTTTGCCTGCTTCGTTAATCGGTATATTTAAAGGAATTTTCAAAAAACATTAATCACTGTATTTTAAACCAATAAATAAAAACTAGAAAATATTCTATTTAAATCCCTTAAAACCGATTTTCGAGTCACCGCTGCCTCCGGTAGCATCTTCTTCTCATCCGTTATATCAGCTTCGGGTCCTCACTGCTTTCATTTGCCCTCAACCAAAATATTTCAATGTATGTGCTAAATGGACGATAAATGACGCTACTATTGTTCTAGAACTACGTTCTTTGAACAGATATTTCTATGACAAATTATTATCTATACTACATGACAACAGATGGCAACACAAGACAATCTCTTAAACTGCAAAAATTTTAACCAATTAAAAAAATTCTAATAAAAAATTTAAAAATCGGTCTTCGAGATGCATTAGCATGGGTCAAAACGGACCCCCATGAAAATTCTGTAGCTCTGCGATCAGCTGTTTGAAGACAAGGCGATCAACGAACCTCTAAGTTTAATTAAGTTTTTTGTCACTTTCTCCTCATTCGTACAATTTAGGATACTGTGAAGACACTGGAAGACTTTACTTTATTAATTGACACCTTTTCTCTTAATCATTTGCAAAAAAATGACACATTGGCTCTTGGAGGATCGAACCCACGACTTTCGAGTTATTAACATGATAATCTAGCCAACTGAAAAATGGGCTGTAGAAAAACTTTTTACATTTACGTTTCTACCTTCAGAGACGATAATTTCAGAAATTTATGCATTTTAATTAATTAGGAAAAAAAAAGAACTAATCAAAAATTCGAAAATTTGGCTTCGAAGTGCATCAGGAGATCCCATATACTTCCACATAAAATTCTTTTGCTCTGTGATTAGCCGTTTGCCTACAAAACGATTGATGGATTCCCGCCACCACGCACATACATCTTCTTTTATTATCTGCAAAGATTATTGGTATGCTGTATATAAAGCCGTTTATTATATGAGTAATTCTCTGAAAAGTGGTCATTTCATGTCCCAGTAATCTTGAGGGCATATTTTTAAAATCACAAAAACAAAAAGCTGTCAGAACTATCAATATTAATTAGTTATGCATATAAACTGTAATTCTTTGGTTACTGGAATTTAAATATAATTTTAAAATATTTTTTGAAATGCAAAATATCATTCCCTCACTGTGTCCCCATTCACACATGTAACTAAATAAAATGGTTTCTATGGTATTAAAGCACGTATATTTAGATTATTTTAATTGAAAATTTATTAAACATACTTTAATAAATATTTATCCATTATACTACATTTATATGTTATGTAATGAAAGAAATTAGAACACACTTTATTGTTGTCCCTGGTATTTGATATCATTCCCTCATCAAACTATAATTACACCCCTACTTACTCCATTAATGACAGCACGTGCTTTATATAAGTCAAATTTAATTTGTATAACAGCAAAGTAAAAAGCCATTTTGTGTTCTGTTCGAAACTTTTTACAATGAGTTACATAAGGCTCTCAAACGTTAGATTGAAATACAGTATTTTTATTATACGTCATTCCCTCATTCATTATAAAGTTAACTAAAAGAAATCAAATTTGCTTTTTTATGTAATTATAGTAATAAAAATATGTTTTAATAAATAATTAGTGTTTGAAAATACAACTAAACCTAATCATATTTTTATAAAGTAGTTTCTAGAAGAAATTTGTCATTCCTCACAATCATTCCCTCATTTTTCTAATTAATAAAAATAATACTATTTCAAAAAAATATCAGATGCAGTTTGGTTTATATTATTTTTTATTAACTGTAACGTATGTGTACATGCACAAAATTAAAAAATATATAAAAATAAAAGAAATAATGGAGCAATTCTATTTCGTCTAACTTTTTTTTTTCTTAAAAGAAAGCCCACTTTTCAGAGAATGACCCATATAATATAGTTCAAGAATTCAAAATTGTCATTCAAGTGACATAGAAGATTTGTAATTTGAATCCACTGGAAAACACTTTTAAATAATTTTGTAAGTTATGTTTAATTTGTTACAGGCAATAATTACAATTTGCATAAAAAAAAATATGTAGAATTTTTAGTGTTTTTTCATATTCTGGAACTTAGTTACTGAATAAATAAGCTACTGCTTACACAGAAAATTGGAAAAACATGGAATTATATCAGATCAAAATACTGAATTATGATCCTTCATCATGAACGAAAATTGCTGAAACTCTTGGAGGATCGAACCCACGACTTTCGGGTTATTAACACGAAAATCTAACCAACTGAAAAATGAACTGTAGAAAAACTCTTACATTTACGTTTCTACCTTCAGAGACGATAATTTCAGAAATTTATGCATTTTAATTAATTTTTAAAAAGATAATCAAAAATTCGAAAATTTGGCTTCGAAGTGTATCAGGAGATCTCATAATGTACTTCCACATAAAATTCTGTTGCTCTGTGATTAGCCGTTTGCCTACAAAACGATGAATGGATCCCCGCCACCACACATATACATCTTCTTTTATTATATGTAGAGATTATTGGTATGCTGTGTATAAAGCCATTTATTATATAATATAGTTCAAGAATTGAAAATTATCATTCAAGTGACATAGAAGATTTGTAATTTGAATCCGCAGGAAAACACTTTTAAATAATTTTGTAAGTTGTATTTAATTTGTTACAGGCGATAATTACAATTTGCATAAAAAAAAATATGTAGAATTTTTACTGTTTTTTCATATTCTGGAACTTAGTTACTGAATAAATAAGCTACTGCTTACACAGAAAATTGGAAAAACATGGAATTATATCAGATCAAAATACTGAATTATGATCCATCATCAGGAACGAAAATTGTTGAAACTGTCCAACAAAATTAAAATGTGCGTGGTAATAATAACCGTCCGTCTGTATGTGCTTACTCTCATTTTATAAATATTATAATATTGCACTGAAATTTATATATTGTATTTAGATTCAGTATAGCATGTGTCACTTTGCAAACGATATTAATAACACTATTTTTTTATGTGCAAGGAGTGTCAAAAGTATTGAGTCAAAAGTTTTGTCTGTTTTTTTGTTTACGCATGAATAAAAATGTTATACTAAAAATATCAGTGTACAGTTTATATGTTTTTTGAAAGCTCATTTTGTGCTCATCGAAATGATTTATAAATTATTATGTTTATTTTATTTCTTTTACAGACTTGTTACTCTTTAAAAAGATCATGTATGTCAAAAAATCGGGGGGGAAAATCGCAATTTTGTCTCCTACGAGGCCACAGCTCAAACGAAGCAATTCGTAACATTTCTGAAACATTCGGAAAGAAACCTATAAAGAAAAGAACTTTTAGACAATAGTATGCAAAGCTCTTTTCGTGGGCGAAACGCGCCGTGAATATAAGAGTGGCTCTGGGAGACCAGGGACAATCGATAAAAGAAGCCTTACGCAGTGCAGTTGAAGTAGATGCGACTCAAATAGCACAGACATTAGCACAAGGGCTTTGTACTTTTCAGTCGACTGTCAATCGTCACCTTCACAAGATTCGAAAGAACACTAAAAATGGTCAAATGGGATCGCACAAGCTTAACGAAATGCAAAAAGTCAGTGAAAATTGGATTTTCAATTGCTACTACGAAAATTTATCTGAAGTGGTTGATGACGAGTTTTGACCAGTCATGAGACGTAAATACGGCTATACGGCAAAAGCCCAGTTCGATGGCTCAGCATGCATCAACTTGGAGTAAAGACAGCTCGTCCACGGATGCATTAAAAAAAAAAAAAAAAAAAAATACTTACGTGCGTTTCTTTTTTCTTTTTCTTTTTTTTTTTTTTGGATATCGACAAGATGTGTGTACTGGAATCTTCTTCCTCAGGCCTGTCCAACCCAAAAATTTGGTGGGCCACATTGGAAATCTATTTTATTCAGGTTAGCCGCACCGTATGTATATAAGTGTATGTGCATATATTTTTCTGAGTGTATGAATCATGTATGTATACATTTTTTTCGGTGGAATGGTGGATCTAATGATATTTCATTACAACAGCTACCATTATCGTTGAAAGGAATTTTCACTTCGAAAAGTCAGAGCAGATTTATTAATTTTTAAAGTGTTAACCAAAGTTATGAAACTTGAAATATCGCTGGTCTCCTCGTGGGCTGCGGGTTGGCCAACCCAGTTCCTCTTCATGGACAAAGTGTAAACTAAGATGGCTATTGCACTCAACTTGACCACGTTCAAGAATATTTTGTAGCAAAAGGCTTTAAATTCAACTCGAATTTTTTCCAACAGGACAACGCCTATGATTTTCCCTACAGGCTTCTTCTTAGTCCTTTTATTCCCTATTAAATACTAACAATAATAATAAATCTCATGATTTGGCGATTATATATATGTATATATATATATATTTATACGAACTTTTTGTCCACTTGGTATATAGGTTATGTGTATATATATATATATATATATATATACAGGGTAAGTCAAAATGAATATAGCTATTACAAACGGCTATAACTATTTAACGGAAAAGACTTTATCGATAAGATTAACACACAATGTAGACGGAACTCCAAAATTTTGTATACATACGTCATAGATGTTCTTTGTGACTTCCCTTGGTCACACGGACAACATCTAGGCGGTTGTCCATTTCACACCATACATTCTGAAGCATGTCTGCAGCCACCGCCGCAAGCGCATTACAAATGCGTACTTTGAGACCCTGCCCTTTTTATCTATGGGTTTATGTGAAAGACAGGGTGTATGTGCTTCCAATGTCCAAAATAATGGAAGAACTCAAAGTACGCATTTGTAATGCGCTTGCGTCGGGGACTGAGCAAATGCTTCAGAATGTATGGCGTGAAATGGACTACAGCCTAGATGTTGTCCGTGTGACCAAGGGAAGTCACATAGAACATCTATGACGTATGTATACAAAATTTCGAAGTTCCGTCTACATTCTGTGTTAATCTTATCGATAAATTCTTTTTCATTAAATAGTTATAGCCGTTTGTAATCGCTATAGTCATTTTTACTTACACTGTATAATGTATGCATATATATTTACATATTATTCCTGATTAATGTACCTATATATATATATATATATATATATATATATATATAGGGTGATTCAAAACCCAACATACAAATCTTTAAGGGAGGTGGGGCACTTCATAAGAATAAAAAATTTTATAGGAGTCCATGACAGCAAACGACATTTTAATCCTTTAAGAATTGGGTGTTTAGGGTTAATTTTTAATATTAAAATACACAAATAGCGAGACTTTTGTAATACATTGTATTTTTTAACTAAACTGTTTTTAGATGTTAATGATTGCATGAAAAGTTCTGATACATTAATATTTCGTATAGTATAATGTTTAATTTAAAAAGCAACATTTTTAACAATTTTTTTTTTATGTTAACCTTCACAAATAAAGAGGTGATATATTAATTCTTCGGACAGCATAACGGTTAGTTAAAAATGCAATTTACAAAAATTACGCCAATATGCGAGTTTTACTGCAAGAAAATAACAAAAAAGGTCCAGTTAAGGTTAAAATGATGTTTGCGACCATGAGTTTTTGTGCAATTTTCAGTCCTAATGATGTACCCTACTTCCCCTAAAAAAGTTTATACGCTGGGTTTTGAATCACCCTGTACATAGGTGCCAAACTTCCCATTATTCAAGGAGAGACTTCATGCCAGAGTATTATTTTCAGTTTATTTAGCCGTAGAAAATATGTATGATATATTCCTCTTTAGAAATATAGGTGATAAATCTGATTTAAAAATTAGAACGGTTGACAGCTATATATACAGGTCTCACAGTATTCCTAAAATTAGTCTTGCATTTTATTATATTTCACCATTATAGTCAATAAAAAAAATTCTTCAATATTTTTCAACGACTTAATACTAAAATATTAGATTAAAAAAATAATGTGTAAAAACGGTGGTAACAATGTAATAAAATGATCTTAAAATTTTAGGAACGGGGCAAAACTTGCATATATATATATATATATATATATATATATATATATATATATGCCGGGTGTCCCATAAGTTTGCAGACATTTTAAAGTTCATAAAAATTGAAGAAATTGTTAGAATTGAACGCGAGTTGTGAATAATTTATTCTCGTGAAGGGGGATTTTTTTTTTGTAAAGATAAATTAATAGTTAAAATTTTCGTCGATAGAGGGCGTGTATGTAAGAAAATCACATATTTCCATGAAAACTATATTTATTTGTATGCAAATGTTTACAGGGATATAAATCCTATTTTATATCCTCGCCATACTATGAATTACAGTTTGCAAACGCGTTACACCACCACTAACTTCAGCCTTCTGTCGGCTGTTCTTACCTGAGGGAAAACATCATAGCCAACTACGGTTTATCTATCAACCAAGTGATCTTCGCAATTAAAACTTAATGTACAGTCGGTAACAAAAGTGTCCGAATACTAGCAAAAATTCCTATGTAAGATAGGTACACTTCATAGGTTTTGTTAAATAAATCCTTGTCGAATCCTGTTCTTAGTCAGTGTAAGAATATGATTCGATAAGAATTTATTTAACAAAACAGTATTAAGCGGACTTTTTTTACATAGGAATTTTTGCTAGTGTTCGGACACTTTTGTTATCGACTGTATGCGCATTTAGGAGGCAAAATATGCAGGAAGGTGCGTATGGTAAAACCGTAAAATGGTATAATGGTAATAATGGTAAAACCGTACAATTTATAGAACTCTAATTTGCACATTTTTCGTTATGTATCTGTGCAGCGCCCTCTATCGACAAAAAATTTAACTACTTTTTTTTTCATTACCAACCCCCCCTCCCCCCCCCCCAAAAAAGCAAATAAATAAAATAAAATAAATAAATAAATAAACTAGCTGGAACCCGTCGAATTCGACGATCACTTTATTGACCGTAATGTTTCAAAAACCGTCGCATCATTATTTAAATGTATTTCATGTTAAAATATCTAATATAATTTACGACATTTCACTTAAAAAAAGAAAGTCGGAAAAATGCTTATAAATCGAAATACTATGTATGACATCACTTTCTACAAAGTACTCTCAATGTTACGTCAAACTGATTTCAAATAAACAGATGCTATCTTTTATTTTCTATTTCGTTTAATACTGAGACTATATGTTAGCTGACCCGTCCGGCGTTGCCCGGGCCCATGATACCTTAAATGAACCTTAAATTTGTATTATTTTATACCTTTAACTCGATTTTGTTTGAATTTCTGTTCTTAAATGAAAGCATCACGAAAAAAATAATCATCTGTAACAAAACAATTACCTCGATCCGAACGAAACTCTGCCTTGTGACCTCGGTGCTTGCAGCAGCGCATACACGGCGCTAACAACATAAAAAAATTCCCAAAAATTAACCGGGAACTGAACGAACCAGCCCGGCAATGCCTGGGCCCGTGATAATAACCTTAAATGAACCTTTAAATTTGTTATATTTTATATCTTTAACTCGAATTTGTTTGAAATTCTATTTTTAAATAAAAGCATTGCGAAAAAAAAAATAAACAGCTGTAACAAAAAATAATTATCTCGAACCGAACGAAACTCTGCCTTGTGACCCCGGTGCCTGCAGCAGTGCATACGCGGGCCGCTAACAACATGAAAAAAAATTCCCAAAAATTAACCTAGAACCGAACGAACCCGCCCGGCAATGCCCGGGCCCTTGATAATAACCTTAAATGAGCCTTAAATTTGTATGGTTTTATATCTTTAACTCGATTTTCTTTGAATTTATATTTTTAAATGAAAACATCACAAAATAAATAATCATCTGTAACAAAAAAAAATTACCTCAAACAGAACGGAACTCGGGTTCGTGACCCAGTGCCTGCGGCACGTATATGCAGGCCGCTAATAACATGGAAAAATTCTCAAAAATAACCTTGAACCGAACAAACCTCTGACTCGTGTTACCGCTGCCCGTGGCAGTGGCACCGTATAGCAGGCATGCTACGCACGCGCTGCAAAATCCACTTTCCTCCACCAGGGAGCGCAGTATGTTGTACACGAACATCATCAATCGCCTTGAATTTCCAAGACCTTTCAAATAAGATGTCACATGGTGGTGTCAACTGCAAAATCCTTTAGTTACACTTTCCACCGCCAGGGGGCGCAGGGTATTCTATACATAAACACCAACGGTCAGGAAATATCAAGACCTTTAAAATAAGTTGTAACATGATAGGGTCCACTGCAAAATCACCTAGTTCCATTTTTAACCACCAGGGAGCGCACTATATTGTATACAAACATCCCCAATCAACATGAAATTTCAAGACCTCTATCAACAATCGCCTTGAATTTCCAAGACCTTTCAAATAAAGTGCCACATGGTGGTGTCAACTGCAAAATCCTTTAGTTTCACTTTCCACCACCAGAGGGCACAGTGTGTTCTGTACGAAGATCACCAACCGTCAGGAAACACCAAGACCTTTAAAATAAGGTGCAACATGATATAGTCTACAGCAAAATCACTTAGTTCCATTTTTCACCACCAGGGGTCGCACTATGCTGTATACAAACATCCCCAATCGACATGAAATTTCAAGACCTTTAAAATGAGGTGCTACAGGTGTGGGTCTAGAACGGATTTCCCTCTCAAACTAATTTCCCCCCTTTCCCCTCCCTTCCAAATCTACTTTCCCCCTTTTTCCCCCCTTTAAAATCGAAAATTCCAAATTCGCAGATATTGATTTTTTAGTATTCGACTCTAGTCCCCATATGTACAATTTCTTCACCGTGAAGTAATTTGAAGCTCAGTTAAGCTCGTAAACGTGTTTTTAACCCAAACGGGTGGGAAGAAACGTTTTCCCACCCGTTTCCGCCGGGGCAGAAACTTTTTTCCCCCGGGTGGGAAAGCGTTCGACTTTTTTTTTTTTTTTTTTTCTTCTCATAGCACATCTACAGACCAAGACCTTTCTTTAGACACCTCAACCAAATTTTTACACCGAGTAGTTCTCTCAGTATAGTAAAGACAGGAAAAAACATGTTTCAAATTAATATATAGATAAATCTTTCCTCAAATGAACAACTTTTTTGCAAAAAGCGTTCAATTCTACTATTTCCTTTAACTTTTATGAACTTTTTAAATGTCTACAGACTTATTGGACAGCCGGTATATCAATCAGGAATTGTTGTATAATATTATAAATTTTGAATAGAATTAAAAAATTTTACAGCTATCTTTTACTTAAATTAAATTGATATACTAAATTAACACTTATAATTTAAATTGCTTAAAAACATTTAAGTAGTATTTACTTAGCGATTTTATATGGGGGGAAAAATAAAGAAAGAAAGAACTTGCATAAATTAAAAAAGAAAATTCTTACATTTGTGAGTAAGTAAAAACGGCAGCCTTTTGAATGAAATAATTAAAGAGTAGCAATGCTTTACACTCTTAATAAAATTAAAACTATTTTTGCAGAATTCTTTTGTTTTCGGATTATTTTATTAAAACGTTTTTGTTACATTATACAAACATCTTATGGAAATAAATTCCTTTGCTTTTTTTTCTCCATCTTTTGATAGAATACTGAAATCTAGAGCATCAAACTCATATCAATAAACAGATGTTGAAGAATTTTGGTATTTAATTCGACTTAATACTACATAAATTAGTTTCATTATCGTAATTTGAAAAATATCAATTTCTGCACTCTTCTAATTCTATACTGTTGTTTTAAATGGTTTAAATATTAGTTTGCATACATGAAAAGAGGAAATTCTTATTAAACTTTTCATCTACAATTACAATTTCAATTAGAAATTTTTACTTAATTAATTCCATCAAAACTTTTAAAAGAAAATGCAAATAAATCTCCATTAAATTCAATACAACTTCTTAAATTAAAAATATGATTTAGAATATCAGATTACGAAATAAAACAACGATAATGCTTTTAAAAATAATTATCTCTTCATTCAATTTCACAGCAAAAGATTCAAAGAATCTATATAATAAGAGCGTTTCAGAAAAGCTAATAAGATTACAGACATAATAATCTAGATTAATTGCTTTGATTCTTTATAAAATGAATAAGGTTCAACATAAACAGTAAGAGAATATCGCTGTTTTAAATGACAGTGCGTTTTATAGGAATTTAAATTTTCACCACATAAAATATATAAGTTTTGAAAGATATTAAATAATTATTTAAAAAATAAATTTTGTTTTTATTATAATGTTCTTATTTACTTAAAATAGAAATTGTGATATCAGTTTCGAAATACTATACGTATTTGATATACATTTCACTAAATTTACTTTAATTTTTAACGTAATTTTTGTTCTGTATGTGTTCATACACAGGTTTTTACTTGATGCGTATTAGTAAATTAAGCATTAAATACTTAATTACTTAATATATACATATTTGCACTGTTGTTTTACCGTGTATATAAATAAGTCAATCAAATATATTAATATTATTTTACTTTATTTTGTTAAATTACAAATGAATGTAATATATATATATACACCCCGCGACAAAAAGATAGGTACAAAGGGTTTTTTCTTTGATTTTTCATAAAATACATTATCTAAATTGTGCTTATCATTTATTATTATCATAAAATAACACTGTTCCCGGACTAATTTTTGTTTTAAGACTAATTTAGAAAAATTTTAAGACTAAATTTTTTCTAATTTAAGACTACACACCGCGACGAAAAAATAGGGACAGAGGTTTTTTTTTTTTTTTTTTTTTTTTGAATATGATTATTTTGAATATGAATATTTTGAATATGATTCAAATATTTCATATGTTTTTGATATGATAATATTTTGTTATGATAATAAATGATCAGCATAATCTAGATAATGTTATTTTATGAAAAATTTAAAAAAAAACCTTTGTTCCTATCTTTTTGTTGCGGAGTGTAGTCTTAAACTAGAAGCATTTTAGTCTTAAAACTTTTATAAATTAGTCTTAAAACAAAAATTAGTCCGGGAATAGTGTTATTTTATTATAATAATAAATGATAAGCACATTTTGGATAATGTTATTTTATGAAAAATCAAAGCAAAAATCCTTTGGACCTATCTTTTTGTCGCGGGGTGTACATGGTGATTCTTTGGTTACAGTACAAACTTGGAAGGGAAGTAAAAAACATCACAAGGATGTATTTTTTGTGCTAAAATTAGCAAAATTAACGAAAGGTTTCTTTTTTTTTTTTTTTTTTTTTTTTATGAATACGATAGGTGAATATGTACGCTATGGAAAACTGCAATTATAAACAGGGAAACGTAAATACATTTCAAAATACATTTAATTTTCTAAAAACTGTTACAACCAGCCTCACGCTCCCCTACTTGTAACAACTACAATTTTGCATAAAAAAACAGGAGAAGTGGGGAGACAAAAATGCAGAAATAATAATAATAGTAATAAAAGTGCTCAATTACGTGTGAATAAAGAAAAAGTACAACTAATATTGGTGTAAACATGCACGAAGAATAACCAAAGTAAAGATATCAGAGGGATAAGTGTTGGACTCGTGATTCTGAAATCGTCATTCGAGAGCCTGTTGCTTCCCGTCTATTATGTGGTGGAAGCGCAGAAGGAAGGTGGTGCTTGCCGGCATATTACTTTTTTTTTTTTAATCAAATTTCTCAATGAAAATTCTATATGTCTTTTGCTTTTATTGACTCGTGTTTTATTTACATTGATTTTTGTTTTCTTCTCTATGTACCATATAAGAAGAAAGTATTGGATTCAGAAAAATTTTCGAACTCCAATTTTGGCTGGATTTACACGTTTTAGAATGTCTTGAATACAATTTCACTGTTTTTAGAAAATGTCTGTCTGTGTGTGTATCGCGAATTTTGTGGACTTTGTAATTCACTAACCAATGAACGAAATTCAACCAAACTTGGTATTTAGTTGGACTCTGACCTAAACTTGCGCTGATTAAATTTGGGAATCAATTGCTCAACAAGTGCGCTGTTATCACATTTTTTTTTTTTTCTAAATTTTTAATACTGTAGTATAAGACAAAATTTTGTATAAATTCAGATAACGATACTTATTTTTAACTCACGATTGTAAAATTAATATGAATTATTGATAATAGTAATAGTAAAGAGGGGGGGGGGGGATGTATACATGTAAGAGCATTGCTGGCAGCACCCCCACTGGGGGAGAAAGTAACACCAAGGGGTGCAAAATTTCAGTGAGGGTATCTTTCGAAAGAACTCGTCAATGCCTTTAAAACGAAGGGTTGATTGATAGGTCTATGATAATTTAAAACATAGTTATCGATAATGTTCATTTTACGTTTAATTTTCCATTATTTCTGTTTAATAATCTTACGAATACAAGTTTTAATATATTTTTGTACTATATTTTAAGTTGAAGTATTTCGTTTTCGAAAATAAGTAATAATTCATTTAAGCAACTCAGAACTTTAAAATAGAGAATATTGATTTTGCTTAAATTATAAGCACATTTTTTATTTAATTTTTTTTTTTTTTAAAGAATAATGCTTTTATTACTTTCTTTCTTCAGACTTTCATCTTAAAGTCAGTTGAAATATTAAAGTAATATTGAAATTTTAGCCATTCACTACCTCAAAGTTGTTGCCAAAAATATTGCAAAAACATTTTATTAATTTCCGCTGGCATTTCTGAGTTATTGCCTTTTCCAGAATATGACAGCATATAATGAAATTTTCATTTGCTTTAATATTGTATTTCTTTTGTTCTACAAAAGTTTCGTTGTATTAAATATGTACAGTGATGAACCATATTCTATGCAACATTTTTGCTAAATAATTATTAAGAACTAGTATTTTGTAACCATAGCAAAACTTTCTTCATTATTTCCCTATACAAATTCACACAGTACAAATAATTTATTAAAAGTATTATTTATTGAAATTGTTTTCCATGCTTTCATCATGACTTTCATCAGATGCTTTTTTTTTTTTTTTTTTCAGAGAAGTAAATG
Organism: Salticus scenicus; assembly: GCA_963930645.1. Lineage (NCBI taxonomy): Eukaryota > Metazoa > Arthropoda > Arachnida > Araneae > Salticidae > Salticus > Salticus scenicus. The sequence continues at coordinate 138,704,620 of OZ005662.1, read as the reverse complement.
TTCAAAGAAAGTTGAATTAATGTTTTACTAAGAAAATTTTAAAAATGTCTCTTTTTTTTTTTTTTTTTTTTTTTTTTTTTTTAATTTATTAAAGAAAACGATACCTTTTTCTTAATTTACCCAAAATCAATGGTTAAACCAATCTTTCTAAAGGTATTGACGAATCCTTTTCAAAGAACCAATATATAACTACGATAAAATAAGAAAAATTTACTTTAAAAAAGAAAGTGGTATGTCATAAAGACGGGCTAAAAATGCTCCGAAATAAATAAAAATGTTGGCATCTCTGTCTTAAGTCTTCAAAATACTTTCCTAGTCCATTATTAGTGTTATAAATATTTCATTTTAACTTCATAATAATTCGATAAAAATAATTCGCACTGTCATAGCAGCCAACAATAATAATTTTTAAATCAGATTTATTCACAAGTATTTTTAAAAAGGAATCTGCCACATGTATTTTCGACGAATAGTACATAAAATTAAATAAACTGAAAATACTTATAAAAACTTTCCGTTGTGAAGTCTAGGTTAATCAATCAGATAACACTATACGTCACTATCATATAGTTTGGAACAAAATTTAATCATAACTGGACCATGTTAGAGAAATATTAGAGTAGAACTTGGATAATCCGAAGTTGAAGAGACCAGAGAAAAATTCGAAATAGCCAAAAATTCGAATTACATATACTATTTGTCAAAAAGAAGAGATAAATTAATAAAATTAAAACTCTACGATCAAAGCTTTAACACATAAACTTTATATATAAGAATTCTGCGAGCTTAATTATTTAACACTTAAAAAAAAAAAAAAAAGTCAGATATTTGTTATTGCTTCTTTTAGTACCATCTTTGTGCCACAGCATATGACTTCAACCTATCAATTGATGCAAAAATAGAATCTTCTACATAGACATGGCTTTCATTTAAAAAGAAAAAGTCTTAAAGTTCATGTATATGGACCATATCTTCTGATGCACTTGGTAGGGGCTTCTCTTGCATTTCCTTATCCTTCTTTTTAAAAGACTGTTAAAAAAAAAAAAAAAAAAAAAAATCGAGTTATCCAAAATAGAATTCGAATTATCCATGATTTTTAACATTATTTTAATACAAAATTCAAGGGACCGAGTAAAGAATTCGAATTATCCAGAATTTCGAATTAAACAAGTTCGAATTATCCAAGTTTCACTGTATATGGATATTTTAATTTCAATTTCTGGATTGAAACATACTTGTATACTAAAAATGAGTGGGGAAATATTATTATGTTCTAGCAGGTTGACGAGCACATGCATTTTGTTTTTCCTGACTTCCACCTTTTTAGTCATGCAATAGTTTTCTGTATTGTGTCTCCACGATTAATTAAGGAAGGAATTATTGCATGAATTAAGTGTTAGAAGAATCAGGAACTAGTATGTTGTGGCCACCACAAGACTTTCTTCTATATTTTCCTATACATATTCAATCAGTAACAATATTTAAAAAAAAAAAAAAAGAAAAGAAAAGAAAAAAAAAAATACGATTTTTTTTTCTAAGTTTTTTTTTTTTTTTTTTTTTTTTTTTTGTAAAAATTAATACATATTCAATCACTAACAATATTTAAAAAAAAAAAAATGCGAATTTTTTTTCTAAGTTTTTTTTTTTTTTTTTTTTTTTTTTTAAAGGAAAAAAATCGATAACTTTGTTTTAAATTATCACAGATTTATAGTTCAACCATTCGTTTTGAAGGTATTGACGAGATCTTTCGAATGATACCCATCTTCAAAATTTACCCCCTTAGGGGGGGAAGCGATGCCCCCCCATGCACAAAATTTTTTTCCTAGTTACGTACTACTATTATCAATAATTCATATTAATTTTACAATCACAAGTGTAAAATAACTCTTATTATGCACATTTATACGAATTTTTGTCCTATTCTGCCATGTTAAAAATTTAGATAAAATGCTATCACAGTGCCTCCTGTTGAGCTATTGATCCCCAAATATAATCAGCACCAGTTTATGTCGGGGACCAACTAAATACCAAGTTTGGTAAAATTTCGTTTAAAAAAAAAAAAAAAACGATTTTTTTTCTAAGTTTTTTTTTTTTTTTTTTTTTTTTTTTGTTAAAAGTAAACAAAATCGATAACTTTGTTTTAAATTATCACAGATTTATGGTTCAACCATTCGTTTTAAAGGTATTGACGAGATCTTTCGAATGATACCCATCTTCAAAATTTAACTCCCCCCCCCCCATGTTTAATTTTTTTTTCCTAGTTAACTACTACTATTATCAATAATTTATATTAACTTTACAATCACAAGTTTAAAATAACTCTCATTATGCCCATTTATACAGAATTTTGTCCTATGCTGCCATGTTAAAAATTTGCATAAAATGCGATCACAGCGCCACCTGTTGAGCTATTGATCCCCAAATCTAATGGGCACCAGTTCATGTCAGGGTGCAACTAAATACCAAGTTTGGTTAAATTTCATTCATTGTTTCGTGAGATACAGCGTCCACAAAAAAATGATACAGACAGACAGACACACAGACAGACATTTTTTAAAAACTATCAATTCGTGTTCAGGACATCCCAAAACGGAGGTCGAAAATTTTCGCGAATCCAATACTTTCTCTATATTACATATAGAAGAAAGTAAGAAAAGCATGTTGCTTGGAAACATGTTTAAATACAGAAATCAGAAAGTTAACTTGTATGATAAAATTTGTTATAAAATAATTTGATATCATTGAAATTGTGCATACATCTTCAAGATAGAATTAACTAGCGCTTGAACGAAAAGTAAAATAAAATGAAATGAAATGAGTGAAATGGAATGGAATTTGTATTTTGAATTTTTGGCAGAATTTTATGCAAAAATAGTACAATTTTCGGTACATTTTACTCAACTTACAGCCTCGTAAAATTTGTTGTATTCGAAAAAAACTATAATTCTTTCGTTGAAGAACTAACCAATTCTATTTTGAAGAAGGGTACAAAATACTAGGCGAGTCGTATTGATCCTGGACGATATATTTAACGCCCCACCCCATCCGTTCCCGCTGTTCAATGTCTTTTTCTAGTCAATTTTGTCCTTTTATTACTTCCGGTGTGAACCGTTTTTTTTTTTTTTAAACACACTTGACATTGTGAGTTTTTTTGTTGTTCTTCCCATGCTATTTCTATGGGGTTTTTAGCATTTTCCCCTCTTTTTCTACATTCTAAAGTGCAGTGGTTCCACCGCCACTTTAAGAATGTAGAAAAAGAGGGGGGGAAAAGCTAAAAACCCATAGAAATAGCATGGAACGAAAACCAAAAAAACTCACAATGTCAAGTGTGTTAAAAAAAAAAAAAAAAAAAAAAAAAAAACAAGGCTCGCACCGGAAGTAATAAAAGGACAAAATTGACTAGAAAAAGATATTGAACAGCGGAAACGGGCGGGATGGGGCGTTAAGTATATCGTCCAGGGTTTATACGACTCGCCTAGTCGCTTTTCTGAAATGTTTTTAAAAACCAGGACCCACCAGCTGAATTTTCAAACATTTTTAATCATAATTTTATAAAATATTACTTTCATATGCTGCTTTTTTATATGCTGAAAATATGAATAAAAAATGTATATATATTGTATTGGGGGAAAAAAAAGTAGAGAAAATACTTTTTTTTTTTTTTAAGGTTTCAAAACCTATGTAACCCTTTAAGGTATCCACACACTTTCAATTGTGATTTTTTGAAATAAATCAAACTTTAATATTAATTGCATTTGTTTTAATAATAAATGATATAAAACACCAAAAAAATATTTTTTTTTTTTAAGTTTCTCTTAAAACAAAAAATTGAAAAAGTAGAAAAAAAAATATTAAAAATATGTAAAAATTATCTATTACGCAAAACACAAAAACTCAAAAACAAACCAATTTATCAATATTTTGTAAATTAAATACTGAAATTAATAATATTTTTTAGAGAATAGACTATACATGTAATAATATTCCATTAATTTAGGAAGTTACAGCTGTTTGAATATTTATGTATGGAAAAATTAGCAAACTATTATGTTAAATCAAACTTTATCATAACACAAATTAAAAAATAATTAATATATAATCTCGTGTGTAGTCCATTCTCTTTATAAACACTTAAAAATTATTCCTTTACAATTTCAGGACATTTCATGCATTAGTTTTTGTTGTATAGCGTTTTGCGGAAAGGGAAACGACAAAAATATTCATTTTAAGAAAAAGTAAAAAACAACTTCCAAGTGATTTTTTTATATATATATATAAAACCTACTTTATAAACATTAATGAAATTTTTATATTTCAATTTAATATTTTTTGGCGTTTTATATCATTTCTTATTAAAACAAATGCGATTAATATCAAAATTTCATTTATTTCAAAAAATCACCTCTGAAGGTGTGTGGATATCTTATTTATTTATTTATTTTATTTTATTTATTTTATTTTATTTATTTATTTTATTTTTATTTTATTTTTATTTTTTTATTTTTTTTATTTTTTATGAATATAGAAGCAATATTCAAGTGGAGGTTGAGACGGGATGGTAGCTCATATTACACAAGAATATATGCCGAACAGAACAATTTCTAAAACTAGCCATGCAAAAAAAAAGTAATATGAGCGCCTCACCATAATATTTTAAAATAAAAACTATCCACCATATGAAAAGAAATATGTAAAATTCCATCATATGTAGATTATAATTTGGCATTACGTATATAAAATAGTGGTTAAATAAATTAAAGTAATAATCACTTTAGGATTAATTATATTAATTTACTTAATGTCTTTGGAATTTCTTTTTAAATTAAACATTCTGAAAAAAAAAATTATATATATATATATATAAGTAAATTATTAAATATTACAGTTAGTATTTTAAAAATTTACGCTAGGAAGAAAAATCATAATAATTTTCATCAAATAGGTTGGTTTATTTTAAATTTTGATTTTGAAAATTTCGCAATTTCAAAGCATATAAAAATCTTTAAAAACCTGTATTCTCTTTTATACCTAAATGTTTATTCTAAGAGTTTCTTTCGAAATAATTTCATTTGTTTATTTACATATTTATATTTAAAGATGTAGTAAATTTCAAACTGTGTCAGCATTTATTTTTCTCTAATGTTTTCGAATAATCGTTAATTTATTGCTTATTTCGTGAGGAATTTTCAAAGATGCATATTCAGCTAATGTGTCATTTAACTACGTAAATTTTCACATTTCAGCGGTTTTGTACTGCTGAATATGTATTTTCTAACAACACAAACACAAATATTATTTTAAAAGATAAAATTCTCAATATAAAAATTAAATGCTGAATCATCATCAAGGATGGTTATAAGCATTCGACTGCTCTGTATTTTCTAATGCCTTTTTTAAATTAAAATCACTTTCGATTGTTTCTTTTCTTCAAAAAACGCACATAAAAATTTTTAAATGCATTTATAAATATTTAAATTACCCATTCAATGTACACTGGTACTCAAAATTAAGGGAACAAATTGCTTTCCCATTTTATTCTTTTGTGCATAACATTTAAACAAATAAACATATGAATAAAAAATTTCGGTGGCAAGTTTGTTATGTTAAAACTCGAATAAACTACAACGTCAGAAACGCCAAAGAAAAATATTGGAAATGCATACAGCTGTTTCGGTAGCCTATAGCGTACCGTCTTCAGTGCAAAAAGGATTCTGAATCAGGAGAGGTGCTCGTATACATAGGAAAGGGGCCGGATTTAGTTCAACCAATAGGATTACGGAATAGGATTGGCTATAGGATTGGTTATAGGATTGGTTGAACTAAATCCGGCCCCTTTCCTATATATACGAGCACCTCTCCTGACTCAGAATCCTTTTTGCACTGAAGACGGTACGCTATAGGCTACCGAAACAGCTGTATGCATTTCCAATATTTTTCTTTGGCGTTTCTGACGTAGTAGTTTATTCGGGGTTTAATATTCCAACGCCAAGTCTCCTGTTATTATAAGTTTGTTATGATATCATTAATAGAATTTTATATAACTTACGTATAAGTAATTTTTTTAAACTAATAATTATCCAATTTTTCTCAAAAGTAAACGTTTGAAAAAAATGGAAAGTTCCAACAATTTTAGAAAAGAAAAGTTTATGAAAAGTTCTGTTAAGGATGCATTATTGATAGGTGAAAACGAACATGCCTTCAAATGTTAAACTAAATCCCGCCTTTCTTTATGTATTCTTTTTTTTTTTAATAGACTTAAAAAAAAAAAAAAAAAAAAAAAACTTACAAATTTGTGAATTATAAGCATCACCAGAATAATAAAAATGTCGATAAAGAATTTCATAATTAACGTCTTAATATAATTTTCATGTTTGTATGTATATTTTTAAAAAAAAGCATTCACATGCAAAAAAAAAAGAAAAAAAGAAAGAAAAAGAAAAGGAAGGAAAGAAAGAAAGAAACAAAAAATTTAACAAAGGAAGAAAAATTCGGTTTCAATCAAACATGTGTAAGTGCATTTACACTTATGTGTAATGCATCCTTATGATCATTTTTCATTAACTTTTTTTTTTCTAAAATAGTTAAGATTTTTGATGTATTCTAAAGCTTATTTCTGAGAAAATTGAATAATTATTAGTTTAAAAATTATTGTTTATGCTAAACTTATACAAAATTTAATTAATGGTATGATAACGAACATATGCCATCCAAATTTTATGTTTCTATGTTCATTTGTTTCAAAATTATGGGCAAAAGAAGAAAAGGAGAAAACAGGTTATTGCTTTTGTTTTGAACACCAGTGTACATGAAGAATCATTTATTCAACATACATATATAAGCTTTATTAAATTTACCTATATGCTGAAAAGTTATAAAGCCACAACTTCCTCGGGAAAAAAAAAAAAAAAAAAAAAGGCCCTCATAATATTAATTTTAAAAATACATATATTTGAAATTTAAATGTTTGTATCTGTACTGATAAGTATAAAGGATTTAAGTCCAAAAATGTCGATTTTGAGTTAAGTACATAGTCAGACTTTGAAAAACATTCTCTATCGATTGGTATAAAGGATTTAAATCCATGTCATTTAGTCTTTAAGAAAATCAATTGGTAAAAAAAGATTAAAGTCAGAAATTTAGCATTAATCTTTGGTATAAAATATTTAATTCGATTTTTTCCCTTTATTAAATGAAGGTTGACAATCACTGAATGGTATAAAGCGTAAAAACCAACATAATCCCTTTTCCCTAGTCGATTCTTCTGATTAGTTTTTAACTAGTTTAACTTTATTTTTCGTCTCCTGAAAAATCAAGAATATGGACTTAAATCCTTTATACTTATCAGTACAGATATATACAGGGTGATCAGTTTAAAAGAGTACCTGTTGGTTTTTCTTATTACCCTTAAATCTGACGGATGTGTCATCTATTTTAACACTGAAGTATAATTATTGTTTGAACCTTGTTTAAGTGTGGGAGACAATTTCCAACACTGTTGAACTGTTACACCTTTATTTGTGAGGTAAAACAGAAATGGAGACGCACAGTGTTACTTAATCCTGTGATAATATTACTTTCGAAAAAAAATAATTTAATTCAATTTTTTTTACATTATCATTCCTTACAGAAAATGTTGAAAATGTTCGCCACTATTTTGAATGCAAAAATGGACACGTTGAACCAAGTTTTTTGACACACTTCGCAGCATTGTTGGTGTTATTGACGAGATTTCTCCAGTTATGATCTGTTTGAATTCATCGATGTTTTTGCTTGACTTCTCTGGAAAACCCTATGAAATGATAATGTAAAAATGACAATGATATTATAACTGTAATGTAGGAATGATAATGTAAAAAAAATTAAATAAATTTTGTTTTTCATAAATAAAATTATCACAGGATTAAATAACATTGTGCGTCTCCACTTCTTTTTTACCTCACAAATAAAGTTGTAACAGTCCAGCAGTGTAGGAAATTATCTCTTACACTTAAACAAAGGTTACAAAAATTATACTTCAATGTCAGAATAGTTGCCACATCTGTCATATTTAAGGGTAATAAGAAAAACCAACGGGTACTCTTTTAAATTCATCACCCTGTATATATATGTGTGTGTGTGTGTGTGTTTATTTATTTATCTTTTTTTCCCCACTTTCATTTTAAGTCTTTTCATCTTTCCTAACCATTTCATTTAATTTCAAATCTTTTATTATTTTGTATTAGAAATTTACTCACAACAAATAATCGAAATTAACAGATGATGAATATATACTGTTAAACATTTCAACAGAAAACTCTGTGTAATCTGTTATCTTAAGTCTTACGTAAAATTACAGAGAAAAATAAACGGAGATGTTAAAAAATTTATTTTATACATTCATTTTAATAACTAATATTAATTTAATTAATTATTGGTGAGAATATATTTTGGACGTGGAATGCTTTTTCTAAAGTAGAAATAATCATTTTTTAATTTTAACTAAATAATTAAATAATAAAATTAGATAAACATACAGAATAAAGATTGAGAATTTCGATTATTCACTTTTACCTAAGAGTTACTGTAAATTTACAGACACTCTGGATAAATATTTACATTAAATTTACATAAATTTTTAACAGTGTCCGCTGCCTCTAAAGGTTAAGATACAACCTGTGTTCTCCTTTTCTTCTCTTGTGCGCAATTTTGAAATGAATGGACGCATTATAATAAAATTCGGATGAGATATTCTTTATCAAATCATTAATCAAATTTTATATAACATAAGATATAATTAAAAACTGATGGAACTTTTCAATTTTTCTCAAAAGTAAACATTAGAAGAAATGAAAAATTTAAATGATTTTAGCGAAGAAAACTTAATAAGAAAGTCTGTCAAAGGTGCATTGCAGATATGTAAAGATGCACATGAATTCAAATATGTGATTAAATACAGATTTTTCTTCCTGTATTCATTTTTCTGATTTTTCTTTTTTCTCCTTTTTTTTCGAATGTGAATAACTTTTAAAAAATTTACATACGATCATGAAAATTGGAGGGAATGTTCATTTTAAAATTATTTATTGATATTTTTATTATTTTGATGATGCTCAAAGTTTACAAATAGATAATTATATTTTTCCAAAAAGTTTTTAATGGAAGAAAAAAGTAAAGTGAATACAGAAAGAAAAATCCGATTTTAACTTAATCTTACATGTGTAGCATGTGTACTTGAACTTATCAGTAGTGAACCTTAAGCACCCTTTTTCATTTAGCTTTATTTTCTAAAATCGTTAATAATTTTTTTTTTCCACTGCCCCAGAATTAGTTATTTTTTTATGAACATTTGTGATGTCTGCAAATTATAAATAATTATTTTACTCTCATATATTGAGCAATTGCAATGAAAAATTTACATTGTGAACTACAGGTTCACAGCTACCTTAGCTGCCAAGTTTTTTAATTTATTCTGGAATAATGTTAGTCCCGCCCCTTTCCCACCGTAATCTTTTTAGAGTAATTTTTTACATATTTAATCGTAATTATATATTGAAAAAAAAAATTCTACAAAGATTGCTGTGTGGAAAAGGGCGGGGCGCACAGCATTCCGGAATAAATTAAAAAATCTTGGCAGCTATGCAGCTACATACATAGTTTTGATATGACAATCGGTTCCTAAAAGAAACGAAATTTTATTTTGAGACACAAATTCAAACGTATTTTAAAATTACAAACTACACATAGAAAATGAAGTTATAGATAGCAATTTTAAAAACAAACGGTGCAAAAATACCATTTTTGTATTTTCTTAGTGTTGTGTACATAAAAGAAACCATTTCAAATGTTTCTGGGTTTAATATGAATAGTTGAGGAGCAATTATATCTAGTGGACCAGCAAATGTTTATAGCTTACTAGTTTCCAAAATATTATCTCTTTTGGGCTATTGCCAAGTTTTGTTTTCCGCCTTGTGAAGAAACTTATATACATACCCTGTTCCAGTTTCATTCTCTCATAGAACTTTACGAACGTAATAATACTTAACAACACAGATTGCGTAATATTTTGTCATCACACTGAACTTGATTTAATATTATTATTTAAGTTTATCTAAAATTTATTCCTTTAAATCAAATTTTAAGTACGGTTGAGGTCCATAACGAATTCCAATGTCTTTATCAAGTTCGTGAATATAGCATCATGTGAAATAAAATTTTAACCGAAATAGGACAACTCCACCAAAAGCTTTACCCCCATCAACGTCGCCAAATTTACGGACTTTTTTATTCAATTATCACCAATAATTTCGATGAGTGTTATTCGATACATATAATCGACGATTAATCGATGTAGGCAACCATTACAATTAAAATTTAAAGGTGGATATTAAATTTAAAAAAAAAAAAAAAAAAAAAACCTAAATTTGATAATACTGTTTATCATTCATGTCATATCATGCCCGCCGTAAATTTCAGTTCTTAAAATAAACTTTTCAATTCCTTTGTATATAATAATGCCATAAATATATTTTAATAGTCCAGATAATTTGATGAATTATAATATTCAATTACTGGTTTTTAAATGTATCTATTATCTGTACTTAAAATATATTATATCATGAGAAACAAATCCTTTGTACATCATATAAAAAATCTTGTTTTGTTAAAACATTGTATTTCAAATGCTTTATAATTCTTACAAACATTTTCCTTCCTTTTTAAAGATTCCCGAATACGGGAACCATTTCTACTTTTGTTTAACTAAAAAGGATCATCGTTCTTAGAAGAGATTTATTACCCCGCTTTTCAAAGGAAAGTCGACGTAGGCTTTGAGCTGAAACAATGTTTATTTTTAAAGGAAATTTCCTTAGCTACTTGTTTGTATTTTCACAATAGATTGTTTCTTTCACATCAATTTTAAATCGCATCGTCCTGAAATAAACCTGCATTTTATCTGAATATTCCTCTTTTAAATGGAAATTTCAAAAAGTTTAAAATAGATTTTTATATCTATTCTTCAAATATTTCACTAAACTGGAACTCGATTTTTTAAATAGCAATGTATAATCTAATGAAATGTTTAAAGTTTTGTTGTATTTTTTATAGAATAAACGTATGTACAAGACGCTATCTAAAATCGTGAATACCTTTTATTTATTTATTTATTTATTTATTTTATTTTTTTTTCCATATGGCTTTATGGGAAATAAAGATTAATCCATCCAAAATGAACAACACAAGCAGAATAAAACAAGAGCCACAGGCAGAAAGAATAAAATTCAGGCACGGACAGTTCGCAAGAGGTTAAGAAGATGAGTCCTGGTTTCCCAGTCGAGTTGACACAGGTCGCCTCTCATTTGGGCATCAAGGTCTAGTCCGCTAGAGTAACCTCACCGCAGATTTAGCACGCTTTCGTGGGTAGGAACCCTATCCTGTGAAGATGTTCTGCAAGCCACTAGTGAGCGAGTTGCTCCCATATACTTTTATTTCATTAAATTTATTTCATAATTATTAAATATCTAATTAATAACAATTAACATAGCTGCCAAGTTTTTTAATTTAATCCGGAATGTTGTTAGTCCCGCCCCTTTTTCACACCGTAATCTTTTTAGAGTAATTTTCTTCATATTTAATCGTAATTATGTATTGAAGAAAATTTTTCTACAAAGATTACGGTGTGAAAAAAGGGCGGGGCTCACAGCATTCCGAAATAAATTAAAAAACTTGGCAGCTATGAATTAATATAATTAACTTTTAACAATCCTCTTAATATATCAGATTTATTTCAAAATTATTAAATTCTTAATTAGAAATTAAAATAAACAATCTTTAGTAATTTTAAGAAAGAATTCAGTAATGAATCCACTGATCTCCTTTTAGCATAATGTAATATATATATCTGTACTGATAAGTATAAAGTATTTAAGTCCAAAAATGTCGATTTTGAGTTAAGTACATAGTGAGACTCAGAAAAAAATTCTCTATCGATTGGTATAAAGGATTTAAATCCATGTCATTTAGTCTTTGAGAAAATTCATTGGTAAAAAAAAATTAAGATAGAAATTTAGCATTAATCTTTGTATAAAATATTTAATTCAATTTTTTCTCTCTATTAAACGAAGATTGACAATCCCTGAACGGTATAAAGAGTATAAATCAACCTAACCCCTTTTTTCGAATCAATTTTTCAGATTAGCTTTTAGTTAGTTTAATTTTATTTTTCGTCTCCTGAAAAATCAAGAATATGGACTTAAATCCTTTATACTTATCAGTACAGATATATGGGGGATCTTAAACACAATTTAATTTTATATTCCCTGAAAAGAATAATTTTTATTTCACTGCAATTCTCAATAAATCTATTTATATTTATAGCTGTAAAATTCCATTAAGTGATTTCCGTTATAATTTTTATTTTTTTGTTTAACTCCAAATACACATAAAGTAATTAATTTGAGGATTGAGATAATCTAAATGGCTCATTTTTCAGACATTATGTCGTTGTAATTTATAACGATCTGCACCTGCTCCTAACCGTAATTTTGGTGCAGATAAGTTATGCCAAGTTAGGGTTACATTTTTTTTCAACCATCTGTTCTGAATTTAAAAATTCACATTAAAATAACATTAAAACAAAGAAAAAAATTTTTGGCGCCGTTGGCTTCTGGATGTTGTGATGTTACTACAATCTGGCGGATTACAATAATTGGGTAATCTGTCATGATCGGGTAATCTGTCGTATTACAATAATTTGGGTAATCTGTCATGATCGCTGGGACACTTTGATTAATATCACCGTGCTATCAACATGTAAGGTATTCAGGAAATAAAAATCTCTCTATCCTCCACCACCTTTTTAACGAATTCATAATTTATGGATACGTTCTGGGTTGTCCTCTATTTATATGTTTTAATATCTCAATAAAAAAATATTCACGGCTTCCGAAATTATTGTTCTGGGTTGTCCTCTATTTATATGTTTTAATATCTCGATAAAAAGGTTCACGACTTTTGAAATTACTGGATTGAGATTTATTTTTAAAAATGACTTTTGTTTTGACTTAATTTTTAGAGGACTGTGACATATCAACGCCACACCACACTTGAGCAGTCTTAATTCTAAAGAACGCCAATGCTTCCTTTCTTGGTTTCTGACTCATTTTAGTCCAGTCTTTCTGCATGTTCTCACATGCTTTTCCTCTAGATTGATCGCAGAGAATATCTCTTTGGAGTTCAAGGACTTTCCCCTGGGCGAATTTTTTCAAAGTCTCAATGGGAACCGAAAAATCTCCTTGGGAAAGTTCGGTACTATGCTTTGCGAGGGCCATTAAAAAGTAATAAAATAAAATAATTTATACATTTAAAGAGCAAAAATGTTTTTTAACCCATGGGTGTACCATTTGACACATATGTAAAGCGTTAATCCCATGCTAAATCTCTTACACTTGTTGAGTTTTGAAGCTCAAATACGTAGTTTTCTCTCCGTACTACAGATGGGGCCGCGGTAGCCCAGTCGGTAGAGGGCCGACCTCGTAATTGGAAGATTGCGGGTTCGGTACTCGAGCCGGCCAAAGACCGCCGTGTACACTAATGGTGGCTGGTGCACGTAAAATCTGTCGTGGCAGCAATGTCCTCCATGTTCCCATCAAAAATTATACCTCTGGGGGTTACCGAAGCGGGAGAGCCATCCCTTCCGTGGAGGATCAAAATTGTGATGGCATGTCTCCGGACCACCTCTAGGGGTGTGTCCCAGACCGTCGCCAATTGCCCATCTGCGTAGCACTAGTGCGACGTAAAACCCAACCATCCATCCATCCGTACTACAGATGTGAGGTTAGATTCGCAACATTACTGGCCTGAATAGAAGGAAAAACAGCCAAATGTGAATTTCCAAATTGCAAGGATTACACCTACGTGGCATGTGAAAAAAGCAAAGTGAGCTTAATAAAGATAAAAATTGACTCAGAGGATTTTATAAAATGTACTATAAAGTTATTAACTGCGTTTCTGTGTGGGATGTTTGTCTAAACTCCGCAATCTGCGTTTAAATATGAAATAAATACGCGTCTTTGCATTTATGCAATCACTCTATATACTGCTCAAAACGATTAGAGGATATTGTGAGTTTGGTAGGGAACAATCATGTAATTGACAAAACGTTTAAAAAATTGAGAGAAAAGAGATGAAAAAGGAAAACTATAACGTTTACAAAGTTGGAAATATGCAAATTTCGTCTGTGACGTAGAAAACGTTGTAGATATCGAGTGAAAAGCGACCTGCAGCATTCTTTCTGTAGGAGGAGATTACTGACAGACGTTGAATGTTTCGAGGAGTTAATCTGATGTCTCAGTAAATTAACTGAATCGGCAGCCTACAACTCGTTTACAGAGGCGGATCAAACGCAATGCGTTGTAGCAGGAACATTAGGGGGAGTTTGCGAAAGTGTCATTTCCAGACTGTGGAATCGGTTTTTGGAAACTGGAAATGTTTGCCAAATATTAGTGCAAGGTCGTACGCCTGCCCCAACACAAAATAAAAAACTACGGTTGATACTAAAGACCAGAAGAAACCGCATTATGAATGTCCCTTCATTGTAATAGAATCTTTAGAAGGCTACTGGTACCAGAGTTTTAACTTAAACTGTTCGAAACCGACTCCATTCTGTAGCTTTGTAGTTCTGTTCGCCCTCCTTCCCTAGTTAACCCTGTGCCCTCCAGACCCAATTTTTTAAATTAATTTTTATCTTCTACAAATTGATTAAACACGTGTTTTGGAACTTTCAGATATTCTGACGCATTCTTAAGATACAGAGGTAGGATATGACTTTTCGTGGGCCATTTATAAGCCAAACTGACAACAAGCATTATGTGATGGTCACGATGCGCAAGCGCACGCTACCAAATATCCCAGGCACTAGGGAGCCCCTTCAGTCCTGCCAATAGCATCCCATCTTCTAATTTGAAAGTCTTCACCGTTACGATAGCAACTTATTCTGTCCAACAATTTCAAACCGCTGGGCCATCTATGGACTGCAAACAAGGATTACGAAGCTCCCATTCCCTCCGGAATAGTCCAAGAATTGGTCAATTTCGAAGTCGATAGCTTCAGGCCTCGGAAATTTCCAGATTTGGCAGCCAGAAACAAATTTTTTTCCGAAAAAGTTCGAGAAATTGGGCCCAGTTCCCAAAGGTATTTACCACACTAGCCATATTGCGCTGGTCGCGCCACTAGGAGGGTCCATCCTTTTTCATCTTTAGGAAAACTAGTGTTTTTCTGCCACTCAGCAGGCGTCATTGAGGGCATAGGATACGCTCCTGTTTCCCGAGCTGACAGATACTTTTGGGGACCTCAATTTACCCGTGAACAGGACAGAAGCATGTATCCAAGTTATGCACCACCAAAGGACTAAGACGCTACAACATATCGTACACGCTAGATAAGGAATTTGAGTCAACCACTGAGGTATGACCCCGAACGTGTGGAAGTAATCTTACAGTCAAAAATCAGTCAGTAAATAATGCTATATATATATATATATATGTATATATAAAATACTCTAAATAGAATGTAAAGTATTACTGGAAGTCTAAGAGAGACTCGTTTCATAAGAGACAACCTTGGTAATTTTTTTCTGCAATGCTTTCTTAGATTATTTTTTTTACTATTATTATTATTTCGCGGTTCAGAAACCTTAAATAAATACAAAATCAATAATTTATACAATGATAGATTTCTGTTTGATTTCTTCCTTAATTTCTCAAAAACAAATACATAAATAAAAAGAAAAACTTATGTTATAAATATACATATTGTTTTAGAATTTAAAAGAATGATTAAATTTATACTGTCCCTTGAACTTTTTCAATAAAAATAATTTTGAAGTATTTACTGTTCTACCGGATAAGAGTTTAGAGAAGTGAACTTTTTTAAACTTAAAAACATGATTTTAACCTTTTGATGCCATCTTGTTGTAAATTAAAGAAAAATTCTCGCAGTATATTTTTTACCCTGTGACAGTTATCAAATCTTCAAAGATCCATTACATGCACAAAATTGATTTTATCTTTCTTTTCTTTTCTTTTTTTTTTTTTTTTGAAATATAACAGTCTGAAAATTCTGTAAAATTTAAAAAACTTTTGAAAAAAAAATCAAGCAAATTTTTATTTAAAATTTATCTGTTTTTTTTTTTTTCCCATTAATAAAAATAATAAAAAATAAATAAACCAATAAAAAGCTATAAAGCATCTTCATTTTTTTTTTTTGTTGTTGTTTTTGTTTTTTACTGTCAAACGAATCTAAAGTGCACTTGCATAACTTCAAAAATAAATTTTGAGTGATTTTTAATAACCTGTTTTATTTTTGGACATTAAAAAATAAGTTTTTCATCTTTCTGAAATGAATAAATAATATAACATATCATAATCTTTCTTTTTTTTTCTGATAACTATTAACTGAATGCTAAAAGTTTAAGCACAACAAAATTTTCAAAGTACATTTTAATTATTCATTTCGATTTAGAAATTATATTTAATACAA
This sequence comes from Salticus scenicus, assembly GCA_963930645.1. Classification (NCBI taxonomy): domain Eukaryota; kingdom Metazoa; phylum Arthropoda; class Arachnida; order Araneae; family Salticidae; genus Salticus; species Salticus scenicus. Next base: position 138,688,108 of record OZ005662.1, on the reverse strand, counting down.
TTAGGCTGAATTTAAAAGAGGAACAAACAATGAGGCTTCAAAAGTTTAAGCTCTGTAATTAATTATTTTTCATACACTGATAAAAGAAAAAATAGTTTTGATCTTTTTCCATGAACCATAGAATGGTTTGGTGGCAGATCCGTACGTGACACTTCCTGGCCATGTTATAGTTTCCTAAGTAATTTTCCAGGTCGCGCACCCAGGTTTTGTCGTTCGGGATTTTCCGTGTTTTCCTGCGAAACTGACCCAAGTACGAGCTGGACCTCCTAAGAAAGATCTCCCGCTGAAAGCATTCCATCCAGGTTCAGGACCCTAGCGTGGTCAATCGACAATCGACCTTAATGACAAAACTACAAACTAATTTTATTTCAAGAATATAATCATTTAATTTTGGGTGGGTCTGTATGCTTTATGTAAATTGTATAACACTGTAGTGCACTTAAATAAACTACAATAATACAAACGTATGACATCATTTGAAATTCACTTGTTGTAAACCCCAATAAATCTGAATTCTTTAGTGCGGCGCCTCGCAAATGACTGGTAAAAACATTTTATACCATATTATATGTAAAATATGCTTATATGCCTATAAAAAATATATCTTTATTTTATTGTGTTTAGCGCAGTTAAAAGATCTTGAAACATACTAACAAAAAGTTTCTTCCTTAAACATAATGTATTTGAGTTCTTCTGGATGCACTTGTACATGAAATATTTGTTCGATTTCAATTGAAAGTGTCTCATCAATTCTCCATATGACATAGAATTAGAATACCGAATTTGGATTTCCGTCTGATATAGGTTTTAAAAATTATGTTGATAATAAATAAACACAGAGACCAGTCACAAAAAAATTTGGTTTCCTGATTCAGGCAAGCTCAAAACGTGTGAATATACAAAAACTTTATTTCGGAAAATCTAATCCCAAAACAATTTTCCTTCGTCATACATATTTTTAAGAGAAAATTGTGCAAAACAAGGGAGGGGCTGGCGCTGTCTTTCCCAATATTTCCCCACAAGCAAAATTTCCTCTAATTTAGCAACACTGGGTATAAACGTTTATGAAAACTTACCATGATTATACAGGATAGATATTATTTTATAAGAATAGTGGTAGCAATTAATTATTTTTCAGTCATGAAAATGTCTTACAAAATGGGTGGAGAGTACGACCCCTGGGTTGAATGAGTTGATATACGGGGTGTTTCATTTATAAGATATAGCTCAGAATTGCTTTCGTGTTGAATTCAAACCAAGCAATGTAATTGGGATAGCAGACTTTAACTGAAAATGGGTGCTTACCGTTACAGTAAGTTGAATTTGAGAGAATTCCCTATGCGTTTTATTGTTTTTAGGTCAAAATTATAGCCGATCAATCCAAAACTACAACCATTTCTGATTTAATCTATTATGACGTTGAGTCGGAGGTATGAGCTTGAGACATTGATTTACTGAGAGTTCTAATCTTCCCAACTTAAAATTTCTCTTACAGGAATCAGATGATGGTTAACACTTTCGCGACTGCTGACGTAGATTCACGTAATTTGAGAATCTGCAACTTCACCAGTGGGCCTTTCCTTCACAATATGGATGTTATGTCCTTTAGAATATACCCAATATTCATATTTGTACAATCAGTATACTATGGATACAAATACTTTGATTAGAAAGAGTATAATTATAATGTATAACCATTTGCATTATTTTGAATACAAAAAATTTTGTTCTGAAATATTGTAACTTAGAAAAATAACGCCCACGGGCGGATCTTACTGGCAAAAAGGCAAGAACATGCGGTCGCGAAAGTGTTAAGTACAGTCAGAAAACGCAAAAGAAAGAAAAAAAAAACTCCCGCCTAATTTCGCCGTAAATTATCGTAAAAATATGCGCCTGTTACCGGTCGATCTGTAATAACGTCTAGTAAGCCTCGCATGACAGTGTTACTACAAAGTTTTACATTTAATTTGAGATGTACAAACCTACAATATACAAAAATATAGATAACGAGATTTAAACTAAATTCTGAGAAAAGATATTTAATATTATATAAAAAAAGAGATACTGTTCAAAACCATTCCTATTTTGAGTAATAAGATACGCCTTCATATGCTTCTCTAAAACATCAAATTATTTAACAAATTCATGAATAAATAACTGAAATTTTGACATCAACAATCAAAACGGCAATTTTCACTCGTTTATATATGCTAGAGCTCTATACAGAGTTAAACAAACTAAAAATTAAGGAAACAAGAAAGATTTTTTAAAGTAAAGTATTGTTTCAGAAAAAGCCACAGAGTGGGATTTATTGTTCTTTCGGAATGCTATCAAAATTTACCGCCTGCAATGCCTTAATTTTACAAAAATAGGTTAATTTGTATAGTAAACATCGAAAGCTTGCTAAGAAAATAATAAAAACAAAACAAAACAACAAAATAAAATAAAATAATAATTTTCAGTATTGGACTAAATTTGCATAAATTGTTCTGATAAAGTATGTCCCACATAAAACAATGTCCTATTGCCCAGAACGAATATCCCCGTTATATAGTCCTCTACTGTACTTGAATTCTTAATTTTAAATGTGAAAAATCTATATCTACAAAAGTAATAAGACATATTGCTTTGTCTTAACTTATTTTTCCATAATAAATGGGAATTTTACGCCGCGATTAGAATAATCGAAAATAAGTAACATTCTGCTTTGTTTCAAGAACAGATTTTATAAACTTAAAAAAAAAAAAGAAGAAGAAGAAGAAATCCACTATTTGATTGTAAAAAAAATTTAATAAAAATTAAATATTTTACTATATGTTACGTCATGCGATAAAATTTAAATAACATTAGCTTACAAACGGTACAGTAAACAAATGCGAAAATGTCACAATAAGATTGAAACAGAAAATCCACTTTAAAAAATCTTATAAAAATTATTAAATGTTAATTATAATAATTTAAAAAAAGAAGAAAAAAAGGATTGTGCACTGCGTATTGCTCTTTCAAACAATAATCCTCGCCTTACCACGTTTCCTAAATCATGACATTTAAATTGATGTGTACGAACCCTACAATATTGAAGTAAAAAAAAAAAAAAAATTGCAATGTAAGCCACGCCTTTACATATTTTTCTAAAACTTTACATTATAAAAACAAAATTATTTCACATATTTACGTTTGTCTTCAGCATTCGATGTAGTAAATGCAATTGAAATTTATGCATACCAACGTCACATATAGAGTCAAATACGAATATGTAAACTAGTTTTTTTAATATTGTTTCAGCTATATATAGCCGAGGCTTCATTTCTTTTGGAATTCTTTCACAATCTCTCGCCTGCATTGCAATAATTTTATAAAAAAAAAGCCAATTTGTATAATAAGCAACGAAATATTGCTGAGAAAACAATAAGAATAACATAAAGGTAAATTAAAATAGTTTTTCATCAAAAAATATAGAGATATTTACTCACAGAGGATACAAATTGTAACAAGTGACGGCCCCCTAACAACAATGAAACAATGAAAGAACACTGTAACTCAAAAAATAATGTTAGAACGAGCTGTAAATTTGGAAACCCATGTTTTTGATGATGCCCGTTCTATTTGTGCAAAAATTAACATAGATCATAATTCACAATTTTTTCAAATATGATTTGATTAATAATTTTCATAATTCAAAAAGGTTTTTATTACCAAAAATATGTATGGAATACGTTTGGGTCACTTCATTCTAACGCATAAAAAAATACATAATTTTAATATAGTAATTTTTGGGGAAGATATGAATTAATGTTTGTCACATTCATTTAACTATACCATTTCCTACGATGATTTGATCCAAATAATTCCAATAAATTATTAAAAATGGGGGTTATCATAAAAAAAAATTGAAGTTGATGCCATTTTTAATATATAGATGACCCCTTAAGCAAAATCTAACTACACCATTGTAAACTAGACGTTATTACAAATCCACTGGTACCAATTGCATGTTTCTACAACAATTTACGGCGAAATTAGGTGTGTATGTGTGTGTGTTGGAGGGGGGGGGGGATCCTGACTATACATCGTAGTAGTTTTCAGCATTTTAACAACCACTGTTAAATGTTAAGGACGTCCGACTGTTGAAATAAATCGCATTCCATACCATTACAGAATTATCATCATGTCAACAACTAAAATACACTGCAGAATTCTTTACGAGAATTGTGCAAATAATATGCAAATCATCAAACATGTTGAAATACCTTCTTTTTTTTTTTTTTTTTTTTTTGTTAATACGACATTTTGCCATTTGTTACCAAATGACGTGTGTTGTCAGCTATTTATTACAAAATAATATATGGTTTACTGTAATAGAGTTTGTCACGATGCTTTTTCAAGCATGTTAATCGACTCATCTTGAGACCTTTCAATGTAGGCGGGGCTCGTTTTCAAAAAAATTACTTTTATGTGCAAACACACATCTTACATGTTCTCACATAGCAGGGTTATGATATGCTACACTTTTTCACTCATTCTTCCATCAATACTTTTCTTTCGGAATTTTTAATAAAAAGTTTGCTAAATTATGTTAATGTCATATAACATAGTTCGTACAGTCCTTGAATTTTCTTGATTTTCTCCAGTAATAACATTAAATAGCGAATTTTGATAAGCAAAAAGTCTTAATGCTTAAAAGGAAATAAATTGTATAAAATACTGGTGGGAAAGTCCTTGAAAAAAGGCGTGGGCTCTTTTTCAGGACACTCTCACAGATAAGATATTTTCTCCTTTTTTGCCACCACTAATTTCATGCATAAATACTTCTGATATATTTATAGTAATAGGCAATGATTATACAGCCTAGATATTATTTATAGCCAGCGAACACAACACGTGCGGAAAACGTCAGACGAAAAAATTCGGAGTTGCCACCTTAACCAATTGGTTAAACACCCTCAAAAGAAGATGTTTTGGGGTTGTTTCGTGTACAGTGGGGTTGGTTCTTTGCAGTCTGTTGACATTATGATGCCTTCTGAACAATACATAAGTATTTTGGATAAAATGATTATTCCAGAGTTGGAAAAACGATACCTGATGGAACGGGGATTTTCAACAGGATTTAGCCCCGTGCCATACGACCAAAAGGGTCGAAAAATTCATGTCTGAGAACCAAATTCAGACATTGGAATGGCCTGGGAAATTTTCTGATATCAACCCAATGGAGAATCTCTGGGCTATATGTAAGAATCACCTATTAAATATGTACTGTAAAAGTATAGAGAAGCTAATCACGGCACTAATTCATGTGTGGTACAAAGACATAAATGTTATAAATGACTGTAAAAAATTGGTAGAATCCATGCCAAATCGAGTCCAAATGCTAATAAAGAGTCGTAGGGACCATATTATGTACTAAAAAGTTTTGATTTTGTATAAATTTATATAAAATAGCATTTTTTCTTAGTTATTTCAATTTTTTGAGTTTGTTTCAGTTAATTTGCACAATGGTGTAGTGGTGTGAGAAAAGGGGCATTTTTTCAGGCGGCGTTAAGAATTGTACGGTTATTAATGAAATGGTTGCCAAGTATGACATGTTTTATTGTGAGTAGAGATGCAACGGATGTCAATATGTTCGGATGCCGAACATCCAACATAATTTACAGCCGGATATCCGGTTATCCTGCCATAGTATGTTTATTTTTTTATCTCTCCAACCACTTCAGATTAAAAAAAATTTTAAAAGATATTAGGTATTCCATCCAAATAATTAAGAACTTATGAAAATTTTGATTTCTTATTTTTTAGAAAACAAATATTGTGTTGAATTTTAATTCAGTGAATGTTCATATTAATTAAAAACTGTTTTCAGAATCAGGCATTTTTATGAAACCAAATGTAACAGAATTTTACACAAAATGTAGAATAAATGTTTCTGCACCACAATTAACCAATTATTAAAATAAAAGACAAGAAAAATGTTATCCATTAAATGAATATATATTTTTTTTTAATATAGTTCTGAAACTAAAGAAATTTTAAATTGATGGCAAAGTTTTACTTTGGCATAATTGTTGCAATATTAAATCCTTTCAGTGTTTAAGCCGACTTAATCATAACTAGTTTTATCATTTACATTAACCACAGAACAAACCGCGGTTACATGATGAAAGTGTACTGTGAAATAGAAATACATAACAATGTTTATCGTTTTTTTTCTTCTAAAATTCATACCGAATTAGCATTACTGGTTTCATTTATTTTATTAGACCAATATAACATATTTCTCTTTGAGGTTTCGAAAGCGGCAATAAAGATTTTGATGAAAGTTTTGGGTTTGGAGTTTTTTCGAGTGAAAAATCGATTGGACTTATAATAACCTTCAGGAAAAATCGTGTGTGATGTCAATCCCTTATTCATCGATTATAAAATACAGGAGAAATTGTGTTTACTCGGAAACTGATATTTCGATTTTAATTTTTCTAGGAAATACATATAACGATTTTCTTCAAAATTTAAAGTTGGGTGGTTTGGGGGGCACTAAGTTGATTGAATTTATTCTCATTTTCAGGCTATTCCTCACTAGAAACCCTCTATCAGCCGGTTGCGGGTTATGGTAGAAATTGGTTTTACTTAGAAATATATGCAAATATGTTTGTGTGTCCCCTCACTTGAATGGTTAATTGGGTCCTGAATACAAGCACGTTTCAGTTCTGCAGAAGAAAATATTATGAAACGAGCAATCATAAGCAGTTTCGCTCAATAATTCCCCCAAAGAAAATGTTTCGATATGTTTACTATCGTAACATTTCGATTCGTTTGGCTCAGAGTACCAAATGATCGAAAACTCAAATTCACATCGAAATGTTGCGTTAAAGTGACGGAACATTCGATCATCAAAACGTTTTGGTGTATTCGTATTAGCATCCCGAGCTGATACTCAGGGCCTGATTAAGGGGGAAGCTCGCTCTTCACACATTATTTATACTTACACCGTTATTTTTTAACAAATACTTTCCTCCTACAATAAACAGAAAATTTTCATTAAAAATTATTTTAAAAGAATTCTGGTGTCTAATAATAGTGAGTAAATTGGATTGTTTTACACCGTTCATTTTTTATAAAAAATATTTCCTCGTCAAAGCGTGGAATTTCTATAACATGAAGTAAAAAATAATTGTAAAAATATTCTGGTATGAGCGAGCTTCCCCCTTAATCAGGCCCTGCTGATACTCCGTACTTTGAAAGCACAAATACTCATTTCTATAATTTGGTACATTAATGAAGGAATATCAAACGTCAACGTGAGTACTGCGGAGTACCTGCATGTGGTCGCAACCAATGCTTACCCCCATCAAAAATGTAAAAAAACGTAAAGATATTTTTTTAGAAAATAAAAAAAGCCAAAAGGATTTTAATTTAGATTTTAGTCACTGAAAAAATTCCCCACGTGAACAGAGATTTTACAGAGCTAAGCAAAAGGAATTGAAAAAAAAAAAAAAAAAAAAAAAAAAGGAAAGAAAAGAAAAAGAAAAGAAAGAGGAAGAAAAGAAAGAATAAAAGAAAGAAAAATCTCCTTGAGAAATCCCTGTGAATTCCTTAGTGCAACAGAAAAATTGTTGCGTGCGTTGACGGGACATTTCTGGACGGCGAAAAGGAATTAAGACTTTAGGGTGGGCGTTCCAAAAAATACAGGAAAATACTTACAGTCTTACAGTTAGTGAAAGAAAAAACAAAGGAACCATGTATTTAATTTAAAAAATAGGGAACATTCCTAACATAATCATCATCAGGGGATGTTAGAAAGTTTCTACGGTAGTCCAAAACCGGGCTTACCTAAACCTGAAGAGGTTTTGCATGACGAAACGATTCGGTATGTAGAACTGACTGAGTTCAGGAAGAACTCGACGTGATGATATGATGTTAAAAAATAAAAAAATAAAAAAAATTCCAGCCTGAATAGAAAAGGAGAAATGAAGAGGGCTGAAACATAAATGAAAGCTATAAATTACATGGTGGCAATTCCAGAGACATGCTCTGTCCGACAAAAGGTATACATTTATTTTCTTTTTCTTTCAATCCTGGATCTCACACAGTCATGACTCAGGGCCCTTTCCGTCTGTCTAGGACAGTTCTGCCTTGAAAAAGGTACCTTTGAACCAACCTGAGTACAAAACCTTATGCTTTCCTGAATTTTCCTAACAATGTCTAAATAAGAAAGCTATTTACAGATATTTACAAAAGGATACTTGATTACAATTAAAATTAAATAAAAGAAATTAATTGCATTAAGTTTATATGCAAAAACACTAAATTTTGACAAAAAGCTATGTTCAATAATTAGACAGTTCCCTACTAATAAGGTAACAGGCAGGAAGGTTGACTGTACGCGACTGTGAAAGACTCAGTAGGTTGCGGACGTCGGGTGGGAGGAGAATATTCCTAACGCAAATAAAATACTGAACTTCATGCCGGATCTTGGAGGACCAACGAGAAATTTGTTCCGAGAAAATCCAGAGGACCAGTCAGAAGTTAATATAGAACTTCAGTATCCTCACTAAAAAATTGCTACCAAAAACTTCTAAGGAAGTCCTGGGGGATCAGTCGAAAAGAAAGAATTTCGGAGAACCAACAGCCAAAACTAAAACTCAGAATCGTTAGATAAAATTTTCTACCATTCAGAACACATCGTAAGACTCTCTCCTCGACCAATCAGAATTTGAGTTTAGAAAATCCGTCTAAAAATTAAGTCTTGAGCACAAAATCCCATTAAAATAATAAAACCTTAATAAAAATTTGCCAAATAATAAAAAGAATATCCCGGCAAGGGGAAAATTTTGAAAAATATTTACAAGAAGAAAATGAACTTTATTAATAGGGAGGTTGAACATGTGCGACTGAAACTAAAGTTACACCTGATTCTAGGATAAGCCAACTCTAGATGAACAATTCGTTCACCCTAAGGAAAATATTTATTTTGTGAGGAGATTCTGGGTTTACTTCTATGGTTCTTCAAGACAGGCAAAAAGTCATCTTTTCTAGTTAAAATAACGAGAGGCCGTTTCTTCCCACGAACAACTCTAGGATCGTAGCAGTGAATAGTCTCACACGGGATATCCAAGATTGCGAATGGATCTGTGAAACTTCATTGCAAGTTTCCGAATTTCAGCGTAAATTGGCTTAATTCGGAGACCCTGATGAACAGCATCGTTGCGGACATAACGAATAGCTTGAACAAACCTGCATAAAAGAGCTTATTTTAGGATAACTGAATTTTTATTGATTTCTAACAGTCGATCCGTAGATCATACAGGCATATCTGATGATCGGACTAATCAAGGATTTGTATAGTAATAATTTATTTTTGATAGACAGGTGGCTATTTCAAGCCAATTAAGGATGAAGGACTTTCGTGGCTCGAGCAGGGATGGAACACGGGCGCAGAATTCATACCGGAATCTGTTTAACAAATTTCTCCACCTATAATATCGTTGATTCATGAGTTAGAAAATTTTCTTATATTGGTATTGGTATGAATTCTGCGCCCGTGTTCCATCCCTGCTCGAGAGGCTTTTTCCAGAGACAGAAATGCGACGAGTCTACATTAATTTTGAATCTATAAAAACTCCTAAGTACTTTTAACATTGTTCCTAGAGTATGGGCTGATTATTTGAAAGAAAGTTAGTGGAAGTTTCTTTACCATAGTATCTGTTTGTACTGAAAACAGAGGCACTTTTGAAATGTTCACTTTGATTCTCCATTACTTTAACCAAATCGAATATTTATTGAGACTAGTATCGCCCCGTGGTCGAAACTCGACCTTTTTTTTTTTTTTTTTTTTTTTTTTGCAAAGCGAGGCAAAGCAAAGTTATTGCCTTGTCCTAAACGGAATGCAATTGCAACACAGCTGCGGCAATTGTTTGCTGATATTCACTTAACTGAATCAGCAGAGTTTTACTTAATATAACTATTTCTCTATGTAGATGTTAGCCTTTCCTGAAATGAGAGAAAATCGCAACGTGAAAATGCCCCTTGTTGCGTGATACAGCCCAGAAGCTAATAGGTACCATGTCAAACCAAGGATCAACCAAGTATCAAATTCTGTTAAATTAATTCGATTGGTTCATAAAGTACAGTGTTTGAAAAAAAAAAAAAAAAAAAAAAAAAAAAGATATTTTTCAAAAATGGTCGAATTCAGTTCGGGAAATTTCAAAACGTGTAACTTTATCGAAAACCGAAAATCTAAAACTTTTCTGAATCTTATATTTTCTACTTATATATGCAGAGGAAAGAAAAATAAATCCACTTTTTAAAAAATAAAAATTAAGTAGTCAATTTCACTTAATTAAAATGCAAGGAAATCTCAAAACGTATAAATTCATCGAAAACCAGAAATCAAAAGTTTTTATGTATCTTCTACTTGCTTTTTCTACCCACAAAATCTAGTAATAAAGACACTTTTTTAAAAAATAAGTAGCCAATTTCAGTTACTTGAAACGTAAAGAAAGCTCAAAACATGTAAATTCAGCAAAAAATGGAAATCGGAATTTTTTTCGTATCGTCTACTTATACATGCAGCAGTTAGTAACAAATCCATTTTCCTTTTAATTAGTATATTAGTTGAATATTTATTGTTTAAATATCACCCTTTGAAATGAAATGTTTATGTTTACATTCGAAACTGGAAGTTTGCCATTTTTTTTTTCTGGAGTTTTGTAATTTTTAATTAAATTTTATCAATTTTACAGAAAAAATAACTCAATCAAACACAAGTAGACAGTAACTTATATATAACTATACCCAAATATCGGAATTAAAATCGGCAGGTAATTTCCGTTATTTTTTAATAATTTTTTACAAAAAATCCAATGGACAATTAACGTAGAAAATCTTTTTGATGGCTCCATGGACAGACAGTGACGTCATCACTTCGCTTGCGTATAGTGATGCTACATCATACAAATTACTGTGTCTATGGTTTTATTTGAGCTTTATGAAATTGCCAGATTTAACAACTTTCTACTTTTAGGTATTTTTTAATGTAAAGGAATACGTGTATAAAAGGGAAAAATGGGGGAAAATGCATAAAAAATAAATGTATTTTTAAATACCTTCTTGACATCGTAAGAAAATAATATTTGTATTCGCACCTTCCGGTTAACCATACCTTTAGAATGATACCATTTTCAACCCTCTACTCCCATAATTAATATGTTAAAAAGGGACCACAAATTTTATGCTTGCCTATTAATATATAGATAACTTTTGGAGCACTTGAAGCGCAGTGTTTGGAGAGTGTTGTCTACAACAGATGGTAGTGTCGTCAGCGAATATCGCTAAAGTGAAGTCAATATCACGCGGCAGGTCATTGGCGTAGATGTTGAATAGGAGAGGATCAAGCAAAGACCTTGGAGGAACCGAACTTTAAGTAGGGGAAGGTGTTAGAACGAGCATTTGCGACTTTAACGGATAAAAAACTGTTGTTTAAATAATTATAAATTATTTTTGTTAGTTGGTCAGATAGACCGAAAAAAATTAATTTACAGATAAGGTCATTCTAGACATTATCTAAACCTTTTTGAACACCTAAAAATATAATTCCCTTAACACATCCTGATAGAAGGCCATCATGAATGAATTCAGAGATTATCCAGGAGAATATCTGAATTCATGAGTGATGTGAATTCATGAGTGATTCATTTCTCCACAACTGTTGTTGCGTTGAATGACATGCACAATACCCGAACTGTTCCGACATAATCTCCTCATGAGAGTCAGACCTTCATTCAGACCTTTTACAGGAATAAAATCATAGATTTTAGACATGCAACAGAGCAGAGAAATAGGCCTATACAGGGTTCCTACAGCCCGATTTTTTTCATGGACTCTTGCACCAGTATTACCTAAAAATAAATTTCTTCTTAAGAGCGGGCAATACCTAATCTCGCTGACAGCCGTCGCCCATGTTATTCTATGGGAAAATTTGTTTCCATAATTAATCATGACTTAATGAAATTTCTCAATTCTGTTTTCACATTTAGAAAATTCATAAGCGTTAAATCAGTACTTATTTCCTAAAAATTGATTTTTTAAATTTTTAATATTTCGCTTTGGTACTTAAAAATGAGAAAAATACACTTTTGGGAAGAATCGTATTTTTGACCTCAAAATTAAAATGTAAAAAAATTAAAAAAAAAAAAAAATCAAATTTTCAAAAGTGAGTACTAATTTAACGTTTATGAATTTTCTGACTGTGAAAACAGAATTTAAAGAAATACATTAGCTAATGAGTAATTTTGGGGACAAATTTTCCCATAGAATAACATTGGCAAAGGCTGTCCCCGGGATTAGGTATTATTCCCATTAAATGTACACTGTGCATTTAAAAGAGAACACTGCCTAAATTTTCACATTTAAAAAATTTCTTAATGTTAAATTAATACTTTTTTTCCAAAAATTATTATTATTATTATTATTATTATTTTTTTTTTTTTTTTTTTTTTTTTTTTTTAGTATTTCATTTTGCGACAAGAAAATGAGAAAAATGCACTATGTGAAAAATCGCATTTTTGAACTCAAAATTTAAAAGTATAAAAAATAAAATAAAAATATTTTTTTTGAAAATGAGTACTTATTTAACGGTTATAAAGCTTTTGACTGTGCAAACAGAATTTAAAAAATATACATTAAATAATGAGTAATTGTGGAAACAAATTTTCCCGTAGATTAACATTGGTCTTGGCTATCCGCGGTATTAGCTATTTTCCCCTCTTAAGAATTAATCAATGTATCTTAACACTTTCGCGACCGCTGACGTAGATTTACGTCATTTGAAAATCTGTAACTCCACCAGAGGGCGTTTCCTGACTATACATCGTAGTAGTTTTCAGCATTTTAACAACCACTGTTAAATGTTAAGGACGTCCGACTGTTGAAATAAATCACATTCCATACCATTACAGAATTATTATCATGTCAACAACTAAAAATACACTGTATGATTCTTTACGAGAATTATGCAAATAATATGCAAATCATCAAACATGTTGAAATACCTTCTTTTTTTTTTTTTTTTTTTTTTGTTAATACGACATTTTGCCATTTGTTACCAAATGACGTGTGTTGTCAGGTCAGCTATTTATTACAAAATAATATATGGTTTACTGTAATAGAGTTTGTCACGATGCTTTTTCAAGCATGTTAATCGACTCATCTTCAGACCTTTCAATGTAAGCGGGGCTCGTTTTCAAAAAACGTACTTTTATGTGCAAACACACATCTTACTTGTTCTCACATAGCACGGTTATGATATGCTACATTTTTTCACTCATTCCTCCATCATTACTTTTCTTTCGGAATTTTTAATAAAAAGTTTGCTAGATTAATTATGTTAAGAATTGTCATATAACATAGTTCGTACAGTCCTTGAATTTTCTTGATATTCTCCACTAATAACATTATATAGCGAATTTTGATAAGCAAAAAGTCTTAATGCTTAAAAGGAAATAAATTGTATAAAATACTGGTGGGAGAGCCCTTCAAAAAAGGCGTGGGCGTACGACCCAAGTATTACGGGTTGTACTCTCCGCCCCTTTTTCAGGACACTCTCAGAGATAAGATATTTTCTCCTTTTTTGTCACCACTAATTTCATGCAGAAATACTTCTGGTATCTTTACAGTAATAGGCTAATAGGCAATGATTATACAGCCTAGATATTATTTACATCCAGCGAACACAACACGTGCGGAAAACGTCAGACGAAAAAATTCGGAGTTGCCACATTAACCAATTTGTTAAACACCCTCAAAAGAAGATGTTTTGGGGGTGTTTCGTGTACAGTGGGATTGGTTCTTTGCAGTCTGTTGACATTATGATGCCTTCTGAACAATACATAAGTATTTTGGATAAAATGATTATTCCAGAGTTGGAAAAACGATACCTGATGGAACGGGGATTTTCAACATGATTTAGCCCCGTGCCATACGACCAAAAGGGTCGAAAAATTCATGTCTGAGAACCAAATTCAGACATTGGAATGGCCTGAGAAATTTTCTGATATCAACCCAATGGAGAATCTCTGGGTTATATGTAAGAATCACCTATTAAATATGTACTGTAAAAGTATAGAGAAGCTAATCACGGCGCTAATTCATGTGTGGTACAAGGACACAAATGTTATAAATGACTGTAAAAAATTGGTAGAATTCATGCCAAATCGAGTCCAAATGCTAATAAAGAGTCGTAGGGACCATATTATGTACTAAAAAGTTTTGATTTTGTATAAATTTATATAAAATAGCATTTTTTCTTAGTTATTTCAATTTTTTGAGTTTGTTTCAATTAATTTGCACAAGGGTGTAGTGGTGTGAGAAAAGGGGCGTTTTTTTCAGGCGGCGTTAACAATTGTACGGTTATTAATGAAATGGTTGGCAAGTATGACATGTTTTATTGTGAGTAGAGATGCAACGGATGTCAATTTGTTCGGATGCCGAACATCCAACATAATTTACAGCCGGATATCCGGTTATCCTGCCATAGTATTTTTTTTTTTTTATCTCTCCAACCACTTCAGATTAAAATTTTTTTTAAAAGATATTAGGTGTTCCATAATTAAGAACGTATGAAAATTTTGATTTCTTATTTTTTAGAAAACAAATATTGTGTTGAATTTTAATACAGTGAATGTTCATATTAATTAAAAATTGTTTTCAGAATCAGGGATCTTTATGAAACCAAATGTAACAAAATTTTACACAAAATGTAGAATAAATGTTTCTGCACCAAAATTAACCAATTATTAAAATAAAAGACAACAAAAATGTTATCCTATAAGTGAATATTTTTTGCCAATATAATTCTGAAACTAAAGAAATTTTAAATTGATTGCAAAATTTTACATTGGCATAATTGTTGCAATATTAAATCCTTTCTGTGTATAAGCCGACTTAATCACATAACTATAGTCCATTCATTTTATCGAGAGAACGAAACTAAATAAACGCACGTGCGGTTTGGCTGCGTTGAAAAACCTGGCATTCTGCCAGGAGTGCCAAACAGAAAGTGAGAATTTCTTTTTTTTCTTTATTTGTACTGTTTTGCTCGTGCTATTGTCTGATTGTTAAATTTGATAATTTTTTCATGTGATTTCGTATTTTACCATAATGGAGAGTGAGAAAAGTTCTTTGAGCCCAGTGAAGAAGAGAATTAAAAAAAACATTTAAGTAAGGAAAAAAAATTAAATTCTCCAAATTGGGGATTTCGGCTGAAAGTGAACCTTCTTGGCTACTTTTGTGCAACCCTTTTATTTTGTTTCGTTCTCTTCTTTCGTTGAATGAACTATAGTTTTATCATTTATATTAACCACAGAACAAACAGCGGTTATATGATGTAAATGTACAGTGATGAACTTTGTGAGAATCTTTATTTATTTTTTTATTTATTTTTTATTTATTTATTTATTTATTTTTATTTTTCAACTCAAACCTAATTAGCATTACTGGTTTCAGTTATTTTATTAGACCAATATAACATATTTCTCTTTGAGGTTTCGACAACGGCAATAAAGATTTTGATGAAAGTTTTGGGTTTGGAGCTTTTTCGAATGAAAAATCGATTGGACTTATAATAACCTTCTGGGAAAATTGTGTGTGATGTCACTCCCTTATTCATCGATTATAAAATACAGCAGAAATTGTGTTTACTCGGAAACTGATATTTCGATTTTAATTTTTCTAGGAATACATATAACGATTTTGTTCAAAATTTAAAGTTGGGTGGTTTGGGGGACACTAAGTTGATTGAATTTATTCTCATTTTCAGGATATTCCTCACTAGAAACCCTCTATCAGCCGGGTGCGGGTTATGGTAGAAATTGGTTTTACTTAGAAATATATGCAAATATGTTTGTGTATCCCCTCACTTGAATGGTTAATTGGGTCCTGAATACAAGCATGTTTCAGTTCAGCAGAAGAAAATATTATGCAACGAGCAATCATAAGCAGTTTCGCTCAATAATTCCCCCAAAGAAAATGTTTCGATATGTTTACTATCGTAACATTTCGATTCGTTTGGCTCAGAGTACCAAATGATCGAAAACTCAAATTCACATCGAAATGTTGCGTTAAAGTGACGGTACATTCGATCATCAAAACGTTTTGGTGTATTCGTATTAGCATCCCGAGCTGATACTCCGTACTTTGAAAGCACAAATACGCATTTCTATAATTTGGTACATTAATGAAGGAATACCAAACGTCAACGTGAGTATTGCGGAGTACCTGCATGTGGTCGCAACCAATGCTTACCCCCATCGAAAATGTAAAAAAACGTAAAGATAATTTTTCAGAAAATAAAAAAAGCCAAAAGGATTTTAATTTAGATTTTAGTCACTGAAAAAATTCCCCACGTGAACAGAGATTTTACAGAGCTAAGCAAAAGGAATTGGGGAAAAAAAAAA
Organism: Salticus scenicus; assembly: GCA_963930645.1. NCBI lineage: Eukaryota > Metazoa > Arthropoda > Arachnida > Araneae > Salticidae > Salticus > Salticus scenicus. The sequence goes on along the minus strand of OZ005662.1, from coordinate 138,671,666 downwards.
AAAAAAAAAAAAGAGAGAGAGAGAGAAAAAAAAAGGAAAGAAAGAGGAAGAAAAAAAAAAAAAACTCCTTGAGAAATCCCTGAGAAATCCTTAGTGCAACAGAAAAAATGTTGCGTGCGTTGACGGGACATTTCTGGACGGCGAAAAGGAATTAAGACTTTAGGGTGGGCGTTCCAAAAAATACAGGAAAATACTTACAGTCTTACAATTAGTGAAAGAAAAAACAAAGGAACCATGTATTTAATTTAAAAAATAGAGAACATTCCTAACATAATCATCATCAGGGGATGTTAGAAAGTTTCTACGGTAGTCCAAAACCCTGCTTACCTAAACCAGAAGAGGTTTTGCATGATCAAACGATTCGGGTATGTAGAACTGACTCAGTTCAGGAAGAACTCGACGTGATGATATGATGTTAAAAAATAAAAAAATAAAAAAAATTCCAGCCTAAATAGAAAAGGAGAAATGAAGGGTGCTGATACATAAATGAAAACTATATACATGGTGGCAGTTCCAGAGACATGCTCTGTCCGACAAAAGGTATACATTTATTTTCTTTTTCTTTCAATCCTGGATCTCACACAGTCATGACTCATGGCCCTTTCCGTCTGTCTAGGACAGTTCTGCCTTGAAAAAGGTACCTTTGAACCAACCTGAGTACAAAACCTTATGCTTTCCGGAATTTTCCTAACAATGTCTAAATAAGAAAGCTATTTACAGATATTTATAAAAGGATACTTGATTGCAATTAAAATTAAATAAAAGAAATTAATTGCATTGAGTTTATATGCAAAAACAATAAATTTTGACAAAAAGCTATGTTCAATAATTAGACAGTTCCCTACTAATAAGGTAACAGGCAGGAAGGTTGACTGTACGCGACTGTGAAAGACTCAGTAGGTTGCGGACGCCGGGATGGAGGAGAATATTCCTAACGCAAATAAAATACTGAACTTCATGCCGGATCTTGGAGGACCAACGTGAAATTTGTTCCGAGAAAATCCAGAGGACCAGTCAGAAGTCAATATAGAACTTCAGAATCCTCACTAAAAAATTGCTACCAAAAACTTCTAAGGAAGTTCTGGGGGATCAGTCAAAATGAAAGAATTTCGGAGAACCAACAGCCAAAACTAAAACTCAGAATCCTTAGATAAAATTTTCTACCATTAAGAACACATCGTACGACTCTCTCCTCTACCAATCAGAATTTGAGTTTATAAAATCCGTCTAAAAATTAAGTCTTGAGCACAAAATCCCATTAAAATAATAAAACCTTAATAAAAATTTGCCAAATAATAAAAAGAATATCCCGGCAAGAAGAAAATTTTGAAAAATATTTACAAGAAAAAAAGGAACTTTATTAATAGGGAGGTTGAACATGTGCGACTGAAACTTAAGTTACACCTGATTCTAGGATTAACCAACTCTAGATGAACAATTCGTTCACCCTAAGGAAAATATTTATTTTGTGAGGAGATTCTGAGTTTACTTCTATGGTTCTTCAAGACAGGCAAAAAGTCATCTTTTCTAGTTAAAATAACGAGAGGCCGTTTCTTCCCACGAACAACTCTAGGATCGTAGCAGTGAATAGTCTCGCACGGGATATCCAAGATTGCGAATGGATCTGTGAAACTTCATTGCAAGTTTCCGAATTTCAGCGTAAATTGGCTTAATTCGGAGATCCTGATGAACAGCATCGTTGCGGACATAACGAGTAGCTTGAACAAACCTGCATAAAAGAGCTTATTTTAGGATAACTGAATTTTTATTGATTTCTAACAGTCGATCCGTAGATCATACAGGCATATCTGATGATCGGACTAATCAAGGATTTGTATAGTAATAATTTATTTTTGATAGACAGGTGGCTATTTCAAGCCAATAAAGGATAAAGGACTTTCCTGGCTCGAGAGGCTTTTTCCAGAGACAGAAATGTGACGAGTCTAAGTTAATTTTGAATCTATAAAAACTCCTAAGTGCTTTTAACATTGTTCCTAGAGTATGGGCTGATTATTTGAAAGAAAGTTAGTGGACGTTTCTTTACCATAGTATCTGTTTGTACTGAAAACAGAGGCACTTTTGAAAAGTTCACTTTCATTCTCCATTACTTTAACCAAATCGAATATTTATTGAGATAACTTTTGGAGCACTTGAAGCGCAGTGTTTGGAGAGCGTTGTCTACAACAGATGGTAGTGTCGTCTGCGAATATCGCTAAAGTGAAGTCAATATTACGCGGCAGGTCATTGGCGTAGATGTTGAATAGGAGAGGATCAAGCAAAGACCTTGGAGGAACCGAACTTTAAGTAGGGGAAGGGTTAGAACGAGCATTTCCGACTTTAACGGCTAAAAAACCGTTGTTTAAATAATTATAAATTATTTTTGTTAGTTGGTCAGATAGACCGAAAGAAATTAATTTACAGATAAGGTCATGCCAGACATTATCTAAACCTTTTTGCACATCTAAAAATATAATTCCCTTAACACCTCCTGATAGGAGGCCATCACGAATGAATTCAGATATTCTCCAGGAGAATATCTGAATTCATTCGTGATGTGAATTCATGAGTGATTCATTTCTCCACAACTGTTGTTGCGTTGAATGCACGAAAACCGAACTGTTCCGACATAATTTCCTCATGAGAGTCCGTAAATTCATTCAGACCTTTTACAAGAATAAAATCATAGATTTTAGACATGCAACAGAGCAGAGAAATAGGCCTATACAGGGTTCCTACAGCCCGATTTTCTTCAAGGACTTTTACACCAGTATTATCTAAAAATAAATTTCTTCTTAAGAGCGGGCAATACCTAACCTCGCTGACAGCTGTGGCCCATGTTATTCTATGGGAAAAATTTTTTCCATAATTACTCATGATCTAATGAATATTTTTCAATTCTGTTTTCACATTTAGAAAATTCATAAGCGTTAAATTAGTACTTATTTTTTAAAATTGATTTTTTAAATTTTTAATATTTCGCTTTGGTACTTAAAAATGAGAAAAATACACTTTTGGGAAAAATCGTATTTTTGACCTCAAAATTAAAATGTAAAAATAAAAAAATTTAAAAAAAAAAAAAAAAAAAAAAAATTAAAAAATGAGTATTAATTTAACATTTGTGAATTTTCTGACTGTGAAAACAGAATTTAAAGAAATACATTAGCTAATGAGTAATTTTGGGGACAAATTTTCCCATAGAATAACATTGGCAAAGTCTGTCCCCGGGATAAGGTATTATCCCCCTTAAATGTACACTGTACATTTAAAAGCGGACAATACCTAAATTTTCACATTTAAAAAATTTCTTAGTGTTAAATTAGTACTTGTTTTCCAAAAATTATTTTTTTTATTATATTTATTTATTTATTTTAGTATTTCATTTTGCGACAAGAAAATGAGAAAAATGCACTATGTGAAAAATCGCATTTTTGAACTCAAAATTTAAAATTAAAAAAAATAATAAAAATAAATTTTTTGAAAATGAGTACTTATTTAACGGTTATGAAGCTTTTGACTGTGCAAACAGAATTAAAAAAATATACATTAAATAATGAGTAATATTGGAAACAAATTTTCCCATGGATTAACATTGGTCTCGGCTCTCCGCGGTATTAGCTATTGTCCCCTCTTAAGAATTAATCAATGTATCTTAACACTTTCGCGACCGCTGACGTAAATTTACGTCATTTGAAAATCTGTAACTCCACCAGTGGGCGTTTCTTCCGCAATTTATATGTTGTTTATTTCTTAAGTATGTACCCAATATTCATATTTTTACAATGAAATATGCTATGGATACAAATACTTTAATTAGAAAGAATATAATTATGATGTATATCCATTTGTAATATAAATGCGAATACAGAAAATTTTGTTGTCAAATATTCATGCTTGCCAACCATCTCATTATGAAGCGTAGTACTTTTAGTCACCGCCTTTTTTGGTACACCAGTAATTTTTTAGAGTAATTTCATTCTTATTTAATCGTAACACTATTTGGAGAAAATTGCTCTAAATATAAAGTGGTGAGGGAAAAGGGGCGTATTTTCAAGGGGCGTTAACAAGTCTACTCTTATTAATGAGATGGTTGGCAGTCCTGAATATTGTATTTTTGGAGAATAACGCCCACAGGCGGACTTTACTGTCAAAAAGTCAAAATCATGTGGTCGCGATAGTGTTAAGATTATTCTGATGGAAAAGTCCTTGAAAAAGGGCGTGGCCATCGGAAACGTGCAATTGTTTTCTGTTAGATGCAGATCAGTGGCGCCACCCTTTGACAGACACACAATACTACTCTTTTTCCAACAATTAGGAAAAATATTTAAATTAAGCATGCGATTAATAAAGTGATATGAAAGCAATGTTAATAGGGTAGTTAATAAGCTTGTTTGTTAGTAGTTATTTGGTTATCCTCTGGTGCCTTGTTCTTTTTAAGACCTAAAATAATCTCCACAACCTCAGTGGCCGTAACAAAATTTAAAGTATTAACAGCACTTTTGTTTTACAAATTTTGAACTCTATCAACTACAGTAGAGGCAATTCTGAGATTGAAGAATAACGTCATGAGTATTTACATGTGTGCAACCAAAGCATTATGGATAAAAATACTTTAATTAGAAATAATATAAATGTAATGTATATTCATGTATATTATAAATATGAATACAGATAACATTGACTTTAAATAATGTTATACAAAAGAACAACTTCCAAAGGTGGAGATTATTTTCAAAAATACAAAATCATGCGGTCGCGAATGTGTAATAAGCTGTACATTGAAAATCTCTACTGTCAAGCTAAATGACGAAAGTTCCATAAGAATATACCTGGTTTTTTTTTTTTTTTTTTTTTTAATTAGCAAAAGAGAATATTATTGTGTCTCGGGATTTTGTTACGGATATTTTCAAAGTTTACTGTAAAGAAGGAACGTCCGTTAAAAATTTATATCTGAAGAGTTGTTCAGATAGTTAAATATTTACACTGTTAAATTTTTAAAACTCTTATTATAATCAAACCAGTAAAAACAAAGAAAATTTATTTTATTAACACTTTAGCGACTTGGCCGGGCGTGTTTGACAGTTTTTGCTTGGGCGTAATTCTCCCAAGTTAAAATATTTCTGATCAAAAATTTCTCTGTTCACATTTCTATTACAAATGGAAATGTTTTATAATTATATTCTTTCTAATTAAAGTATTTGTATCCATAGCATATTTGATTGCACAAATTTGAATATTGGACATATTCTTAAGAAATAAGTAACATACAAATCGCGAATGGAGAAATTACGGATTTTCAAATGATGTGAATCTACGTCAGTGGTCGCGAAAGTGTTAAAAAGAGTAGTTAATCGAATTTTATCGTATCTTACCTAAACGTATCTACATTTGGAGATAATTACTCTAAAAAAAAAGTGGTGTAAAAAACAGACGGGTACTAAAAATCTTCCGTTTCGTAATGAGGATGCTGGCAAGTGTGCAATTATAAAGAAGGAACGTCCGTTAAGTATTTACATCTTAACACTTTCGCGACCGCAGACTTTTGCCTTTTTGACAGTAAGGACCAGCTGTGGGCGTTATTCTCCCAAATTATAATATTTCAGAACAAAATTTTCTATATTTACATTTATATTACAAATGGACATACATTATAATTATTCATCTTAATCGAAATATTTATATGATGTTGATGCAAATAAAAGTTTTAAAATCTTAAGTTTATAAATTTTTAACTATCTAAACAAATCTTAACACTTTCGCAACCGCTGACGTAGATTCACGTCATTTATAAATCTGTAACTCATCTAGTGGGCGTTTCAATTAATTTTCATGTATTTTTTATCAACACCTATATATTTATATAACTGTATAAATTTGTATATTGGGTATGTTCTTGAGAAATAAGTAACATATAAATCACGAAACAAATGGCCACTGGTGGAGTTACAGATTTTCAAATGACTTCAAACTAAGTCAGCCGTCGACCGCATGTTTTTGTCTTTCTGACAGTTAGGTCCGCCTTTAGGCGTTATTCTGTCAAGTTACAATTTTTCAGAGAAAAATTTTCTACATTCACATATATATTACAAACGAATATACATTACAATAATACTCTCTCTGTCTCTAAACAAAAATATTTGTATCCATAGTATATTAATTGCAGTACAAATATGAATATTGTGTATATTTTTAAGAAATAAATAACATACAATTTCCAAAAGAAACACCCACTGGTGGCGTTACAGATTTTCGAATGACGTAAATCTACGTCAGTGGTCGCGAAAGTGTTAAGATTTGTTTAGATAGTTAAATATGTATACGCTTAAGATTTCAAAACTTTTATTTTATCAACACCATAAAAGAGGTAGCAAATTTACCTTATTAGTTAAAAGAAGTGCAGGTTTTTACGCATTTACTATGCCTTCTTTGTAAACATTATAGAAATGCGGATTCGCTGAATGGCAGAGTCCGCTGATTGCTTTGGGCGTTTGGACAATTTTCTGGAAGGGACTAGTGAAGTGATGGGCATTTTGACACACTTTGCTGTATCGAACCTTGGCTGTATCGACATTGCGTTTGCAGATTGCATCCATGTGTCTACACTTCGACACGTTTTCGGAAGATTAGCTGCTTGGTTGTAAAAAAATGTGCAATTTTCTCCTCTGATCAGAGTATCTATGATAATTATAAAGAAAAGTAAATAAATAATCTTTCAACTTTAGACTTAACGGAACTTTTTTTTTTCTCTTTGCAGCTTCCTGTTACATTGTGTAATAAAGTTTTATTTATTTATTTTTTGTTGTTGTAGTTGTTCTGAATTCACGTTTCTGTTACCGGTCTTCAGTGATATGACTAACTAAAGCCGCTATCAAACGAAGAACCATACGATAGCACAAAATACCTCATAAACAGGTTTCTCATGCGGGAAAGGATCCAAATATGCCGTTTGATAGAAAATGCCGAACGTACGTTCGTCAATCACGCATTTTCGACTGTTTAAATCACATACGGTAGTCTTCAGAACGAAATCCTCTAATCAGAGAATCGCGATTACAGAACACCAGCTATTCTTTTCACTTTTAAACGTTCTTGAGGGGAAATAATAGCCAAATGTTGAGTCCTTTGTTTACATTTCTGGATTTCGTTCTTTCGTTTATGCTTAAAAACAACCCTACTGAAGTCGTTTGGTCGTTTTTGAGCGGCAATAGCTTATATTTTAGAATATATCGTCTTCCGTCTGATAGCACCTTTAATGGCTAAAAATGACTAAATGACTAAATGGTTGTTTGTTTCTCAAATTGATAATTTGATTTACTTTAAAGACTTCAAATTTAAATTCAGGGAGAGCATCCTATATGTCTATTTTAGCGGTTTCAAAGGGAAGTCCACGGATAATAGCCTTCAAGAGGGCACACGCCCTATCGTTTTCATGTAATATTGGATTTCATTTCGGAAATCGGTGTCTGAAATAAATAGTACCACCAGGATTATCAGTTGAATACTACAATTTTATTTTTTAACCTCAGTAAATTTTCTGTATCATATCAGTCTACATCTGATTTAGTTTTTTGTATAAATTGATTCCTTCGATATAAATTAAAATAATAGTATTAGTCTGGCTACCCTGAATACGACCTGGTCATGAGGTATAAGCAGAGGTGTAAACTAATGCATAAAAAAATACAAATACAATCGAGCAGTTTACAATGCGAAGTACATAGGACCAGATGTTCTGAATTTTCGCAGCCAGACAATAAGTACAGGCAAGAGAAGGTAATCAGATGATTAAAAAAAGAAAAAAATGCGGAAGAAGAAGCAAAGGGCTACGAAAGGCTACCAGATATTGATGTTATATGAGGCTAAAGAGCACACTTGCAAATATACTAATTAATATTCTGTAGTATGGTTAGCCCCGCCCTTTTTTGCACACTAATAAATTTTTAGAGTAACGTTCTCTAGTTGCAATTACCATTAAATAAGAAGAAAAATCCTCTAAAAAGATATCTGTGCGATAAAGAAGGTGGAGCTAACAGTACTACGGAATATTAATTACTATGTTCGCAAGTATGCTAAAGAGTCATTGCAATTTTATAAGATAACAGAAAACAAACTTCCATTTAAGAAAGATGTGTAGATTGATCTCCGAAGCTACCCAGAGAATGGCAACTTTAGTGGCTACATCATGGCTATTTTTAATTTTGCTATGGTTTAATTGAAGTTCATGGATTAATTCTGAAAAATTTTTTACCGTACTTGCCATGCCAAACATCTGATAAATAATCATAACATTGTTACTTCCCTTTAAAACCCTCCTCTTTTCCCACACCACTTTATTTTTACAATAAATTTCTCCAAACATAGTTACGAATAAATAAAAATAAAATTATTTTAAAAATAGACTTATGTGGGGGAAAAAAAAAACGTGCTTATTAAAAATGATATGATTTTGCCAACTATGGGCAAGTATGTTTTTACATTTAATTCGTTAGAAATATTTTTAAATGTTTTAGTTAATTCATTTAGTGCATTAATATGGAAGTTACTAGTGTTGCGAGCAGAGTTCCCAACTTTTATAATTTATTCAGGAGCATTTTTAGCCCCGCCTGTTCTTCATACCGGAAATTTTGAAAAATGATTATCTTCTTATTTAATAGTTGTCGCATGTTAAAGAAAATAATCTACAAAATTTCTGGTGCGAAGAGAAGGCGGGGCTAAAAATGCTTGTGAATAAATTATAAAAGTTGAGAACTCTTGTTGCGAGGGTGTCTGTGGGTGGGATATGTGGCCATTTTAGGGTAGGTAATTTTGAATTGGTCTGTTATAGTGTTACATGTTTGCTAATTTGGATTCTTTCTTACATGTGGTAAATTCGAATTGGCTAATTTTAATGATGCAAGATTTTTTCTAGTTTTCGGGAAAGGATGGGCAGCCGCGATAACTGACAAAATGGCCACCTTCACAATTACAACACTAAGGTTGAACTTTTTTTTTTTTTTTTTTTTTTTTACTCTGGTTAAATGTTCTCTAGAGCATCTAACGTATCTGATATACATTCTATAATTTTTAGCTGAGTGATGGTAGCACTGACATCTGAAGCGTTGTAAGGTACGAGTAGAGTTGCGATAATTCTCATTTTGTATTCTATAATATAATAATTTCTTAAGAAAGAAAATATTCTTACTGAATATTCGGTGTTGGGAGGTAAATATAGAAAAAGCGGTAGGGGTTGTTTGTTTTTCAAATTGATAATTTGATTTACTTTAAAGATTTCAAATTTAAATTCAGTGAAAGCATCCTATATGTCTATTTTAATAGTTTCAAGGGGAAGCCCACGGATAGCCTTCAAGGGGGCACACGCCCTATCGTTTTTATGTAATATTGGATTTCATTTCGGATATCGGGGGTCTGAAATAAATAGTACCACCAGGATTACCAGTTGAATACTACAATTTTATTTTTTAACCTCAGTAAATTTTCTACATCAGTCTACATCTGATTTAGTTTTTTGTATAAATTGATTCCTTCGATATAAATTAAAATAATAGTATTAGTCTGGCTACCCTGAATACGACCTACCTGTCGTCTGAATACTATCAAAGCCCCGGTTCGTGGACGAACCAAATTCTGAATGCGGGAAAAATTTCATAATAATGAAACTCGAAATGTATAAAACTCGGCCTGATGCTGCCTGCGTACCAATAGATCAAAGTTTGTTAACGAAACCATTCTTTAATTCATGAAATCATTGAATGTAGTGAATCAACGAGGGCTTTTCTCGCTTCGCTGGTCACTATACTTAAAGGAAACTCTCTTCTATATCGCTTTACAAACAAAAGTAAAATTTAAAGAAATCATGAAATTGCTTTAAAGCCCACTTTGGTTTCCCGTTGGTTTATGTTATTATTATTATTTGTTTCTTTCTTTTCATTTCGTTTTCCTTTCCTTTCCATATTTACTGAATTCGATTCTTTGTTTTTCAATATCACATGATTGAGCAGACGACTATTTTATTTATTTAACGTTCATTTATATTTCCATTAATTTTTGGAACTCTCGTGCAACTTTATCTAAATTGTTTTCTTACTCCATTTTCATTTTTTCATGTGCATGATTAAAATATTTTATAATTTTTTTATTTTTCGCGTGAAAGGATATTTGATTTTATGTTCATAAAAAAAAAAAAAAAAAAAAAAAAAAAAAGTTATATTTCTTTTTAGCAACAATTAAAATTTTAAATGTCCACATTTAAAGCTTTTACCAGGTTATTATTTTCACAATTTAATTAATTTTAAAATATCTAATCAAAATTTCGTTACAAATAAGGTGCCAAATCAAAGGGACATCTTTTCTGAATCAGTCAATTTAATTAACTTATCGATCGCACAATTAGAGTTTTTTTAATTAACTAAAGTATGAAAAGCTGGTGGCAACAACACACAGACAAACAGAAGAAAATCTCTCTTAGCCAATCAACTTGCGTCCAGCCACGGACTTACAGGAAGAAACTCTCTTAGCCATTTACATATAGAGAGATGTTATCGGTTTAAGTATTACAGAAGATGCGGATTCGCCAAACGGTAGGGTCTGCTGATACTTTTTTGGAATTAGGAAAATTTTCTGATAGCGAATGGAGTTTGTATTAAATCTTACGGAATTTCTTTTTAGTACTTTTCTATGTGATCTTTCTTAACGTTTCGTCGCGCATTATACAAATTAACATATTTTTGCAACATAAACACAATACAAGCCAGAGATAGTAACAAAACAATAGAAAATTAGACCCGCCTTCTGTATAGTTAAAACAATATATTTTCTTAAAAAAAAAAAAAATCGCAATTTTCTATGGGACTCTATGTAAGGCGCTGGTATACATAAACGCCAACGGCTTTTACCGCATCAAATGCTCAAGACAAAATTTAAATGATCTAATGATTATTATGTAAATTCATTTTGTTTTGTAATATGAAGTTTTAGAAAAAGGCATAAAGGCAGGGCTTACATTACAAAATATAAAGCTTCCGACATTTAATTTATTCCGCAGTATATTTAGCTCCACCTTTATTTCGCACCACTTTATTTTTAGAATAGGCTTCTCAGATATATAACCAAGATAAAATAAAAAAAAAGTCACTCTGATAAAAAGAAGTAATATCAAAAAAAGGCGATGCTAAAAATATTCCTCGATAAAATAACACTTTCGCGACCGCATGTTTATGTCTCCCAGATAGTAAGTATGGCCTGTGGGCGTTATTCTTTTAGGTTAGATTATTTCAGAATATGGTTTTCTGTATCCGTACATATGTTACAAATGAATATACTTAATTACAATTATACACGTTCTAAAAAAAGTATTTGCATCAATAGTATTTTGATTGTATAAATATGAATATTGAGTGTATTCTTAAAAAATTTAGTAACATACAAACTGCAAAAGAAACGCCCACTGGCGTAGTTACAGATTTTCAAATGACGTGAATCTACGTCGACTTTGGTTAAAATGCTGTCAAAGTGTTTAAATGCTGGCAAGTATGAAAAAGAGGAATATATCCAAAGTAGAGATAATGAGACTTTTTTTATTTTGTTTTAATATTAAATAATTTTTCTTAATTTCTCACCACTAAATTTTTGTTTTACCCTTGTTGTCCAAACTTTTATATTTGAATTTTGTAGGATTCGTACACCTGGAGGTAATTAAACGTGGTAAGGCAGGGCTTACTGCTTTAAATTGAAATACACATTCACTAATAGATTACCAAAGTTTATTTTAAATCTTTATAACTTTTATAGTTTTTTTTTTTTTTTTTTTTTTTTTTTACCCTGAATTTTCTGTTTGAGTCTTTTCTGCATATTTTTTGTATTTCATCATTATACTGTTTGTATGTCTCGGATTAGTAAAATTTCATTTCTATGAAATAACACAAACTATTTAAATTTTGTTAACGTTTTTCATATTAAATCAAATTTTGGACACTTGTTTTATTAAATTTCTTTGGAGTACAAAATCTATTAGCGAAAGAAAAGGCGCGGTTTTATTTATATCCCATTAATTTCAATTACAGCATAAAATTTACATTTATTATGGAAAACTACTTAAAAATAGACTAATATGACTTAACAGTTTTGAAGATTTAATCAGTGATCTTATACTTTGCATATTTAGGAATTCATACACGGGGTGGTCCACATGAAACAGGCCTGCATAATAAAAATAAGGCGTATTCATCATAAAACACACTTTATTTGTAGTATGCTTTCTATGCCTTGTTACTCACGGGCGTGTTATTTTATACACCACAATGTATTTATTCAAGTAAATGTACTAACGAGAAAGGCGTTGTAGGGGTCTTGATAAAACCTCTCAGATCCATGACTTTCATCAATTTTCATTCTACATTACTGATAATTTCAGACAATATGCGTTGATCGAATGTATCTTAAAGATAAGATGGACAACTGATTTGTGCATCAAACAACACGTTTGTTTATACCATTTTCGTTTATTGTTTGTTAGGATTTCATTCATTATTTTAGTAAGGCGTGGTTTAATCGATTTAGGCGTGTTCGCACCGATCATTAGCGAAATTTCAGAATTTATAACTCGAAAATTATCTGACAAGGGCAATTGTTTCCTGCGTCAAAAATCATATTTATATATGCTCTTTCGATTAATGCCTTTTTTTTTTTTTTGTATTAATATTATAGTAAGCTGTGATTTCCTGGTAAGAAAAATTATTGAAAATGTATTTAATATGTTTAAACTAAAAATGTTTTACTGCATGGTAATATTATGCAGTTTTTGTATGCTTTACTATGTAATAATAATAATACAAATTTTGTGTGTATTTTGTATATACTATCACTTACACGACATTAAAAAACATTCGCACAGCCAGTCTTAATAAAGTTAACACTTTCGCTACCGCTGACGTGAATTCGCGTCATTTGAAAATCTGTAACTCCGCCAGTGGGCGTTTGTTTTGGTTATATATCTTACATTATATCTTAAAAATATACCCAATATTTACATGTGTGCAACCAATACACTATGGATAAAAATACTTTAATTAGAAAGAATATAAATGTAATGTATATTCATGTATATTATAAATATGAATACAGATAACATTGATTTTAAATAATGTTATACAAAAGAACAACTTCCACAGGTGGAGATTATTTTAAAAAATACAAAATCATGCGGTCGCGAATGTGTAATAAGCTGTACATTGAAAATCTCTACTGTCAAGCTAAATGACAAAAGTTCCATAAGAATATTCCTGTTTTTTTTTTTTTTTTTTTTTTTTTTTAAATTAGCAAAATAAAATATTATTGTGTCTCGGGATTTTTTTACGGATATTTTCAAAGTTTATTGTAAAGAAGGAACGACCGTTAAATATTTATATCTGAGGAGTTGTTCACATAGTTAAATATTTACACTCTTAAGTTTTTAAAACTCTTATTATATGAAAACCAGTAAAAACAAAGCAAATTTATTTTATTAACACTTTAGCGACTTGGCGGGGCGTGTTTGACAGTTTTTGCTTGGGCGTAATTCTCCCAAGTTAAAATATTTCTGATCAAAAATTTCTCTGTTCACATTTCTATTACAAATGGAAATGTTTTATAATTATATTCTTTCTAATTAAAGTATTTGTATCCATAGTACATTTGATTGTACAAATTTGAATATTGGACATATTCTTAAGAAATAAGCAACATACAAATCGCGAATGAAACGCCCACTGGAGAAATTACGGATTTTCAAATGATGTGAATCTACGTCAGTGGTCGCGAAAGTGTTAAAAAGAGTAGTAAATCGAATTTTATCGTATCTTACCTAAACGTATCTACATTTGGAGATAATTACTCTAAAAATAAAGTGGTGTGAAAAACAGACGGGTACTAAAAATCTTCCGTTTCGTAATGAGGATGTTGGCAAGTGTGTATTTATAAAGAAGGAACGTCCGTTAAGTATTCACATCTTAACACTTTCGCGACCGCAGACTTTTTCCTTTTTGACAGTAAGGTCCACCTGTGGGCGTTATTCTCCCAAATTATAATATTTCAGAACAAAATTTTCGGTATTTACATTTATATTACAAATGGACATACATTATAATTATTCATCTTAATCGAAATATTTATATGGTGTTGATGCAAATAAAAGTTTTAAAATCTTAAGTTTATAAATATTTAACTATCTAAACAAATCTTAACACTTTCGCAACCGCTGACGTAGATTCACGTCATTTGAAAATCTGTAACTCCACTAGTGGGCGTTTCAATTAATTTTCATGTAATTTTTATCAACACCTATATATTTATATAACTGTATAAATTTGATTATTGGGTATGTTCTTGAGAAATAAGTAACATACAAATCACGAAAGAAATGCCCACTGGTGGAGTTACAGATTTTCAAATGACTTCAAACTACGTCAGCCGTCGACCGCATGTTTTTGTCTTTTTGACAGTTAGGTCCGCTTTTAGGCGATATTCTGTCAAGTTACAATTTTTCAGAGAAAATTTTCTACATTCACATATATATTACAAACGAATATACATTACAATAACACTCTCTCTGTCTCTAAACAAAAATATTTGTATCCATAGTATATTAATTGTAGTACAAATATGAATATTGTGTATATTTTTAAGAAATAAATAACATACAATTTTCAAAAGAAACACCCACTGGTGGCGTTACAGATTTTCGAATGACGTAAATCTACGTCAGCGGTCGCGAAAGTGTTAAGATTTGTTTAGATAATTACTGACCGACCGAGATAAGAACGACCCTGGAACTAACGAAATCACTGACCAGTTGCCAGGGTAACCGACCAGTCAACTTAATTTGAGGGATGTCTGGTATTTTCTTTTCGCGCCAACACTGGAATTTCTCGCCATATTCCTCTCGTTCAGCGACTGACTTATCGCATTTCCTATTGCCAAACCGTTCAGAGAAATTGTAAATAAATAGATAAATAAAGTTCATTATTAATTATTTGTAGAAGTTTAATAATTTTGAAGTTCATGAATAAAAATGAAAATTGAGAAAACACAATTTTAAGATTTCAAATCTGTAAAATATACATAAAAAACCATAAAAATTGTTGCCCGAATATATATTTTATTAAACAAAACTAATATAGTTCAATTTATAAATATTGAATGGAAATATAAGCTTTTATATGAAGCCTACTTCAGTGGTGCCGACAGTATTACCAAATACATTTAAACTTATACTGGTCAAATTATTCATACTTAAATAAATAAATAAATAAATGAACTAGTTATTTAATAATCTTTTTAGACTTTTATATATTATCGTGGCAATTTGATCATATGTTTATTTTTTGCTTTCTGCTTCTTTTTGTTACTAATATAAATATAAGCATAATAAAATTAAGTTCGTAAAATCTAAATATGCTATGTATATTAAGTGAAATGACAATATCAAAGAAATAAGTTAAGCTATTTTTAAATAACATCTTGATTAATATTTAAAAAACAGGTGAAGTTTAAGATAACTGATATTGTTTATTTTAGAAAAATAAATAATTTTTTCTATTATCTTTGGATTTTCAAGAGAATGCTAATTGAATAAATATTTCTAATTCTTTTTTTTTTTTTTTTTTTTTTTTTTTAACTAATATTTCTGTGTGGAAATGCTGTTATTAGTGTATCTTGTACATAAGTGCTAAAAAGCTTTCTTAATTCCGATACATAATTTTAAAAAAGGGCGAAAAGAACTATGATATCTGCGCCAAATATGACAACCTTTCTCCTGCAAGTAAAACTTGTTCTCCCTCCGATAAGTCGCCCCTTCCTTTCTTACAACCATACCCAGAGTCGTTCTTATCGGAGCCAGACAGTAAATATGTATACGCTTAAGATTTCAAAACTTTTATTTTATCAACACCATAAAAGAGGTAGCAAATATATCTTATTAGCTAAAAGAAATGCAGTTTTTGCGCAACTAATATATCCTCAACATAAACATTATAACATTTCGGATTCGCTGAATGGCAGAGTCCGCTGATTTCTTTGGGCGTTTGGACAATTTTCTGGAAGGGACTAGTGAAGTGATGGGCATTTTGACACACTTTGCTGTGTCGACATTGCGTCTGCAGACTGCATCCGTGTGTCTACACTTCGACACATTTTCGGAAGATTAGCTGCTTGGTTGTAAAAAAATGTGCAATTTTCTCCTCTGATCAGAGTATCTATGATAATTATAAAGAAAAGTAAAAAAATAATCTTTCAACTTTAGACTTAACGGAACTTTTTTTTTTCTTTTGGAGCTTCCTGTTACATTGTGTAATAAAGTTTTATTTATTTATTTTGTTGTTGTTGTTGTTGTTCTGAATTCGCGTTTCTGTTACCGGTCTTCAGTGATATGACTAACTAAAGCCGCTATCAAACGAAGAACCATACGATAGCACAAAATACCTCATGAACAGGTTTCTCATGCGGGAAAGGATCCAAATATGCCGTTTGATACAAAATGCCGAACGTACGTTCGTCAATCACGCATTTTCGACTGTTTAAATCACATACGGTAGTCTTCAGAACGAAATCCTGCAATCAGAGAATCGCGATTACAGAACACCAGCTATTCTTATCCCTTTTAAACGTTCTTGAGGGGAAGTAATAGCCAAATGTTGAGTCCGTTGTTTACATTTCTGGATTTCGTTCTTTCGTTTATGCTTAAAAACAACCCTACTGAAGTCGTTTGGTCGCTTTTGAGCGGCAATAGCTTATATTTTAGAATATATCGTCTTCCGTCTGATAGCACCTTTAATGGCTAAAAATGATATTTTATTTATTTATTTTAACGGTGGATTTAAGTGACCGCCTGGGACATTCCGCATTTCCAAAATATTATTTGGTGTTTGATCCAAATTAATATATATTTATGGGCATGTTTAGGCAGTATTAAAAAAATCTTAACAACCGTGAGATTCCTTTGTATTAATATTATATTTTAAAATTATATATACATATATATACTATATGTTTGTTAAGAAATATTACATTTTTATTTCATCGCGCCAATTTAAAGAATTGTATTTCGCATGTAATACACAGGTTTTCTGTTTTTCCAGAAGGGATTTAAATTTAGTAAGTAGTGAAATAGTTTTCTCAAATTAAAAAAAAAAAGTCAGTGAGAGAATAATGGTAACTACGCTAGAAACACAAGATAAACTAAACATTCCATTGTTATCGATCGAGCAGTTCTGCACTCAAAGTTGATAAATGAGAAGTGCCGGGTTCGATCCCAGATCGCATTCCGCGTCCTAGAAGATCGAATTTACTGTGTTTTTTCCGAAACTTAACTTCGCAGGAAAGTTACCTTAGTAAGTAGGGAATTTCAATTTGCCACCTTGTTTTTATCTACAAAAATCACTTTTATTTTTTTTATTTTTTAATCACGTATGTATATAAAATAACCTAGAGGGCGCTGGAGTTATGCGTAAAGTAGAAATCCTTTAGTAAACCAGAGATAAGACAAGAGCTTAGTGCGCTTGCGCAGTGGACGGAAAAAAATGGCGGGCAGATTGAATTTCGTCCAAACTATGGCAACCTGGATTCCTAACCTTGGCGCATAAGCGCAGTATGGGCTATTTATTTGTATGTTTCATAAGTGGTTTTGTTTGAAGGTGCTCTAGTGCAGTGGTCGCCAAGCCTATGTTGGCGCTGCAGCCTTCCCTCATGCGGTCGAAAGTAGCTTTGGACGAATCAGGATTCATTGCCTGCATTGTCGCATCTCTAGTTTACTGAAGGATTTCTAGCGTAAAGTAAGAAAACGAGAAAATATGTTATTGCATAATAATAATTAAAAAAAAAAAAAAAAAGATCTTATAATCAATTTTAGTTTATTCATAAAATGCCGTTCCTAATTATTTGAGTAAGGCATTGAATATTCTATACTATAGAAAGTTTTGAAACCAAGAATTTAATCTCATGGAAAAATATGAAGGATAAGTACATTCAATGAAGAGAAAGAAAAAAATAAATAAAAGTAATTTCCGGGTACAAAACTTTTTACATTAGTTTCAATTCAAATTGAAAATGCCTTCTTTATAAAGAAATATAAATGAATTTATAAATGAATGATAAATTTATTGTTTGCAATATTTTCAAACATAAAACTCCCATCTAGCATTCTTTTAACCCTCTCGCTGCGTATTTTTTTTATCAAAATAGGTTCAAAAATTGCGTATTTTTTTTATTACATATTTCAAATCTACATATATTTTAGACTTAAAATATACAAAAAATTTTTGTAAAAGAGTTTTTTTTCAATATAGAATTAGATCATAGAAAAAAGTTGTCAGAATATTGAAATTGAAGAATAATGATATAAAAGCAAAATTTTGAAAATCAATTTTGGTTAAATTATGATTTATTTTATAAAATACAAAGATAAAACGTATATACTAATGAAAATATGCAAAATACATACAAAACATTTATTAGAAATGAATAGAAAATGAATTTTCAGATTCATCACTATCCACAGAGGAATCCGTGAAATTTTCATCAGTTCCGCTATAAATATCATCAATATACTCGAAATCAGAGTCAGAACTACTGTCAGTGTCGGAAATATCGTCAGGAACATAGGTCATATCACTCGCGAAACGTTTCCTGCCAGACATCTTTGAGCTCTGAAAAGCGCGCGCAAAATGCTAAAAAAAAATTCTTTTTATATTTCGCAGAAACGTGGACAACTAACGCCATCTGTTAGTCGACATCTAAATAAACAATTAAACATTACAGAAAAGCCGAAATGAAACCATGAACGGGGAAAGAGCGGGTTGCACACTTAAATAGACGGCAAAAACGCATCCCCGCGATAATCGCGGGTTGCGCAAATTTTGCTACTTCTACGTTGCCCGTGGAAATCGCGGGATGCGCAGCGAGAGGGTTGAGAAAAACAAGAAAGTTTTTTAATAAAAAAATAATTTTATGAGCATTCATAGCATTAATAAAAATATACTATGCAAATAAAACTACTTAAATAGTTTTATTATATTATTATAAGCAATTACATTTTATCAATAACAATTCTAATATTCAAAATAAAGTAGGTCTCTATTAATTAATATGAAGTAATTATTTTTTTAAAACAATTTCTTTTTATGAATTAATTATTTAAGAAAAGAGTATTCTGGCGCAGATTTTTATAAATAAAATTTTATTATTAAAAATACAGGTTAATTTCTATCAACAATAATGGCCTAATGCATCCGGTAGCCGAATGGTTAGCGCTCTTGCCTTTGAAAATTGCATTAAAGTGCATATCAGAATTTATAAAAAATAAATTATTTATTAACCTTCCTAAAGTATGCCAGTAGTAAAAAAAAACACCAATGGTAAAATAGTTTTGAATATAGATTATACGTACATTGTCGTGCTAAAAATGACATTATTTTAAAGTGCTAGTAAGTTAATATCGGTTAATTTTAAGGTTTACTTGTATAGACCATTTTAAATTACTAAATTTAAAAATACTAAATCCTTGATCTATTACTATATATCACCAGGATTTAACCTGGCAGAAAAATTACTCTAGCATTTTAGCGAAAATAGGCAAGCACTATTTTAGCTTTCTCGAAAGTTAATTCTTTGGATACGATTGATTTCTTTTACTTAGCTTTGTTATCCTCAGTTTTGTTTTCTATTCCTTTTGTTCATTGATGATTTTAACCAAGCATCCATATTTGTGACTTTAAAAATATGAAGCAGGGAAACTATGTTTTGATTATAACGATAGAAAAAGAGGTACTCATATCATATGTGAAAAATGAAAAAGCAATTGAAAAATTAAGTAAAGTGTAGTGATAGATAATCGTGAAATAATAGTGCTAAGAATGCTTCTATGAATCAAATTCTGAATTCTGACATACTTTTAAATATTTTTGCATTTAAATTCAATCATTAAAAATTAAAAGTAAATCCAAATTACTATATAAATAATCATTCCCAAAAATTTCAGTCCTTTCGTAGTTTTAGCCTGCAAATATTACAAAAAAAAAAAAAAAAAATCAGAGTTATTATATAGAGATATTTTATGCGGTTATCCAGTTTTAGCTTTTTAGCGAGATTCTGACCAACATATTTTAGCAAAATATGATACCTTTCAGCAAAATGCTAAAAACACTAATGGCAGTTTAAACCCTGTATATCACACAATGTAAAATTATGTGGTTTCTAAATTGATTTAATAATTTACAGCGTTGTGATTTTAATTGCTGTAAAAAGTCTGATAATTATTAAAAATCCTATTTCTTCGGCCACACCCTCTTGGATTATTTTACTAAACAAAATAAAAGTTTCTCTCTGTCTTTTCTTTTTTATACATTTGCGTGCATGCGTGCTGCTATATATTGGTATTATTTTTAAACCAACATCATTTAGATTTTTAGGAACACAGCCAAATGTTAAAATTTTAAACATTTTCGGGTTCATCTGGAAATTTCCTAGAGGTCAATCCTAGAATGCGTAGATGCCACTATTTTAATTTAATCCGGAGTATTTTTAGCCCCGCCTTACTCCAGAATAAATTTAAATATCGGCATCTGTAAAATGGCGTCCCTAAAAACATTTTCTACTCCATAATTCTCAAAACATATACTACGATCTAATTAAAACGTCTGGGATATTTCAATCAACTGATTTATTATACGAGGGTTGCTATTTATATTTCTGGCCTTGGCAACAGTAAGTGTTGCTAGGCGACCGCAGACGATTTTAATCGAAAGTTTGATATTTTTAAACGTAAATTCAGCAGACGATTTACCATTATAGCTTTATTTGTGTTGTTGACAGTAAATTGAAAAGTTCTTCTCTTTCAAAAAATGGAATTGAATCGTGAAAATTTTCGTGCGATTATTTTTCATAACTTTCGACGTGGATAGTCAAGACAAGAGTGCTTCGATGAACTTAATTCTTTATACAGCGATAAAGCGCCATCCTACAGCACTGTAAAAAATTGGTATAACGAATTTAATCGTGGTCGATGTTCGATCCAGGACGAATCCCGTGCAGGTCGTCCAAAATCCGTTGTTGTGCCAGAAAAGATCGATGCTGTGCGTGAACTGATAAATCAAGATCGTCATGTGACATACCGTGAGATTGAGGCGTCTTTGGACATTAGTATGACTAGCATCAATAAAATATTGCATGAGCATTTGAGCGTAAAAAAAATTTGTTCGCGTTGGATCCCGCATAATCTGACAAACACTCAAAAAAAGGCTCGTGTCGATTGGTGCAAGGAAATGTTGGAAAAATACGTTCAAGGTACATCAAAGGCTGTGTATAACATCTACACAGGTGACGAATCATGGATCTATGCATATGAGCCGGAAACAAAACAGCAATCAACTGTATGGGTCTTCCAAGGCGAGGCAAAACCAACAAAAGTTGTTCGAGAAAGAAGCACATCGAAACAAATGATTGCCTGTTTCTTCGGCATTAACGGTCATGTGGCAACAGTGGCGTTAGAGCAACGCAGGACGGTCAATTCTGAATGGTACACGACCATTTGTTTGCCAGAAGTCATCGGAGAAATTCGAAAAAAGCAGAACAGGCGAATCATTCTTCATCATGACAATGCGAGCTCTCACACATCGACTCAAACAAATGCATTTCTGACTGAGCGAAAGATCGAACTGATGGGTCATCCGTCGTACAGCCCTGATTTGTCACCCAATGACTTCTTCTTATTCCCACACATCAAAAATAAATTACGTGGACAACGATTTTCGACCCCCGAAGAAGCGGTTGATTCATTCAAAACGCATGTTTTGGAGTTACCTCAATCGGACTGGAAAAAGTGCTTTGAAAATTGGTTCAAACGCATGCAAAAGTGTATTGATCATCATGGAGAATATTTTGAAAAACAATAAAACCAATTTCGATCCTACATATTTGTTTTTTCATTATTAGGCCAGAAATATAAATAGCAACCCTCGTATACAAGTTAATACCCGTCAAAATTTCACGAATTAAATGTGCAACTTAAACCGCAGTAATGTGCAACTTAAATGTTTTCACGGGATAAAGATTAAAACACCCTGCTTTGACATTTTTCATTACTTTAAACGTCTAAACCACTCTATCCCCTCCCCCTTTCACCTGCTTTAATCAATTATCTTTTGGCTCGGAAGGGAGTGGGAACAAATTTCATGAAATTCCAAGGAACAAACTTTAAGTATACTCCACAGAATAAAATTAAAATCCCAAGTTTGTCTTAATTTTATTCTAAAAATGACCAAAATGATGTTAATAACAATTAAAAGTAAAACTGAATTTATGGAAATAATCAATATTTCTAAATGAAATAGTATCTTATGTTAGTGATAATACTTACTAAAGCAAAAGCATCATGCATGTAAATTATTCAAAGTATGGAATTCCTTCCTATCTCACGAAAATATGATCTAATGGGTTTCCTGTGCAATTTATTTTGTTAAAATTTTTCACGCAAAATGAAAGAATACAAAGTTTTACTACCGGATTATAATTTTTTGAATAAATGACATGAAATACAAAGATTTTTTTCAGTTGTAAAATATATCATTGATTCTAATTTTTCAAGACAATAATAAGTACATTTTAAAATCATATTCTTTATGACTTTAACAAAAGTATTTAAACTTTGATTTGGATTTTTCCTTTCCATATTTGTAAAACTATTTGGAATTAATCCAAAACATTATTACTTCATTGTATTCTAAACATAAACTGCAAATCATCTAACAAACTGAGCATGTGTACGGAGTTACTTCCTTCTCAAACATTCCATGTATCAAGCATAAATGATATTTCATTTCAGTCTCATTATGACAGTTTGGCGCCATCTGTTAGTTATAAATGTTAAAAATACTTTTATAAAATTAAAATTCTTTTCCTTTTTTAAAAAGAATCTGAAAGGGACAGCAACTTTTATTTATTTATTTATTTTACTTTTATAAGAATAATAAAATAATTATTAATATGATTACCAGCTGACAAAAATTAATAAATTTATTTGAAACAACACTTCTTTATGTATTGGAAAAATCGTGAAACAGAATTGAAATCCATAAAATACTTGAAGAAACACATAACATCTTTACTTGAATTTGATTAAAACCCGTAATAATTTATTAAGCGTTAAACACTTTATTTTATCAAAATATTATATTTCAGTAACAGTATGCTGATTAAAATAATAATAATAAGAAATAAATAAATAAATAAAATAATAAGAAATAATAAGAAGAAGGAGAAGAAAAATTAGTCTACTATTTAAATAAATTAATCTGTTCATTAAATTTCTAGTAATAAATTATACTATTTAATATTTTTACATGTATAAGATTTTCAACGTATAATTTATTTTATTTATATAATAAATATGGACATGCTTTACAAAGATTATAAAGATTATTAAAAAAAAAAAAAAAAAAAAGAAGAAGAAAGAAAGAAAGGAAAAGAAATTACAATTTTAATTTCAAAACCTAACGATTTTGAACTGGTAAAATTTAGCATTAAAAGAACAATAAATTCAGAGGATTCGTTAATTTGAACGATTCTTTTTTCTTTTAAAGAAAGAAAGAGAGAAGAAAATGAATATATATTTACAGGAGACGCTAAAAGAGGGCGCCAAAACGAAATACCTTGGCTTGAGTTATCAAGTAAAGAAATTCACAGCGAAAATGCGTACGGGTGGTGATAACAATTCACGAATTGCTTTGCTTTTGATATGCTTCTTAGGAAAGTATCAATGAATTAATTAATCGTGTGAATTGTTCGTATTATTAAGCATTAATAAGATATTATTAGTAAATCTATTTGTTCAGTGGTTCGTATTGCGTGTACATGTAAAAGAGAAAAGTATTCCGTTTCCTTATTGGTTCAAGAAATTTCAAGTGCATACCTATATACTATGAATTCGGTCTTATAAAAAAATAGCTTTGTGCTTTAATATGTATTATTGTCATTAGTGGCGAAATAGCTTGCGTTCTTCCATATGAAAATTAGGAATTTTATAGAAAAATATTTATTTAAATTCAAGGTCGGGAGATAGATTTAGGCTTAATTAAAAAAAAAAAAAAAAAAAGGAAGAAAAAGTGATTTACTAATACACAAATCATGAGACGCAGCAGAGTCTCAATAACGCCAGCGGATAGACAAACGAACGCCGTGGTACAGAACGGAAATACGAACGAAAATTACGACAGTCATATATACGAATAATTTGAGACCAGAGAAAACCTAAAAACGCGACATTTAAAATCTCAGTTTACAATTTTACACTAATTAATGAGATGATTGGCGGGTATGTAATATGCATTTATTTGTATTTTTAATTAAAAAAAAAAAAAAGTCAATACAGATATTATTGCAGGGATGGAACACAGGCGCAGAATTCATACCACTATCAATGTAAGAAAATTTACTACCTCTTAAATCGACGATATTATAGGTAGAGAAATTCCTTAAGGGCACTGTCCCGAAAGAGTTTAGAAATGACACGCTAGTATAAAACCTATGTAAAATGTTTAGAGAGATTTTTCATTCGCATTTTAATATTTTTGAATTTTGTTTTTTGCACATGATATTTGAGATCAAATCACAAGCCGCCTTTTTATTAAATTTTCGATTTCTCTTATTGTTTGATTGTGATTTTAACAGCAATTTTGGAACTTTGGAAAACTAGGGTATTGTTCTATTTACAACTTTATAATAATAAACCCGTGAAATATCCTTAAAAATTAAATTTTAATCGGTAGACCTTAAAGTTCGAAGTTTTCAAATACTTTTTTTCCATAATTTTTACTAATTTCGTAAATCAAAAATACTTCTAGAGATATTGCGAATTTTTGTGAAAATACTGAAAAATTCTTAAAATCTCCGCCTCCCATCGGTTCCTCCTTATCTGCGGGATTGATTAGACAGTCCCCACTCCAGTAACAAAGCAGGTGGTTGTAGTGTGAGAGGGGGTGTTTAACAGAAAGGAAAGGAAAGCAAAGATTGTTATTTCCTCACAAGTGCACTTTTAGAGTCAAAACATTTCGTTCCTAAATTTCTTCATTTGAGTAGTAGTTTTTAATTTAAGTTACATAATTTTTAACAATATTAATATAATTCCTCCCCTTGCCTTTTCGGACTAAGAAACATACAATTTAGGATTTTACTATTAAAGGTTAAACAAAAGAAAAAAAAAAAAAAAACTGTATATTTATGAAAATATAGAGACTCTTTTTTTTTAATTAATTAATTTATTTTTTATTTTATTTATTTATTTATTGCGGGAGGTTGAAAAGAACAATCGCAGGCTAAAAAGAAAAGCTAACCGAAAAATATTAAATTTTATATACTGGAAATTTAAAAAGAGGAAAAGTAAAAGTATTGGTATTGGTATCGTTATTAGAATGAAGGCGATTGACTGCACTAGGGTCCTAGGCCTGAGGGGAGGGGCCCTCTGTGTGCAATGGGGGGGGGACTTTCTAAGGGCTTACCTCGCATTTATTCGTCTTTCGGAAAAAACCACGGAAAACTCAGAACGGCTAGGCTGACGAGTGCACCTGGGATCGAACCCGGCACTTCACGTCTACCAGCTTCGAGGACAGAATCTCTCAGCCGCTGGTAGGCCGAAAAAAGGAAGGAGATTCTTTATTTAGATGAGTATTTTTTTATTATATGTTCTTTCCAGGAAGTAAAGGAATAGCCAAAAGACGAAAAAATAAAAAGTAAAAAATTCCCACTTTGACTCCCGGACATTCAATTTGACATTTCACTGGAAAAGTAAAGTTTGAAAAATTCTTTTTAAATTCAAGGGAAGATGCCATATTGGTGGAGGGTAGACGGGCAGGGAAATACAAAATACATTTTATAGCGATTATTCGTTACCTTGCCTTTTCAGACTAAGGTACACAATTTAGAATTTTACTATTGGGGGATTAAAAATAAATAAATAAATAAAAAAAAAAAAAAAAAGCTGTATATTTTCGGATATTCGTATGAAAAGAATAATAGTAGGCTAAAAAAAGTAACCAAAAAATATTAAATTTTAAATGCTTGAAATTTAAAAAGATTAAAAGAAAAAAAAAAAAAAAAAAAAAAAAAAAAGAAGAAGAAGAAGAAGAAGAACAAAGGTGCTTTGTCTTTTTACTTTCTTCTGTACTCAATAGAAGAAAGTTTTGGATTTGTAAAAATTTTCTATTTTCTTTTGATAGATTTACACGTTTTGAAAGATCCAGAACGCAATTTATCTATTTTTAGGAAACGTCTGTCTGTGTGTGTGAGATAAAAATTTCATTCCAATTATGTCCCAGGAACTACTGCTCAGATTTACCAATAAATTTATATGTATTTCAATCTTGACATAAACTGAAGCCTATCAATTTTTTGTGCTAATCGCTCAACAGGTGGCACTTTTACACAGCAATTTTCACAATATCAGGGGATGCTATATCTCATGAACTACTGCGTAAAATTTGATATAAGTGCATATGTCGATGCACTTTGACATGAGTTAATGCTTATTACATTTGGTGTCAATAGTTCAACAGGTGGGGCTACTATAAAGCTATTTCTGATATTTTAGGGAAAGCTTTATCTCAGGAACTAAAGCACAGATTTACATATAAATGTATATGTAGATTCACCTTAACCTAACTTAATGTCTATCAACTTTTGATGCCAGTCCCTCAATAGGTGACACTGTTATACTACGATTTCCGCAGTTTACAGAAGGCTCTATCTCTGGTTCTGTTGCGTATAGTCGAACTAAATTTGATATGTAAAAAGGCAGAGATTTAAAATGCTGAGTCAATTTGGGTGCATATCGGCCGACAGGAGGCGCTGCTTTATTGAAAATGTTCCCGAGAACAGGATGTACGCTATCTGCACGGTAAAAATTTACTCACGTTGGCCATTTCGTGTAATACGTCTCTAAGATGAAAACAAGTCAGCATTCAAAATGTAAATAATAATAATAATAAATAATTTGTATTGCATAAATTTCTATAGGAAAATACAGAAGAAAGTTTTTTTGCTAGCCACAACATACTAGTTTTAAATGAGTGTTTTTCATTATCTGTCACTTTTCAGGACATAAAGGAGAAAATAAAAATAAAATTTCCAGCTTCGACTCACGAACACCCAATTTTGACATCTCACTGAAAGAGTAAAGTTTAAATAATTCTTTATAAACTGAAAGAAGAAGGCCATATACTGACGGAGGGGAGGGAGGGGGGGGGAGTGTGCTAGAGAAATAGAAAATACAATTTATAACTTCAACCTCTTCTCCACTTAGATAACTGTGTCTCATATACTACAAGTAAAACCGCTTATGTATATTTTAAAAACATCCAACAAAAATAAACTTTCAGTTGGGGGTCAACACTGATGACGTATCAAAAGAAAAGAATCTTTTTTTATTTTTTTTCTTCAGAGCGTGCTACCAAGGTTGAAGAAAACATGAGACAGAGAGGAATTTCATTTGGGTAACATGTCTTTTTTATTTCCGGATGAATATTTCATTTCTTTCAAAACGTGTTGCGTTTGTTATTTAATTAGAATACTAGTAAGAAAATTTTATTTACATTTTGTTTAATAATAATGAAAAAAAAAAAAAAGTTATAAAATGGTACAAAAACAAATGTTAACAAATATATATATATATATATATATATATATATATATTTTTTTTTTTTTTTTTTTTTTTTTTTAAATGATTGCAGTGAGAAATTTAGAACAACTGGGGCAGCATCATTTCAAGCGCGGCGAGATCTATATGTATCTTTTATATCTTTTACAATTTTTACAGAAATCGGTAAAGAACAAAATACTTCAAGTTTAATTGTTCAAATATAGCGCGAAATAGTTCAGAATAATTTTTCTCTGTGTGATTATATATATATATATATATATATATATATATATATATATATATATACATATATATATATATATAATAAGACAAATGATACTCGTATTCATACAGCAGAGAGCTAAAAAAATAACAGCTGTAGATAAATAAAATAAGACTAATATCTATTAGTATGTATATATAGGGGGATTTTGAGAGGTACTCTTCCTTTCCATAAATGACCGGACACTTTTGATTTCAGGTGTTTTTTTTAATATCTCAAAAAGTTCTAGATAAACCATCTTGAAATTTCAGGAATGTGATGAACATGCTATACTCCACATATTTTAGTTAAAGTTTTTGCCGAAAGTGAAAGGAGGACCAGTAAAAAATTAAAGAAAAGTGAAACTGTTTGGGATCACCCTGTAAAAAGTAATGCTTGAAACCTGTGAAAACAAAATCTGGTGTGAAACAACTACATGACTTCCCTTACCCACTATTACACGTATTATTTGGACATTTTTGAGATAATGTGATCAGAAGACATAGAATTGAGCTAATGAAATAGACAACAAAAAATTTTCCAGTAAGAGAAAGTTGATACACGTTTGCCGTAAACGCGTGAAAACGTAACGACATAAAATAGAGTTTACATACCAAAGGGGGGGGGGGGGATAATAATAATAATAGCTTTTTTTTTTTTTTTATGATACACCAATTTTCGAGATCTAAAGCAGATCTACCTGATCAGGATGACTATTAATTTTCCTGTAATGACCACGTAAAGCACGAGAAAGGATATCTAAAATGGGTTTATGCAACAGTTTTAAAGAAAGTCGTTAGAGCCGTTGTTGAGATTCAGATTTACGTCCCCACTTCCGGTTTCGCAAATCTCCCTTCCGGTTTTCCAATTTTCTTCAAAATTTGGAAAATTCATCTGTACACTAGTTCTGCTTTATTTCTGAAGTTTCGTAGCTTTATCTTTATTAGTGTTGGAGATATGACAGTCAGAAGATTCCCTCCCCCCCACACACACACACTGACCAGTTGCCAAAAAGCACTTTTTTTAGACTCAGGAGACCTCAAAACATGTAAATCAGGTGAAATCTCGATATCGAATTTTCGTACCGAATACAGTACTTCCATTACCTACGGTAAACGAGTAATGGAAGTAAAAAAAGTTTTTTTTTTTTTTTTTTTTTTTTTTTTTTTCCCGTTATATCTCCATGAATATATGTGGTAGCCTCATAAAAATTTATACAGATAATGAGAAAAATGTTCTTAATCACATGCTTCAGCCAAAACGCATTTAAAGCATTATTTTTTAAAGTGTGGTTGAAAATATTTTGTCTGTTGTTTAATTTTTTACTTGTCCCCTTTTCCTCTTCAGGACGCAACTTTTACTGATATACATGAGATATAACATGTTTTCTACACTGCTAAAGTTTCAAGAAGACTAATAAAGAATTTTTTTTAGATTTTTGACAAAACGCCTGAATTCGAAAGTGTCCAAATACTTATTGGTAGATAGTGTATGTTTGCAAAGGTACCAATCGTATTCATATACTTCAGTTTTCTTTTGAAAAGTACTGCTTTCATTTTCCAGTGGTGTAATTGCTTATGGTGTAATTGCTGTGTAATTTTCTACAGTTTTTCTTTTTAGACACGATTTCTAATCAATCAATTCCTGTCCCCTCTTCCTCCTCATTTTACATGTTTATTTTATATTGAACTTCGTAAATATGTTATTTAATTATTTTATGTATTTGTTTATTACAGAGACTAGTCAAAAGTTTGAACATATGACTTTCTGTTTTTGAAAAACATTTGAAACCGTTACGGAATTTGAGTGTTAGATAAAAACATTTGTACATAAATACAGAAAATCTTTGTTCTAAAATTATGTACTTTCAACAATAATGTTTAGAGATGGAAATTTGATCTTCAAATTAAATACATAGCATGTGTAAAACCCATTATGAAATTTCAAGTCTGGAAAATACCTAAACTCTTGCTCATTCATCTACCGACAATTTGCTTAATTTTTACTCTATTCAAATGAGATTTTGACAAAACGTGCTCAATATGTCTAGCTGTCAACCTGTGCAAAAAAAAGTTTTCTATTTTTCGCACATGCGTAATATAATATTTACTAAAATTGCTCACATCTCAACGAATATTACAACTGTTAATTTTATGTTTTAGAATTACTTATTTGTAATGTTTTGTCAGTTTTCTGCAAGGTTTGTAAAATTTTATGGGAATTTGTTCTAGTTACACGCAAAAAATTGTCAAAAAAAATAGTAATTAAAAAAAAAAAAAAAAAAAAAAAAACTATATCTGCCTGAATAATTGTGCAATTCACGCACCAAAACATCCGAATATTGTTACGTTACATGTGCAATTGTGCAATGTATTAAAGTTACAAGTCATTTGTAGCTTTTTATGATGCAGAGTGATCCAAAGTATGTTCGCTTTTCTATAATTTGTGGTTGGTCCCCTAATTGCACCTTGGACTGAATCGAGAAAAAATGCGTTTTTAAATCTTCTTTGCATGTGTGAAATAATTCCAAGCCATTTTGTCTCTTTTTTTTTTGAAAAAATGTCCCCCCCTCCCCCTCCAAAAAAAAAAAAATATATATATATATATATATATATATATATATATATATATATATATCTAATAATCTGATTACCTTGTGTATATTAAAAATATATATAAATAATAAATATATATATTGTATAAAAATATATATCTAATAATCTGATTATCTTGTGTATATTAAAAAATTATATAAATATATAAATATATATATTGAATATTCTTTTGAATTAGGCCTATGTTGCGTATTGTATATTTCCTAAAATACTGAAAAATATTTCTATACAGCATAGTTTGGGCAAAATGGGTGAGTATTTGTATAATGCATGTAATATACTTTTTTTTTTTTTTTCAAGTATATTGACCATCTTTTCCAATGTCATTATCAGAAATAATATTTTTAATACAATTCTAGTTCTGTACACTGACTCATTCGTGAGATAATCTTTAGAAAGCGAAAATTTGCCCTATGCTGTCATGTTAATATATATATTTTTTTCTACCTTGTTTTGGATGCTGTGAATGTTTCGGACCTTGGCACAAAGAGATATTTAGCTGTTGCTATCTTTGCGACAGAAAAAATTCACTTTGAATGTTTCGTATTCTAACAGGCCCTTGAAAAAGTTAGAATACAAATATGCTGTTATCTAAGTCCAATTTGTTTTATTTCATTTTGCTTTAATTTTATTTCATTTTTCATTTGGGTAGACTTTGATATTGATGGTATTAACTGTTTGAATTACTAATAAAATTTAATAAATTTTATATTACTACTGAATGCTACGGTTATATATATAATATATATATATATATATATATATATATATATATATATATATAATAAAGATGATCTATTAAGCATAGTAGAAGCCAAGCAACAGATAGAACATCACTGAAACACCAATGACCAATAAGATAAAAAAAATAAAAAAATAAAAAAAAATAAAAATAAAAAAAATCATCAGTGGATGAAATACACTAATGTAAAGAAACCAGATCTATTAATTAGCAGCCTGCAAAACAAAGGAATCAATAAAGTAAAACAACAAATCTTAACTTAAAACCATAAACTTATCAAAATTAATGAAAAAACAACCTAAGAAACACAAGATAGGAAGAAGGAGGCAGGCGGCAAGACTTGTGACTTGCCTGTGGGGTTACACTAGTTTTATGCCGGCAACACTCCCCCAGCCTGCCACAACCAGAACAGGAACCATATGGATATAAAAATGCAAATTTCAAAGCAGATGAACAACAATGAAACCACGAAGCCACAATGAAATTCACCGATTGATCACATTGTGTTTAACAGTATAATTAGAACATTAAATATAGTTGACAACTCAAAAAGGAAAAAACTGAAATTTTAATGGAAAATGAAAGTTTGCATAGTAATACAAAGCAAATGCAACAAGCCTTCTACTTTTTTTTTTTTTAATTTAATTTCACATACCCACCCAACCATCCAGCCTTACAACACCACCCCACCTCCGTAATCAAACATCTGCCCACCCAACCGCCACCTTTTTTATTGTCTTTTATTATTTTATAATTTTTTTGTTGATATACACAAGAGTGTACACAGCTTCTTTTTTTTTTTTTTTTTGTACTGACAGAGACATGGTTAAGGATATAAAATAGAAAATACAAAGTTTTTAGGAAAACCCATTTGAGCAGTGGCTGTGATCAGTTTATTAATATTCTTGTTTTTAAACTTTGCAGAGCATAAATTATTAATTCGAAATAAATGGTTAATGATGATGTTTCTAAATACCGAAAGATGCAGACATGAATTAAAATGTGTAAATAAGTTTACATTAAAACAAAAATCTTGCCGTTTGTCATAGATATCTGTGTAAAGTTTATTACCATCGATGATTATTTTGAGATCTAAAAAGTTAATAGATTGATTAGTCAGAGTATTTTGAGTTAGCTTTAAATTAGGTGGATAATTGAAGGAAAAGCCATTTTGTGAGTTCTTGTTGAGATAAAATACAATAATATCATCGATGTAACGATAAAATCGAACATCATCATTGCAAATTTGCTTTTCATAATAATAAAGATAGAGATCTGCCAAAATACTGGAGCTACAACCTCCTTGTGGAATGCCTAATTGTTGCAAATAGATATCGTTGTTGTGGAAGATATAATTATTATGGATAACAAAGTTAAGAAGTGTTTTAAATTTTTCTTCTTTAAAATTGTAAGGAAGATTAATTTGAGCTTTATATTCTAGAAAAAGACTGTAAATGATATTACTAAGATCTGATAACTCAATATTATTGAAAAGATCTTGAAAGTCAAAAGTCATAATATTGTCTATTGAATCGAGCGATTTGATGTATTGAATTAATTGAAAGCTATTTTTAAGACAGTGTAAATTATCAACTTTGCAAGTACATTTGTAAATTTGTTTTAGAATATCCAGTAGAGCTTTATTAGCATTGTTGTTATAAGTGTTACACCCAACAGTGACAGTGCGAAATTTGATTGGAGATTTGTGAAACTTAGGTATGAGAACTATATAAGGATAATTAAAGTTATTGAAGGGAAGTTGAAGTAGTTTATAGTAATTATGTATTTTTCGGTTATTAATAATAAGGTTATTATTAGTTAAACTGAAGATGTTACTATTATTGATTGAAGAGTTTAAAATAGAGAGATATTAGGATTTACAAATAATGGCATAATTATTAGGTGATTTGTCAACATAAGTGATCACAAAGTCATCCTGTAGTGATTTGATTGAGTTAAGAAGTACAGATTTTTTAAATAACACCAGATTTGAAGAATTGATAAATAATGCATTTTTGATTTTTTGTAACACTAAAATTTTCCATTGAGTGAAGTAGGCAATAGGTTTATTATGAGTAATAGATATTTTATAAATAAATAAATCTAGGTCATAAGAAAACTGTTGTAAGATTTGTGGAATGCTAGTTTTAACTAGAAGTCTAAATTTGGTGCCAAATTTCATGAATTTTTTTAATTGATAATTGTCAATAATATTGAGATTACCTGTGATAATGTGTCCATGGTCTCTGTCAATAAATTTTGAGAAAGAAGGATCATTGCATTTACAGGTTACAGTGTTAGTAAAAGAGGTAGACTTAGATACAGAATTATAATTGAATATCTTTCTTCCAAGAGGAAGAGGATATTTGAAGGTACGAGATAGATTTAAATCTTTAATCGGAAACATACATTCTTTGTCATTAATGATAGACGTAATGTTAATACTGTTCAATATTTGATTTGTAAAATTCACAATTAATTGAGTATTTGTTTTAAATTTGTTGGGCTTTTTATCAATTTTTAAATTAAATTGTTTGATTTTGTACATTATAATATCATAAAAAATGTCTGAAAAATGTTTATTATAGGATTGGCTTTGAAAGACATTCAGAAAGTTTACTAAGTATTTCTTTTTAATTGCAAAAATAAATTTTCGAGTAATGAACCAGTTATAGTTAGATAAGTAATTAGTCTGTAGATCTGAAATGAGTTTAATAATGGCACTTTTAGAAAAGATTAAATCTGTTTTTTTACTACCTCGTTTAGTTCTAGAAGATATATATCATTTAACTTGTGAAATTTTATAGTAAAAATTTCAAAATCCATATAGTTCGTGCCATTATAATAAATAACATTTTAGAATTCATCTGACTTATTTGCACTTGCTCGTTTTTTATACAATATTTATAAAACAAGAAGTAGATCTATGCCCCTATGTTAAAAAAAAAAAAAAAAAAAAAAAAAAATTAAATATCAAATATCAAATAATTCCCGAAATTTCGAGAAAGAATTTTAAAACTCAATAGAATTTATGCCAGTATCCCAAAAAATATTTTAAAACTGGTCCGACGACTTTATAATGACTAAACGACTTTATAATTTATAAACGACTTTATAATGACTTTATAATATAATATATAACGACTTTATTTAGAGCATCCGCGCGTTATGCGGAAGGCCCGGGTTCGATTCCCGGCTCTGGTATTTTTCACATAGTTGGTAAAAAATCAGCCTTATACTCCATTCTATCTAAAATTAATTTCCAGGTTGATGAATTAAATTTCTGAATTGAAATTTCGTGGCCGTTTGGAGGTATGCCATGTTTAAATTTGTCACTTGATATTGCTGCAGACTCGGGTACTATTTAATGCAGAC
The DNA here is from genome assembly GCA_963930645.1 of Salticus scenicus. NCBI lineage: Eukaryota > Metazoa > Arthropoda > Arachnida > Araneae > Salticidae > Salticus > Salticus scenicus. The sequence continues at coordinate 138,637,023 of OZ005662.1, read as the reverse complement.
TCGGTGACCTTGCCAACGTAAATTATGTGAGAAGTGCCGAGCTGGTTATCAGCCAGGGTAGCTCAGTGGTTAGAGCATCCGCGCGTTATGCGGAAGGCCCGGGTTCGATTCCCGGCTCTGGTATTTTTCACATAGTTGGTAAAAAATCAGCCTTATACTCCTTTCTATCTAAAATTAATTTATAATGATTCCTTCTTCAGAATATATTAGTTTACTAACTAACGTACAGCCAGACACATTTATGGTTCAACCATTCGTTTTAAAGGTATTGGCGAGCTCTTTTGAAAGATACCCATCATGAAAATTTACTCCCATCAAGGGGGGGGGAGGCGAGGCTCGTGCACATAGAAAACTTTTTTCCCAGTTGACTATCTCTATTATAAATGATTCTTGTAAATTTCATAATGTTTATTAAAAAATAATTTCCTTATGCACATTTATACAAAATTTTGTCCTATACCACAATGTTAAAAATTTTGAAAAAGCGGGATGGCAACGCAACCTGTAAGACAATTTTTACCAAAAGTTGATAGGCACTAATTTATATCAAGGTGCAACTACATACCAATTTGTATGAAATTCTTTGCAGCAGTTCCTGAGATAGAGTTGCCACAAAATTTTCTCTCACACACACACGCAGACAGACAGACATTTTCTAAAAATGGTCCAATCGTGTTCTACATCTCTCAAAACGTGTAAATCCATCAAAAACCCGAGGTCGAAAATTTTTACGAATCCGATACCCTCGTCTATTGAATATAGAAGAAAGTAATAAATAAATTTCAAATAACTCACGAAGTTTTCAAAGTAGAATTTTGAAATAACTATACGGTCAATGCCATTATGATAAATAATATTTTAAATGCAATCCTACATTCTACTATTACATTCTTATACACTGCTCCATTCTTGAGATAATCTTTACAAAGGAAAATTTTGCCCTATGCTGTCATGTTAAAAAATATTACATTTCATTTAACTCATGCAATTTTAAAGTAGAATTTTCAAATTTCATATAGTTCATACAAGTATCATAAATAATATTTTAGAATTTATCCGACTTCTTTACGCTTATTCATTCTTGATACAAGCTTTACAAAGCAAAATGTTGAGCCTACACCATTAGGTTAAAAAAAATTTTAATTTCGAATAACTACAAAAATTTTCAAAATACAATTTTAAATTTAATAGGGTTAGTATACCAGGATTCTAAAAAATATTTTAAAACTGGTCCGATAAGTTTAGCATAGGAGCCCCTTGGCAGCTTTTAAACTGTTGTTGTCATTTTGGCGATGAATTAAATTGTTATCGCAATTGCGTAAGTAAAGATCTTGGCTAGAAACATCGGAGCTACGACGGTGCCAAATTTCAAAATTCGTCAAGGAGTTCTAAACTGAATCAATTTTTTTAGCCCGATTTTTCTCAAATTTAATTATTTAAAAGAAAATATGTGTACATTCAGTTTTTATTCGATATAAAAAAGAAATATATTTGAATATATATAAAGGTTAATTTTTAAGTCTTTTATGTTTTTCCTCAAGTGTTACTTGTTTTTTATTTTACTCTTTAATTATGAGCAGGACAAAAAAAAAAAAAAAAAAAAAAAAAAAAGAAAATAAAAGAAAATAAAAATAAAAAGGCGCGCGCGCTTGCTTAGATACTTTCATTTTTCTTTTCAAAAATCACCAATTTTAAAATTTAAACGTAGGGATTTAACAGAGAGTAATATTTGCCGGATATATCTGAAACACTGATGTCAGGTGGATACCGATATGCGGCATTCGGCAAAATCGCTATTCGTTTCGTCCTTATTTTTAAATGATTAAATTGAACAATTTCCAAATATATATATAATTTTTTAAATCCCTCCTTGTAGATATTAACTTTTTTAATTTTTATGGAGTAGTTTTGAAGTTATGCAAATTACAGATCATGAATAATAAAATCATTCTGTGCATAGTCTTTATACTTTTAATAATTTTTTAATAGTTAAACTTATGTTACAAAATTTCTTTATTTTTAGAAATTTTCATTTTCATTTTTTTTTTTCTTTAACTAAGTTTAATCTTTTTCCATTTATTTTAATTTATTAGAAATTGACATCACTATTTTAGAAACTTTATTTGCAGTAATTTAAAAAATGTTAATTATAAATATTTTAAATAGAATTTCTCAGCTAACTAATCATAATAAATGCATGCAAGTTTGCTTTTATTTTTTTCAATTTATAACAATAACAATAATAATAATAATAATAATAATAATAATAATAAATGTATCATTCTATACTGAGGCTGTCCAGTTTCTTTAGTACAATATTTCTGATATTCATTTTAATTATTTAAAAATAATAATAATTGCACGTTCGTTTTTTATTTATTTTTATTTTATTTTTTGACACAAAGAAAAATATATTTACTTAGATATTCATTTTTGGCATCAACTTCTTTTTTTTCTTTTTTACAATTTTAAAGTGGGTTTTTTATGACCTTTTGAATCAATTATCTTGTTGAACTAAAAAATACGGCATTAGCTAGATTTACCGTTCTATACTGTAGCTATTCCATTTAATTAGAACGAATTTTCTAAATTTTATTTTAATTAATAATGTAGTAATAATAATTTCACTTTTTTTTTCCGACATAAAAATAAGTATAATTACGCATATATTTTTGGCATTAATTTCTTTCTTTACATTTTTTTAAAAATAATTTTCTAAGTTTAAGTAGGATTTTTATTACTTTTGAACCAATTATTCGATTGAACACAAAAATACAGAATTACCTAGATTTCGTTTTAATACATAAGTGTACCAATTTTTGATATAATCCGGACTAAAAATCCGTATAGATACAGTTACAATCGTTTAGCTCTTTATATTTAGATGACAAAATAAAAAAGTTTTGAACGTCCATTCAAGGTAATAGATAAAAATTGGTAACGAAGACAAAATCGCTATCTGAAAGAAATTGTTCGACCTGTCTTACTACTACTACTAAGGTGCCTCGATAAGTAATATAGGCACCCTAACTACTACTACTAGTAGTAGTAATAATCAGGGCCCAACTATGATTTTTGGAGACCCGGGGCACTGATGCTAGTTGGAGGCCCCTTACCCTACTCTAAAGATTTCACCAAAAGGACCAGTTCTCAAAAACAAAAATAAATAAATAAATAAAGTGCATTTTTAAAATTTTTCCTTCAACTACACCTATTTCCTCATTTTTTTAGCAACCTATAACAAAATCATTAGTTTTATGTTCAAGACAAATGAAAAACTGAAGTACATTGATCAGCCAATGTTTAGGAAATTAGTCACAAAATTTAATAATTGTTTATGCTCTCTAGTAAAATATAAAAATTTAATCAATTTTTGTTTTTAATAGACATATAATGAAAAAAAAAATTATACTATTACTTCTCAGTTTTTGGAAATGAGGGCCCTTAAATTTGGAGGCCCTGGGCCAGTGCCCCGCGTGCCCGTGCCATAATCTGGCCCTGGTAATAATAATAACTTGTGATACTATATATATATATATATATATATATATATATGAATCAATACTATACATATATGCATGTATACATGTGTTTTTACATGCATTCATTACATAATATTGAGGTTCGTTCAATAACGCGCTGTCTTTTTATCAAAAGACAAATCAGTAGTGAGGGAGTGTCTTGACCACCCTTTTCTATAATTGACTACTTTTTGGGGGACGAAAATAACCCCGCCTCTGTGATTATCATTTACTCTCATATTGACCGCCGAAATAGTTAACGTTCCTAATTGGACAAAAAATATCACACTAGGTTAAAGGCGGGGTAAGTTTTGTACTTCAACTGAGCCTGTTTTTTAGTTTCATTTTCTACAGCAGAGAGTTGAACGGAAACGAGGCAGTGCCCTTAAACACATTCCGGTGTGAATTCTGCGTCCGTGTTCCATCCCTGTTATTGTAATTAAACATAGAAGGAGTTTATATTTCAACGTATTTTAAACATCCGTATACAGTCTGTTAATTTTATAAAGAAAAATGAACAAAAGAACGGAAGTAGACTTCCTTATGCATATATACTTTAATCCTAGACATGGAGTACATTTCTGTTTGCTAAATTTTAATAATTTTAATTTATGTTATTTATGTTATTTATTTATTTTCAGTTCATTTTTACTTACTTATTAATTTTTATTTATTTATTATTTTTTTATTTGCATTGCTTTATAAAATAAACTCATTTTGTACAGACGTTTTAAGCATTTTGAGAGATAAATTATGTTTAGTTACAATAATTTCTACATTTATTTTTAATCAAAATACAAATGAATGTAGAATGCATACAATAATATTACGAAAAGCATAACTTGTAGTCTATTTAATAAATAAGATGTATTAACGCACTTAAGCATAAATAAAAGCATACCTGGCAACATTCTGATTAATATACCATAAAATACCCTCCTTTTTTAATGCCAGACATTGTTATAGAATTTTTCTGCTTATAATTCATAGATGCCAGTATTTTAATTTATTCCGGAGTAGCTTTAGCCCCGCTTTTATTCCATACCACCTGCTTTTTAAGATTATTTTTTTCTTATTTTATCGAAGTTGAATAGTGGCGAAAAAAATTCTATAAATAAAGTGGTGCGAAATAAAGGCGGGCTTAAATATACTCCGGAATAAATAAAAATGTTGGCATCTAGGGTAATTATGTTTGGAGAAAATTACTCTAGAAATAAAGTGGTGTAGAAAAACAGACAGTTACTAACAATTTTACGGAATATTATTTGGCAAATTGGCGGGTATGTCAAAAATAAAAACTAATGGCAGCTGGTAAGTTGAGTTTCAAAACGTGATGGGTGGAGTCTCAAATTTCGCAAACATGAAAAAGAATACTGCATAACCATACTTGCCAACATCCTAATAATTATACCCAGTGGCGCACCCAGAATTTCTGTCTGGAGGGGGCTGAAGAGTAATTGGGTCCTACAGTATAGTAATAGGTTTATGTCCATATATGCAGCAACGGCGGCTCATGAACCGAAAATAGATGAAGAGCTGAGAAATAACATTTAAGTAGTTTTAATGCATAATTTTAATTAAAAATACTCATTTTATTTAAATGTAAATTTATACTCTATAAATGAATACAATGTAAAATATTAGGTGAAATGGCTCTTCACCTTATTTTCGGTCCATGAGCCGCCACTGGTACGCAGACATATGCATAGTAAAGAATCTGTTTTAAATGTTTCTTTTGAAATAATGAATGAATGAATGAAACTGAATTTAAGTTGAATAGCACAATTGTGAAATTTATCTCCGTATATAAATATAATGTGCAAGTAATTCGGTCAGTTGGGGTTGAAATTGAACTTTCGAACATAAAGTTGTAGATTCAACTATGATCAAAAACTGTCTACGATCAAAATCTTCTAGGTCCATCTACGATCAAAAGAATATGACAAGCTGGTGAACATAAAATTTACTCGAAATGAAATGCCCCCACCCAAATATTTCCATTGACAATAAAATTTGATCAATTTTAATACCCTTTTGTGATGTTTTATTTGTATATGCAGTAACACTTAAGTAATTAAGAAATCTTAATAATTATAGCCAAATAAAAGCTGCAGTTGTTATAAGTATGAATTAGAACAGAATTTCAGTGTAAATTTTTACATGGCTATTTTTATTTAATTATCTGGAGTGTGGGGCGATGCTCTTTCAAGGTTCGATTAACAGAAACAAATCGGACGTGCAGTCTTCGTGGGGGTAAGCCAACACAGCAAGCAGGGGGCAGAACCTCTTAATATCCTAAAACATATATTACTTAGAATAGTTAGTTCAGTTGGTAAATATTTCAAGCGTTACCTTTCTGAGTAATATCATTACAGGATATTGTATTCCAATAATATAATATATATTTATGAAATTTGAATTTTTATAACAGGCAAAAATTTTATTATCCAAGAACGGAGCTTAGATCTCAGTGACATCAGAAGCAAAAATGAAAATTGTGCTTGGACCCTACTGTATTTTCTACATACTGTTACAAAAAAAAAAAAAAAAATAATAATAATAATAATAATTAACCCCATCCTCCCAAGCATCTGTAAAATATCTCAAAATATTATTATCAGGGTATTTTCCTATTTTGAACAGTAAACTACGCTCTGTGGCATTTCTCTAAATCGGTATATTTTTAGAAAAATATTTTACTCATTTGTGATCAGATCAATTAAATTTTATCTTCAGCAATTGATGCGAAATTTCACTAGCATGTATTTGTACTAGATGCATTTAAAGGGTTTAACACGAATATGCAAAGTCCATTTTTAATTTAAAATTTAGTTTTAGAGGAACGACTATAAGAGCAAAACTAATTTTTATTTCATATCAAACGAGAATTTTCATTTGCCGATGTGAATGTGTTAATTTTGCCCAGGGACAAAACACACTTCCACAAAGATGCTATAAATACTCATAAATTAAGATACAATAACTGCATGAGCTTGGTATCATCCCCTTTTCCTGAAAAATACATCCCAGCTTATTTCCACGTCTGATTGCTTCTTCTGTCTGACTTTTTAGATACTTACTCGATTTCGTGATAACAGTATATTCTCTAGTTTAGGACCTTAGAAGCCCATCCCTAAAAATTGCAACTTCTTTCAACTATAAAAATCAAAGAACTAGTTCATTGTTTTTGTTTTTGACAGTAAGGATTTCAAAAATTCCTAATTTTTAATGTATAATTTATAAACTATTTCTGCTTACAATATCTGTGTTTGAGTAGTATTTTTATTTTCATGCACATCTGAAATTTTTTACTATGTCAGCTCGTTCTGGAGGGGGCTTCAGCCCCCTAAGCCCCCTCCGTGGGTGCGCCACTGATTATACCTAAGTGTTGTTAGTCCCGACCATTTTATCACACCAGTAAATTTTTATAGTAACATTCTCCAAATGCAATTACGATTAAACAAGAAGAAAAATACTCTAAAAATATACTAGTGTAAAAAAGAAGGCGGGGCTAACAATACTACGGAATATTAATTAGTATGTTGGCAAGATTAGAAAAATTACAGTTTAAAAAGAATTATTTCTAAATCATATTTTACAAAGGTAAAATATTTTACTGCCACCACAACTAAGTATAGATTTTGTTTGTTTAATAATTTTTAATATAAAGACTTAATTGTTCTTAAAAATGTTTCTCTTAAAGCAAGCGGTTGATCACTATTACAGTTGAACACCGCCGCACACCGTAGATGAATTTTCTTGCTCTTGTCTACTCTACTCTCTCAAATCGGCTTATTGATAGAGTGCTATTAGGCATGCGCGAGAATATTCTACTTTTTACTTTCTCCTAAAGCGCTATTACACGAGCGTCAAAAGTCGCTTGAATCTACCGGCGTCACAGTACAACACAATGGTTTCCCAATGTGTCGCTCGAAACAAGCAACTTTTTTCGGCAGCAATTTTATTGCCGGTATTCGAGCGACATCGCGTCTATCAACCAATGAAATTCTGGGAGTGTGACGTCTTCTGACGTCAGTCCCTTCTCACCCACACCCCATGCCTTCTTCCCTTCAGGAAGAAAGCATGCTTGGCGCGCGAATAGTGATCATGTTGGGCAGTGGCGGGAGTCTCAAATAAATGTGATATTTTTAATTTATCTCATCGTACATAAATACTTATATGTTTAATTCAAAATCAATGTATTAAAATTAATTCAAATTCAATGTATTAAAATGTGATTGTATATATTTATTCGATGCAGGTATTTTTCCGATTATTGTTATTATTTTATATTTTTAATTAAATGCGATTTTATTTTGGCGAATTTCACAAAAAGCAATTGTAGGATTATCCGTTTATATTTTATTTTATCCACGTTGTATTTTTTCTTTTGTAATAATTAGGATAAAAGTACTTTATGAATTACTTGCTTTGTTTTAGAACTTTGAGATACAGCAATTTATAATAAGCAAGGTTCTTTCTTCCACCTTCACATTTTGATAATTGTACTTTTTTTTTTTTTCCCCTTACCATTTTTACGTGAAAACATAATTCAGTAACAAAATTAAACTTAGTACTCTTTATTTATTTATTTTCTGGAATGTCTTGTTTTCTGGAATAATTTGTTATATTAGATAATATTTTCATATCGTTTTTGTTAATATTTTTCCAACTAAGCTTTATTAAAAAAACATTTAATAAAATATATAAAAAAGTGAGAGAATTAAATTGAAAGTAAATTATATAACACAGAAAAGGTTTATTTTATGTATATATAAATCCTACTTGCCCACCACTTTATTTATTTATTTATTTTTCTTTCAATGCGTCACCCTGATTTGTTATTAAATATTTTTTACTTTTTAATAATAATAATAATAATAATAATAATAATAAAATGTTAATTACAATAGGATACACTTTTTTTAATTACTATAATTTGGTCTTTGTTCCATTACTTATTTTTTGCTTCTAAAAAAAAAAACAATTGCAGAAAAAAGGTAAAAACATAAGAACTGTTTTTTTTTTTTTTTTTTTTTTTGTAATGGTTTTCGTCCCTGACTCCCACACGGTTGGGTCCGGGTTCGAATTTTTTAACTAAGACAAATTTTATATCATTTAAAATTTTTAAAATATTATTTATTCATTGGTTGATTAATTTTATTTATTTATTGATAATTTATTCAAAAGGATTTGGTCACTTTTTTTAATTTATTTATTTATTATTATTATTTTAAGCCATTTAGTGTAAATCTAATAAAATATTGTTATTTGAATATAACATTAAAATATATTTTACTATGTTAAAAAGTTATTTTTATTTCAGTGTAGCAACCAACAAAAGTAATATTACTGTCATAGCATATATTTTGTATCGGATCTTTAAATTAGAGTTCATAGATTTGATGCAATTTATAATTATGTCTAATCAAAGAATGTACACGAAAGAAGAAAATCTGAATGTTGCGAAAATATAAAAATCACGATGACACACACAGCGATAAATGCGAGCATATGAATGTGTTTGAGAGAGTGACAAGTGAGTAATGCTTTCTTAGCAACCCTTCGTGTGGGGAGTGTCTGCATTGCCGCAATTTTTGTCGCTTCAAGTAATACCGTGTAATAACAGCTTTACCCATAAGGTAGAGAAAGTATTGTTTTTGGGTCAAATTTTCGAACGCGAGATTTTGTTATAGTTACACGTTTTGAGGTCCCCTGAATACGAAAATCATGTTTTTAGCAAATGGTCTGAGTGTATGTCTGTGTGTCTGTCTGTTATCAGCATATCTCAAAAACAAATTATAGCAGAAAGTTCAAACTTGGTATTCTAAATGTATATCATATAGGGATGCTACAGTAAGATTTTCGTTAAGATCAAGCAAATGGTTCGTGTACAGGGACAATCAAGAGAATTCTAATACATTACGTCTATGGGGGAAATTGCAGGTAAGTAGAGTTTAACGTCTATACTGCACTAAACCAAATGAAACGAATATATATTTTTTGTAATAGAGATAGTTAACTGGGAAACGTTTTTAAAATCTGGTGCGGCTCTACACGACTTCTCTCATCTCCGGACACTGTCTCTTAAAGATTGCAGCCGGAAACCTTCCAGTTAGACCTCACAAAACCGTGATAAAGGCCAAAGCCGCCATTTTTCTCACGTTTTTACAATCTGGTGCGGCTCTACACGACTTCTCTCATCTCCGGACACTGTCTCTATTCCAGTTAGAACTCACAAACCGTGAGAAAGGCCAAAGCCGCCATTTTTCTCACGTTTTTACAATCTGGTGCAACTCTACACGACTTCTTTAATCTCCGGACACTGTCTCTATTGCAGTTAGCACATTAAATAAAATTGTAATATAATTTTTGTAGTAGTAGTTTATATTAATGAATAAAAAAACACTTCATTTAAAAGTATTTCCTACACAATAAAAAATTTCCTGACGATTCAAGAAATACACACGTTATTGTTCACGTTTTCACTTCTGTCAGCACTCCCGAAGTGCAACTGTTTTTTTTTTTTTTTTAATATTCAGAATAAAATTGGACTTTTTTTGGATATTTAGTGTTATACTACTTCTCTAATATGGAAATCGTCTGCATTATCATAAAAGATAATTTTTTAAAATAATAATTTTAATAAATTATTTTTTTAAAACAGAATTATTTTGTAATAACCGAATTAAATTTTATATAAATCTAGGTGTAGTAATGAAACGGGGGGTTGAGGGGGGCGGTAGCCCCCCTCACAAAGAATTAATTATCATATAAAACTCTTCCGAAGCCAAATTTGAATTGTTTAACATAGGTTTACATAACATCGTTATCTTACCTCTTAATCTCCAACCTGTATTTATAGTATTAAATTTCAGGGTAAGAGAAAGTCGTGTGAGTGACACACCAGATTATTTCATTACAGGAATAAGCAATAAGTACAAAACTTTGAATGAACTCAATAATTAATACAATAAACTTTCTTATTATAAGGGATTGACTAGCATGGCTACAGCGAGCTCCGAAAATGTGATGTACGCATGCGATAGGGGTTATAAAATTAAAAAGCAAAACTTATCTGCTTTGGTAATAAAATTAAACATCCATTTATCCGTGCAACTTTAATTCTGAATCTTTGTTATCATTTGTTGCTGGGAAAATGTCATTGGAAATTTCTTTTCCTTACTGCGATTCAATAGCAACTGTCCAGACGCGAACTTGGACAATAGTAGAAACACCGTACAAGTCATAGTTACCCTCTTCTCCGCTTGGTGCGCTAGTTACGCGTCTCGTTGATACGATGTGTACTTACTTGCACACGAAGCTTTTTGACAATTTAACAAATTATTTTTATTACAACTGTCTTGTAATGCAGAAAACTGTTTGTTATACATGCAGAATGTTTTAAGAAGATTATTTGTAGATAAATAATTATTTATTTCTACATTTATTCCTGAAAGTTCAACTACTTAAAATGTTTCTACTAAAAATATTTTAACAAATTAAAAATGAATAAAAAAAAAATAATAATAATAATAATAATAAAAGATATTGTACTTCTTCTTTATATATATAAAAAAAAGCCATTAATTATAGACATAAAAGTTTCTTTGAAATAAGCCGAATAATAATAATAATAAAGATAAGAGGGAACTGTGTGTAAGGAATATTTAATAATTGTGCTTGAAAAAACAAATCCATATTCGAAATCATGTTAAGTATTTGTTACATTAGTATCTGAAATATTTTTTATTTATTTACTTTACTTTACTTTATTTTTTAATAATATCTACGTTTTGTACGCACATTAAAGTTTTTCTTTGTGTAAATTTTTCACTTTTTAAAAAAATAATTGTCTTAGAATTATACGTAGGTATTTTTATTAAACATATGCAGTGAAAACCACTAATAATTGTTATACTGACATTTCTTGAAAATTATTAAAAATTAAATAAATAAAATAAAATAAATAAAAGTTTAATTTTTTTTTTTCTTTTTTTTTTTTGGGGGGGGGGGGAGTTTTGATGCTCCCTGCTAATTAATTCTTAATTTTTCCCCTTATCTTTTTGCTCCACTTGAGGCCGAAAGGTTCTGTTTTCTAAGCTGGTAGAGGGGGATTTTATGCGATATGTTGCGATTGTCGGTCCAGCCACTCAGATATATTCGCGATCTTTTTCAATACTTGCATAAATACGGGATAGAAAAAAAGTTATATTTTTATTATCCCTATTGGTTAAAACAGTTTTAATATCTACGCTTTGTACTCACACTAAAAAATTCCTTTAAAGATTGGCTTTCTTTTTTTTTTCTTTTGCTTTTTGATTACAGTTTTACACATACAGACATATATATAATCATTATAAATCTGCAATGAAATATAGTAATCAGATAAAATATTTATATGCTATTGTGTTCACTCAGACACATACACATATCTTTATAAAAACAGAAAAATGAATGTTAAAAATTTGAATTAAATTTCAGCATCAAAACATTCAATTACATTTAAAAATAAATAAATAAATAAATAAATAAATAAATCTTAAAGCATGTTTAGATTATATTGTTAAAAACTGTAATAATGTAATATCCAGTGAAAAAAATTATATATTATTAAGCAGGCAGCATTCACAAAACAAATATATATATTATAATTTTTTATTTAGATAGTTTTCAAGAAATTTCCATATACTTATGCAAATTTTCATAACCGTAATGCAGTAAATAACAAACATATATATTTAAAACATTTACTATAACCATAAAATTGTGTCAGATGTTTCAAGATTCTCATATTTTCACACAATTAAAAAAAAAATCCCTTGCTTTTACAGAAAAATACTAGAATGCACTCTATTTCATCATTAAATATATATATATATATATATATATATATATAGTACTTTCGAATTTAATTCGTTTATTATAAAGGAATGGTTCTAAAACATTATTATTAGGCATTAGTATTTCAAATCATCATTAAAAGGCGCGAATATCACAATCAATAACCGATCTTTTTATTGTATTTTTGATGATGAAAACATTTTGACAAACATATATAATTCTACATGCATTGATAGAATTATTATGCCTATTCAAAAAAAATTTGACATTTTAATGAGATTCTAGCGTGAAGTGCAAATTCATGTATAAAATGTTATTCTTATGACCGGACCTTTAAATTAGCAATAAATAAATGACTTATTATTATTATTATTATTATCTCCTTATATTATTAAAATCTGTACGCGTGTGTGTGTGTCTGTCTGTGAGAAACGGCTTGAAACAACAAAAACTCCGCCGCTAACGGTCGCACGGACTTCGAACAGGTACCGTCGGACAGAGAATTTATCGCATATCTGGGTTATCTAATTTGCTAAACAATGCGACCCGAATTAGCGGAGATATTAATTAAAATGTCGACCATTGTCTAACGAAAAATGACCCAGAATTCATGATTAAATGCTTAAAAAGCGACATTTTTACGGAAAAAGTGGAAAATAAATTAGAAATATCAGTCGTATTTTTACAAACAAGATACCATTGGAAAGGGCTTTTTTTTCTTAATCCGATGGTTTAAACGGCTTATCGATCGGACAATTAGATTTTTTAAAATTAACTAAACTATAAAAAAATATTGGCAACAAATCACAAGAATCTTAGCTCTGCAGACGATAGTCTACAGCAGTCTTCAACGGAAAGAAACACATCTGGTATTTAATGAGGTCACGTGTTTCGTACTGCGATTAAAAATTGCAATTTTCTATTTTCTTCAATTTTTCAAACCTTACACATTTCACTTCATATACAATCTTAACACCACGAAACAAACTTGCAGTTGAAATTTCATCGATTTTCGTCAATAAACAAAGATTTACATTTTAATTGCAAATTAAATTTTATCTTTACACGCCTGACATTTTATCTGTCGAAAGAGGATATTATCTTTAGGAAGGATATTATCTTGAAAGAGGAATTTTATCTTTACACGAATCACATTTTATCAACTCGACGGAAGCTAAGGAGAAAAAAAAAAAAAGAAAGGGTCACGTGTTTTGATCCTGCGATTAAAACACTGCAATATTCTAATACGCGTATTTCAATTTCTAATTACGATTAAGTTATTTTTTATATATCATTCGAAAGATATTTTAAAGTTCTTTTATATTATTCATAGTTTTCAACAGATTTACACGTTTTGAGGTCTCCTGAATTAATTTTCTTTTGTATCTCAGCTACTAATTAAAATAATTTCATAAGTAATACATCATTAAAAAGCTTTTTTGAATCGGAATCGAACAGTGGAATACAGAAATTTGTATCGCCAGATGGTGCTGTAATATTTTCAAATTTCAATATTTCAATTTCTAATTATGATTAAATTATTTTTAATACATCACTCGAAATATATTTTAAAGTTCTTTTAAACTATCGAAAATTTTCACCAGATTTATACGTTTTGAGGTGTCCTGAATCAATTTTCTTTTATGGCGCTGTAATATTTTAAAATATTAATTTTTCAATTTCTAATTATGATTAAATTATTTTTAATACATCATTCGAAAGATATTTTAAAGTTCTTTTAAATTATCGAAAGTTTTCACTAGATTTACACGTTTTGAGGTTTCCTGAATTAGTTTTCTTTTGTATCTCAGCTACTAATTAAAATAATTTCATAAGTAAGACATTATTAGAAAGCTTTTTTGAATTGGAATCAAACAGTGGAATACAGAAATTTGTACCGCGAGATGGCGCTGTAATATTTTCAAATTTCAATATTTCAATCTCTAATTATGATTCAATTATTTTTAATACATCATTCGAAAGATATTTTAAAGTACTTTTATATTATCGAAAGTTTTCACCAGATTTACACGTTTTGAGGTGTCCTGAATACGTTTTCTTTTGCATCTAAGCCAATTGAGTTAGATCGTTAAAAATTGGTATACGTAGGTTAATTAAGAGGGCATGAAAGGGTGGGGGAAGAAATAGGCGTGCACCGCGCGCGTATCCCTTAACTTGTGCGCGCGCAGAACGCACGGAACTGCGCTGCCGAAGGCAGTGAGGACCCGGTCCGAATTTGTACCCGATGAGAAATGATTTTTTAAATTTTCTTAAGAATAAAATTTTGACTTGAGAAGGAATATGTGCGCTGCGCGCACATATACCTTCACACGTGCGCGCGCAGCGCGCATGGGTCTGCGCTGCCGGAAGCAGTGGGGACCCGGTGGCAGTTTTTTCCCGATCAGATTTTTTTTTCAGGCACGAAGGGTCAGGGAAAGAATACGCGCGCGCAGCGCGTGTATCCCTTAAACTATGCGCGCGCAGCGCGCACGGGACTGCGCTGCGGAAGGCAGTGGGGACCCGATCCGAATTTTTACCCGATAAGAAATGATTTTTTTAAATTATCTTAAGAATAAAATTTTGACTTGAGAAGCAATATGTGCGCGAAGCGCACGTATACCTCCACACGTGCGTACGCAGCGCGCACGGGTCTGTGCTGCCGGAGGCAGTGGGGACCCGATGGGAGTTTTTACCCGATCCGATTTTTTTTTAGGAGCCACGAAGGGTGAGGGAAGGAATACGCGCGCGCAGCGCGTGTATCCCTTAAGCTGTGCGCGCGCAGCGCGCACGGGACTGCGCTGCCGAAGGCAGTGGGGACCCGGGCCGACTTTTTACCCAATCACAAATTATTATTATTTTTTAATTTCTTTTCTTAACACTAAAAGTTACTGTTAGTGATTCATTAATTTTAGTGATTCATTTGGAAATACTGACCCGCTAGCGGGCGAAGCCAGCTAGTCCTTATTTTTAATTTTTGACAAAACCAATTAAAAATTTCTGATTAAAAATAAATAAATCAATAAAACACATTTCTGTAATATGATAATAATATAAAATGATTTATCATCTAACATGAATGGGAAGTTAAAAGACTGTCAGCTTGTAAAATTAATTTAAGAGGTCAATGCAAAGTGGCCTGAAAAGGAAAAAAATACATTTTAAATTATTTAAAAAATATCTTAAAACTCAGTAATTTTCAAACGAATTGAAAAAAGTTTGACTATGAACTCATTATTATTTTTAACCAATTTTTAACTTTTGCCAAAATCAGTTTACAATTCAAGATTTTTTATGTACATATTTTTAAGTTTCAATGAAAAAAAAAAGTGTTTTATAATCTAAACTGATTTAATTTCAGAAGAATGCAAACTCAGCCGTCTTATCGGAATAATCTGAAAATAAGAATACTGATAGCTCGCAAATTTTAAAATCTTAATGCAAACTGACCTAAAAAATTATATTAATATATATATCTTAT
Source organism: Salticus scenicus (assembly GCA_963930645.1). Lineage (NCBI taxonomy): Eukaryota > Metazoa > Arthropoda > Arachnida > Araneae > Salticidae > Salticus > Salticus scenicus. The sequence goes on along the minus strand of OZ005662.1, from coordinate 138,621,180 downwards.
ATATATATATATATATATCTTATATATATATATATATATGTGTGTGTGTGTGTGTGTGTGTGTGTGTGTGTGTGTGTGTGTGTGTGTGTGTGTGTGTGTGTATTAAACAGAATTTTACAAGAACCAACCCGCTTCAAACAGCTTTAAAATAATAATAATAATAATAATAATAATAATAATAATAGGAATGGTTTGGATTTGGGAATAAGTCCGAGTTTGACTGCTGTAGGTCCTAGGCCTGAAGGGAATGCCTTCCGTGGGGGTCTTCTATGGGGGGGGGGGTCCTAGCCCATATTTGCGCAAGTTTCGTAGAAAATCACATGAAACTCTGAACGACTAGGCCGACGAGCGTGACATGGAATCGAACCCAGCACATTACGTCTACCAGCTTTGAGCGCAGAACCACTCGGCCGCTGATGGGCTAAATAATAATAGGGAAAAATTGTATTAAAGTCAGTCTATTCGTTTGGACTTTAGAGTGCCCCAAACAGACACACAAAGGATTCAAACTGATAATAAGCCACTCCTCTTTCTTAGTCGGTGTTAAAAATAATACTGAGAAACTTAAAATTCGACATAGTGGATTGATACTGACAGGAAGGTGTATGGTGTTAAATATGCCTGTAACATGTTTTTACATATAGTCCCCCCCCCCCCCCCCAGTCGGGGAACCAGTGCTCCCATGTCGGGGAATTTTTGACACCGCCCCTGAGAATTATTTCTAACCAGGAAGTCATCCCATACTGTAATCATAAAAAAGAAATCGAAACAAGTATTAATCGAAAGAACATATATAAATATGTTTTTTGACGCATAAAACAATAGCCCTCGTCAGCTCGTCATTCAGAAAATTGGCTAATAATCGGTGCAACCACGCCTGAATCGATAACACCACTCCTTATTGAAATAATGAAGAAAATCCAAAACACGTAGAAATTGAAAGACCATAGACAAACGTGTCCTTTGATGCATTAATCAGTTGCCTATTTCAGTTTTGAGATATATTCAATCGAGATACAGTGTGTAAAAATTCGCAAAAATAAAATCTAAATATTGATAAAGGTCACGGTTTTGGCAGGTTTTAACGGGACTCCTCCCACTCCTCTCTCATTACTACATTTTTACTCAAATTTAAATATGGATTTCTCGAGAACGGGCTTACGAGGGCTTTTATAGTTTATGTGTCAAAAACCACGTTAGATTATGTCTTCTCGAATGAACATAATTTAATTGATTTCTGTTATTACACTATTGGGATTGTTTCCTGGTAAGATCATCTTGTTTTACACTTGTTAAAATATTTTGTTGCCACCACATCAGAAATATAAATTTTGTTTATAGTATAAATTTAAATGCAAAGCCAGATTCACCAGATTTACATGCTCTCACAATTATAGCAAGCGGTTGATCGCTGTTGAATTCAGTTGAACGCCGCCGCAGAAGTATTATACCCTAGTGCACGTGCGCGTCTAAAGCGAGTTCCGAGAATGTTGAGTCTAGGTGATGCGGTAGGAGTTATAAAATTTAAAAAACAAAGCTTAACTGCTGTGGAATTAAAATTAAAATTTCCATTTATCCGTAGAGCATTAATTTTGAATCTTCATTTTCAAAAAGTCGTTAAAAATTCATCTTCCTTACGTTCCTTACCACAACAAATGTTGTTAAATATAATTTTAATTAAATCATGTAAATATTATAAAATGAAGTTCAGACTTATTGTTGAAACATTAATAAGATATTGTGGATAATTGTCATATAATGATCCTGGTAATATTTTTTTAAATATATATATATATAAATATCGCATGTGTTTTGAAAGATAATTTTATACAATAATTTTATTTCCTTTTAAAATGTAATGTTCCTATAAATGTAAATATTACGATAATATATTTTTTAAACAAATAAGGAATATATATAGAGAGAAATTTTGTATTTTTTCTTAAACGTAATTTAAAGATAATTTTAACTATTAATACAATTAAAATATTTTTGTTTACTGATTACAATTATTACGGTAAGCACTTTTTTTTTTTTTTTTAATATTTACATTTTTAATTTGTTTACTTTTCCTTTGTGTTAAATCTTGAACTTTTGTTAATTCATATTGAAAATAAATATGCCTATAAACACAAGCTTCTTTTGTAAATTCTATTAATAAGTTTAACAGTTAACCCCAAACTCCTGTTTGCATTTCAGTGTATATGGTAGGTTACACATTGATTTTAGAGAGTAATACTTTATTAATTAAAGTATAGATATTTCATATAAAGCATATATATTAAAATAATGTTTGCTACTATATTTAATTTCGCTGATTCTGATATATATATATATATATGTTTTTTTTTTTTTTTTTCCTTTCCTGAGTGTAATACCTTCCATGGAAAATCTTTCTGAGGGGTCTTATACCGTATTTTCACGAGTTCCGGAGAAGACCACAGAAAATAACTTACGGCAAGGTTATTTTCCCGTCAACCAGCTTGTAGATTGTCAGATATTTCACTTTCAACTATGCTATTTCATATAATAGATCTGATTTCTTTATGTAATCATTTTATAAATTATTTAATTTACAAAACGCATCATCATAATAATTTCCACTATTTTTTTTTTTTTTTTTCTTTTTTTAACGATAATTCAAATTCTAAAATAATTGTTGTTTGATGTATTTTATTTTGATTCTAATGTACATTTTATTTTTTCTTTAATTTTCATTTTAATTATGCTACTTCATATGATGTATCTGATTTCTTCATATAATGCTTTTATAAATTATTTAATTTACAAACAACATCATCATAACCTTTTTACTTTCTTCTATATGTAATATAGAGAAAGTATTGGATTCGTAAAAATTTTCGACCTCGGGTTTTTGATGGATTTACACGTTTTGAGAGCTGTAGAACACGATTTGACCCTTTTTAGAAAATGTCTGTCTGTCTTATATCGAATAAAAACTGAATGTACACATATTTTCTTTTAAATAATTAAATTTGAGAAAAATCGGGCTAAAAAAATTGATTCAGTTTAGAACTCCTTGACGAATTTTGAAATTTGGCACCGTCGTAGCTCCGATGTTTCTAGCCAAGATCTTTACTTACGCAATTGCGATAACAATTTAATTCATCGCCAAAATGACAACAACAGTTTAAAAGCTGCCAAGGGGCTCCTATGCTAAACTTATCGGACCAGTTTTAAAATATTTTTTAGAATCCTGGTATACTAACCCTATTAAATTTAAAATTGTATTTTGAAAATTTTTATAGTTATTCGAAATTAAAATTTTTTTTAACCTAATGGTGTAGGCTCAACATTTTGCTTTGTAAAGCTTGTATCAAGAATGAATAAGCGTAAAGAAGTCGGATAAATTCTAAAATATTATTTATGATACTTGTATGAACTATATGAAATTTGAAAATTCTACTTTAAAATTGCATGAGTTAAATGAAATGTAATATTTTTTAACATGACAGCATAGGGCAAAATTTTCCTTTGTAAAGATTATCTCAAGAATGGAGCAGTGTATAAGAATGTAATAGTAGAATGTAGGATTGCATTTAAAATATTATTTATCATAATGGCATTGACCGTATAGTTATTTCAAAATTCTACTTTGAAAACTTCGTGAGTTATTTGAAATTTATTTATTACTTTCTTCTATATTCAATAGACGAGGGTATCGGATTCGTAAAAATTTTCGACCTCGGGTTTTTGATGGATTTACACGTTTTGAGAGATGTAGAACACGATTGGACCATTTTTAGAAAATGTCTGTCTGTCTGCGTGTGTGTGTGAGAGAAAATTTTGTGGCAACTCTATCTCAGGAACTGCTGCAAAGAATTTCATACAAATTGGTATGTAGTTGCACCTTGATATAAATTAGTGCCTATCAACTTTTGGTAAAAATTGTCTTACAGGTTGCGTTGCCATCCCGCTTTTTCTAAATTTTTAACATGGTGATATAGGACAAAATTTTGTATAAATGTGCATAAAGAGAATTATTTTTTAGTAATCATTATGAAATTTACAAGAATTATTTATAATAGAGGTAGTCAACCGGGGAAAAAATTTTGTATGCGTAGGAGCCTCGTGAACCCCTCTGGGGGGGAAGTCCCCCCTCGAGGGGAGTAAATTTTCAAGATGGGTATCTTTCGAAAGGTCTCGTCAATACCTTTAAAACGAATGGTTGAACTATAAATCTGCGATAATTTAAAACAAAGTTATCGATTTTTTTTACTTTTAACAAAAAGTAACTTAGAAAAAAAATCGTTTTTTTTTTTTTTTTTTTTTTTTTTTAAACGAAATTTAACCAGACTGGGTATTTAGTTGGCCCCTGACATAAACTGGGGCTGATTAGATTTGGGGATCAATCACTCAACAAGTGGTGCTGTGATCGTATTTTTTCTAAATTTTTAACATGGCAGTATAGGACAAAATTTCGTATAAATGTACATAATGGGAGTTATTCTTAACCTGTGATTGTGAAATTAATATGTATTATTGATAATAGTAGTAGTTAATTAGGAAAAAAATTTCGGTCATCGCTTCCCCCCCCAGGGGAAAGTACCCCCCGGGGGGGGGGGTAAATTTTCAAGATGGGTATCTTTCGAAAGTTCTCGTCAATATCTTAAAATCGAATGGTTGAACTATAAATATGTGATAATTTAAAACAAAGTTATCGATTTTTTTTTTTTTTTTTTTTTAACGGAAAATTGTATTTTTTTTTTTTTTTTTTTTTTTTTTTTTTAATATTGTTACTGCGTGAATTTGTATAGGAAAATATAGAAGAAAGTCTTATGGTGGCCACAGCATACTAGTTTAAAATAGTTAAAAATGTAAAATATTTAAAACCCGCAATTTCTTAAAAAAAAAAAAAAAAGAAAAGAAAAGAAAAGAAAAATAAGAGCAATAATTTGAAAATTCAAAATAAATAATGTTTAAAGATATAGCTGGTTTGTTTGATTCTGATATGTATGTATACATATATATATATATATTCCTCGGGTGTAAGACCTTCCACAGTGGGTCTTTCTAAGCAGTCTTGCCGTATTTACGAGAGTTTTCTACTGTCCTACCGCCACGAGAAAAACCCTAAGCATTGTTGCTTCCTCAGATGATTCCAAAAGGGAGAGGTGGGTGAACTTCCCGATATGTGATAGTTTGGCGCAATTAGCGTTTCTTTGATTCTTCTCTCCCGATGTATAAGGTGAATAAATCTGTATCATATGTATAATATAGAAATACAGATGCAGTAGTAGCGCTTATTTAGTTGGTCTAGAAAAAGTAAATAAAAACTGATTAAATACTTAAATATTAATTAAATAACTTCAAATGAAATGGGTTATGAAAAAATACTTAAGATGTTTATCCTGAGCAAAGCACGATTGTAATTTGGTTATGAGAATGTTTCAAAATATTTAAAATCTCATTTAATGAGAAGAAGCTAAACATTAGTTAACGAATTATACACAAATTTAAATATACAGATAAAAAAAAAATTATTAAATGTGTAAATACCGATTAGATATTTTCAAATGAAATGGGCCATGAAAAGTAATAAAGGATCGAAACACGGTGGTTATTTGGTTATGAAAATACGTTTCAAAATTTAAAGAAAATTCCATTTAAAACACCAGTTGAAGAAGTATATATACAAATTGAAATATAGTAACAGAAAAAAAAAAAAAATGCGTCTTTCAATGGGTGTTTTAGACAAATCCACGCGGAAAAAAAATTAAAACCTCACATTAAAAAGAAAAAAAAAATTGCAGCATATTAAAAGGTTTCTATTTATAATAAATGCAAAACCTGCTTTATGAAACAGAAAGGCTGCTATAAAGAAAATTTTTCATAACACGTGTTCGATCTTTTTCCTTCCGGATAATACATAACTAAGGAGATCTTGCAAAATTATGCATTATTTATGCGTACTCTAAGAATCTTAATGAATCATTGGAATTCTAAAATTTTCCTGATTATTTAGACTAGTTTTTTCAGATATTTTTAGACTAAAACTGTGAACTTTACTTTAAATGTGTGTTATTTTCCGATTTATAAGATGAGTATATTGATATTAATAATGTTTTTGAGAAATTAATGGATTAATATTAATTAATCTGTGATTAATTTTGAGTATAATTTAAATACCGAATAATGGGTTTACAGTTTTTTTAATATTATGTTTCGTTCTGTAGAAATTGAAACTATTAATTTTTAATAACAAATACGATATTAAGATTATTTTGCTAATTAAAATATTTAGTAAATGAGCATTAAGCAATTACTGGAAGATAATATATAACGAATGCATTCAAATTTTATTAATTTATTTGGAATTAAAAACCAATACATTATTTGAATATATGTATAAGAATTTTACTGAGCACCCTCTATTATTATTATTTTTATTGTTTATTTATTTTTATTATTATTATATTTATTTATTTACTTTTATTTTATTTTTTAGAGTGTTAAAATACAAATATAAGCAGTCCTGCCGTACTAAATTAAATTCTGTCCATGACAGAATTTCATCCATAGTTTTAATGTTCGCAAAGTGAGCATACAGTTACTCACCACTGGCGTACAGATTTTATTTATTTATTTCCACAGAAATTTCCATTTCTTTGCTAGTAAATCTATTATGGGAGTGTGTCTATCATGATAATAGGGTAGGCAGTAACAAGCTCATCACGGCTTCCTGTTTTCTTCTTTAGCACCTGCGCTCATAAGAAACTTACCCGTTTCGTAAAGAGCCGATTTGAGAATGATGTGCAAGTAAGCATTACAAGCGACTAGCGCATTAAGGCTGTATAAACGGATCTGTGCAATATCAGTATCACGCCCATTTGATCATCTCCTTTAATCAATCAGTGCTTCAGGGATGGAACACGGGCGCAGGATTCACACCGGAATCTGTTGAAGAAATTTCTCTGCCTATAATATCGTTGATTTAAGAAGTAGAAAATTTTATTACATTGATAGTGGTATGAATTTTGCGCCCGTGTTCCATCCCTGTGCTCTTCATCCAGTATTGCCAGATGTAAGGATACCCCCCTACAGCAGGGATATTCATCTCCGGTTTTGGCGTGGGGGGCGATTTCTTAACACTTCGCGAACGCTGACGTAGATTTACGTCATTTGAAAATCTGCAACTCCGCCAGTGGGCGTTTTTTTCGAAATTTGTGTATTATATATTTTTTTTTTTCTTAAGAATATACTCAATATTCATATTTTTACAATCAAATATACTATGGATACATATACTTTAATTAGAAAGAGTATAATTATAATATGTATCCATTTGTAATATGAATGTTAACACGGAAAATATTGTAACTTCGGAGGATAACGCCCACTAGTGGATCTTACTGTCAAAAAGACAAAATAATGTGGTTGCGAAAGCTTTAAAATTTATTGTTTTGAAGCGATTTCTTAGTTAGCTAACAAAAATTGTAAAGTTATAATACAAATAAAAAGATATATATTTTAAAAATAAAGTCCTATCTGATTTTTAAGAAAAGTTCATAGATATTAGTTTAAAAGCTAATTATTTAATAATTTTCATTGATTCTTAGTTCTGAATCTGTTTTCAGAAATCATAGTTTTTGCATTTAAAGATAAAGATAAATTAATTGTGTTTGTATTACTTATTCTTCAGAATCTCAGTTACAAAAGAAAAGCCATAACATTTTCTCATAGAAAATTTCTCACAATAAACAATAAAAAAAATCAAGTCTGAAAATAAACAGTAAACAGTAAGATTAAAACGTCCTTTTTTACATTTTATTCCAAAATGATAAAATTATTATATAATTTGAACCATAGGTAAAATCTTTATTTAATATTTTGGTATAATTAAACTTCACTACTTAAAATATTAAACAATAAGTCATGCAAAAATGAAGTTTTCCTAAAGTTTCAATTGTTTTCATCAGCAATTCTCAACCCTTTTGTATACGCCCACCCCTCAAATCAAATAACTTGTGCAGTACTGGCACATATTCCATAATTCTATTCGCAAACGTATCATATCAGTATGAATGTGTATTTAATTTTGTATCATGTAAAAATATATTTTCTTTTGTTTTCCTTTTTGTAAATTAATCTTTTTATTTCTCTTCGCACCACCCATCTGGTGTAGTCACGCCCCCTAAAGGGTCGTATCCATTAGCTTAACGGAGACTTTTTTGTTTTTTCGTTTGTTTCAGCAATCAAATTACTTGTATCTTAATAAAAATCAATCAATTTCTTATTTAAGTCCAATAAATTAAAATAATAATTCGGTTTTATAATTATTTCTATTATTAGTTTCGTTACCTAGGAAGTTTTGTAGGGACAAATATTTTAGCATACGGAAAGTAGGGATTTTACTCAATTTTGTTGGGAAAATTCCACTCGCTTTAATTCAAAGGATTTTCCTGTGTGCTACATCGGACAATTGTTTCTGCTTCGGCATCGTTGTCAATAGCACAGAGAAAGATTAAAGTAACCCTAAATGCGTTGTTAGGTTGCCTTTTATATTTTGTGCTTTCTCAGACCGCACAAAATTTTCATATTCCTGCAAAAAATTCGACGTCCTTATACTTTTTCCTTCAGCAGATAAGATTAATATCTAATATGGTAATCAGTTCTTTTAATTTAAATAAAATTTAAATTAAAGAGTATTATAATTAAAAATAATTTGCATACTTTGTATATATTATGTATATTTACACTTATATTTAAACTTTGCATACTTTGTATATATTATGTATATTTATGTATGTACAAAAATCTTTTCACATTTTTTATTTTCTGAAAAATTATCTTTATGTTTTTTACATTTTCGATAGGGGGTAAGCATTGGTTGCGACCACATGCAGGTAACACCGAAGCATTCACATTGACGTTTAGTTTCATTCATTAATATAAAAAATTATAGAACTGGATAGTTCTGCTTTCAAAGTACGGAGTATCAGCTCAGGGTGCTACTACGAATATATCTAAACGTTTCGATGATCAAATGTGACGCTCTTTGACGCAACGTTTCGATGTGAATTTGAGTTTTCGATCATTTGATACTCTGAATCAAATACGACGAAAAGTTACGATGGTAAACATATCAAAACATATCCATTTCCGAGTATAAATCCAAATTCTGCCATAGTATTTTATAACCGATAAATGACAGGTTAACATCAAAAAAGAATTTTCCTGCAGATGATTATAAGTCCAATCGATTTTGCACCTCAAAAAACACTAAACCTCGAATTTCCATTAAAATCATAACTATTTCTGAATAAAACCCAATTTCTGCCACATTTTACAACAGATGAATAAGAGGTTAACATAAAACACGAATTTCCCTGAAGATGATTACATGTCCAATCGATTTAATACCTTAAATAGCCCTAAACACAAAATTTCCATTAAAGTTATATAACTATTTCCGAGTAAACCCAATTTCTGCCATATTTTGCAACCAGTGAATAAAGATGAGCAGTCCAATCGCTTTTTTACCCAAAAAAAACCCTAACTGAAAACTTTCATCAAAATCGTTATAGGTGTTTTCGAAATTCCAAAGATAAAATCCGTGGCCTAATAAAACAAATGTTACCAATAATTATAATTGTTCGGTGTTCTATAACAAAATCGATTGCTCAAATTTGTAACACATGTAGACTGTCATTGTCATATAAATTAGTTGACTAGCGTCTGTGGATGCAATGTGGTACTATGGAGCCGAACCAATCAAAATCTTTCTTGCATTTCTTCTCTATATTCTTTTATAACAGCATCTTTGATTGGTTAAGAGACAAATGATTACCATCATGTTAGCGAAAATGGGCTTCTTGGCGCACCTTGGCGTTGGCGATATATTTCTTCTATGTTTATGTTTATGACCACATTAAGCGATTTTGTCCTTATGCCTTTTGTTTTTTCTTATCATTTTCGTATCATTATCATTTTCTCTATTGTAATCTGTGCCTTTTTTTTTTTTTTTGTAAGATAGTTCGATCCAATATTAAGCTATCTATTGTATATTTATATATTAATGTTTGGTAAACACAAACAGTAAAAAAAGGAATAATTTTTATTTGAACGTTATAACATTAGTAAATATGCTATCTCCTGATAAATTAAATTTTATGTTTAATTTTTACTTTTGAGTAAGAAAAAGGTAAATTTAAAACATACTAGATATTGTAAAACGTTTAATAATAATAATAATAATATGTTGCTTGTTACTTGTACATGTTTAATTCTAAATATTTAACTGTTTAATTTTGTATATATCCTTTGTTAATTAAAAAAAAAAGAAAGATTAGTTTTATAATTGATTTTATTAAGGCATTTTTTATTTTGAAAAAGGCAAAAACAATAATAATGTAACAATTTTGTCAAATGTCTTTAACAATCTTCTTGTAAATATTAATTTTACATATCTGCGTAGCATAGTTGAAGCTGAATGCTGTTAAATTAATAAATAATAATAATTAAAAAAAAAAAAAAAAAAAAAAAAACCTAGGTCTAGATTATGAATTCTCATTGTTATATTAAAATACAATATACGAACAAATAACAGTAAGCTTAATGACAAATTTATCATCTACCACTTGTATTTTATTTATTTAATTTTTAATGCAATATCTATAAATGTTAATTTGCAGCAAATTATGCATTAAAAAGTTAAAGTACTGTGCAAAGTCCTGTTAATAATATAATTTATAATATGTATTGAATTAGTTAAAGGCTAATGGTAGACTATTTTGTGCCACACATGCTTTAAAAAGTTATATATTTGTAAAATCAACCAATTTTTTTTTAATTTTTTAACCAATCAGCTTCAGATTTCAATTAAACATTTGATAATCATTCTTTCTTTTGAAATAAATGATAAAATACTCTTAAAAATGTTTTATTTCATTTGATTTTTTGAAAAATCAGCATTTTTTAAAGCTTAAATAAACACATTCTTATGTTTTATGAGATAAAAAAGTTTCTGACCCTCATTTTAAAGAGAATTTCATGAGATTTTATTTGATTTTATTAGGTAAAAACATATTTTTATTTATTTATAAAGATAGTTTTTTGTAAACTTTTTTTTTTTTTTTTTTTTTTAAGTTTTTTGTAATACTATCAGCTATTATAACTTAAACCTTTTAATCAGGATTTATGACAAGTTACTGTACATGTGAGAATATCATTATCATACATTTTGTTTACATGATAAAAGACCTCATTTTTAAAGTCAATAATCTATAAAAGATGAATAACCTATCCATTTTATTATGGTCGAAGAATTCATAGCCTAGTGTAGGGAAGGGGCCGGCACCTGGGAAAACAACTAAACCCCTACACAATAAAGCTATGAATGAGACTCCAGGTGTCAGGTTGAAAATCAACCGGCAAAGGCCTAATTATGTTCTTTATAATCTTTTATTGATATTGTTCTTAAACTTTAAAGAAAATTATCTGTTGAGTGTAAAACAAACAATAACTGTTAAGCTTATGTTTTAATTACGCTCTGACTGAAAGTTAATAATACCTAATGTAACCCAATCTTTACGAAATCTTAAATTTGGCATTGGTTCGGTGTTAGTATGACAAAGACTGCACTGTTGGAAGGGGTGGTCTGACCCCACCCCTCTTGATGCCTTGTGTCGAAAGGTTATGGTTCGAAATTTTAAATTTTGGGTGGGTTAGGTGTTAGTATGACAAAGAATAGATACTGTTAAAAGGAGGAAGGGTCGTACCTCCCCATGGTGCCTGATCTCGAAAAAAATATGGTCAGAATTTAAATTTTTTTTTAATTTGGGGTTGGTTGGGATGATAAACACTGCACTGTTAAAAGAAGGGAGAGTCTTCCCCCCCCCCCCCACACACACACAAACACGTACGCACACGGTGTCTTATCTCGAAAACTTATGGTCCAAACTTAACGAAATTTTAATTTGGGGATGTTTATAGTGGCGGATTTAAAGGGGGGGGGGCAAAAGTACTAACATTCATGAGAAGTTATGCTGATTCAATTTTGGTGCATGTTGGCCGATAGGTAGCGCTGCTTTACTTAAATTTTCCCCAATACATGAAAGCTGTATCTCATATCATATTGTATCATGTATAATTGCACAAAACTTGGTATGTGAGAGAGTCGGCCATTATGAAGCACTATCGTGATTTTATTTTGAGTGTATATCAGCTAACAGGTAGCATTACAGCACTGCAGTTTACCCGATGATTTTTCATAAGCCTATATCTCAGCATCTGTTGATTAAAATTGCACCAAACTCCATACGTAAAATATTTATTGTGAGAAGCTATGGGCAAATTTTTGTACAATTTAAACTGTAAGTGATGCTGTTATCTATATATATAAAAGAGTAAACTCACTGATTCACTCACTGACTCAACACGGCTGTGGCGATCCTATGGGAGATAGAGTCACAATTTTTGGTGAGCAGATTGATTTTAGGACCGTGGCGCTCACTAAGACGGGATTTTGCGAAATACCCCCCGGAGGGCAGAAGGCAAAAACCACCTTTATAAGCATAACTCGGCTTCAAATTACTTCACGGTGAAGAAATTGCAGATGGGGAGACTAGACTTGAATACAAAAAAATTATTTTCTGCGATTTTGGATTTTTAAGGGGGGTAAAAGTGAGATTTTCGGGGGGGGGCAGAAAGTAAAAAACACCTTTATAAGCATAATTCGGCTCCAAATTACTTCATTGTGAAAAAATTGCAGATGGGGAGACTAGACTTAAGTACAAAAGAATCATTTTCTGCGATTTTGGATTTTAAGGGGGGAGAGGGGGTAAAAAGGATTTTCGGAGGCAAAATTAGCAATGCATGGATTTTCGAGTAAAATTCTAGCAATAATAGCTCAGATTAAAAAAAAAAAAAGCCAAGCATCTTCTTGAAGGTATTTGCAAAAATTCATTTTTGATTATTTTCGATTTTGGGGGGGAGTTACGAGGGGGCAAATTCAATCCCTCCTTTTAGCGCTAAATTTATCCGTGGAAATCTAAGAGCTGAGGTCACAAATTTTAGTGTGTGGCTTATTTATGTGTGTCCAACACCCATTGTAACGGGATTTTGTGAAAGACCCCCCCCCCAAACCCCTTTGGGGGTTAGGTGGGGAATAAAAGAGTAAAATCACTGACTCAACACAGCCGTGGCAATTCTATGGGAGATAGACTTGCAAATTTTGGTGAGCACGTTGGTTTTAGGACACTGATGCCCATTATGGCGGGATTTTGCGAAATATCCCCGCTGCCCCCTGGGGGAGCAGAAGACAAAGAACCCCTTATAAGCATAATTTGGCTCCAAATTGCTTCACGGTGAAGAAATTGCAGAGAGAGAGAGACTAGACTTGAGTGCAAAAAAAAGAAATAGCAAAATACGGGTTTTTGAGGAAAACTGTACCAATAACAGCACAAAGATATAGAAAATCGCCAAGAGTCTTCTTCAGAATATTTCCAAAACCTCATGTTTGGTATTTTGCGATTTTGCGATTTTTTTTTTTTTTTTTTTTTTTTTTTTTTGGGGGGGGGGGGGGGGGGGTTACACCTATTGCAATGGGGTTTTGCGAAAATTCCTCCTTTTCCCCTTGGGGGTGGGGTGGGGGGCAGTATAAACCTGTTTCCAAGTACAACTTTGCTTCAAATTATCTCAGCAAGATTAATTTGTATATGTGGGTTGTTTATGCTTACCCGACACGCACAGTAAAGGGATTTCACAAAATTTCACCCCCCGTCCTTTAAGGGCGGAGGAAGGCAAAAACACGCTTATAGGAGGAACTGTGGTCCAAATTATCTCAGGATAGCGATTTTTTGATATGTCAATTGGTTATGCGTACTCAAGACACATACTAAAAAGAGATTTTGTAAAATTCCGTCCTATTCCCCTTTTAGGGGTGGTGCTGCAAAAAGCATGTTTCCAAGCATAACTTTTCTTCAAATTATCTCAGTAAGCTTATATTTTACATATGAGTTGTTTATGCATTCCCAACACACATTATAAAGGGATCTTACAAAAATTTCCCCTCCCCTCCTTCAAAGGCGGGGAGGGGGGCAAAAAATGCTTTTAAGAGTAACTCTGCTCCAAATTATCTCAGAATAGCGATTTCTTGATATGTCGATTGGTTATGCGTACTCAAGACACACACTACTAAGGGATTTTGTAAAATTCCACCTTATCCCCCTTGGGGGTGGGGCAAAATCATGTTTTCATGCGTAACTCTGCTCCAAACTATCTTAGAGAATTTTTTACTTGCGGGCTGGTTATGCACTCCCAACATGCACTATAAGTCGATTTTGTGTAATTTTCCTTTTCCCCCTTTAAAGGCGGGGGGGGGCAAAAACACATTTTAAAGAGTAACTCTGCTCCAAATTATCTCAGAAAAGCGATTTCTTATAGGTTGATTGGTTATGTGTACTCAACACAAACAAACTACAAAGGGATTATTTGGAATTCCGTGCTATCACCCCTTGAGGGTTAGAGAGGGATTAAAAACATGTTTCCATGCGTAACTCTGTTCCAAACTACCTAAGAATGGCAATTTTTGATGCGTGGACTGCTTATGCGTATTCAACACACACTACAAAGTGATTTTGTGAAACTCCACCTCACCTCCCTTTAAGGGGCGGGGGGGGGGGGGGGACATGTATTCATGTGTAACTCTGCAGTAAATTATCTTATGAAGGAGAGATTTTCCATGTGTGGGTATGTTATATGTATCTAACTCATAATATAAGGATATTTTGCAAAATCTCCCCCTCCTTTCCTTTAAGAGAGGGCTGGGGGGGGGCTAAAAAACACATTTTAAAACATAACTTTGCTTCAAATAATCTTAGAATCCCGATTTTTTAATATGTGGGTTAGGTATGTGTATGCAACATGCATTATAAAGGGATTTTGTTAAGTGTGGCGAGTGGGAAAACCGCTATCGAAGGTATCGAGAATTTTAACTTAGATTTTGACTGATTTCAATGATTTTATTATTATTATTATCATCATCAATGATATGGTATTTTGAGACTTCATTTCAATATAATGACCAGCGAAGCGGGCAAAATCCTGCTAGTACAGAATAATATAGAAAAAAGATTTATGATGGCCACAATATATTAGTTTTCCTATGAAAATAACCCTTTAACTATGATTTCATTAGTAAAATACAGTACCCGCCACTTATTAAAATCACATTCGTTGTCAGCAAAAGTGATTTTATTAAGCGGCTGATTTTTATATCCGGCTAACGTTCCTGTACACAATAAAAAGTTGTTACTCCCCTGAATTTGAAAAGAAATTTTAAAAGATACCAAATAATGAAATTAATAAACAATGCTAATTAATTTTTATCAGATAATTATTGAAGTGTTTCTTCAAAATAAAAGAATTAAACACATCCCAAGCTACGATGCGCTTTCCTTTGAGGAAAATCATCATTACTTTGCTAAAAGTTCACGCCTTTTTTTAAAATTTAAAACATTTTCGTTTAAACATCTTACTTCTTAGTTATTTCAGAATAAGAATTAGAAATTGTCTTTAAATAATTAAAAATAAAATAATCACTGGCGAATTAAATCAAATTTGTAACTTATTACAAATTAACTTATTACACCTTGAAGAATATATTCCTTGAAATTGTTCCGAAGTCAATGTGATGGGGCATGTTTTAATTGCTGTAAATGTAAAATTTAATGTTGTAAATTTTCGACAAAGAGAGATAACAGAGGGATTTCTCTATTTAATTTATTTTTTATTTAAAAAATGAAAATTAGGAGTGTAAATAAGAATTTACTCAGCATGCATAAATGGTATTTTGCTTATGATGAGAATTTTTCAGTTTATTAACCGGCAATACTGATTTTATTGAGAGGCAGTTTCAAAGATGGTTTGCATTGATTTTATTCCGATCCTGGCAATTTGATCAGATTAAGCGGCTGATTTTATTAACCAGTGATTTTTATTAAGCGGCGGTTACTGTATTTTGTTTCATTTTTTTAAATATTAATATTGCAAAAAATATGTAAATAATAAATTTTAGTTTTATAATTCTGAACAAAACCTATTTCTTTGTGACAATGCTTTTCACCACAAATTGCAAGTGTAGGAATAAGTATGTTACGCTTAAAGTTTTATTCTCCATGGCAATATTGCACAAATAAATAAAATATTAAATAAATATATTTAAATAAATTATTTTTAAAATGTTTTTAAAAGGTGGGTTATATTTTATTGTTTTAAAATAATAAAAAAGAAAAGAAACAATACAAAAAACAAAACTAATGCCGGATATCCGTATCCGACAGGCAAAAGAGCTCCGGATATCTGATATCCGGCAAAATTTCTATCCATTTCATCCCTAAAAATAACACACATGCCATAGTATAATAATACTTTAAGTACTTAATTTCTTATCATGTACTGTTTAAGTTTAAAAACACATGACAAAATGATATATGTAGGTATTTACCATGATCTTGTGTTCATTAACAGAAAGCAAAAAAGAAAATATAAAATCTTAGAAAGAATAAGTAAATATTTAAAGCTTACTTTTAAAATATTTTTCTGAATTTTACAATTTATATGCAATGTTAAATGTTTTTATATGGTCATTTACAAAATAATTCTAAGTGCATACATTCTACTTTTAGGCTAGATAAAATCTATGTTATTTTCACAATGGCTACATAAAAAACTTTGTAAACATTTTTCCGCAGGTTTTAAGGATTTTTACAAAGGGAAATATTTATCGCCACAAATGTGCTTTTGTCTTTTAAAATCGAACTGAGAATTCTAACTAAAAATGTTAAAAACAATGAGTCAAAGTAACATTTTACAATTTATTGAGTAGCCTACTGTAATGTGCAGATTATATTTTTTTTCTTCGCTCAATAATTTTAAATATTAAGTACTTTCATTTTCATCATCAAAAAGAAGTTTAAAAAAAATAGCGTTAAGATAATAATAATAACTTTAACATCTTTAGAGACAGACTTGTTAAAGGACTAAATAAAGTTACATATTTAAACACAAAAGTTTAAAAGCTCTCAATTCAATCATGAAAGAACAACAATCTAAAATCACATTAGTATTTTATTTTAAATGCGAATGTAATTGATTAGTATTCAACACATTTTAATGATAAAAATATGATTATTATTTAAAATATGCAAAACTAATTATATTTTCTAAGTTGTTCTAAAATGATATCAAAATATTGCAAGAAAAGTAAATAATTATAGTTCTAATAAAGATAAATGAATTCAACTTTTTTTTTTTTTTTTCTTATTTATTTATTTATTTTTTTTGCAAAGTGCGCAAAAGAGATGTCAGGAGGAATGTGTAACGTAAATATTGATATTCCACGATGTAAACTGTAAACAAATCGCTGGCGAGATGCACAGAATGAATGTCAAAAAGATTTTGCAAAAGCAAGCTACTCATTTTATCGCCAATTCGCTAACAGGTTGCTATAAGAACTGATAACCAATCAGCAATGGTGTTATAAACTTTCAGTGTAAGTTGAATTCTGATTGGTTCGGCTCCATAGTACCACATTGCATCCACAGACGCTAGTATTAGTTGCGTAAGGTTCTTCTATCCTAAGGTTGGGCCGTTAGAAGAGTAGCCAATCAGAAGTGAAACGTCACGTGGCGAAAGACAGAAACAAACTACGATACAAGATATACGGCTGTTCGCCCAGAGCTAGTTATTACTTACTAGAAAATATAGACACTTCGAGGGGGGGGGGCTGAGTGCTGAGTACCCGGGGTCCAATGATGACCCCACACCTCAGCGGACCAGAAAATGAAAGCAGAAGGAAAAAAGAACGTGATGGCTTTAAACTAAAAATAACAAAAATGAAAAAGGGGGACAGGCCGGGACGAGAAGACAAGAAAGGGAATTCTGAGCTCAATAAGAAGGAAGATAGAGTGAAATAGAAATATGACATTTAAAGCTACATTAAGAAATAAGTAAAACCAAAATAAAAAGTGTCAAGAAAACAGAAAGTTTAAGTATAGCATTACAATAATAAACCAAAAAAAAAAAAATAATAATAATAATAAGAGAGTTTAAGTATAGCATTACGAATAACATAACAAAATTTTATGGCAATTTTTTTTTTTTTTTTTTTTTTTTTTTTTTTTTAAACAAATTAACAAGAAAACAACGATAAACTAAAGAAGAGAGGAAATAATAAGACCCACATTAGGACGACGCCTATTGGCAGGATCTGTGTGGTCATACACATCGCGTGAGTTTAAAGCTTGATTTTCAGTATAATCTAATTTTTCATGGAATTTAATATTAAGATGTTGAATAAAATTTTCAAGACGTGGGAATTTAATTTCGTGGTACATTTGATAATTGTGTACATAATATGGCTAGAAAATATATCCTATAATCTGATAAAAATATTACTCAAAAACGAAAATCAAGAACGGTATTACATGAATAAAAGTACATTCGTTAAAATATTTATTTTAAATACATATAAGTTCATAAAAAATTATAAAGCTTTCGCGTTTTCGGCAACATTGCTATGCATTTGTTTATATTTATAATACTTCAATAAAACGATGCATTTCAATTATATTAAAATTAAATAAAATAAAAATGCAGTTATTTAATTGTTTTACTCAAAAGAAAGCACACATATTTTTTTAAAAGAATGTAAAATATATACATTTTACTGTACGATCGCGATATGTTTGTTTACATTTCAGATATTTCAGTAAAATTATGAATTTTAATTTTATGAGTAAAAATGAAACATAAGCACATTTTTTTAAATATTTGTTTAAAATAAAACACTTATATTTTTTAATTTAAAAAGAAATACACAATATATGAAGTTATCTGTAATACTATGATATGTTTGTTTACCTTTTAAATACTTCAACATTGTCATGAATTACTTCAATAAGACGATGAATTTCACTTATATTGAAATGAAATGAAAGAAAAATGTAGTTATTTAAAAGTTTTGCTCAAAAGAAAGAGCACGTATTTGTTTAAAAAAATCTAAAATATATAAATTTTGCTGTACTAGCGTGATTTGTTTGTTTACATTTCAGATATTTCAGTAAAATTATGAATTTTAATTTTATAAGTAAAAATGAAATAAAAATACATTCTTTAAAATAGTTTATTCAAAATAAAACACTTATAATTTTCAATTTAAAAAGAGATACATAATATATTCAGTTATCTGTAATATTATGATATGTTTGTTTGCCTTCTAAATACTTCAATATTGTTATCAATTTTAATATTAAAAATAAACTAAATATTGGGAATAGGAGAATTTAATATTTATGTCAGACTGTAAACTCATATTAAATTTATTATTTCCTTATTTAAAAAAAGTTTCAGCATAGCAATATATTTCAAAATAATTATTAGTATCAGTTTACAAATAAAATAGGTTCCTTAATAACAGAAATTAGAAGGGTGCGAAAATCACTTACCGATTTTTGGTTGTTGAATTCCAAGTGTACTCTGCTGTTGAAAAAGCATATAAAGAAAAATCCTCAAAACCAGGCCGACAGTTCTAATATGGTGATAGCACAGTTCAAAAAACATAATCAGTCACAAAAGAAGTCTGAGACTAGGCCGCAAGTCTAACATGATGGTAGCACAGTTCAAGTAGAAGGCTGGTACGAAAACGCAGATCTGACAAAACTTTAGCACACTTTATAAAACAAACATTTCCAGCAAAAACTTGATACCAGACCATGACCATGAGTATAAAACGACGGTCCATTACCGCATCAGAATTAAATTATAAGTTTTTTTTTTTTTTTCAAGATTAATAAAATAAACATTTAAAATTAAGATACAGTACACTCTCAAAAATCTGCATAGCTTAAAAAGAAGTGTTTTGCAGATTTTAGAATAATTTCTTTTGTTTACTTCTTAGAACCTCATTTGAGTAGCAAATCTATAAGAAATAATTTATATATTATACATACAATGCTGAAATAAAATGTACCTAATTTTAATTTATAGAAAAATTTTCATTCATCATATTTTAGTTGCAAATTATCTAGATTTTTGAAAAATCTGATGAATAGTAGTTTAAGCAAGAATACTCCTACATATTTGTTTTTCTATAGCTTGCAAAAAAGTAAGCAATTTTTGGTCAATCACATACGTTCGTGCTATGAGAAAGCTTCAATATTTATCTTCACGAGCGAAAAATCTTTCATTAAAACTGTCTTTCTCTTTCTTCCTCTAAATTAATATGTTTTATTTTTTAATAATTATAAATAAGTAAACTTATTATTTCGTTTTCTGTAACATGTTGAGTGATTGGTGATTCACCAGCACAAATTAATAATTGATTTATCTCGTAATACAGCTGAATTTTTGCGATCCACTAATCAACAAATCAGTTATGACAGTGTTTGTTTACATTACAAATTATATACAGCTTTCAGAGAATTGTGGATTTTTGAGAGATGATTATACTTCACTTTGCATGAAATTTCGTACTGCAGCAATCAATAATATGCATGTATGTATCATATGCATATATGTAACCAGCAATATGCCTTCAGTACCTGATAAAAAAAGATCATTTTATACAGCTAACTTGTCTTGCAGTACTCTAGCGGTAAGCAATATGAATGTACATAAAAGCTTCATATGAGAATGGATTGAAAATCACTTTTTTTTCTTTTACTCAAAAAAGAGGGAAGTGCAGTTGTTAAAACACAATCCAGAAAAAAAAATTATATGTGTGGCGGTTCTAACATTATGACAGCAAGGTTTAAAAACAAAGAGTCACAAAAGATTCTGAGACAGAGGTCTGACATGGGTCCACTGTTCTAACATGATGGTAGCACAGTTCATAAAACAAAAACAGTTACAGTAGAAGGCTGGTACGAAAACGCAGATCTGACAAAACTTTAGCACACTTTATGAAACAAATATTTCCAGCAAAAACTTGATACCAGACCATGAGTATAAAACGACGGTCCATTACCGCATCAGAATTAAAATATAAGTTTTTTTTTTTCCCAAGATTAATAAAATAAAAATTTAAAATTAAGAAAAAATACTTAAAAATACTAAATGATTTTGCGCTTTCATGTTTAAGTTACAAATGAAAATTTACAGTACTGAAAATTATTTCAACTGAATTATTCATTTGAGTATTCACTTGCTGTATAAATACAAATTTTTCGCACATTTTTGAGTAAAATTTGATAGCATATCAAATATGAAAGAAACACCTCTCTTTCATTGAAATCCGAGCCGGACACTTGGGTGATGTTCCTTGTAAGTAAAAGAAATGAATGGTATCCAATGAATTAATTAACTTTCGAAAAGCTAAAATAGTACTTGCCTATTTTCGCTAAAATGCTAAAGTAATTTTTTTGCCAGTTTAAACCCTGTCAGTAAATATACTCCAAATTAATAAATACAAAACTTTGAATAAACACCATAAAATGCAAGAACTTGTTATATATATATATATATATATATATATATATATATATGAAAGGATAAAATAAGCAAGATTCTATATTAATATTTAAATTAATATTAAATGATATCTTAATAGTATTAGTTCAGAATAAATCTTAATTTTAAGAACAACTTTGTGAGAATTCTATTTTAGCGCCCCAGTAAAGTTAGTTTTTCAGCAAAGCACGTCGTAGCGCGGGAATCGCGATTAGAAGAAGTTTCATAATCAAAATTATGCAATAGTTGAAATTAGCGGCAATGCATTGCGAAATACGAAATCCTGGATATCCGGGTCAGCCAATAAAAGAATGTGGGCTGGATTTTAGCTGACCTAATTATCCAATAAGCATTCATAAAAATAGTTTGGGTTCCCGCCGAAATATCCATATAAAAACGGGAGCACCCGAAAATCGGAGTCTTTTTCCATGGCAGCTTTTGAGTAAATAGTTCACGACAATAACAAGTTTAGTTTAACGGTCCCAGGAGGGGGATTGATTCGCGGTTCCGCCGTTAATGGAACGATTTCGGCCCGACTCGGCTACGGATCTGTACAGCGTGCTCAAAATGAGGTGACTGTTAATAAAGTGTAATATGACTGTCTTCAAATAAACGACTGCATCATCAATTGTGGAGTATTTCTTTGAGTGAACTCTCTTAATATGGAGTGACTGGAATTCATCAGCCTACACGAAAGGGATATATTACAACGAAGTCGACAGGATAGTCTACCTGTAAAGGAAAGCCAACAAGTCAGCATGAAATAAGTTGTGGTCAGCACCTTATATTAGTTTTAATTATTTGAATGGAATTGCAATATTTTGCAATATGTCCTTCCTGGGACCGGAACTTTCCAAAACCAACCGGGAATTTTTTCCAAAACCATCCGGAAATTTGCAAAAACAGATGTGACTTACGCCAGTTTTGATCCAAGCTGTTTCGATCTTAACTTACATCACTTTGCTTCAAATGTTTCCGATTACGTTCTGAAAAACGTGTGACTTACGCCAGTTTTGATCCAAGCTGTTTCGATTGTTCTCTTAAGTGCCGTGTTTCAAGTGCTGTGAGATAACAAACAGATGGCCTCTTCGGGATGTGTCGCAAGCGCGAATTTGGAAAATGCCTACTCCTCAGAACCTTGGCGAAAAAACATAATCGGGCTTTGGCGAGCGCGAGTCATGATGATAGACGGTAGGGTTGCTCGCATGTCTGATGACAAGCGGACGTCAGAATTCGTATTAGCAATAACAATAGAAAATTGTTCAATAGTTTATTTAAAATTAATTTTAGGTGCTTTTGTCTCCTGAATTAGATACTTTGAAGTAAGATTTAAAACATTCATTTTGTAATTTAATAGCTATTTTTATTTTCTAAATAAGTTTCTAAACGTTCATCCTACATGTAAACAAATTGTCGTGTTTATATTATGTCTAGATAAACTTGAAAAGAGATTGACGTATATTTATTTTATATTTTGCCTATGTATGAGTTATTATTTCACATATGCATTTAAGTGAATTAGTAATTAATAATGCTGGAATCCAAATGTTTATTTTGTGTGTGTGAAGAACTTATTGCAAGGTATGTTCACAACATTCAATGGTTTTATAATTATTAGTTTAATGTCTGTAAGTTGTATAAGTGCCTAGAATTAATATTTCTTTTATTTTTTTAATTAAAAGATAATATTTTGTACATTATTGCTATAACATATTGAAATATTAGTATCTGATATTATATCCTGATGACTCATCTTATATCAGGTAATTTGTTTAGACATTTGAAAACAAATTTGACTTAAAATTATGATATAATTGTGATCATTTTCCTTTTAATTAGTATATTAGTTAGATGTTTATTTTGTTAATTATCACCGTTTGAAAGGAAATTGGTCGAACTGATGATAACATGTAATTATCAGTTAAGTCATTTTTATAATGATAATATCGATGAATATATTTATTACACACTACATTTTGAATATTATAGTGAGATATATTTACATAGAATAGATTGCATTATGTAGACTGCTGATTAAGTAGTACACATACATTCTGAGTGAAGTTAATTTGAATTTATAAAAACAAGAATTAATTTTTGTTAATTGTGAATAATAATACAGTTTATGGTATGACTTAGCGTGTTTTTAATAAATCAATAATTTGGCTCAATTTTGCTATTATCCTTGGAATTTACAAACCTTTAGGAAAGGAAAGTTTATCAAAGAATGCCATACTCAAAATGGCAGAAAATGAAATTGCATCAAAATACATTTAAAAAAAAATTAAATGCAAAAAATGTATAAAGTACAATTAAAAAAATAAGTTGAAAAGCTCAAAATTCTAAATAATCACAGTTTAAAGAAGATTGAAGAGAAATGAAGGAACAGCATTTCTTGGAAAGTTCTCTAGTTATGAAGTTTATCCTATGCCAGCTGGACCATAGCTTCAGTGCACGAAATTGATTTTGTGCCTGTAGACGTGGGCTTGCTAGCGATTTTTATGAATATCGACATCAGACAGAAGAAGAAAGAGGAGCATAAGCTTATTGAAGACACGGTTCCTTGTGACATGCTGTAAATAAATCTAAAAATAGATCAGCATTGAAATTTGACATTTGATTTTCTTGTATCCTTTTCAGTTGTTTCCCATTCGAACTTTTGTATGTTTTTTAATTTTATGGTGTTTGCTTATAAAAATTTTGTTATAGTTCATTTATTTTATTTATTTATTTATTATTATTTTTTTTTTTTATTTGTAGATAGGGTAAGTGCACCAGTGATTGACACTTTTAGAGCAATCTCTGATGTTTTTAATGTTCTAGTCATCAGAAAATATTTTCAGAAATCTTAAGTTAGTATATATGGCATGAAAGACATTCAGAACCACATATATGTTAAAATATATACATTTTATAACAATTTTTTTTTTATGAATTTTTATTTGACACCCACTCAATGTTCCAGTAATTGACACTGCCAGTTTTTCATTTTATCAGTAATTGGACCCCTATGTTTCATTGTTTGACACTGCTAGTTATTCATTTTATTAGTTATTAGCACCCTATGTTCCAGTGTTTGACAAAAAATGTTAAAATTCTTATACGTAAAATATGATTTTATTATTTTTCTTATTTATTAATTATTTCGGGATAGATGTCAATTAGTGGAGCATGCCAATCACTGGAGCACCTACCCTAGCTTTATCTGACGAATTTGAAATAAGCAATTTCAGTGTATAAATGTAAATCTATAGTTCCAAAAAATTGCACATTATCCTTAAATATTAAAATATGTATTTATATAGTTACTGTTTAAAAAAGACTGAAGAAGAAAAGAAAGCGCAGTTTTCCTCAAAAAGTTCTCCATTTGTGAAGTCTTTGCATCCTACGCCAGCTGGAACATATCTATAGTGCACAAAATTGTTTTCGTGCCTGTAGATGTGGGCTTGCTAGCTCATTTCATTAACACTGATGTCAGATGGAAGAAAAGGGAGGAAAGCTTATTGAAGAAAGAAAGTTCATCATGACATGCAGTAAATAAATCTTTTCTTAAAATAGATAAACATTTATCATTTAATTTTCTTGCATTCTTTTGAATTGTTCGCCATTTGAACTTTTGTATGTTTTTTAATTTTATGGTGTTATTTATTTTGCTATTACTTAATTTTTATGGTAATATTCAATTCTTTCATTCAAATCGAACATAGTTTGATCAATTAGCAACAATTCAGCTTTAGTCCAAAGAAAAAACACATTTTTCATTAATTGGCAACTTTTCGCTTACACTCCCTGACTCAGAATTTTACATATTACATATAAATTTAATAAGATAAAATTTTTAAAAATGCTCCATGCAAAATAATTTTTAATTCTTCTGCTGAGATCTTAATCATGAGAGACTTGGAGATTTAATCACCACACACCCAAAATTTTACAAATTTCATGAAAATTAAGTTATACTTCATTTTTAACAAATTGTTTTTGAAGACTTAGCCTCATCTAGCAAATTTAAAAATTACAATTTAAGTATAAGTTTATTATTACCGCCAAGAGAGAAAGAAAAAAAAGCATAGCATCCTAAAATGTTTAAAAAGTGAAATATTTGTGGCTGCAGCTATGGGTCTTCTAGCATATTTCACAAATATCATGAAACGGAAGAAAACAGAAGAGAAAATAAGAAAGAACTGGCGTTTTAAAGTAATAAGTACACAACTTTGAATAAACACCATAAAATGCTATAAATTCACAATAATTGTTTTGGATTGAAAGAATACATGACCCTTCATCAGGCGAACAAAGGAAGCACGAGTGCTGCAAGTAAAGTGGCAACACACGCTGCCGCTTTGATATCAGCATTTGTGCTTACCGACAGTGACACGATCTAATTAAAGAGAAAGCAAGAGACAGAAGAAAACATCCACTACCGATGGCATGGACCACGAGGAAGTAAGCTGATGAAGGAGGAAACCCCCTCACAAAAGCAGCTATTCATACTTCCATAAAGCTGTAATGTAAGGTTTTATTCTTTACAAAAATTTTCAGCAAATCGCTAAAATTGATGCCAAGATCAACATTTGTGTCGGCTACAAACTTGGCAGCCTGACGAGATTAGTAATCGAATTTGGTGACAAATATTGCTTCAGGAGAGCCAGAATTTGTAAACCTTTTCTCAATTTTAACAGAATTATTTGTTTTGGTAAAATGTATCATTTCTCACCACTAATTTTTGCCTACAAGAATAAAAGTAGGCAATTTATACTGAAATGATTTTCATTGAACACTAAGCTGTGTTTAATATTTAAACTTAAAAACTTGGTGACATACCATAAAATTAATAAAACCATTACCAGTTTCAAAAGGACATGGTCTTTCTTCTTCAGGTGCAAAGCACTTGCTATTATTACCTTGGAGAAAAAAGCAAGACTGGTGGTTTTTGTACCTGAAGAAGAAAGACCATGTCTTTTCGAAACTGGTAATGCTTTCATAATTTTATGGTGTATGAAAAAGTTTTTTTAATTTAAATATTCATTGTACACCAGTTTTTTTATGTTTGTACTGTCTAAGCTGAGTATTTGCCAATGGTATTCTCTGTAATAAGCCATAGAAAATTCCTGAAAAATTTACAATTGGTGGTATATATAATCTTATCATCAGGACTGTTGTGATTGGAGTAGCTTTTTTTTTTTTTTTTTGCTTGTTTTCAGGAATGTTCATGGACTAGAACCTGCCTGTTTATTTACAAATCAATTACCTCACACAAAAATATCAATGTTTCCATAACCATATGTATAAGGAAGTCGTGGTGTCCACGTCAGATTCTTTTTTTTTTTTTTAATGCTAGCTAAGCAAGCATACATGTATGGTACCGTGACCACTGCTATACAGATTTTCATGCAAAATGTGTAAGTTGTATCCAGTATTGTTTTTTTCTCTTTTGATTTTAATGGTTGCAAAGTGAGTTCACATGCATGGAAGTGATCGCTACTATACAGATTTCTATGCATAGTGATAGTGAAATAGCTCAATTTTAAATATTTGTTTTATTAATCTTAAAAATAGGCTTCCATATTAAGGAAGTATTAATAAAAAATATGTACAACTGTATTAAAATATAGCTATAATTTATTAAAATGTATGTACGTGTAACATCGTTAAGGCAATTAATTCGTCATTTAATAAAGATTTTCTTTTTCAAGTTTAAATTATTAAAATGAATATGGCTGCAATATTGACAAGTAAGTTATACTAGGGTGCCTTGATAGAAAGAATGACAACATATGAAGGACTGTCATTGGCCAAAATTTCTATTTTACCAAATCTATGGAAAAAAAAAATGATCATTTGTACTTTGAAAATTAAGTGAATGACAGTAAATTTTACTCTTCAAAATTTTTTTTTAAATAGGAAAATGTATTATTTATTACTAAGCATAAAACTTTGAATAAACACCATAGAAGCAAACTCTCGCAACAATTGTTTCAGGTAAAAAAAGACAAACCCTTCATCAGGCAAAAAAAGTACACACAAGTGCTGTAAAAGAAGCGACAACACACTGTTGCAGGTTGCACTGTGTTGCCGCTTTGTTACAGCACTCGTGCCTACTTTATTCACTTGACGAAGGGCAAGGTTTTGTTTTGACCTGAAACAACTGTTGGAAGTTCTTGCTTTTATGGTGTTTATTCAAAGTTTTGTAATTATTACTTTTAAACGCGAGTTCTAATGTACTAGCAGGCTTTGCCTGCTTCGCTGGTCATTATGTTGAAATGAATTTTCAAAACGCTATACCATTAATAATTTTAAAAAATCATTGAAATCAGTCAAAATCTAAGTTAAAGTTCTCGCTACCTTTGGTAAAGGTTTTTCCACTTGCCACACTTCACAAAATCCTTTATAGTACATGTTGCATACACATACCTAACCAACACATTAAAAATCGGGATCCTGAGATTATTTGAAGCAGCACTATATTTTAAAACATGTTTTTACCCCCTCCCCGCTCTTAAATGGAAGGAGGAGGAGGGAATTTTGCTAAATAATAAGCAGTCCACACATAAAAAACTGCCATTCTAAGATTATTTGGAACAGAGTTACGCATGCAAACATGTTTTTTAATCTCCCCCCCCCCCAACCCCCAAGAGGAGAGATGGCACGGAATTTCAAATAATCTCTTTGTAGTTTGTGTATGTTGAATACACATAACCAATTGACATATCAAAAAATCACTTTCATGAGATAATTTCATAGCTGCTGTTTTTAATCTTTTAAATCAAAATTCACATTGGTATTTTTAAATGGAATATGTTATATATATTTTCGACGATTAGTATTACTAAAATCAGCTATAAAATTTTTCCAGTCTGAAGTCCCCGCCAAAAATAGTAGACTTGGTATCTATGTAATTTGGAGCAGTTACACTTTAAAAGGTGCTTTTGCCCCCTACTCAACACCCTTAAAGGGAGGAAAGGGGAAATTTCACAAAATACCTTCATAGTGTGTGTTGGAAACCCATAACCAGCCCGCATATAAAAAATCACCTAAGATAGTTCGGAGCAGATTTGCACTTGGAAATATGTTTTCTCCTCTCCAACCCCCAAGGGGGATAATGTGGAATTTTACAAAATCTCTTTGTAGTATATGTCTTGAGAATGCATAATAAATCGACATGTTAAAAAATCACTACCCTGAGATAATTTGGAGCAGAGTTACTCTTATAAACATATTTTTGCCTCCCTATCCACCTGCAAAGGAAGGAGGAAGAAATTGCGTAAAAATCCCTTTACAGTGCGTGTTGGGAAAGCATAAACAACCGACACATAAAATTAATCTTGCTGAGATAATTTGAAGCAAAGTTATGCTTAGAAAGAGGTTTATTGCTCCCCTCCCCCCCCCCACCCCAATTGGGAACTTTTGCAAAATCCCGTTACAATAGGTGTCAGGCACACATAAATAAGCCACACACTAAAATTTGTAATTCTATATATTTCCCCGGACAAATTTAGTGCTAAAAGGGGGACTTGAATTTGCCCCCTCGTAACTCCTCCCCAAAATCGAAAATTGCAGAAAACCAATAATGATTTTTTGGAAATATCCTCAAGTTGACTCTTAGTGGTTTTCTATATCTTTGTGCTATTATTGGTTGAGTTTAACCCTCGCTTTCCCAAGATGGGATCACTTTGACCCCATTTTGAAGTGAAATTTAGTTAAGCCTGCCTCATTCAAGAACTGCGTTAATTCGTCAGAGATAGCAAACATAACCAGTGGAATGTTGCAACTTCTAAATTGTACAAAAAGGTGCTGTGCTGGTGATTTTCGCCAAACATGCCAAGCGGCACCTGAAAGCGATTTTTCTGCAGTAATGCCTTGATGTTGGGAAAGCGAGGCTTAATTAAAAAATGAGTATTTTCTAAATTTGCCTCCAAAAATCATTTTTACTCCCTTAAAAATCTGGAATTCTAAAATTGCAGAATTTTTTTTTTTTTTTTTTTTTTTTTGCACTCAAGTCTAGTCTCTCCCTCTGAAATTTTTTCACCGTGAAGCAAGTTGGAGCAGAGTTATGTTTATAAAAATGTTTTTGCTCTCTGATTTTGCAAAATCAGAGAGCAGTGGTCATCAGGGTCCTAAAACCGACGTGCTCACCAAAATTTGCACCTGTATCTCCCATAGAATCGCCACGACTGTGTTGAGTCAGTAATCAGTGAGTTTACTCTTTTATATATATAGATTATTTATTGTTAGAATAAGTTATTTTGGTGGATACATCTCAAATACTTATATCAACATTTTTATTAGAGTATATCAGGTGTACTTCGAAAATTAAGTGGATATCCTTAATTACTGTAAAATTTACTTTTTAATTTCATGTTTTCAGATAGCAAAATGTAGCATTTAGAAGTTATTTTGAGGAATCCATCTAAATTATCACACATATCAATGTTTTTCTTACAGTGAATTATGATTAAGCTTTTAATGAATAACATATATTTCTAAATTAAATATATTTTTATATTTCTTTTATTTTGTAACATTTTCATTAAAAATATTCATTTCATCATTATCATGCCATTATCAGGGGGAAAATACTATGCACATAAAATGATGAGCAACTAGTGAGTAATGCCAACTTCTAGTGCCAATCTTTGTAATGACAACACCATATGTGCTGAGAAAATGGCTGTGATACTATTTAATCACTTGTATATTAAGTTAATATTATTAACTATATCAAAGTATCCTAAATTATATGATTAGTTGGCACAGTCTACTGCATCAACATAACTAAATATTTCTCAATAATAAAAATTTAATTTTCAAATATCATTTTTTTTTTTGTCCCCATTCAAGTTGTAACAAAATAAAAGGCTACAAAAAAGGCCTCTGAATGGAGAATTGTTTGCATGAAATTTTAAAAATGAAAGGTTATATATATATATTAAGATTATATAAATACTTTTAAATGTTTGGACATAGTTCATTTTTACTAAAGCAATATTATTACTGAAATAAATTGAGTTAAAAATCATTTACATAAAAATAATTAGAAATTTCATTCAAAGGAAGAGATTATAATACATGCAATTTATCATATTATCAATGTAATCAATCTATACCTGCACAAACATTTGAATTAGTTCAATTTTTAGAAAGTGAGCCTTATTTATTTATTAATCTAAATAAGTAAATAGAAGAAAATCAATGTGTTGCTATTTTAAAAATTAATCGAGCTTAATAAATAAAACTGTGCATGCTATACTTAATTTCAGAGTTAGGCAAAGAAAAAAAAATCTGCATTAATCAACATGAACATCACCTAACGAACATTTTACTTAATTACTTATGTTTGTAATTACTTAAGTACATCATTAATGATACGTTTACATATTGGTAAAAAAAGTTATCTGTAATAAATTTGTATTTTTATTTAGCACATTCTAACATAAAAGAAAAAAAAATGTCTTCTGTAAAATAATCGCTTTTCATTCAATTAAATATGAAGAAAATTATTTTTTTTTTTTATTAAACAAAATGTTTATTTTTATACTACGATACGAATGCAAGTACGGTGGATGTGAATCGATGATTCATTCATTCTTGATTCATTCTGACAGGTTTGATTCAATCAATGATTAGTTTCCACATTTTCATATTTTTCCCTTAAAATATTTTGTGCGCCAAGAATTTTCTCGCCAAGGTTCTGAGGAGTAGGCATTGTAGGCATTTTCCAAATTCGCGTCGCAAGCCTGCCAGAAACATCTGCTTTTTTTTTTATGTGTTAACACAGATGTTTTGAATAAAATTATCTTGCTCCACAGGAAATAAAAATAGGTTTTTTTTTTTTTTTTTTTTTAATTTATTATTGTGTTTTCATCTCAGTGTAAATCAACAAAAGGGGTGAGTGATTTCATTTCATTTACATTTAGGAAGGATGATTTTTTATTGACTTTATATTTATCTTAATTTGTTAATAAAAATGAATTATGATAATGTTTGACATCGTTTATTTTCGCGATATATTTTATGATTTGAATTGAAAATGTTTTTAAGCTTAATTACTTGTTGTCAGATTTAAAATAATAATAATATACAGATTTTTATTAAGTTTGCAAAAGTATTATATTTCATATGTTAAATTTAGAGATTTTCATAAATACTTATATAGAAGACTAAAATTTTTGAAATTTGATTTAAAAAAAAAAAAAAAAAAAAAAAAAAAAAAAAAAAAAATTAATTAATTAATTAATTAATAATAATAATAAAATAAAAGAAGATAAAGAAATAAAATAAATTCTTAATTGGTTATTATATTTTAGGTTAAGAGATTTAAAAATAAAATTTTCATAAATATTTATATAAAAAATTAAATTTTTTTTGTTGAAAAATTTGATTACTTGTTTTCAGAAATAAGAATTTTGTTGTGTGCTATTTATTACTATAGACAAAGAATAGCCAGAAGTATTTATTTTGAACATCAATAAAGTTGATTTATTTGTTTATTATTTATATTTATTTATTATTTGGATTTATTTAGGTGATATAACAACTGTGATATTTAAAGGAAAAAATAGACTATTTATATTGATTGTGATATTTAATTTATTGAATACTTTGTTAAAGCTGTGATAATTAATAAATACCGAATTTAGTTAGCAAAATTAAATAAATTACCTGTTTCAAAAAAAAAAAAAAGTTCTTTTTTTTTTTTTTTTAAATTTTTGAATTGTGGATAAAATTCAATATGTCCGAAAGTGACACCTCAACATGTTTATTGACACCCCCTAAGGGAACAGAGGGAAAATTTACTTGTGGATACCAATTTAGAAAATAACCTACTTAATGTGAGTAAACTGCCCTCCCCAAACACACTAGTAAAGGCAATGAGTAGTGCAAATGATGTAAAGAAATCTTTAAATATAAATAAATCTCCCACTGTAACAGAGGACAATGTCCTCATTGCTTTTTGCCCTGAAAACGGCATGATGTGGACGTCCTGGCTAATGTATTTTCAAGCCTGGTGTGAGGAGAATGGAAAAGATGAGGTTTGGCGAGTCCGTAATATACAAAGATTTTTGAAGGGTAAAGCTCTCACAGTGTATATAAACAACAGTTTAAACATGCTTCATTGGGAGGAATTGGTTGAAATTTTTACAGAGGAATTCACGACACCAGGTGAAACATCTTTAACAGATTTCTCGAGCATTTGCTTTAAGGCAGGTGAAAATGTCATGGAGTATTATCAGAAAAAACTCCAAGTAGGGCGAGCACTAGGCTTAGAGCCCAAATTTCTCATGGAGGGATTAACCGACGGATTGCCACTGACTTTAAGACAACTTGTTGTGGCTAATGCGCCAAAAACATTAAACGAATGGAGGGATCTTGTCCACAAATTAAATAAACTGCAGATATCTGAAAAATCTGCTGATCCTCTTCCAAACAAGTTGCCAGGTCAATTTCAAAGGTTCACCTATCCACAAGACAGGGAAAATAGAAACCCAGTTCAATATGCTCCCCGACCACAACCCTGGAGTTTCCGGTTTCCTCATGTGCAGAGACCACATATGGGATACCCTAATCAAAACAGACCAAATTTCACAAACAATACTCGAACCAATCTAAAAGGGCCTAGACCCCAGTTTTCAAACCCAGATACACACATTCACTTTCAAGGCACTTTGCCTCCTCTCCCATGTAAATATTGTTCAAAACTCAACATCCCTAATGCTTTTCATTGGCATAGTGAATGCCCTTTCAAACGAGAAAATCCAACTCATGTCACAGAAGAGTCAACAGTGGTAGATAATACAACAGAAGGAACAAATAACACCTATTGACAGTTTGCCGCGACCGGTCGCATTATATACAAGGATATCCAAAGAAAAAACAAGCAAACTAATCAAGGTGTTAAACATCCAGAATCGTACTCTACCATTCCTTTAATCTTCGATACGGGCAGCAGCTTAAGCATTATTCCTCAACATTTTGTTCATAAATTTAAACTTCAAACAAAAAAGGTCTCACCATTACACGTCATTCAAACACAGGGGATGTTGACAATTCGAGAAAAATGTTACTTTAAATTACAAATTGGTAATATTACAAAAAATATAGAAATGTTTATATTAGATAATAACTTACCTTATGCTCTCCTTAGCTTATCACATTGTTGTCTGTTTCAGTTGAATATTGATTGTGCTAAAAAGCTGGTAAAACAAAATAATACCATTCTTCCATTGTTAAAAAATATATCTAAATGTACACAAACTTTACATATAACTTCTGAAAGTGAAAATACCAATAGTCAAAAGAAAAATTTTAATATTCCAACAAACAATAGAGTAAGGGAGTTCAAGTACACTCAAGCCACTGAGAACCACGTAAATCCTCAGTCTATTAGAAAAGGAAAACTTCCTACTTTATTATCAAAATATGTCCAAATTTTTGCAAAATCTAAATATGATGTTGGAAGAATTCATATGGAACCACAAAGGATTCGTTTAACTTCAGATTTACCTATTTCTCTCAGAGCATATAGAACTTCCCCTAAGGAAGAAGAAGAAATTAAAACCCAAGTTCAAAATTTATTACAGGCCGGTATTATAAAAGAAAGTTGTTCGCCTTATTCCGCACCTGTAACTTTGGTGCATAAACGGGAAGAAGGCAAAAAGACGCGATTATGTATTGACTTCCGTAAACTCAATTCGATCACTAAAACAGATGCTGAACCACTTCCCAGAATAGATACTTTGTTAGATAAACTAGCTAAAGCAAAAATTTTTTCCACTCTTGACTTGGCAAGTGGATATTGGCACATTCCTATCCACCCAAAAGATACTGAAAAATCGGCTTTTGCTACAACTTTCGGATTATATGAGTGGAAATACCTTCCCTTTGGGCTTAAAAATGCCCCTGCTATCTTCAATCGAACCATTAGAAGGATTCTAAATAAATACAAAATAGACTTTGCCTGTAATTATTTCGATGATATAATTGTATTTTCACAGTCAGAAGATGAACACTTCCAACACCTACAGCAACTTTTTGATATATGTGTTAAAGAAAACTTAAAATTAAAACTATCAAAATGCAATTTTGCCAAAACAGAAATTAACTTTTTAGGATACGAAATAACTAATGGCCTAATTACCCCTGATAATCCAAACATTGAAGTAATAAAAAATTTGAAACCGCCAAAAAATGTCAAGGAATTACAGAGAGTTTTGGGATCAGTTAACGTTTATGCTAGATTTATTCCAAAATATGCCGAAACAAGAGCTCCTTTAAATAATTTATTAAAGAAAAATGTCCCCTATGTTTGGGACCAGAAATGTGAAAAATCCTTCCAAAAATTAAAAAATGCTCTTATAAGTAAACCTATTTTAAGACTTTATGATCCCAGAACTCCCTGTCAGTTATTTGTTGATGCCTCGAGTCATGGTGTGGGATGTGTTGTTAAACAGGCAGATGTGAATGGTACTTTACACCCAGTGGCATATCGTTCAAGAAATTTACGAGATTATGAAAAAAATTATGCAATTACGGAATTAGAATGTTTAGCAATTATTGATGCCTTAGATACCTTTTATCATTATTTACACGGTCAAAAGTTTGTCATACATACGGATCATGCGTCTCTCACTTGGTTAAAAAATGTTAAAAATTTAAGAGGAAGATTATTCCGCTGGTCCCTTAAACTTAGTATGTTTGACTATGAAATTAAATATCAAAAAGGATCAACAAATATTGAAGCTGATATGCTATCTAGATTGCCTGTTTTGGAAAATGTATCACACCATGTACACCTCCTAGATTTAAATGAAATTAAAGAAAACCAGAAAAAAGAAAACATAGGTATTAACATTAAGAAAATTCTTGAAATTGAAGATGTAATTGTCATTAAAAAGAAAGGTTTGTATAAGATAATAGTCCCGATGTCATTAAGATTAAGCCTCCTACAGAAAACCCACAATCAATTTGGACACCCAGGAATTTATAAAATGATAAATTTAATTACACCACAGTATTATTGGCCTAATATTAATAAAGATATTGAAAATTTTGTAAAACATTGTCATACCTGTCAAATAAATAAAAAATGTAGACAAAAACGGTTTGGTTCATTACAGGAAGTACCGCCAACAGATAAACCTTTTGAATGTTTGTCTTTGGACACTATTGGTGGGTTTAACTACTATAATTCTACAAAAAAATATTTGCATTTGGTCGTGGACCATGCAACCCGTTATGTGTGGGGATTTCCATCAAAAAGCGTTACCACTGAAACTTATACAAACTTTTTAAAACAACTTTTTCAAATTCAAGTACCTAAAAAATTGTTAACAGATAGGAATGCAGCATTCACGGCATCCCGTTTCAAAAAATTCCTTCGAAATTATGATACAAAACATTTGTTAACCAGTAGCCATCATCCCGAATACAACGGGAAGGTCGAGCGCCTCAATCAGACTATTGTTACGCGTCTAAAATGTAAGGTTAACTCTTCTTCAAATAAAATTCCCTGGACTAAATTAATTGATGAAGTTTTAAATCAATATAACTTAACACCTCACTCTGTAACTCAATTCCCACCTAGTTATTTATTATTAGGAGAATTACCATATGAACCATTATTAGTAAACAATAGTTACTTCCTTCAGTTGATGAAGCTAGAAAAATAGCAAAAGAAAAAACAATACAATATCATAAAAAAAACAAAATCCGATTTGATGCTCGATTTCTCCCTGTTAAATTTAAAGTTGGTGATGAAATTATTTATGAAGAATTCCAATATCCCAACACACGTAAGTTAAGTCCACCTTATTCAGGCCCTTACACAATCTTAAAACAAATATCCGAAGTTAATTTTGAAATAGACAAACCCAGTCCCCATTTTAAAAGAAAGTCAGAAATTGTTCATTCATCTAAGTTAAGATACTATAATAACCCTCAAAAATTCAAATTAAGTCATGAATAATTTTAGTTAGGGATCAACTCCATGCCCCAAGTATTTTTTTTTTTTATTATTTATTTATCATTCTCGTGATCTTCTGATCTTCACCAATATAAAGTGATCAGATAGTGCGGGAAAAATGATTTGTTTTTTGCCCTCTGTAAAAATTCACCAATTACCACCTTTATCCCAACTAACCTTTTTGGAAAGACTTGACTTCTCACAAGTTCAGGGGTCAAGTTACCCACAAAACAATTTTTTTTTTTTTTTTTTTGGCTTGCCAATGGCTGACCAAGCTCTGGTGCCAATGTGGTATTTTAAAACAATTAATTACTAAATAAAGTGATTAAGTTGGTTTTATGTAAATAGTTTGTAAAAAGAAAAGACCTAGTAGTACTGGTATTCTTAATATTAGTAGTAGTATTATTAGAGTGTATTAAACACTATTGTATTTATTAAATAATTTTATGTGTCTGTTAAATGTTATATTTATGAAAAAATTATTTGTGTTAGTATGTAAATAAAGGTTCTAGAAATCGTTAAAAATGTACTATGATATAATTGTTTTTCATATACTTTATGTTTGATTAAAATATCTTTGCATTATTAAAAAGATACACAAAGAAAAACACAGATTTTGTGAAAAGAAAAGTTTGTTTACAATTTACAAAACATTTTTTACAATGTACTGTTAAAATTACAGTGTTATAATTATTGTTATACATATTCTATATGGACTCAATAACCAAGATCAGACTTTTTACAACAATTATTTATTGTCAACGATCAACGTTATTATTCAAGACATTTAAAAACTTTATTGGCCAAAAGGAACTTTACATTTTAAAGACTTTCCTCAACAAACTAGTTTGTACATAAGAAAGATATCTTGTCAAAAATGTTATGCCGGTAAACATGTAATGTTATAATTTTTTTTCAGTATGTCATACGTTTTCATACATTATATTATTAAACTTTTCTTATGTTTGTAAACAAGTGCTGTAAATACCATTATATGTATCAGGCGAGCACGTTGACCAGTCCAACATACAAGTAAATAAATTAAAAAAAAGAAAAAAAGAAAAATTATTTTTTTTTTTTTATAAATAATGGGAAAGGCCATAACTCCTACTTAAAAAGGATTCCATAACAAAATATTTCAGACGAAATTTTCTAAAAAATAAAATTTTCTATTTTAAATAAATTATTCAAAAAGTTAAGTTTTATAATTTGTCAAATTTTCCATTTTAAGTTTAACTTTCTCCTGGAGTATCTTCTACTTCTGAGGGACTTCCCACATACTTGCAGGCAAGTATGGGTGAGCGTCGGCTTGGAGGGGGGGGGGATATGAAAGGATAAAATAAGCAAGATTCTAAATTAATATTTAAATTAATATTAAATGATATCTTAATAGTATTAGTTCAGAATAAATCTTAATTTTAAGAACAACTTTGTGAGAATTCTATTTTAGCGCCCCAGTAAAGTTAGTTTTTCAGCAAAGCACGTCGTAGCGCGGGAATCGCGATTAGAAGAAGTTTCATAATCAAAATTATGCAATAGTTGAAATTAGCGGCAATGCATTGCGAAATACGAAATCCTGGATATCCGGGTCAGCCAATAAAAGAATGTGGGCTGGATTTTAGCTGACCTAATTATCCAATAAGCATTCATAAAAATAGTTTGGGTTCCCGCCGAAATATCCATATAAAAACGGGAGCACCCGAAAATCGGAGTCTTTTTCCATGGCAGCTTTTGAGTAAATAGTTCACGACAATAACAAGTTTAGTTTAACGGTCCCAGGAGGGGGATTGATTCGCGGTTCCGCCGTTAATGGAACGATTTCGGCCCGACTCGGCTACGGATCTGTACAGCGTGCTCAAAATGAGGTGACTGTTAATAAAGTGTAATATGACTGTCTTCAAATAAACGAATGCATCATCAATTGTGGAGTATTTCTTTGAGTGAACTCTCTTAATATGGAGTGACTGGAATTCATCAGCCTACACGAAAGGGATATATTACATATATATATATATATATAAACTTGTTATATATATATATATATTATATATATACTTGTATATATACTTGTATATATATATACTTGTTATATATATATATATATATATATAATACTCCAAAATGTTTAAGCAATGATCAACAATTTTTTACAAAAGAAAAATTATATTCATTGTTTAAATATGTAATGACAGAAATAGTTTCAAAACATTTTGCTCATGTTGGCTTGTTGGTATTTTTAAAACTATTTTTATTGGAAAACATGTGCTACTACTGACACTTTTAACATGTTATTACAAAAGTTACATTGAAATGTGTTACTACATAAAAACAATTTCATAAAATTTTCAATTGTCCAGATACTTTCTACAGAGGATTAAAGAAAGAAAAAAAAAATTAAATTAAAAAAAGTACCTAAGATTTTTTTTTTACACAAAAGTTTATTTTATTTTAATTGTATTAACTGCAAATTTAATTTTGAACTGCAGAAATATTTTTGTGTGTACTTATTTTTATCCACTACATAAATTAAACATTTTGTTTATTATGAGATACCACAATATGTTTCATAAAGATAATGAATTTTAACAAAATCTTAATTATGTCCCTATTTGAATAAAAAAAAATATCACTTTTGACAGCAGACAACAGGCATTGGCTACTGTCAGCTTTTAAAAGAGTATACTTGAAAATCGAAGGGAAGTAGCATAAACATTTACCAAACATACTTATTACATGATTATTGCTAATTTAATATCCCTTTGATTTATTACTTCTGATCTTGAAAATGTATGATACAATATACACGATGATAAATTACTTACATGCTTTGATTTTATGAGCAATCTATCTATTGCTATTATACATCCCAGTAAAAACACATTTATTTCAAATGTAAACGATGTAAACAAAATTTGATCCATCCTCCATACGACGTAGTGCGCGAGAAATCTCAAATAGCTAAAAATTCGCGCATCTATGAAATGGCACTCCCCTGAGTTGCGGTATCCACTGCGGTTAATAAATGCCAATGTTAAAAGGAGGAAACAAGTCACGTGAGTAATTCGTTTAACCTAAGAAAAGGATCTGAACATTTACAACAATTATAGCAATGCAAACATAATAATTTTAGTTTATAATTTCTTAAGTTACACACATATATACAAATATTTATTTTATGGATAACACTTTCATTGTTTTTTATTTTGATAATTGGTTAACTATGGTGCAAAAACAGTAATTCTGCATTTTCAATGTAATTTTGTTGTACCTGGTTTCATAAATGAAAACAGTCTTTCGCTGTATATGAACATTCATTGTATAAAATTGAATATTTGTTTTCTAAAATATAAGAAGTTAAAATAATCATAAGTTTTTAATTATTTGGATGGAAGTAATCTTTTAAAACATGTCTAATCTGAGGTGGCGGGGAGAGATAAAAACAAATAAATAAATAAACACGCTGCTGCCGGATATCCGACTGTAAATTATGCCAGATTTTCGGCATCCGACCAAACTGACATCCGTTTCATTTCTACTCACATTAAATCATGTTAGAATTAGCAATAATAAAAAACATTGCTTGCAAAAAGGGTACCTTTTAATTCTTTGCTGTCTGTCACAAGAGCGTGGTTCATGTAAACAGGGTTATCACAAAAGTAAATTTTATACCACTTTTTTTTATACAGTAATTCTAGACTTGACTAATCATCAGTATTCCTCGATGTCTATTTTAAAAATATACTGTATAAAAATTCTGGTATCCAAATTTGCCTTTCCAGGGAGGCTACAGACCAAAGCTGATTACATAGAAAGCGATGACACTTCAATTGACTGTAGTGATGCAAGGTTATTTGAAAGAAGAAAAGCAAATCCAATTAAATTTCATAGTTTTATAAATTATGCTTCAAATATTCATCCTTTTGGGGATGACTATACAAATATTCAGTGAATTATCGAGGTTTAAAATAATAATAATAATAATAATAATAATTAAATTAAATAAAAGATCATTTTAAATAATAGATGCAGATTTAAAGCAAACAATCATTTTTTTAATTAGTAATAGAGTCATTAACTGCGAAATACATGATTGTAATTCTTTAAAATTTGTCTTATCTCCAAAAAACGTTACGCAAACATAATACTTAAATGTAAGATACAAACAAATACTGAAAATATTTCACATACCTGTATTTTAGCTACGATTTATGACAATCCACCTATCTCCTCAAGTGTAAATGGTCATTTCTCATTTTTAAGTGTAAACTTCTCTCTCTCTCTCTCTTTTTTTTTTTTTTTTTTTTTTAAATGGAGCAAAGTTTTAAAAATAGTATTAAATATTTGCAATCAATAATAGTTAGGAGCACGGATCACGTAAAAGTAAAAATTTTTTTTTCGTCGAAATATACCCGCATGCAATGTGTTAATAACACTATAACGGAAGAAAAAAAAAAAAAAAAAACTTTTTTTAGCTCTGATGCCATTCTTGCTGATTTTTATGTAAAATGACCTCCTGA
Organism: Salticus scenicus; assembly: GCA_963930645.1. Taxonomy (NCBI): domain Eukaryota; kingdom Metazoa; phylum Arthropoda; class Arachnida; order Araneae; family Salticidae; genus Salticus; species Salticus scenicus. Next base: position 138,580,230 of record OZ005662.1, on the reverse strand, counting down.
ATCCGAATATGACACCCATTTTGCCCAATTACCCACCGTTTTCTCGAGACGTTCCCTCCTCCCCCAATTTTTATCACTGGTCGGTAATTTTATGCCATATGAACTTGATTTGGAGAATGAAAAATAATTATTTCAACATTTATAAACAAAAAAATATAACGTATAGTAAGTAATAAAAATAAATGATTAATAAAACATAATAAATGTAATTTATAATTTCAGTAGCGAATCCCTCTAAATTTTCCCCTTGCTGCAAATGTTCATATTTTAGAATTTTTCTTCTATAGGCTCTCAGAAGTTATTTAACAGTTAAAATAATCCTTTCCCCACATATAAATCTAATTTATAGCCATAAAATTACCAAAAAGTGGTAAAAATAGAGGGCGTCTCCAAAAGACGGTGGGGGCAAAATGGGCGTTATATTGGGATTCAGGAGGTCATTTTACATAAGATTATGCAAAAATGGTGTTGGGGTCAATTTTCATGCAGAACAATGTAATTTATCCATTTCAAATTATATTATATTTTAGACAACGTTTGAAAAAATTATTCTTTTTAAATTTGCAATAATATATTTTTTTAATTCCACTGCAGCTAAACGCTAAGAAATTTCATTTGTACCTAACAGGGTTTCCATGGTCCGACTTTTTATAAGCACTCTTCCATTTTCCATCACTATTATCATAACGTAAATTTCTTCTTAGATGTACAGTCTATATGTAAAAAGAAATATATTTTTAAGTTATTGTGGTAAAAGAAGAGTTCTTATAAAAAGGCGTGACTGTGGCAATCCTGCTATTTCTTTCGTAAATTCACGAATTTATAATCAGCTTACCTTTTTTACTGTTTTAAATTGTCATTTCTTTGTAAGTATGAAGGCATTATTTTGCTATTTTTCAATATACTGAATGTTATTTAGTAAACTACTAATTATTTACCATGTCATTTGATAAATCCATCCAGTAATATTTATTTGGGGGAACATCTGGCAGAAAAGAATTAACAAACATTTGCATTAATTCACCCTGATTGTGAAATTATTTATCTAGCATATAAAGTTATTATTATCATTATTACTTTTATTATTACTTTGAAAAATATTTGTCAATTTGTTTTTTAGAATATTACTGCCCCTAGGGGCGGAGTTTTAAGAAAATATTAGAATCTTATGTCACTAAATCTTGCTATAGTGTTTTTAAGAATTTATCTATATTAATATTATAAAGAGATAAAATTTGTTTGTTTGTATGTAGGGGTAATCTCTGGGACAATTAAACCTATTTAAAAAATATTTTTACTTCTAATAATAAAAAGTTACATTATTCCTTAGCAATATAAGTTATAATTTATTTCAGTTTTAAAAATTAAAAAGGCCGAAATTTCGATATTTCAATTAAAAAACTCATTATAGCTATAAAATAAATAAATATGACTCAAACTGATGCAAATAAAAAACAAACATTTACACGATCACTGTCTTTTCTTTTTTTTTTTAAACATGAAAAGAAATATATACATATGAATAATAAAATTGAAATGAAGCTTTGTCAAAAATTAAGCTGTCACAGTAAAACTGACATTATTGTAACTTTGGAATTATTAAATATTCCATACTAAAGCTAAAAATCAAACAAAAAGTTTATGCACTCTTTTTTTTTTTCCTTTCACATGTACAAGTGAATTAAAATATATTAATTATATCCGCAATTTATAAAAAATTAAATTGCCGATATGATAATAAGCATTATAATAATAAGTTAATCGATTAACTTATTATTATCGAAATCGCGAGACTTCATAGAAATTCCCTATCGATTTCCATTTCAATTAATCAAATAAAAATAATAGCACATACTTCTATTAAAAAATCTGGATTGAGTTCACTCGACTTTCCGAACTTTAAGTAGTTAACACTTAACACTCTCGTGACCGCTGACGTCAATTCACGTCATTTGGAAATCTGTAACTCCGCTAGTGGACGTTTCTTTTGCAATTTGTATCTTGTTATATTTCTTAATAATATTCCCTATATTCATATTTGTACAATCAAAATTACTACGGATACAAATACTTTTATTAGAAAGAGTATAATTATTATGTATATTCATATGTAATTTAAAATGTATACAGAAGTCCTTTTTCTGAAATAATGTAGCTTAAAAGAATAACTTCCACAGTTGGAACACACTACTAAAAAGACAAAAACATGCGGTCGCGAAAGTGTTAACGGTTGTTTAAACTAGTGGATCTCCAGATCAGGAGCCTCCACATCCCAATTGCATCATTCATTACTCAACAGATAATTTTTATTTATTACATATTACAGTGCCTGCAGCAGTCCTATATTTTTATTTGCATTTCAATATTTTCACACAACTTTATTCAATCAGTATACTTTTACAGATTGCTTTAGTTTTTAAATCTTGACAAAAAAATGTATTAAAAAATATAGTGGTATCAAAATAATAAAACACACGTGAAAATATAGGACAGCTGCGGGCACTGCATATTATTTAAAATAACTATTAATAGTGTTTATATATATATATATATATATATATTTAATATATATATATATATATACACATATGTATGATTAACACGCTATGTTTGTGAGGGGGGCTACCACCTCTCTCAAACCGTGGTGTATCTGTCTATACAGGGTGTCCCAAAATTACAGCGACGGACTTTAAATGGAGGTAGGGCACTTCATGATTTATAATTGCATAGGAGCCCATGCTCACCAATGTCATTTTAAACCCTTCATGAATTGGCTGTTTTGTGGTATTTTCCAACAGATGTGGGCGGTACAAACGTACAGCTACAAGCTAATGAAGGAATAAAGAATACATTGCAACAAATGACCGCAAACATATTTGCGGTCAATGCACGTGTTTGCGCTACCTAAAGGATCACATTAATACTTTAAATAGCGGATACATTCTAATGTTTTTTAACACTTATCACTTATCACCATGTTTGCGTATTATCATAATATTTTATAATTTCCAGTTCTTTTCCCACCAGTTTTACCGTACAGAAGAAATACTAATGGTATACAGTGATGGAAAAAAACTAAGACCACATGTGAAATTGAAAAAAAAAATTATTTTACTGAAAAAAAGAAACAAGTATAACCAGAGCAAAAACTAATAAATCTTCACATAGTTTTATAAAAGGATAGTTGTAACTATACGCAAATGATTTTTTTTTTTTTTTTTTCTTCACAATATAAAAGGGTGGAAAAAACTTTAAGACCACAAAGTTAAATATTAATTAAAAGTATTGCATTCTAATTTTTAGAACTTTGTGTGTTTTCCTTTCACACTAATTACTTCTAAAAGACAATTTTGGAAGGATTTTGCTAGATTTTTTTTTGCATGTTAGAATCGATATTTTATCCCATGCTTTTGAAATAACCGATTTGAGCCCAGAAACAGAATGGTATTGTTTACCATTTTCATAAACCTTGCGTGCAACGATACCCCACATGTTTTCAATGGGTTCAAGTTTGGGCTTTTGGCCGGAAATTGCATAAAATTTACATTATTTTCAGTTAGCCAAGAAATGGATGAAGTAGATTTGTGCACAGACGCATTATCTTGAAAAAAAAAAAAAAAAAAAATCAAATTTTGATCCTTAAGCTCATCTTTTAATGAAACAAAATTGTTTGTCAGTATATTCTGATAGTCAAAAGAGTTTATATTACCTTTAGTGAATACAGTATTACTGTTAGTCTTACATCGAGCACAGAAACCTGCCCAAATCATGACAGATCCCCCTCCGTGCACTCGCTTTGAGAAATACGTAGGATCCATCCTGTTTTAAACCATTCGAATGGTTTTGTAAACCATCAAACCATCTAGGTTAAATTTCTTTTCATTTGTGAACACTATTTTTCGCCAAAAGTTGTGTTTTTAAACATTAGATGTTGCGAATTTCAATCTTGCTTCAATATGCCATTTTTCAAGCTTAGGTTTGCTTTTTAATTTTGAATATTTGATGTTTTTCGCACGATTCAGGACATTTCTAACAGTTACATCTGTTACTTGAAGCTTTAAAGCCGATTTTATTGTAGAAGAATATGAATTATCTTTAAGAGGCCTCTCCACTTGTCGTCCATAGAAGCCAGAGCCAATGTTATTCTATGGAAAATTTCGCCCCTTAATAACTTATTAACTAATATGTTTTTTTTTTTTTTTTTTTTTTTTTAATTCCGTTTTCACATTCAGAAATTTTATAACTATTAAACAATTTTTCGCTTTCTAAAAATTATTTTTAAAAATTTTTAATATTTTACTTTAAGGTTGTAAACTGCGAATTTTCACAATGTGAAATTTTTCATTTTTGAGCTTAAAAATGAAATCTCAAAAATTAAAAAAAGCGATAAATTGTTTAATAGTTGTGATTTTTCGGAAAGTGAAAACATAATTTAAAAATATGTATTAGTTAATGAATTGTAATGGGGAAAAATTTCCCATAGAATAACATTGACTTCGGCTTTCGGAGACGATAGGTAGAGAGTCCCCTTAACAGCCTTTCTCATAACACTTCCTTTCATTCTGGCTGATAGTTTTGAAGGCCTTCCTCCTCTATTTTTTGCACCATATCTGCATGGATATGCGAGAAATGTATGAACTACAGTTTCAGTCCGCTAGATTTTGCTAGCGATTTGCCTTTTACTCCTTCCACTTTCTCGAAATTCCAAGATTTTCCCTTATTCAATTTCAGTCAGTAATTTTCCTTTACCCATAATCTCAGTTGCTTTAACACTCAGCTAAATGATTAAAAACTGTTTCTTTTCACTCTGCCAACTGTCCCGCATAAAACCGTGCAAAAGTGACGTCATCTCATTAAACAAATAATCACTTTTAAAACTGGTCTTAAAGTTTTTTCCATTTGATTGCATTACACATTTTTATTTTATATCGAAAATAAGCGTATTTTAAATTCTAAATTCTTATTTTTTTATTTCTTACATTTTATATATTAAATATAAAGGTAAATCACAAAGAGATTTTCGTTTCTGAATGCAAACAAAAAAATTCGATGGTGGTCTTAAAAGTGTTTTCCACCACTGTACTTGTTGCTTCGAGGGATTTGTTGAGTGCTGAGTATTCGGTGCCACTAATTTGCCCCACACCTCAGCGAACCAGACATAAGTTAGAATCCAGATATATATATATATACTAGGGTGACCAGATTTTTTTTATTCAAAATGAGGACAAATTAGACGATGTCCTCATTTCCATGAGAAAAATGAGGACAATTTTCTTCTAAAATGAGGACATTTCTGAGGACACAAAATTTCATAAAATGTAGCACAAAATTAGCTTATATTAACCCCACTTGCAGCCAATGATCGCCATTACGATAAATTTATACTGCTTTTGAACTTATATGATAAACATTATCTATATAAACATTATTAAATTTACAATAAACATTATCATATACTTGAACACATTATACTTCTCCTCGTATAATATAATGGCCATGCTGTTAACACTAAAGTATTGATTTCTGATATGCGAATGATGCGAAAGTGCAAGACTACTTCGATTAATACTTTTATATAAACTGTTTAAATACAATTGTTACTGTTGTATAGACCACTAATCATAACTACTTCATATGGAAATGATCCAATAAATAACATTTTAAAAGGAAAAGACAATCTGAACAATGTCAAAAACTGGCTAGGCTAGGAATAAGAATTGACCTCTAGTCGACGGCATAAAGCATTATTAATGTTCTACAAACTGAGCTATTATGTTGACCTTCGAGTAGCACTATTTTACTCACTAGAAAGCAAAAAATCGTGAGATATCAACAAGGTAATTTGCGTTCAACTCCTATTCCTGACTTAGTTTTCAATCTTGCTAAAAAATGTTTTTCTATTGTAAAGACTAAAATCTACCAATAGAAAAATATATTCTGTGTATTACCTAGTATAGGAGATGATTTAAAAATGAATGGAATGAACCAAGGAAACGCGATTTTTTTATGTTGTGTTGAGTTGCAGAATCAGTATTGAAAACTAATAAGGTCAGCAGCATCTCTAATGTTGAAATTTTAAGTAAAGAAGGAAATTGCTGAAAAATGAGGACAAATGAAAACAAACGTCCAAAAATGAGGACAAATGAGAATATGAGAACTTTTGAAAGCAACTGAGGACCACACTCGAAAAATTAGAACTGTCCTCAGAAAATGAGGACTCCTGGTCACCCTAATATATACATATAAGCAAGGGTTAGGCAGGTCTACCAGAGGAAATTTTTTAAAATTCGTAAAAGAATGAGGTCAAGCAATTCCAGAGAGCACCAAACTCCCTAAGGGAGGAAAGTGTTCTGTTCTCTAAGGGCTTCCTGGAGAATAGTTAGCTTTCCAAGGACATTATGAGAATTTTGCATTTTATTTTTCGCTAATTTAAGTTTATTTAAAAGTTCTATGAAGTTATTAACATGGAATTCGGAAGCTTCTTTTCTGATTTTCAAAAGTCTAATCCATTCTTTCCGCCGATTAACCATGAGATTACAGCCATTTGATGATGATTTTCTGATAAGGCTTTTGGGATTTTTAAATTTGAAAAACCTGACATTGGGAGTTTTAGAACCTCTGCTATTACACTGGGGCACCCAGCAATAAGTATTATCTCATTTTTTAAAAATTAATTTTAGGGCTTTTAGGCTCCACTAATGCAATAGCACTCACGCATAACGAAGCTTACACAACACGTCTTGTTAAAGGATATACAGTACTATGTGAGTTTCAGCTTTTATACATTAGAGGGCGTTGATTTCATTTCACTCGCGAATAGCGTTTACAGTTTCGTTATATTCGGTTCACCGGTTAGAGGATTCATCACATTTGATTTGGAATGAAGAGGAGGGAATAAATGGGTAGGAGTGGTTTTATCCACGTAAGGGAATTCGGATTGGACGGCTAATTTCTGATTGGCAGGTAGGATATTTTTGGTAGCTAAGGATTTTTTACGAATTTTCGGAAATTTTGGACATCCTCTAAAATTTGCTAGGGGATCACCTCCGCAATTACAGCATTTTGGATTATTTAATTTCTCTTTTCCTAAATTGCAATCCTTCGTAATGTGATCTGATCACCAGTACATCGGAGGAATTTTAGTTTCCTATGGCAAATCTTGACCGAATGATGTATTTGTTGCGAAACTACGGTGGCTTTATGGGCTACCTAGTTGTTAGACAACTTTACGCCCTGTAGAATCTTGACTGGAGAAAACTGTGTCAGGAGCCGTAATGTTAAAAAAAATGTCGAAAGTAAAGAGAGGAAAGCCTTAAAATTAAGGCACCTCACCCAAAATGAAATGTGAGTTAACTCAGAATCACAAGCAAAGAGACGATAGGCCGCATGCAAGCAGGAAGGAAAAAGATGGCAGAATGCCGGGGAAAGTCCCAATGCAAAATAAAAAAAGGATATTTTCAGAAACCATACAAATCAAAAATTAGAATTACATGGAAACATGTAATTGAGGATAAAAAATTTCCAAACTGGGTAAAAAGCAAGATAAGGCTCATCTAAGAGTCGTTAAATACTTAAAAGGACCTCAGCAGAGGAACCGATTTTAATTTTTTTTTGTTGTTGTTGTTTTAATAATTAATTTTTAAATTTTTAGATTAATAAAAAATTATTAGAAATTGGATGCATTATGTAGGAAAACAGTCGAAGACCAAAAGGGGATAGGCGAGAATAATATAATATTCAAATTACATAATAATGAGGAAGGGAAAAAGAAGAAAGTCTTGAGCTAGAGGCTCCTCACCAGGAGAGAACCATAAAATTAACTTTCGTTAGTGGGATTAAGATCATTTGAGAGTTGGTCAAATTCCTGTATAATAACTCCCATCTTTTTAATAGGGTCTTTGAATTGTTTGATTTTCGTGGATATATTTTTTATGTAGTTTATTAATTTATTAAATTTAAGAATTTCCTGACTATCTTTGAACGTATTTAATATTTCCAGGCCTAGGAGTGGTAAAACACTCTTGAAAAAGAGAAAAAAGAGACTAAAATGTCTAAGAAGGAGACTGAAAAGAGACTAAAATATTTAAAAAAGAGATTGAAAAGAGACAAGTTTTTTCCTAATAAATGAATATTACGAACAAAGATGTAAAATTAATATATATACTGCAGTGGCATACCATGGGGAAGGTGGAGGGAGTGGGCACCCTGGGCCTCTGATCATGAGGGGGGGGGGTCTCCGAAGAAACTTAATCTTTAAGTATATATATACACTGTTAAAAAAATGCAGAAAAAATACAGAAATTCTCTGTAATTTCAGAAAAAAAGTCGTAAAATACGTTTTGTCTACGTAATTTTTCCGTAATTTACGCCTTTTTTTCTGAAATTACAGAGAATTTCTGTATTTTTTCTGCATTATTTTAACAGTGTATCTAGTGAAGCTGTCGTGCCATTATTTTCTTCCCTGCAATTCCATTGTAAGTTGTAGGTTCCTGTCTAAAGAGCTTTAAAGTGCAAAATGTGACCATAGAGCGATAACTCCAACACCAAAAGAAAACTCATTTATATTTCTGCATATCCTAAATAAGGCAGGGCAAACGAGGCCCCCAGTGAGAATTTCGTCCCTGGCTTCTACAGTTGTAAATCTGCCAATGATATACTGTTTTTTTTTTTTTTAAATATTTTACATGAAAAAAAAAAATGTATACAATGTATTGTTTACAAAACTGAATGTCAGCTTGCATTGTATGTAAGAAAAATTATCTTTGTAACAAAATTTATAGTAATACCAGAATTACAAGTATTTGCTAAATCTTATAGAATCCAAATGTTTACAGAATTGTTCTATGGAAGTTCTAAATTAAAATGCATCACAGATGCTGCTAAATTCTAATTCCTGAATACTGAAATAAGTATAGTATGTATGTTACTTATATGTAAAATAATTTTTTATAACAAAGATACTGATACATATAAAACGAGGTGGGGAATTCACCAAAAATCTTACCTGCCAGCAATATAAAATTGGAAACTTAAGACAGAATAACAGTTACATTACATGTACTACATGATATTGATATGCCCAATAACAAATTTTTTTCTACCAACCTGCAGTAAAATGAAATTTAATTGTGACCTAAAAATGCTTGTCCAAGTTTGCTACTTTAATAGGTAACAAAAACTCGTAAAATAAACAAAATTTGTATTTACAAAATTTGTATTAAATTTGTGTATCTATATATATATATATATATAGTAATTTAGTAACATAAAATATGTTTTAAGCTTAGCATTTCGTTTTAGGCTGTTAAATTGATTTTCCTATATTCTGAATGAAGAAAACTAACTTAAATTTCGCGATTACTTCATTGTCGAATAAACTTATTGCACCATGACAAGAAAAGTGACACAAGTAAAAGAATAGCAATTTTGAGTTTACATTAAAAAATATATATGATGTGCCCTCAACGTGCAACCTTTTTTTCTTGAATCTAATTTTCATTTTTTTTTTTTTTTCTGTATTTTACATTCTACATAATACTTCTGACATCCCTCTTTAAGAGTTAAAATCTATTACATTGATCTGAATCTTTGAGGAAAAATGGGTAAAGAAAAAATATCATTGGAAAAAGCTAGAAAAGAGACTAATTGAACAGAAAAGAGACTAAAAGAGACAAATGTGAAAAAAAGAGACAAATAGCTAGAATAGCTAGCCACTCCTAGGTCTGTATTTCCTGAAGGTCCGATTTGGAATTTTGAGTATTAGGAATAGTGCTATCACCAGGAGAATTTTTGGGAAGTTCAGGGAATACATTTTTATCTAAGATATAATTATATCTAAAATTTCAGATGCTATGAGAGTAGTTTTGTTTTCGCGGATGTTTTTATCGTTTACATGAGAGTTTTTTTTTTTTTTTTTTTTTTTTTTTTTATTGAATTTTTATACAAGGGGTGCTTGACGCAACCACTAAAGTTGGCAGGGTGTTCAAGACTGCAATTTGCGCAGTTTGGTTTGATTTTCCCCTTTGAAGGAAGGGCAGTTTTTGGTTAGATGGTTTTTCGCGCATTTTATACATCTAGGTGTAAAACCGCAGACTTTAGAGACGTGGCCAAACTCTTGGCAGGAATGGCGCTGTTTAATCAGATATTTTGTATGAAAAACTTCAATACGGACGCTAGTGTAAAGTAAATTACTAATTTGGAATATTTCCTCAAAATTTTCACGAGGTGTAACATTTAACATGTATAAAGGCATGGGGCCCCCGGTTTTACGGTTCTTCATTATCGCAGCACGGGTCACGGTGAAATTTTTGTTGCGTAAAGCTTGCATAATTAAATTAGTGTCTGTGTTAGGTGGGAGTGGGATGCCTCTAAGGCAGACTTTCTTCGGGCGTTGGTTTTTGGGATTCAAGGTGGTAAATTTTACAGCACTATTATGCATGTAATTTTGAAGATTTCTAAAATCCTTAATAGATTTACAAGGAATTTTTAGTCGATCGCCAGTTAACTTAATGAAGAGTTCTTCAGAACACTGATCTTTAAGATTTTTGGCTAGGTCTGGCCAGTTAGCATCAATTTCGATGAAAAAAGGGGGAATATTTTTCCTATCCTGATTGTTTGAGTCAGAAATATTCTGGGAGCAATGAGAGTCATCCTCCATACAATTCTCATTATTATCTATGAGATTTTCAAGTGATTGAAAGGAATTAGAGATGGGAAGATCATTATTATCAGAATTCTGGGAATTTTTAATTTTCCTAGCGTTAGGATTTTTTTAAACGCGAGTAAAAATATTTTCATGCATATTGCAGGCAATCTTAAAATTTTCGCATTTAGAAGGATCGCGATTTTTATATACATCGTAGAAATGGACAAAATTTTCATCGTTAATAAGATTAGGAGACATTTTGAGCTCCAGAAGAACAGTTAGAAGACAGAAAATCATAGATCTTACCCTCGATCTGGTGGAGGGAATTTGTTAGAAAGCTGGCTGCATTGTGATGACTTCATGGTCAGTGTATTTGGCGAACGTAAGAAGAATTTCAAAAGCTGTACTGTTGAGGGAATTCTTCGCAATAAGGCTTTCTTGGACTAAGTCCGCAAAGTAAGGTGCTCTAATAGCATCAAGAATATCGTTAAGTTCATCATCACTCATAATGGCGGTAGATCGGTTGGAGTAGAATTAGCCATGATGAAAATGAAGGGGAGGTCTTCTCGTGAGAGATAACTGAAGCGCCGTTCAAATTGGTCTTGAAAAAGACCGAGAAGTACTACAGAAAATCAACTCACTAGTAAAACAACAATTAATTACTGCACAGGTAGGAGATGGCGCAGCACGGAGATCACTAAATACACGTCTATCCTCCAGAACATCCAGGGGGAAATGTGATGAGGAAGTATATGTGAATATGACGTATTTGTTGTAATATTTATGATTAAATAAGACAGTTATTATTGTTAGAAAACATTGGTGGCAGCAAAAATATCTCTGTTGTGACGGACATTACATTTTTAATGGAATTGCCCACATGTACGTACATTTCATTGTAACTCATAGCCTTGTCTTAATTCCTTGTAACTCACCAAATTTCATAACAAATAATTTTATAACATACAGGAATTATATATATATATATATATATATATATATTTAAAATTTAAAAGCTGTGTCCACATTTATTATAAAATAGCGCAAAACACCAGGTTCTTAAAAGGTTAAAATGAAATTCGAGGCCATGGGTATGGGTTCCTGTGCAATTCTGATTCCTTATGATGTGCCCTATCTGCTCTTAAAGTTTTTCACTGTAATTTTGAGACTCCCTGTATATATCTGTACATGGGAGATTCCATGGAAGAAGGTAACATCAGTGACAGACACACAGAACCCATATATATATATACTTTTTTCCACATGCAGACCACACTGAAATTTCAGCAATAAATTAAAGGAAAAGAATAAAGGGTTTAACGCTATAGCACTTCAAATAATTTGAGCCAATAGTTCGTAATGATAAAGAATATTTCGTTACGTGCCTGTAAATATAAGTTCTAGATTCACCAAAAATCTACGCAGTTCATAGATCTGTATATGTACATAAATTTTCAACTCAATAAGACATTTAGACGCTAGCGAAGTTTAAATAATTTCAGCCCATAGGCCATAACGATAAAGAATTTTTTGTTGTGTCCCTGTAAAAAAAAAAAAAAAAAAAAAAAAAAAAGAAAAGAAAAAACTAATGTACCTAGATTTACCAAAATGTATACAGTTCGTGCGATAGTGACATATAACATGTTTGTAAATTTTCAATTCAATCGGATAAAGCATTTAGACGCTATCGCATTTCAAATAATTTCAACACATAAGCTATAATGATAAAGAATTTGTTATGTACCTGTTTAAAAAAAAAAAAAAAAAAAAAAAAAAAGAAATATATAAGTGTTATATTTCCTAAAATCAATAGGGTTCGTGCCACAGTGACTTATAACATACATACCAACTTTCAGCTCAATCGCACAAAGCATTTAGACGCCATTGTGTTCACTCACATACACACATCACGAAAAATCGTGTAAAATCGTAGATATCTCTAAAAGGGGAGCTGCTTGTGTCAAAACCAAAGTTCGAGACATCATGACATATACAAATATAATTTTGCAATATCTACTATTCTTTTTTTAGCCATGCGAGATACAAAATACATTTCGGAAATCATGTAGTGTGTAATGTTCAGAAAGTAAAAATAGTGGTGACAAATCTAATTTTAAATGCTACAGAAGTATACAAATCAAAACTGAATTACCTTCTTTCTTTTCAGAACTTTAGTCCTACTTGTATTATCTTCTGATGGAAAAATAAGAATCGTGACTATTTGTGGTAGACCGCCTCCAGTTTTGCATAGGAAGAACAGCACAGTTTATAAATACGTAAAGAGGGAAATTCTGCGTGAAAAATAGGACTCGGTTACTAAATTGATTTCTATTTAGGAAAGAATTTTGTTATCGTTTAAAATCACTCTATAGCCCTTTTGTCCATTCATTTAAAAAATAAAAATACTGTGTCATGCAGGGCACTCGAGTAAGACGTTGCGGCAGGCAGTGGGAGCCTGGACCCGGGGTTCGACTCCCGGTCCAGGCATTATTTTCACTCAGTCAGAAAAATAAATTTCAGTAAATGATTTTCTTCCCAATCAGTTGATTGTGAGATTTTAATATATATTCTATTTCTTCCCATTGTTTAATGGTGATTTCCTTTACCTGCGGCTTATTTCTGTCGAGCTATCTACATGATAGACCAGAAGTTTTCTGCCTAAAGGTTGTCTGAGTGAGTAATGTCGACCGGCTGTCGGCCTGGATAGCTCAATTGGTAGAGCCTTGACCTTGTACGTCAAAGTTCTGGGGTTCGACTTCCGGTCCAGGCATTATTTTCACTCAGTCGGAAAAATAAATTTCAGTAAATGCATGATTTATCTTTTTTTTTTTTTTTTTTTTTACGTATACACATTACATATATTTTATTTTAGGAGGGTAGGGAATAGCTCGATGCACCGGTGAAATGACACGGCGATTAACTGAATAGGTAACTTTACAAAAACAACTTCCTCTTGAATTCAATACTCTAATTTTTCTATAAAACCTGTAATTTTAAGCTGGAAGAACACTAGCTTATAAATTACGAAATGCGAATGTGGCACAGGTGTTGAATTTAATTAGATATAATTTTTCTTTAAAATCTCTAATTTTCAACTGAATTTAGAATTTTTTTACTGTGAAATCATAATCCTTATTTTTAATTTTAGACAAAACCAATTAAAAATTTCTGATTAAAAATAAATAAAACACATTTCTGTAATATGATAATTTTATAAAATGATTTATCATCTAACATGAATGGGAAGTTAAAAGACTGTCAGCTTGTAAAATTAATTTAAGAGGTCAATGCAAAGTGGCCTGAAAAGGAAAAAAAAATACATTTTAAATTATTTAAAAAGTATCTTAAAACTCAGTAATTTTCAAACGAATTGAAAAAAGTTTGACTGCGAACTCATTATTACTTTTAACCAATTTTTAACTTTTGCCAAAATCAGTTTACAATTCAAGATTTTTTAAGTACATATTTTTAAGTTTCAATGAAAAAAAAAAAAAAAAAGTGTTTTATAATCTAAACTGATTTAATTTCAGAAGATTGCAAACTCGCACGTCTTATCGGAATAATCTGAAAATAAGAATACTGATAGCTCGCAAATTTTAAAATCTTAATGCAAACTGACCTGAAAAATTATATTAATATATATATCTTATATATATATATGTGTGTGTGTGTGTGTGTGTGTGTGTGTGTGTGTGTATTAAACAGAATTTTACAAGAACCAACCCGCTTCAAACAGCTTAAAAAAAAAAAAAAAATAAGAATAATAATAATAGGAATGGTTTGGATTTGGGAATAAGTCCGATTGACTGCTGTAGGTCCTAGGCCTGAGGGGAATGCCTTCCGTAGGGGACTTCTATGGGGGGGGATGTCCTAACCCATACTTGCGCAAGTTTCGGAAAAAACCACAGGAAACTCTGAAGAGCTAGGCCGACGAGCGTGACCTGGGATCGAACCCGGCACATAACGTCTACCAGCTTTGAGCGCAGTACCACTCGGCCGCGAATGGGCTAAATAATAATAGGGAAAAATTGCATTAAAGTCAGTCTATTCATTTGGACGTTAGAGTGCCCCAAACAGACACACAAAGGATTCAACTGATAATAAGCCACTCCTCTTTCTTAGTCGGTGTTAAATATAATACTGAGAAACTTAAAAAAAAAAAAAAAAAAAAAAAAAAAAATACCATTCTATATTCAACATAATGGATTGATACTGACAGGAAAATGTATGGTGTTAAATATGCCTGTAACATGTTTTTACATATAGTGCCCCCCCCCCCCCCGTCGGGGAACCAGTTCTTCCCTGTCGGGGAATTTTTGACACCGCCCCTATGAATTATTTCTAACCAGGAAATTATCCCATACTGTAATTATAAAAAAGAAATCGAAACAAGTATTAATCGAAAGAACATATATAAATATGTTTTTTGACGCATAAAACAATAGCCCTCGTCAGCTCGTTTTTGAGTTATAAATTCTGAAAATTCACTAATAATCGGTGCAACCACGACTGAATCGATAACACCACTCCTTATTGAAATAATGAAGAAAATCCAAAACATGTAGAAATTGAAAGACCATAGACAAACGTGTCGTTTGATGCATTAATCAGTTGCCTTTTTCAGTTTTGAGATATATTCAATCGAGATATAGTGTGTAAAAATTCGCTAAAATAGTATCTAAATACTGATAAAGGTCACGGTTCTGGCAGGTTTTAACGGGACTCCTCCCACTTCTCTCTCGGTACTACATTTTTACTCAAATTTAAATATGGATTTCTCGAGAACGGGCTTACGGGGGCTTTTATAATTTATGTGTCAAAAATCACGTTAGATTATGCCTTCTCGAATGAATATAATTTAATTGATTTCTGTTATTACACTATTGGGATTGTTTCCTGGTAAGATCATCTTGTTTTACAAGTGTTAAAATATTTTATTTTCACCACAACAGTAATATAAATTTTGTTTATTGTATAAATTTAAATGTAGAGTTAGGTAAACTAAATTTGCATGTAAGATGATTATAGCAAGCGGTTGATCACTGTTTGAATTCAGTTGAACGCTGCCGCAGAATTATTATACCCTAGTACACGTGCGTGTCTAAAGCGAGCTCCGAGAATGTGACAAGCGTTTTTCGCATCAAGACTCTCAAAACGCATTTGCGCAATTTTTCGCGCACATACGTCGCTCCCTTCTTTCAGCCAATCAGCATTCGTCATACAAAGCAAGGTTCTTCTATTATAAGGTTGGGCCATTTGAAGAGTAGCCAATCAGAAGCAAGCAGAAGTGAAACGTCACAAGGCGGAATACAGAAACAAACTACGATGCAAATATACAGCTGTTACTAGCCCAGAGCTAGCTATTACTTACTAAAAAATATATCTTATAATCTGATATAAATATTACCCAAAAACGAAAATCATGTATGGTATTACATGAAATAAAAGTACATTCGTTAAAATATTTATTTTAAATACGTATAAGTTCATAAAAAATTATAAAGCTTTCGCGTTTTCGGCAACATTGCTATGCATTTGTTTACATTTATAATACTTAAATAAAACGATGAATTTCAATTATATTAAAATGAAATGAAATAAAAATGCAGTTATTTAATTGTTGTGCTCAAAAGAAAGCACATATATTTTTTTAAAAGAATGTAAAATATATACATTTTACTATATGATCGCGATATGTTTGTTTACATTTCAGATATTTCAGTAAAATTATAAATTTTAATTTTATGAGTAAAAATAAAATATAAGTACATTTTTTAAAATATTTGTTCAAAATAAAACACTTATATTTTTCAATTTAAAAAGAAATACACAATATATGAAGTTATTTGTAATATTGATATGTTTGTTTACCTTTTAAATACTTCAATATTGTCATGAATTACTTCAGTAAGACGATGAATTTAAATTACATCAAAATGAAATAAAAATGCAGTTATTTAAATGTTTCGCTCAAAAGAAAGCGCACGTATTTGTTTAAAAAAATCTAAAATATATAAATTTTGCTGTACTAGTGTGATTTGTTTGTTTACATTTCAGATATTTCAGTAAAATTGTGGATTTTAATTTTATGAGTAAAAATGAAATAAAAATACATTCTTTAAAATAGTTTGTTCAAAATAAAACACTTTATAATTTTCAATTTAAAAAGAAATACATAATATATTCAGTTATCTGTAATATTATGATATGTTTGTTTACCTTTTAAATACTTCAATATTATGAATTTTAATATTAAAAGTAAACTAAATATTGGAAATAGGAGAAATTAATATTTATGTCAGACTTTAAACTCATATTAAATTTATTATTTCCCCATTTAAAAAAAGTTTCAGCATAACAATATATTTCAAAACAATTATTAGTATCAGTTTACAAATAAAATAGGTTCCTTAATAACAGAAATTAGAAGGGTACTAAAATCACTTACTGAATTTTTGGTTGTTGAACTCCAAGTGTATTTTAATTATATTACAATTATTATTTCGTCCCATGTAACATGCTGAGTGATTGGTAATTGATCAGCACAAATTAATAATTGATTTATCTTCTAATACAGCTAAATTTTCGCAATCCACTAATCAACAAATCAGTTGTGACAGTGTTTGTTTACATTGCAATTGATATGTGGACTTCAGAGAATTGTGGATTTTTGAGAGATGATTATACTTCACTTTGCATGAAAGAAGAAATGTATGAAATTTTGTACTGCAGCAATCAATAATATGCATGTATGTATCATATGTATTTATGTAATCAGTAATATGCTTAATGTACATGAAAAAAAAAAAGATCTTCGGATACAGCTAACTTGTCTTGCATGAAAATCTGTACTGTAGCGGAAAGTAATATGAATATACAAAAAAGTCTGATATGAGAATGGACTCATGATCACTTTTTTCATTCTTGCACCGAAAAGGAGGGAAGGGCAGTTGATA
The DNA here is from genome assembly GCA_963930645.1 of Salticus scenicus. Taxonomy (NCBI): domain Eukaryota; kingdom Metazoa; phylum Arthropoda; class Arachnida; order Araneae; family Salticidae; genus Salticus; species Salticus scenicus. The sequence goes on along the minus strand of OZ005662.1, from coordinate 138,562,629 downwards.
AAACACAATCCAGAAAAAAAAAAAAAAAAAAATGATACGTGGTGGTGGGTCTAACATTATGATAGCACAGTTTAAAAACAAAGCAAAATGATTTTGCGCTTTCATGTTTAAGCTACAAATGAAAATTTATAGTAGTACTGAAAATTATTTCAACTGAATTATTCATTTGAGTATTCACTTGCTGTATAAATACAAATTTTTCGCATATTTTTGAGTAAAATTTGATAGCATATCAAATATGAAAGAAACGCCTCTAGAAAAGAAACGCCTCTCTCTCATTGAAATCCGAGACAGACAGTTGGATGATGTTCCTTGTAAGTAAAAGAAATCACTGGTATCCAAAGAATTAATTAACTTTCGAAAAAGCTAAAATAGTGCTTGCCTATTTTCGCTAAAATGCTAAAGTAATTTTTTTGCCAGGTTAAACCCTGTCAGTAAATATACTCCAAATTAATAAATACGAAACTTTGAATAAACACCATAAAATGCAAGAACTTGCAACATTTGTTTCAGGTTAAAAGAAAACACAACACTTCATCAAGGCGAATAAAGTAGGCAAGAGTGCTGCCGAAGGGTCATGTTTTCTTTTCACCTGAAACAATTATTGTGAACTCTTGCATTTTATGGTGTTTATTCAAAGTTTTGTACTTATTACTTTTAAACCTCAGTTCTGTGGTGTTTATTTATTTATTTTTTTAATATATATATATATATATAATACTCCAAAATGTTTAAGCAATGATCAACATTTTTTTACAAAAGAAAAATTATATTCATTGTTTAAATATGGGGTATGACAGAAATAGTTTCAAAACATTTTGCTCATGTTGGCTTGTTGGTATTTTTAAAACTATTTTCATTGGAAAACATGTGCTACTACTGACACTTTTAACATGTTATTACAAAAGTTACATTGAAATGTGTTACTACATAAAAACAATTTCATAAAATTTTCAATTATCCAGATACTTTATACAGAGGATTAAAGAAAGAAAAAATTAAAATAAAAAAAAGTACTAAGTTTTTTTTTTTTTTTTACACACAAGTTTATTTCATTTTAATTTTAAACTGCAGAAATATTTTTGTGTGTACTCATTTTTATCCACTACATAACTTAATGAGATACCACAATTTGTTTCATGTTTTATAAAGATAATAAATTTTAACAAAATATTAATTATGTTCCTATTTGAATTTTAAAAAAAGGTCACTTTAAACAGCAGACAACAGGCATTGGCTACTGCCTGCTTTCAAAAGAGTATACTTGAAAATCGAAGGGAAGTAGCATAAACATTTAACAAACATACTTAATACATGATTATTGCTAATTTAATATCCCTTTGATTTATTACTTCTGATCTGGAAAATGTATGATGTAATATACACGATGATATTACTTACATGATTTGATTTTATGAGCAATCTATGTATTGCTATTATACATCACAGTTTTTCAGCAATGTTCTATCACTTTCAATAATGTATTCTTTAAAAAATATATGTGCTCTAATGCGGAGCATGTCAAAGAAGCAACAAAAGACGTAGATTAAGATTATCACACGGTACATTTAAACAAATTCGATTAAAAGAAAAAATAAATAAATAAATAATAAAAAAAGCAATTTAAACACAGTTATTTCAAATGTAAACAAGATTTGATCGATCCGCTTTATGACGTAGTGCGCGAGAAATCTCAAATAGCTAAAAATTCGCGCATCTATGAAATGGCACCCCCCTGATACAAAGGACGCGGATATGAAAACAACAAACCTCCGCGCAACAAACAAATGGAAGTAAATATTGCAAATGAAGAGAGGATAAGAAGAAACGGAGATATGTCATTATGTTAAAAATACGTATGTTCGTTATATAGTTCTGAAAGATTTTCATTTTTCCTATGAACTCTTAAAACGCATATTATGAAAAGCTGCCATGAATTTACGGTTACATCCAGACTGCAACGCTCGCTCGCTCGCAAGCGAGTGATCACAAATCCGAAATTTGTGATCGCCAAGAATGTTTCATTCCAAACGCAACAATTTCAGTCGCTCACAAATGACGACGGCTGATCGCAAGTTTGTGATTTCCGGTTTCCAATACATCGATTATTTTAAACGATAAACCGTAATGATTGGCTAGAGAGAAACATGTGACCTAGCATATGCTTGCGTTTTTGTTTATATTTATTTATTAACGTATCCGTAATTAAAAATAGAGAAATGTTTAAATGTAATTGTTTTCCTGGAAATGTCTCTCCCTGTGTATTATGAGAGGGTGATAAAATAAAAAATAAAAGGATATTCACACTTATATATGAAGTTTAATGCAGTTTATGTTTAAAAAAAATTAGTTGAACTTTTTTTGTTATAGGTTGTTTACATGCAGCTTTTTAAAACTTAGTTTAGAAATATTAATGTATTTGTATCTTTTATATTTTTAGCTTCAGAAACGTTATGTATACGCATCAACTAATCTAACATTTAATCCATATTTTAGGCATTTATTTAAAAAATTCTAAAGTTATATTTGCATAGTACATGAAAACTAGCATTTATTTTATTTGTTTAGTAGGTAATTTTCAACAATTAGAAGCGTATAAAGCTTTTGTAAATTGATTTAATTTTGGATAAACTGTCAGGATCTTTCATATTATTTAATGACTAGGGACAAATGATACATTGCTTAATTATTAAAAAAAAAAAAAAAAATTAAGGTTTATTATTATCGGTACTTTTCTATTTTGCTGGTGCAAATCTCACCATACGAAAATGTTAATAATGCTGCAAATCTCGCCAAGCAAATTTTATTGATGACAACACACAGTTTACGTATAAAAAATTTTTAATAAATGTTAGTTCTAAGAATTTTTTTGCACAAGAAGTAATTTTAGGCTAAATGTGTTTTGCTTGAAATAAACTGACAGATTCTTCCTCTATTCAGGCAAATCCCAAATTTTTATTGATTTTGGTTTCTCATCCATTTTTGATGTATTAGGAAAAAGATGTGACTAATAAGAAATGAATGCAGCTTGTTTTTAAAATGTGGCGGTAAAAAGTTACCAGTAAGGATATTCCATTTGGTGTTGGTAGTATCTACTTTGGCGACTTTATAGAGCTGTACTTTACTATCATTCATTATTATAGGCAAATATCCATTTTCCTTCATTATGATTATTACATCATTAGTTATATAGTAAAGATATGGAAGCACTTGGATGCAGACAGCAGTAAATTTTGTTTGTGTAAATAGGGTAATGTGGAGGTATTTGAGTTAATAAAATTTAACATGTTCATCTCCGTGTCTTCCAGATATGGGTGACGCTCTTCTCGTTCAAGTTAATACAAGATCTTGGGCATCGGGACAATGAAGCAAGGGGGGGCACTTGCCTCTCCCTGGAAAATTCTAATAAGCATTTTTTTCTTTAACTTTAAAACTATGCTGCTATCAGAATTTTATTTTTAAAAAAAAAAATTTCAGGTTGTGCCCCCCCCCCTGGAATTTTTTCTGGTGACGCCACTGCATGAGAGTAATTGTGTCATTTTTTATAACGCTAGTAGTCGCATGTCGGTCTATTCCCTGCTGTTGTTTAGTATAAAGGGAAAGCCAAAAGAAAGCCAGTAGAGAAAGATGAGCTGCCTTTAATTCATGCAAAACTTTTCCCGCAAACCTCTAACCTTTCTGAAAAACTAGAAGTAGGGGAAAAAATAATCAACGTTAATAGTCGCATCGCAGTCAAATACCGATTTTAGAAGTAAAATGTTTTTAACTGCTCAAAAAATATCAAGAATGACTTAAAAACAGACTATGTTAGAGAACATCCACTCAAGGTTAGTTACACAGAATTTTCTTACTTTATTTTTAAGGGGTGATCTGTTGGGGAAATTTATAATCAGTGGGCGGCAAATAGACCGATATGTGACTACTAATGCATTAATAGGATTTTTAAAAGGAAATTAATGGAATAAGCATTGAAATATAAATAAAGGATATACAACATAAAAATACTAAAAATATACACATTATGCTGTACTTTTTATTAATTTATATTTAGGAAAACATTACATTATACTATATCACATGGTGTTCGTTAAAACACTCTAAGCACATTTGAGGTGATTCTGGACAATAGAAACAATAGGTTGCCTATATAGTGTTTCTTTTACATTTTTCTTTGCTTCTTGGCATTTGGCAGTTTGCTTCCTCTTCTGGTAACATAGAGCACACACATACATACTTCTTATAGGCTCGCTTTGCTGATTCTTACAAATCTATGAAGGGTGGGACACTTCCTTGTTTTACTCCTATTATTGTCGGGCATAGCATTTTCTGAGGACAACTATTTGATAAAAAAAAGTTTCTGGAATTTTCTAATTTCTATTTTTTCGTTTGTGGCTCTCTGGTACATGTCATCTCCGACGATCAGATTTGTGCCCAGTGAGAAGCTCAGCTGAATCATGCTGGGCAATGAACGTGTTAATAACGCTATGAGTCTGACTGAGGTACCTTTAATGATGACCTTTTTTAAGGGATTCTAGCTCAAGTTGTGTAAGTTTCAGACCGCATTGAAAATTCTAAATGGCTAGGCCATTGAGCACAACCTGGGCTCGAACCCTATAACATTCAATTCAAAGTTAGAATAAACTAATTATAAAACAAACAAAATCCTAACTAGGTAGAACAAGCGGGCAATGTTTTTTTAAAGTGGTTTGTTTTGTTTAGTTATAAGCTTCATTACTAATGAATATTAAAATTTATAAACTTAAACCCATAATTTAAAAAAAAAAAGAAAGCTTTCACAATTTTTTCTATGTCAATATTATAGTTGACAGGCAAAAATTGGGACCTATTTGCACAGCGCGCATATCCCCTAACCTGTGCTGCCGAAGGCAGTGGGGACTCGGTCTAACTTTTTACTCGATGATAAAGGATTATTTTCGTTTTCTTTTCTTAAAAATAAAAGTTTGACTTGAGAAAGAACACATGCACGTGCAGCACACATGGGGGACCCGGTTTGAGTTTTTACCCGATGATAAATGAATTTTGAGAAATCATAAGGAGGGTGAAGGAATATGCACGCGCTGCGCATGGGTCTACGCAACTAAAGCGTCTAGAATAAAGTGTGGAAAGCGGCGGATAAAATTGTACTAAAAAAATTAAGCCTGTCACCAGATGTCATTGTAATCGAAGCTAGTGTCATGACAACAAAACCGAGACTCCCTATGGGTTAATTGTATGCTTAGATCACGTGATTAAACTGACGAAACTGGGAAAAGCCAATCAGGTCTTCAATTTGAGCAATAGCTTCGATCACAGCGACATCTGGGTAAGCTTAATTTTTGTAGCATCATTTTAACATCACGGTTATAGGCGATTGCCACACTGATTATTCTAGACGCTGTAACGCAGCCGAAGGCAATTTGGACCCAGTGTGAGTTTTTACCGAAAGCTGAATGATTTTTTTTTTTGCAATTCTTTCTTAAGAATGAAATTTATGAGTAATAATAAATATGGAATTTTGAAAAATCATGAGGATGGTAAAAGAATATGTGCGCGCAGCGCACGGGTCTACTCTGACGAAGACAGTGGGGACTCTGTTTCAGTTTTTACCCGATCATGATTTTTTTTTTCTTTTCTTAAGAGTAATGTTGATGAGTGATAATATGCAATTTTGAGAATTCATTCATTATAGTGATTCATTTAAAAATACTGACCCGCTAGCGGGCGAAGCTCGCTAGTGTCAGATATAAAATCCATTTCGCAAATCAGGATTACAATATTTTCTTATACATTGTATAAGGCAGGGGTGCAGAAAATGTTCAAACCTTGGAAATTTCCCCCAAACACAGTATAAATTTCCCTCAATAATGCAAAAATCTACTTTGCTATACAAAGTCATTTGTGCTATGTAATAAATCTTTAAGAGAATAAGTATACAGTGTAACATAAAAATATCGCTGTTAGCGTATGAGCACTTCAAAGTAGCAAATTGTTATTTTTGATTTACATTTTTATTTTCTCTTAAAAAAATATTCAAAATTTCCCCAGTCAGTTTAAATTTCCCCCGAACCTTGTTCGGGCATTCGGACATATTCTGCACCCCTGGTATAAGGAAGTAAAAAGAGATTGTTTTTAGTAAAATTTTAACGTATTTCAAATGCTATTTTAATTATGTTTTCGATGCATTAGGTAGTCAAACCTTATTAACATGAACTGTTTCCACTATCCCCACCAAAATGAAGTTTGGTTATTGATAGTATGAAAAAAAAATTTTTCCTCTCGAGATTCACGTTAACAAATTTCAGTTGTATTAGGGTATTATGCATTTTAAAAAAGTTTTTTTTTCTTTTAATGTTATGATTGATCGACTATTTTGATGCATTTTCAGAACATCAATAAATCGGTAATCAGGCAACAACTGTTTCCTGCTGATGCTTCAGTGTAAAATTAATCGTGACACAAATCTGATAGACCATGTAATAGGTATAATATTACAGGATTATCGTTTATGATTTAAATTTAAATACCTTATATTTATCCTTTCTTTAAACGGATATATTTCGGCATGCTTATTGCAGCCCTCTTCAGCGTCGAAATGACTTCTATGATTTAAATACCTTATATTTATCCTTTCTTTAAACGGATATATTTCGGCATGCTTATCGCAGCCCTCATCAGCGTCGAAATGACGCTGAAGAGGGCTGCGATAAACATGACGAAATATATTCATTTAAAGGAAGGATAAATATAAATTATTTAAATCATAGACCATGTAACTTTTACTTAGAAATATCATTCATGACCTATGAATATTTATTTAGAGAAATGGAAGTGTAAGGTTGAATTTTTTTGTACAAACTATGTGAAAAATATCCAAGCTGGGAATCAAACTCGAGCACCCCACTTACAGTGCAGATGTTCTACCACTGAGCCACCTTGGCTGATTATCAACTCGGCATTTCCCACATGACATCTGTTGACAATGTCACTGTATTTGCAAATGCAGATTTAACGGGTAAACATATAAAGTTTAATGATAGCACACCTTTGATAGACCCTGTAATCTTTACTTAAATCATTCATGAACGATGATTTATTTAGAGAAATTTGAGTGTAAGATTGAATTTTGTATACCAACTACGTGAAAAAGGCCAGAGCTGGGAGCTGAAATCGAGCACTCCGCTTATTATGTATCGCTGAGCTACCCTGTCAGATACCAGCTCAGCATTTCCCATATAATATCTGTTTAAGTACCCGAGTTAAATTCTCAGCTCTGTCGTTTTTCATATAGTTGGTATAAAAAAATTATCCTGACATGTTAATGGATATTATGTAGGAAATTCGAAGTTGATAATCAGAGAGTCAGTTGCTGACAAGAAGCTGAACTCATGTTATTCTATGGGGAAATTTGTTTCTATAATTCCTCATTGCTTAATGCATTTATTAATTATGTATTCATGTTGTGAAAATCTATAACCGTTCAATTAGTATTACTTTTTAAAAAATTAATGTTTCACTTTTGAGTTTAAAAAACAAAAAATATTAAATGTATTTTTAAGCTGAATAAAATGTTAGAAATTGTGAAAACAAGTAGTAGTATGGTTCTGAATTTTCTGAAGGTGAAAACAGAATTTAAGGTAAAAAAAAAAAAATAATAATAATAATAATAATAATAATCATGTTAACAAAACATGATCCTTCGTCAGGCGAATAAAGTAGGCATGAGTGTTTGTTTGCAGCACTCATGCCTACTTTGTACGCTTGGCAAAAGATCCTGTTTTCTTTCAACCCAAAACAATTTTTGTGAATGAAAGCGTTTTATGGTGTAAATTCAAAGTTTTGTATGTATTACTTTTTAACGTCAGTTTTGTGGTACAATAAGGTTTTTTGTTTCTTGGAAAAGATACTAAAAGCTCTCATTTGAAGATATATGTCAAGTATAAAAATATAGATACAATGGTTTTGTATGTTCACTTTTTTGTAATATTATGGATTACGTAGAAAATTATAATTGTAACATTTATATAGTTCATAAATTTTAGGCTAATTTAACCTTTTTACAGGCCAACGTTCCCAATTTGGAACATCAAATTAAAACTTATAGCACACATATTTAAAAGATGACTTGATTTTTTAAAAAAACAGAAGGAACATTTTTATCATTAGTTGGTAACTGTACAAAAAATCTTAAAAATCATCATTTTCATATTTCTTTTATCGAGTTATTTAAATATTCTTATTGTAAATAACTGCTACCACATTTAACTGTAACTGTCTGATTAGTCAATTTTTTTATTTATGGTATATATTTATAGTTGAAAAAGTACAAGCCAGATTCTTTCTCTATTAGTGCTGTAATTGTGTTTTGAAAAATAAAATATTTTATCAAAGAATAATGCATATGTATAATTAATAGCTGCAGCTATTTCATTATATTTAAATTCAATATTAGCTGTTAGTAAGCTTTAAATTTAAAATTTTGCTATTAAATATATTAATGTTTCTCTTTCAGGCTACAATGCTTTAATTCAAGGCTAATTGGTTATTGCTTGATGCTTGTGTGTTGTATTCAATTGACTATATCAAGTTATTTAGTTAAAATGAATATAGTATATGAAGAAAAAATTCAGTAACAAAGTAATAAGCAATTGGGAAAAAATAGATCTAGCAGCAGTGAATTCAAACACAGCAAAAAAGAAATAATAATAATAATTAAAAAAAAAAAAAATGGAGTGAAGAAAGTGTATTGAAGGGGAAGGAAAAAAGTCTATTTATTGTGTAATCATGTAACCATAAACAAAGTAACAGGAAGGGGAGGGAGAGCAGCATCTCTCCCCCTCCTCCTCCATTTTTAATGGATAAGATTTTGTAATTTATAGTGTTTAATCATAAAGTTTTCATTTATAGCTTACAAACAGTTAAATACTGAATTTAAATGTAATGAACCAGCTACAGATATAAATTATGCACATGTATAGTTATTTGACAGTAAAATATTTTTATTCTCCAAAACTCATTTTCAACACTAACAATGAAGTTGTATATTTTCAGCTATAGAGTTTTATATATAATAAAATAAATAATTGACTAATCAGGCTTTTACAATCAAATGCAATAACTATTATTTACAATAAAAAGTATATTTAAGGTTTACTACACAGAATTATAAAGTTTTACGAAATATTGCGGCCACATCATCTTCTTCTTATTTTTTTTCGCCTAAACAGAATAAATAGATAATGGAATAAATAATTGACTAATCGGGCTTTTATTTACAACGAGAAGAATATTTATCCAAATGATATCATACCAGATTGTAAAGTTTTAACGAATATCATAGTCATCTCATTAAATAATAGAACATATTATTCTATATTGTAAATAAACAATTACAGAAACATGACATATTACGTTTAATTTACATTAAATAAGCCTAACATTTATAAAATATACAAATGTTACAATTTTAATTTTCTGCATAATCCATAATAATATTTCAATGTTAAACATTTAATCTTACATGAATATACAAAACCATAACGTAACATATTTTACACTTACATTTATCTTCCAATTCCAATGAGAGCTTTAAGTATAATTTCCGAGTAAAGAAGAGTTTCACTATGTTGGTTTTTCATATTGTAGATTAATGAAATATTATAATATTTGTTTCGGATTATGTATTATCATTTCAAGAATGATTATTACAACAGACAAATTATATCCTTGTCTGTGACTATTACTTTCTTCGATATCACTGGACAACAGCGGCCATGTTTTTTGAGGCGATAGTACACCTGCGATCGAGTTGTGAGAGCTCCGAGGCAGTCACAAATTTCCCCCTCATCGCTCACAACTTTGCGATCAGTTTTGTAAACAAATGTTGCGTTTGGATTGAAACACAGCCAGATTTGTGATTGTTTACCTATTTGTGATCACAATGTTTCAGTCTGGATGTAACTGTTAGTTTGTGAAAAGCGATCGTCAGGATTAAGAGATTCTTGGAGATGGGGTAAATTGTTAAAGTGAATAAGTCTACTGCATTATGCATTAATTTAGAGTAATGCAGTAAGTTTATTTTCTTAAACTGTACCCCACTGTTATAAGGAATTCCAATTTTTCTTTAATTTTATTGAAAAGAATGATACATATGAATGTAATCCATTAAAGAATCATAGTAATATATTGAATATGATATTCTAGTGAAAGAATGATCTTGATTTAATTTATTGAAGTAAGTTTATTTATTTATTTTCATTATTTGTATTGCATAGTTCTAAATTTTGTAAATTATTTTGATTGTTAGAGATAGAAAATGCTGTTTTTTAATTGTTTTATAGTATTTCATATTTTATTGCATTACTAACTTATATATATATATATATATATATATACTTAAATAACCTTTTCTTTTGATAGTGTGTATTCCGTACATAGTATATATTATTGGCGTTTTGGAACACATTTTCCAAAAATTTTAATGGATGATATTTATTAAAATATCTTTTATTGAGATTTCACTGCCATAAGTTTGTCATTGAATATAAAATGCAATTCTGGCAGTTATTACTACTTTTTATTATTGTAGCAATTCAATTGTTTTATAGTTATAATATTTTTTTATGAGAACATTTACCACAGCAAGGTTAATTGATAGCTTTAAATAGGCCTATAGAGTCATGCAATGCTATATATTTTAAAAATTTATTCATTAAATAAAGAAGTTTTTATTTATTTATTTTTTCTCTTAGATAAATACAAATATTTTTAACAAGATTCATACTTCATCAGGGAAAACCTGAAATACTCAGAAAATTTGGATTTTGTTTAAAAAAAAAAAAAAAATCAGGGAAAATTGATCATAAAACCTGGAAAGACGACAACTTCCTTTCTCTCATAATATAATTTCCTTGCTTAGCCTTCATATTGCTTCAAATGATTAAGTATTGTGAAAATATGCATGTGAGCAATGATTTCTATGTAAATTTCTGTCATGATCGACAGTAATATGACATCATACAATGGAATTAGAAGTATTTCGCCTCTCTAGAGGAGTGTTTCTTGTAATATATTGCTAATATTTTCTTTAAAATTGTCTGGAAAACTCAGGGAATTTTTTTCTCATTTTTTATTATGAAACCTGTATAATGAAATTTAACAACAACAAAAAGTCTTTATATAATAATAGAATCTGTATGCTATATACTTACAGGTACATCATTTTTTAAATAGGTATGGATTAGTTTTATGCATCTACACAAGACAATGGCTAAATACTTTCATTACATTTTCACAATATTTACTTTAACATGCATTGGCACTGAAGCGTGCACCACCACTGAAAATTTTCAGGGTGTGTGTCGCCCCCTCCAAAAATTTCTCTTTTTTCCTTTGTACAAATAAAACTTAACACAAAATATTTTTATGTTTATATGCTTTTATGGTGTATTGACTGAAAGTTTATTTTTTTAACTTCCCAATGCAGTTGAAATATGTTCATCAGTTTAATTTGTTTGTCATCGCTCATGTTTTTATTTCCAAATATGCAGGGTTGCCACCACCTGTATTTTTTCCACCACTATTTTTGTTTAGAAATCTATGTTTTTTTTTTGTTTTTTTTTATTACTTAAACATATTGCAAACTAGTATGTTGTGGACACCACAAGACTTTCTTCTATATTTTCCTATACAAATTCACTCAATAACAAAAAAAAAAAAAAAGAAAAAAAAATCTATAACTTCCCAGCAAAACCTCAGATGACGGCCAGCATGAGGCCAAGTGCTGGTTGCCAGCAGTAGCTGCAGCTGGCCCGTCGGTGGCAAAAGTTAACGTTGCCGCAGGGGATATGTTACGCCGGCCGTCAGTAGGCCATATTCAATCGATCCACTGTTGGCAGCCTGCAGTAAGTTAAAAATAAGTTAGTGGGCCAGTGAATGGATCGCTGCTGGCAGCTAGCAGTATGATGAAAATAGGTAATGGGCCACTGTTGGTAACCGACATTAGGTTGGAAATTGTTAGTGGGCCAGTGTTGGGCTACCTGATGGCAAACATAATTTTTTCTATGTTATTGCTGGAAGCCTGCAGTGGGCCAGTTGTGGCAAACATAAAAAATTATATTACTGCCGGCAGTCTTCATTGGTCCTTTATATTTCCCAGTAAAGGCCCGCTTCACTCATCGTCGCCGGAAGCCGAAGCCAATGTTATTCTATGGGAAATTTTCTTTACAAATAACTTATTAACTAATACATATTTTTAAATTCTGTTTTCATATTTTGAAAATTCCCAACTGTTAAATTGACGGACCACCTTTTTTAAAAAAAATATTTTTTTATTTTTTTATATTTTATTTTGAAGCTGCAAAATACGAATTTTCAATGTGTGAAATTTTTCATTTTGCAAATTCAAAATAAAATATTAAAAATTAAAAAAATACATTTTAAAAAGGTCCGTCAATTTAACAGTTGGGAATTTTCTGAATGTGAAATCAGAATTTAAAAATATGTATTAGTTAATAAGTTATTTGTAAAGAAAATTTCCCATATAATAACATTGCCTCGGACTTCCGGAGACGGTAAGTGAAGAGGGCCGTTAATAGGCCAGCAGTGATTTAGTTATAACTAATATATTTATTTTATTGGTGATACCCTTAATTTTATTCGTGCTTTTTTTTCTTTTGTTTTCCTCTCTCTTTCTTCTGATGAAGTAGCAGCTAGTTTTTTCTATGCATCCAATATTTAATTTGATTTTGTACATATTCATTTTTAAATACTATTTACAAGTATTTTATTCATACACTATGGTTGTAAATTCAGGATTTCTAGTGCAGCATATAGGAAATAGTCAGTTGATCCATTTTCCTTATGATAAAAGTTTAATTTTTTGTTTTCAGTGCAAATGTTTCTCTATATTACATTTTTTGGAATAAAGGAGATTATGTTTTTTTTTTTTTTTTTTTTAAGTGTTCAAATTTCAATATGTTTAACTTTGTTAAGCTATTTGATATAAATAAATGTAACTTTACATGTGAAAATTATAAATTATTGAAACAAAAATTGTTATAAAGTGAGCATTGTAAAAAACACCATAAACTAAAAAAAAAATAATAATAAATAAATAATAAAAAATTGCAGCAATTGTTTCCGGTTGAAATTGCACGAAGACCCTTCATCTGGCGAAACAAAGTGGGCACGAGTGCAGCAAAAGTAATTTGCTGCAATCGTGCTTTTTGTTAAACTCACGAACGGATGTGTTATTATTTCAACCTAAAAGATCTGATGCATCTTTTTTTTTTTTTTTTTTTCCGGGGGGGGGGGGGCAATGATTATGTTTATTTACAAATTTTTCTATTTATTACTACAGTACAAAATCTCAAATCCGGAATCGTCCGGACCGTGGCCTTTCCGGATTTCGGACTTTTCCGGATTTTAGGTCACTTTCTGATTTACGGCAATAAGAAAACGGACATCTCCATTCCGAACGTCCTTTTAGTTAATAACTAGGTTACGCCGCCCGAGGGTGCGATTTCTTAAGAAATTGGAGTATACTCTCAAGTAACATGTACAATACTTTGAATAAACACCATAAAATTTTGCAAATAAAACGGAGGCAGTAACGCTTGCGCTTTGTTTGCCGCACTCGTGCCTACTTCGTTTGCCTGATGAAGGATCATGTTTTCTTTCCATCCGAAACGATTGTTGCGAGCTCTTACATTTTATTGTGGTTACTCTTATTACTTTTAAACACCAATTCTGTGGTGCTTTTTTATTATAACTCTCAAGTATCCAGAAAATCTTGAATATTTTTATTTTCTCCTACATCAAATGGTACCCAGTTGATAATTTTTTTCCCTTCTTTTTAAAACAGCAGGGCAGATGAATCAGCTTCCTTTTTTTCTCTCTGTGTTTATCTTCATTTAGAATTAATTATCACAGCTGTCACTCTTAACCAGGCCGCTACAAAGAACTTTTTCGCGTTGTTGATAGTCCAGTGGGATCTTTACTCTCTCTCCAACTTCTTCAAAGTCCTTGAGTGAATAATTTTCCGACACGTGCCATACCGAAAGATAATTTTGCAGTTTTATACAGATGACGTTATTTGAACTTGAAGCGAATATTCAGCATTTGACCTGTGCCAATTAATTTTCATTAGGTTTGGAAAGCAGATTCTTCAGCTGAAAAAAATATATATATATTGTTCGGTTGAGTAAAGAGATAACGGAATTAGGCAGAAAAACGAGAGTGCGTTTGTCTTTGTAGCTGTAAATATTTGATAAATTTATCCGCGATTACCTATTTGAAAAATATTTTTAGAATTCCATAAAACTCATATATGTTATACAGGTTTTCGAGATTTACTATAGGACGCTTGTCATAAAAAGTTGTACAGGTAACCCAAATGGTTTCAGTATAAAAATTCACAAAATAATTTGGATACATTACAGTCAAAGAGACATTTCTTATCAGCGCACGTAAAAATCTTTATACAACGCTAAAATACAGATCAACATAAATTTTATAGATGCAATAAGAAATGGTTCCGATCAAAAATGATAAAATAAATATTTGTGGTTCATTTAATAATGATGCTCAAAAATATTCTTATACGTTAAGGGAAATTGAGGGGGGAAGTATTTCAGTTTCGTAAAAGTGAAATTATTTTTCTCACTTGCATTTAAAAAATAATAATTAATAAATAAATAAAATAAAACAGTTTGTTATGGCTACCACTTTTTTTTTTTTTTTTTTCGTTTCCTATAATAGTTTATAGAAATTACATTTGAAAATTATTATTTATGAAAATTATTTTCTGTGATGGAGGGTTTTGAGATTCCTGAACTCGATTTGACCATTTTTAGAAAATTTCACTCTGTAAGTGTGTATAAAAAAATTGTGGACGCTGTATCTCACGAACCAATGGACGAAATTTAACCAAATTTGTTATTTAACCAAACTTGATTAAAATCGTTCCCGATTACATTTGTGGATCATTCACTCAACACATGGCTCTATATTTCTACTTCTTCGTAATTTTCAATATGACACAGTATAAATGATTTCAAATAAATGATAATTATTTTTTTAATTTGTATTATGAATTTAAAAATAAATATTTAAATAACTAACAACAAACTAGGAAAATTTTTTTGTATAAGTTGAAGAATCGCTCGCCCTTCCCCATGAGGGGATAAATTTTCAATGCTGGTATTTTTCAAAAGAAACTCATCAATAACTTTCAAGTAAATGACTGAATTAAATTTGTGGAAAATTAAAGCAAAGTTATAAATTATTAAAAAAAAAAAAAAAAAAAAAACCAAGAAGAAGAAGAAAGCATTTTTTCAGAAGTTGGCACAAAATTGATTTTATTATTTTTATTATTATTATTATTGAGAAACACTGTTCTAAAATGAAAATCGTTTGCATGCATTCAGGAAAATGATTTTAACAAATTATTTGCACTACGCGAATTTGCATAATAAAAAATATAGAAGAAAGTTTTGTGGTGCCACATCATACTAGTTTTTTGGTCAAAAATTAAAAAATCAATAAATAATAATAATAAATAATAATAACAATAATAAAATACTAGAAAGTTAGCGGCTATCATAATTTACTAAAACGGGTCAACTGGATATTTGTTATATATTTCTAGAAATCCTTTTGTTACAACAATAGCTTTAGAGTCAAACATTTAAAAAAAATAGTATTTAAAAAATAATACAAAAACAAATTAATAATTGAATTACTTACTCATATATTATTTTTACGAGATTTTCAATCTCGCACCCGCAGACAACAACAACGAACAAGAACTTCGTATGAAATGGCGGACAGCGAGGGAATTTCAAATCAACAGAAAAAGAATCACAGCGCCCTCTATGCATACAAATTGGTTATGGCCTAATAATTTGCGGCCACAACATGAAAAACATGATGTTGGCCGTGTGGTGATAGCCTGCATAAGGCCAACTGTGTTTATGCCACTTCTGGGCCACCGACCATTTTTCTTTAGGCTTCCATCACAGCTGGCAGCCACAAACGGCCCGCTACTGGAGTTATATGGGGCAACCGGCAACTGATGGCAAGTGCAGGATGCCAGCAGTAGGCCAAAACGAGCCCACCAGTATAGGTTTTGCTGGGTTTGTTTTAAATTATCACATATTTATAGTTCAACCATTCATTTTAAAGGTATTGACGAGACCTTTCGAAAGATACCCATCTTGAAAATTCACCCCCCCCCCTCCCCGTGGGTACTTCCCCTTAGGAGGGAAAGCGATGCCCCCACATGCACAAAATTTTTTTTACTAATTGGCTATTACTATTATCAATAATTCATATTAATTTTACAATCACAGGTTAAGAATAACTCTCATTATGTACATTTATACGAAATTGTGTCCTATACTGCCATGTTAAAAATTTAGAAAAAATACGATCACAGCGCCACCTGTTGAGCGATTGATCCCCAAATCTAATCAGCACCAGTTTATGTCAGGGGCCAACTAAATACCAAGTTTGGTTAAATTTCGATTTAAAAAAAAAAAGATTTTTTTTTTTTTAAGTAAAAAAAAATCGATAATTTTAAATTATCACAGATTAATAGTTCAACCATTCGTTTTAAAGGCATTCACGAGACCTTTCGAAAGATACCCATCTCGTAAATTTACTCTCCTCTAGGAGGGACTCCCCCCCCCCCCAGGGGGCAGGGCCCGATTAAGCTTTAAAGCTAGGGGAAGCTTAGTATCATTTCGGGGCCCTCATTCATTTCAGAAAATCTTGTTAGATTGATCCCGAAATCTAATCAGCACCAGTTTATGTCAGGGTCCAACAAAATACCAAGTTTGGTTAAATTTCGTTCATTGGTTCGTGAGATACAGCGTCCACAAAATCCGTGATACACACAGACATATTCTAAAAACTATCAAATCGTGTTCAGGACATCCCAAAACGTGTAAATTCACCGAAAGCCGGAGTTCGAAAAATTTCATGAATCTAATACTTTCTCTATATTACATGTAGAAGAATGCAAAAATGGGGGAGGGATGTACCAAAAAAATAGTGGGTGATAGGGCAAAATGGGGGCTAGATTCGAATTCAGGAGGTTATTTTACATAAGAATCTGCAAGAGTGGTATCAGATATCGAAATTTTTTTTTTTTTTTTTTTTCAGAGCAGTGTTATTAAAACATGAACAAAGAATTTTCAGAAATATTGGAAATGCTCAAACTGCTGTATAGAAAAAAATTCCCCATGAAAAAAGTGTATCATTATCTTATTAAAACAGAATAAAAAATAAAATAATAATAATAAAAAAATAAAGAAAAAACAGAGTTGTTTGTCAATATAAAGAAAACTGTAGGATTCGAGGAATGTAAAATATAAATAATTACGAGATTAAAAGAACTTTTTATATACCACAGTTTTAAATTTTCTGTTGAATCATATAAACTTGACCATTCTATGTATTAATAAATGCTTTAATTTTTTTTTTTTTTTTTTTGCTGAATTATCCCATCAACTTGAAAAAACATGATCGAATGCGTAATAAAGAGAGCAATTATAAGAAATTTTCAAACATTTAGAAAATTGAATAAAAATATTAAAAGAATGCATTGTCATAGTGTTCTGAGCTATTCTAAAAGTTTCAAATGTCTAGATAGTCAGGAAGTTAGTTAAAAATCATTTGCAAAGCTTGTACTGAGCAATCAAAGAAGAAAGCGAGTTAATAAAAATGTGGTAATGAATAAAAATCAAATTTAAAATAAATTCTGAAAACTTTAACGGTGCTATACTATTATGTAATGTAGAGGGACAATTAATTAAAAATGTTTTATGAAAGTCTCTTGACTATGAAAAGTTTAATAAAGCAATATGAAATAATTATTAAAATCCAATTTTTTAATGTAAAGGGCAGATAAAAAGAATTAGAATATTTAAAGTACAATTATTTTTTTTTATTTCTGTATAATTTAATCAGAAAAAGACTTCTGAAATATTAAAATTAAATTTTTAAAATTTTGATTTTAATGAAAAAATAATAATTTAATTTTTTTAATTATGTTATTATGAATGACATACTTGATGTTAAAGGAAGGAAGAAAATATTCTTAAAAAATCTGATAAAACCCAAAAATACTCTGATTAAACCCGATAAAACCCAGAAAAACCAATGGACTGTTTTTTTTTTTTTTTCACCTCGGTTTTTTCCAACTGGTTCGTAGTTTATGTCAGAGAGGGAACCTGTTTCCATGGCTTATATTCTAAATAATAATAATAGTTATTATTTTCTTATTATTATTGTATGTTAGAAGTTATGTACTGATGTCTCCAGTGGCTAAGATGGTTTTATCTTTAAAATCTAAATTCTAAGACAACCTAATTGTAAGAAAAACTTAAATAGGTTTAACTTTTAAAGTATTTTTCTTTGCTGTTATGTCTTGCTTGAGCATAGCTGCCATGTGTTATGATTGATTACTGATGTTTTTTAATAGAAATGTTTATTTATCTTATCTAATCTTAAAAAACTGCTACAAAAACTTACAATATATATATAAACGCTCTATAAAACACTGCTATTCAGAAATCTTAACATTTAACACCCCCCTCCCCCAATTACCCCAAGCCTCAACAGCAGAAATGAACCCAGAAAAAAAAAAAAAATTCTTTGCAACACATGAGTGTTGTATTCATGAAAAAATATATTAATTTTAGTTTCTTATTTTAAAGAGGCAAACATTTATTTATTTTTATAATATTGTTTGTATAATATCGTGTGAATGAGTTAAATAGTTTTATAGTTTCAGGATTTGCTAGAGGAGTTACATTGTCATCAGAACATGCACACATTAAACAAGTCGTTAAAGAACAATGTGTTACTGCACATTGGCTGTTTTCTGTAGTTGGTTAAAAATTCTTGTATCTCTTAATTTATCTTCTTAGGTCTGTATAAATAATTTTAAAATTTACCAGCAGCTTCCTTACATACTTAAATTTTTAACTAGTGATATTCAAGAGATACTCCAAGAATTAATTTTAACATATACTATGTTGATCAGTGGGGGATTTAAGGGAGGGGCTAGGGGGCTGAAGCCCCCCCCCCCCAAAAAAAAAAAAACACTGACATTCACAATTGAATATTGCAATTGTAAATTTTTTATTGGTCTAGAATAACACTTTGAAAAATCTTAGCCCCCCCCCAAAAAAAAAAAAAAAAAAAAAAAGTCAAGTTCTGGATCCGCCACTGATGTTGATTGAAAAAAAAAAAAGTTATTATTTAAATTTTACAAATTATAAAATTTGGAAAACTAAAAAATTCTACAACTGCCTTTTATTTTCATATGAACTTTACAGAAAAGTGTTTAATATATATATATATATATATATATATATATATATATCCATTTTAAATAATTCCTTTGAACTTAGTGTATCGAATTTTGGTTAAACTTTACAATCAGTTGTAATAATTTTTGTTTACATTTAAGATTAAGGAAAATATATACACATATAAATGCTACTGCTCTGAGTTATAAAATTTTACCCAAGTGTTTATTATTATATTGTAAAATAAGTATAAAATAAATACATGATAAGAGGTTTTAAGCAGATACAAATACATTTTACAACCTCTCATCAATAGTAAAATGCATTTTTTTTTTCCTTTAAGTGTTTTTCATTTAGTTAGTATGCTATCAGAAACTCAGTTATTGTAAAATAAGTATAAAATAAATACATGATAAGAGGTTTTAAGCAGATACAAATACATTTTACAACCTCTCATCAATAGTAAAGTGCAATTTTTTTTTTTTCCTTTAAGTGTTTTTCATTTAGTCAGTATGCTGTCAGAAACTCAGTTAAATGTGCTATTTTTTTTATATTTTTTTTTTTTTCAAAGAGACTGTAGTATTTAGTCTTTTAAATAAAATAATAATACACATACGTTAAGTAACGTATGAAATATGTAAACAAATATCTTTGAAAACAGCGGAAAGCATGCGCGAGAAGTTGCGCAGATCTGTTTTCAGAGAAAATCGCTCCTCCAAGAGGAAAAAAATGTAAACAAAACTTCCAAAGCAGAAGGATGCGCGAGATAATGCGCAGATCTGTTTTGAGAGTCTTGATGCGAAAGACGCTTGTGAGAATGTGGAGTGGGAGTCTAGGTAATGTGGTAGGAGCTATAAAATTTAAAAAACAAAGCGTAACTGCTGTGGTAATAAAACTAAATTTTCCATTTATCCATAGAGCTTTAATTTTGAATCTTTGTTGTCAAAAAGTCATTAGATATTCATCTTCCTTACCACAATAAATTTTTTTAAATATAATTTTAATAAAATCATGTAAATATTATAAAATGAAGTTAAGACTTATTGTTGAAGCATAATTAAGATATTGTGGATAATTGTCATACAATGATCCTGGTAATATTTTTTTAAATATATATATATATATATATATACCGCATGTGTTTTGAAATATTTACTTTTAAAATGTAATGTTCCTATAAAATGTAAATATTACGATAATATATTTTTTAAACAAAAAAGGAATATATATATAGAGAGAAATTTCGTAATTTTTCTTAAACGTAATTTAAAGATAATTTTAACTATTAATACAATTAAAATATTTTTGTTTACTGATTACAATTATTACGATAAGCACTTTTTTTTTTTTTTTTTATATTTACATTTTTAATTTGTTTACTTTTCCTTTGTGTTAAATCTTGAACTTTTGTTAATTCATACTGAAAATAAATATGCCTATAAACACAAGTTTCTTTTCTAAATTCCATTAATAAGTTTAACAGTTAACCCCAAACTCCTGTTTGCATTTCAGTGTATATGGTAGGTTACACATTGATTTTAGAGAGTAACACTTTATTAATTAAAGTATAGATATTTCATATAAAGCATATATATTAAAATAATGTTTGCTACTATATTTAATTTCGCTGATTCTGATATATATATATATATATATATATATTTTTTTTTTTTTTTTTTTTTTTTTCCTTTCCTGAGTGTAATACCTTCCATGGAAAATCTTTCTGAGGGGGTCTTAGCCCGTATTTTCACGAGTTTCGGAGAAAACCACAGAAATTAACGCACGGCAAGGTTATTTTCCCGTCAACCAGCTTGTAGATTGTCAGATATTTCACTTTCAACTATGCTACTTCATATAATAGATCTGATTTCTTTAATGAATCATTTTATAAATTATTTAATTTACAAAACGCATCATCATAATATTTTTGAAATAAATAAAACTATAAAATATTTAATTTCCACTATTTTTTTTTTTTTTTTTTTAACGATAATTCTAAATTCTAAAATAATTGTTGTTTGATGTATTTTATTTTGATTCTAATGTACATTTTATATTTTCTTTAATTTTCATTTTAATTATGCTACTTCATATGATGTATCTGATTTCTTCATATAATGCTTTTATGAATTATTTAATTTACAAACAACATCATCAGAACCTTTTTTAAAATAGTTTAAAAATGTAAAATATTTAAAACTCGCAATTTCTTAAAAAGAAAAAAAAAAGAAAAAATAAGAGCAATAATTTGAAAATTCAAAATAAATAATGTTTAAAGATATAGCTGGTTTGTTTGATTCTGATATGTATGTATACATATATATATATATATTCCTCGGGTGTAAGACCTTCCACAGTGGGTCTTTCTAAGCAGTCTTGCCGTATTTACGAGAGTTTTCTACTGTCCTACCGCCACGAGAAAAACCCTGAGCAGGGTTGCTTCCTCAGATGATTCCAAAAGGGAGAGGTGGGTGAACTTCCCGATATGTGATATTTTGGCGCAATTAGCGTTTCTTTGATTCTTCTCTCCCGATGTATAAGGTGAATAAATCTGTATCATATGTATAATATAGAAATACAGATGCAGTAGTAGCGCTTATTTAGTTGGTCTAGAAAAAGTAAATAAAAACTGATTAAGTATTTAAATATAAATTAAATAACTTCAAATGAAATGGGTTATGAAAAAGTACTTAAGATGTTTATCCTGAGCAAAGCACTGTTGTAATTTGGTTATGAGAATGTTTCAAAATACTTAAAATCTCATTTAATGAGAAGAAGCTAAACGTTAGTTAAAGAATTATACACAAATTTAAATATACAGATAAAAAAAAGTATTAAATGTGTAAATATCGATTAGATATTTTCAAATGAAATGGGCCATGAAAAGTAATAAAGGTGTTTTAACCAGATCAAAAGACGGTGGTTATTTGGTTATAAAAATACGTTTCAAAATTTAAAGAAAATTCCATTTAAAACACCAGTTAAAGAAGTATATATGTTACCGTTAAAGTATATAATTCAGTTATTTCATAGAATAAGTAGGTATTTCATGAAATAACTAGACAAGTCAGTTAAAGTATATAATAGATAAAAAATTTCATATTTTACCTTGTTATTCTATAACTAGTTATTCTATGAAATAACTAATGACAGACCGTTAAAGTATAAAATAAACAATTTCAAAATTATTTTTTAAATTAATTGATCATAAATTCATGTACGAAAAGCGTACAGACGTGCTTAATACTGCCTGCTGCAGTACAAAATTGTGCATACTTTTCAGATTCATGCATTTTAAGATAGGGGTATCCAATGATTTTTTTTTTTTTTTTTTTTTTTTTTTCATGTACGCAAAGCCTACAGACGTTCGAAATACTGGCTGCTGCAGTACAAAATTGTGCATACGTTTTACATTCGTGCATCTTGAGATAGGGGTATCCAGTGATGTTTTTTTTTTTTTTTTTGGTTTTCATGTACGCAAAGCGTACAGACGTTCTAAATACTGGCTGCTGCAGTAAAAACTTGTGCATACGTTTCAGATTCGTGCATCTTGAGATAGGAGCATCAAGTGATGTTTTTTTTTTATTATTTTTTTTTGCTTTCATGTACGCAAAGCGTACAGGCGTTCGAAATACTGGCTGCTGCAGTACAAAATTGTGCGTATGTGATTCGTGCATCTTGAGATAGGGGTATCCAGTGTTTTTTTTTTTTTTCATGTACGCAAAGCGTACAGACGTTTGAATTACTGGCTGCTGCATTACAAAATTGTGCATATGTTTCAGATTCGTGCATCTTGAGATAGGGGCATCCAGTTTTTTTTTTTTTTTTTTTCGTGTACGCAAAGCGTACAGACGTTCGAAATATTGCCTGCTGCAGTACAAAATTGTGTATACTTTTCAGATTCGGGCATTTTGAGGTAGGGGTATCCAGTGATGTTTTTTTTTCGGTTTTCATGTACGCAAAGCCTACAGACGTTCGAAATACTGGCTGCTGCAGTAAAAACTTGTGCATACGTTTCAGATTCGTGCATCTTGAGATAGGAGCATCAAGTGATGTTTTTTTTTTATTATTTTTTTTTGCTTTCATGTACGCAAAGCGTACAGGCGTTCGAAATACTGGCTGCTGCAGTACAAAATTGTGCGTATGTGATTCGTGCATCTTGAGATAGGGGTATCCAGTGTTTTTTTTTTTTTCATGTACGCAAAGCGTACAGACGTTTGAATTACTGGCTGCTGCATTACAAAATTGTGCATATGTTTCAGATTCGTGCATCTTGAGATAGGGGCATCCAGTTTTTTTTTTTTTTTTTTCGTGTACGCAAAGCGTACAGACGTTCGAAATATTGCCTGCTGCAGTACAAAATTGTGTATACTTTTCAGATTCGGGCATTTTGAGGTAGGGGTATCCAGTGATGTTTTTTTTTCGGTTTTCATGTACGCAAAGCCTACAGACGTTCGAAATACTGGCTGCTGCAGCACAAAATTGTGCATACGTTTCTGATTCATGCATCTTGATAGGGGTATTCAGTGATTTTTTTTTTTTTTTTGGTTTTCATGTACGCAAAGCGTACTGACGTTCGAAATGCTGGCTGCTGCAGTACACAATTTTGCATACTTTTGAATTTCATGATTTTAAGTAAACTTTTGTACTGCAGCAGCCACTATCAAGCACGTCTGTACGCTTTGCGTACACGAAAGCCAAAAAAGAAGTCAGTGGATACCCCTATCTCAAGATGCACGAATCTGAAACTTATGCACAATTTTGTAATGCAGCAGCCAGTATTTCGAACGTCTGTACGCTTTGCGTGCATGAAAATAAAAAAAAAATCACTCGATATCCCGATCTCAAGATGCACGAATCTGAAACGCTTGCACAATTTTGCGCTGCAGCAGCCAGTATCTCGAACGTCTGTACGCTTTGCATACATGAAAACCTAAAAAAACATCACTGGATACCCCTATCTCAAGATGCATGAATCTGAAACATATGCACAATTTTGTACTGCAGCAGCCAGTATTTCGAAAGTCTATACACTTTGCATACATGAAAACCAAAAAAAATGTCACTGGATACCCCTATCTAAAAATGCATGAATCTGAAAAGTATGCACATTTTTGTACTGCAGCAGCCAGCATTTCGAACGTCTGTACGCTTTGCGTACATAAAAAAAAAAAAATCACTGTGGGTACTCCTCTCTCAATGCGCACGTGTCTGAAAAATATGCAAAATTTTGTGCTGCAGCACTGCTAAAATAACCGGTAAATGTGGTAAATATCGAATAATTAATCACATTTCCCCAAAATTTAGCGTCGATTATGCATAATCATTTCATGCTTTTAACGGTCAAGTAATCGTTATTTTATAGAATGCCTAGTTAAATCATAGAATTCAATAATATTATATACTTTAACTGACTTGTCTAGTTATTTCATGAAATACCTAGTTATTCTATGAAATAACGGATTTCATGCTTTAACGGTAACATATATACAAATTGAAATATACAAACAGAAAAAAAAAAAAAAAAAAAAATGCGTCTTTCAATGGGTGTTTTAGACAAATCCACGCGGGAAAAAAATTAAAACCTCACATTAAAAAAGAAAAAAAAAAAAATTGCAGCATATTAAGAGGTTGCTATTTATAATAAATGCAAAACGTGCTTTATGAAACAGAAAGGATGCTATAAAGAAAATTTTTCATAACACGTGTTCGATCTTTTTTTCCTTCCGGATAATACATAACTAAGGAGAACTTGCAAAATTATGCATTATTTATGCGTACTCTAAGAATCTTAATGAATCATTGGAATTCTAAAATATTCATGGAGAAAAAAAAAAAATGCATATATATATATATATATATGTGTGTGTGGGGAAAAAAATTAAAATATATAATAATACATTTCAAATGTTAAAAATTTTGAATCAAATTTTCATAATCTAATTATCACTGTGCTTCGTATGGTTCAATTTTAACTAATTCGATAAATATGACGTCACAGTCAACTGTTATGGTCATATCACACAAGAGACTTTCGTTCAGCATTTTACTAAACACAGCAATGTACCCAAGATACTCAGCATGATTTTATTCAAGCTAGACCCACATGTGATACGTGTGGTACGTGTGTATGTATCGCATGTGGGTCTAGGTTCAAGGACAGCAAGTTTTCGGATGATGAACTTTTACGAAACCGTTCTGAAAAAGTCGAGTATGTTGAGCGTGCTGATCAAAATTGACCAATAGGAAGAATAAACAGGATTTTTTCCTGGAATACCTTTAGAGAAGGGAATATATCACGCTATCAATTCGGGGAACCCTACGGACAGCTGACCGGTTTCTCGTTCGTTCATCATAGTGAACATGTTGCGTATATTGTTGTGTTGAGTAAATATGCTCCCGTGTGATAATGGCCATTAGTTTATATCAGATAAGTACACTATCATTGTTGCAAGAAAGTGATGAAATAAATATTAATGTAACATTTATGCAGATTAATTAAAAAAAAAAAAAAAATGTCTTAAGGGGGGAAAAATGGCTGCCAAAAGTTTCTGTTTTAAAGCGGTCTAACCGAAATTGTTCCTGACAGACAATGCTCATTATTATGTTTAACATTTAAAATTCCCAATTTCTAATAAATAAATAATAACGATAATAATAATAATAATAATAAAATGGGATAATTTGAAAATTTAAAATAAATAACCTTTGGATGATATAGCTGATTTGTTTGATTCTGATACTTTTATTTTATTTATTTATTTATTTTATTTTTTTCACTTTCTGGGTGTAAGGCTTTCCCCATAGGCCTTTCTAAGAGGTCTTAGCACGTATTTACGAGAGTTTCGGAAAAAATCATGGAAAATCATGGACGGCTGGGCTGGTGAGCGCGACCTGTGATCAAGCAGAGAATTTCATGTCTAACAACTTAGAAATTGTCAGATGTTTAAATTTAAATTGCGGCTTTTCATGAGATTTCATGATTTTTTCATGTAATCATTTCATAAATTATTCAATTTTCAAACAATATCAACATAATGTTTTTCAAATAATTAAAATTGAAAAATATTTAAAATCTACTGATTCTTAAAGAATAAAAATAAAAATAAAATAAAATAAATAAATAAATAAGATAAGCAATAATTCGAAATTTTAAAATAATTTACGTTTAATGATATACCTGATTTCTGCCTGTAAACATATAAAAAATGATAAATTCTTCATGTAATAAATTATATGATTGACAAACGGCATAATCATTTGATTATTTGTTTTCCTTTAATATATTTGAATAATTAAAAATGTAAAATACCTAAAATTTACAGTTTCTTTAAAAAAGACAAAAAAATAAAAATTAATAAATAAAAAATAATAATAATAATAATAAAAGAATGAAAGAATGAAAAAGAAAAAGAAAAAGAAAAGCAAGTAAAGTAAAGTAAAAATTCGAAATTTAACCCTTCGTGCTCGGCATATTTTCCTTAAGACACGCCTTTTGGCGTTACTTTAAAACGTCACACGTATAGTTTCCAATTTATTACCTTTTGTCTACCGAAAAATTGTAATAATTTGTTTTATTTTACTTCATCATTAAATAAAATATATCTTTCTGTTAAAATTTTCCGGTAGCCGAAAGATAGACTATAGTTACACGTTTTAGAAAAATAATGTTTCATTTGCAGAGAAACACTTAAAGGCGTGGCTCGATTTTTTAATTTTTTTTAATGTCCCCTCAGAAGGGACATGCGAACGATGAGGGTTAAAAATGTTTAGTGTTTGAGAAAATATTTCATTTCTTCGTGTATCCATTTAATAAATTATTCAATTTGCGAAATGGTATGATCAAGCTCCTAATAAATTATTATCATTATTATTATTTTCCTTTAGCATTTATATTATCATTATACATTTAAATGCATTAAAAAAAAAAAAAAAAAAAAAGTTCTGTTTTTTTTTTTTTTTTTTTTTTTTTTTTTCTATGTAATAGAGAAAAATAACATAAAATGTCTTTTACACCTTATATACTATAAAGACTGCACGTTATTCATTCAGTTTTTGAGTTTGTTGTCGTTGTTGTTGTTTAAGTACGACAGGACTATTTCTTTCAATCTGGCATTTTGCGTCGTTACCAGTTTATAGTGTTCCACTTCGAAAACGCCTGCCAATATCCAGTTTTACCATTTAATAATTTCTTACTCTATCTTAAAATATTTTGTGAAATCCGTAAACACATTTATATATATATATAGTCGACACCGGTTATAACGTACCTGGGATATAGCGTATTTTCGCTTATAACGTACTCAGATGCTTGGTCCCGAATGAAACCCTATATAGTGTAATGGTTTACATCTTCGGCTATAACGGACTATGCAAAAGCCTTAATCTGATTAGACCTTCTTTTTAGATTGGAACAAAAAGCCAAAATATGTCAACCTTGCATTTCTGGTTTGGAAATCGGTATATTTTCTTGGATGTAGGTGCCAAAAGTATCTGAAGCATTTTGTACTATAAAAACTTTATCGCGGTTCGTTGAATTCCATACTGACTATTCAAAGACTGTGCAAAGTTCTATTATAAATATTGAAAATGTAATTTCTACTGTGTCAACTAATCAAAGAAAACAACGAAAAATAACAGATTATTTTTCCAAATTAACATGTAAGTAGTAAAATGTGTTTTTTTTTTCTTTTTTCTTATTTTATTTTGAGAAACTCATGAACTTTCTATTTAAAATCTCTATTATTGCGAGTGCAATTATGCACTTTATTCTTTCGTTAGGCACTAATTTTTATTGGAAATATTGCTTATAACGTACTTCGGTTATAACGTACCATATTTTCTGGTCCCCTGACAGTACGTTATAACCGGTGTCGACTGTATACATATATATATATATATATATTCATTTCCCATCGGTGATAATTGAACTCACAACCTTTGGATTGGTAGTTGTGTACTTTAACCACAGAGCCAACCATTTTTGACCGAATATTTCCTGATTATTGAGACTAGTGTTTACAGATATTTTATTTTATTTTTTTCACTTCCCATCGGTGAAAATCGAACTCACAACATTCGAGTTCGTAGTTGTTTACTCTAACCACACAGCGAACGATTCTCAACTGAATATTCCTGATTATTTAGACTAGTGTTTTCAGATATTTTTAGACTAAAACTGTGAACTTTACTTAAAATGTGTGTTATTTTCCGATTTATAAGATGAGTATATTGATATTAATTATGTTTTTGAGAAATTAATGGATTAATATTAATTAAACTGTGAGGAATTTTGAGTATAATTTAAATATCGAATAATTGGTTTACAGTTTTTTTAATATTATGTTTCGTTCTGTAGAAATTGAAACTATTAATTTTTAATAACAAATACGATATTAAGATTATTTTGCCAATTAAAATATTTAGCAAATGAGCATTAAGCAATTACTGGAAGATACTATACAATGAATGCATTCAAATTTTATTAATTTATTTGGAATTAAAAACCAATACATTATTTGAATATATGTATAAGAATTTTACTGAGCACCCTCTATTATTATTATTTTTATTATTTATTTATTTTTATTATTATTATATTTACTTATTTATTTTAATTTTATTTTAATTTTATTTTTTAGGGTGTTAAAATACAAATATAAGTAGTCCTATCGTACTAAATTAAATTCTGTCTATGACAGAATTTCATCCATAGTTTTAATGTTCGCAAAGTGAGCATACATAGAGTTACTCACCACTGCAGTACAGATTTTATTTATTTATTTCCTTTTATTTCCACAGAAATTTCCATTTCTTTGCTAGTAAATCTATTACGGGAGTGTGTCTATCATGATAATAGGGTAGGCAGTAACAAGCTCATCACGGCTTCCCGTTTTCTTCTTTACCACCTGCGCTCATAAGAAACTTACCCGTTTCGTAAAGAGCCGATTTGAGAATGACGTGCAAGTAAGTATTACAAGCGACTAGCGCATCAAGGCTGTATAAACGGATCTGTGCAATACTACGCCCATTTGTTCATCTCCCTTAATCAATCAATTCTCTACATCCAGTGTTGCCAGATGTAAGGATATCCCCCTACAGCAGGGATATTCATCTCCAGTTTTGGCGAGGAGAGCGATTTCTTAAAACTTTGCGACCGCTGACGTAGATTCACGTCATTTGAAAATCTGCAACTCTGGCAGTGGGCGTTTCTTTCGAAATTTGTGTATTATAATTTCTTAAAAATATACTCAATATTCATATTTTTACAATCAAATATACTATGGAGACATATACTTTAATTAGAAAGAATATAATTATGTGTATCCATTTGTTATATGAATGTTAATACGGAAAATATTGTTCTGAAATATTGTAACTTCGGAGGATAATGCCCACTGGTGGATCTTACTGTCAAAAAGACAAAATCATGTGGTCGCGAAAGCGTTAAAATTTATTGTTTTGAAGCGATTTTTTAGTTAGATAACAAAAATTGTAAAGTTATAATACAAATAAAAAGGCGTATAATTTAAGTAAAAAGTCCTATTTGATTTTTAAGAACAGTTCGTAGATATTAGTTTAAAAGCTAATTTAATAGCAATTATTTAATAATTTTCATTGACTCTTAGTTCTGAATCTGCTTTCAGAAATCATAGTTTTTGCAGTGGAAGATAAAGATAAATTAATTGTGTTTGTATTACTTATTCTTCAGAATTTCAGTTACAAAGGAAAAGCCATAACATTTTCTCATAGAAGATTTCTCACAATAAACAATAAAAAAAAAATCAAGTCTGAAAATAAACAGTAAGATTAAAACTTCCCTTTTTACATTTTATTCCAAAATGATAAAATTATTATATAATTTTAACCATAGATAAAATCTTTATTTAATATTTTGGTATAATTAAACTTCACTACTTAAAATATTAAACAATAAGTCATGCTAAAATGAAGTTTTCCTAAAGTTTCAATTGTTTTCATCAGCAATTCTCAACCCTTTTGTATACGCCCACCCCTCAAATCAAATAACTTGTGCAGTACTGGCACATATTCCATAATTCTATTCGTAAATGTATCATATCAATATGCATGTGTATTTAATTTTGTATCATGTGAGAATATATTTTCTTTCGTTTACCTTTTTGTAAATTAATCTTTTTATTTCTCTTCGCACCACCCATCTGGTGTAGTCACGCCCCTAAAGAGTCGTATACATTAGTTTATCGGAGACTTTTTTGTTTTTTCATTTGTTTCAGCAATCAAATTACTTGTATATTAATAAAATATCAATCAATTTCTTGTTTAAGTCCAATAAATTTAAATAATAATTCGGTTTTATATTAATTTCTATTATTAGTTTCGTTACGTAGGAAGTTTTGTAGGGACATAATATTTTAGCATACGGAAAGTAGGGATTTTTGTCCATTTTGTTGGGAGAATTCCACTCGCTTTCAATTCAAGGATTTTCCTGTGTTCTACATAAGACAATTGTTTCTGCTCCGGCATCGTTATCAATAGCACATAGAAAGATTAAAGTAACCCTAAATGCATAGTTAGGTTGCCTTTCATATTTCGTGCTTTTTCAGACAGCACAAAATTTTCATATTCCTCAAAAAATTCGACGACCATCCTTCGACTTTTTCCATCAACTTTTTCCATGAGCACATAAGATTAATATCTAATATGGTAATTAATTCTTCTAATTTAAATTAGATTTTAATTAAGGTGTATTATAATTAACAATTAATTTACATACTTTGTATATATTATGTATATTTTTGTTGCTTTCTGATACAACAAATTTTGATAATTTCTAGTTTAACTGGCTATTTATTCGACCTCAGATTTTTTTTTTCCTTTGACTAGCATCAGGCGTAACTTCTGAACATTAATTTCAATCATGCATGCTCAATTTTCCTTCTGGCATTTTTTTTTTTTTTTTTTTTTTTTTGTAAATATTTTTCAAAATTTTCATCTGCTAGAATTTTTTTTATTATTTGGCAAATTTTTATTAAGGTTGTATTATTTTTATTAAATTTTATGCTCAGGACATAGTTTTTAGACGAATTTAAACTCAAATTCTCACTGGTCGGGGGGAGAATTTTACGATGTGCTCTAAAATTATCTCGAATTTTTGGTAGGTTAATTCTTGGTTTTGATTATTCCTCCCGGATTCCCCGTTTTTGATTGGTCTTCCAGTCTCTTTTTGATCGATCCTCTAGGCTTTGTCGGAAGTTTTTGGTTGCAAATTTTTAGTGAAGATTCTGAAGTTGTATACTGACTTCTGACTGGTCTTCTGGGATCCTCTCGTAAAAAGTTTCTGGTTGGTCCTCCAAGATTTGGTCTCAATTTAAACATCTTGACTTCGTTTGGAATTTTCTCTAATTTTAAATTAATTATATGGTTCCCTTTTTGTTTTACTAATTGGGGGACTCTAAGTACAGTCATGTATTTTTTGGAACGTCTTGCCTAAGGTCTGAATTCTTTTTCAACATCCAGACATATTTCAAAGCGTTTCTTTTATTTTTATTTATTTATTTATTTATTTATTTATTTTTTCAACTCTTGATATTTTGCTTTGAAAAATTTCTGTTCACTTGGGGAATTTTTACACAGACTAAATTCTAATATAAAAATCTTTTGGCCTCTTTTATTTTCTCAAAAATTATCTTTATGTTTTTTACATTTTCGGTGGGGGGAAAACATTGGTTGCGACCACATGCAGGTACTCCGAAGCATTCACATTGATGTTTTGTTTCATTCATTAAATTAACAAATTATAGAACTGGATAGTTCAACTGTCAAAGTACGGAGTATCAGCTCAGGGTGTTACTACGAATATATTGAAACGTTTCGATGATCGAATGTGACGCTACCTTGATACAACGTTTCGATGTGAATTTGAGTTTTCGATCATTTGGTACTCTGAATCAAAAGCGACGAAAAGTTACGATGGTAAACATATGAAAACACTTCCCATGAGGAATTATTGAACGAAACTGCTTACGATAACTCGTTTCATAATTCTTCTACTGAAATGAAACGTGTTTATATTCAGGATCCAATTAACCTTTCAACTGAGGGGAAACACAAACATATTTGCATACATTTCCGAGTAAACCCAATTTCTGCCGTAATTTACAACCAACTGATAGAAGGTTAGCAGCGTGGAATTTTCCAGAAAATAGGGATAAGTTCAATCAATTTTGTACACCAAAAAACACTTAAACTCAAATTTTCAACAAAATTGTTATATGCATTTCCTAGTAAAATTAAAAGCGTTATATCCATTTCCGAGTAAATCCAAATTCTGCCACAGTATTTTATAACCGGTAAATAACAGGTTAACATCAAACACGAATTTTCTTGCAGATGATTATAAGTCCAATCGATTTTGCCCCTCAAAAAACACTAAGCCTCAAATATCCATTAAAATCGTTATAACTATTTCTGAATAAAACCTAATTTCCGTCACATTTACAACCGATGAATAAGAGTTTAACAGAAAACGTGAATTTTCCTGTAGATGATTACATTCCAATCGATTTAATACCTTTAACAGCCCTAAACACAAAATTTCCATTAAAGTTATATAACTATTTCCGAGTAAACCCAATTTCTGCCATATTTTTTTGCAACCAGTGAATAAAGATGAGCAGCCCAATCGCTTTTTTACACAAAAAAACCCTAACTCAAAACTTTCATCAAAATCGTTATAGATGTTTTCGAGATCCGAAACATAATATACGTTGTCTAATAAAACAACTCACATCAGTAATTATAATTGTTTTGAATTGTATAATAAAATCGATTGCTCATGTATATGAATCTGCATATAAACAATACATCGTCATTCGAATTAGTTGCGGTATCCTCTGCGGCTAATAAATATGATAAAGTAAAAAGCATGTCATATACCCACTAGAAAGAGAAACTCCTTTTACTCTTTGGAAAACCTTAATGATTTCGCTATATTTGATATAGAAAATATTGATAATACCATTGAAAATATCACTGAGAATGTTGAAAAACCTTCCCCATTCTTTATTGAGTGCTCGGAAAATTGCAATGATACTGCTAAATCGATCTCCGAACTTTGCCAGGTCAACCCCTTAATTAAATTAAATGGCAGACTTATAAAAGTTACCCCAAAAAACTCGGATGATTTTAGAATTATTCAAAAATACCTTTCAGAAAATAATCTAAAAGTTACCACTCTAAATCCCGTTGACCGAAGAAAATATGCCTCAAAGGTATGCCGTGTAATACTGACCAAAAAACAATAATAAATAGCTTCGCTGAACATGGCTTCATTGCTACTCGTGCTACCATGCTCAAAAATAGACGCACTGGCCAGCCTACGCCATTATATATGGTTAACATTCTTCCACAAAAAAACTTCGAAAAAATTTACGAAATTTCCAACATCGCCTGTATCTCAGTTACTATTGAGCGTTTCAGATCGGATCCCGTTAAGCAATGCAGATGCTGTCAGCTCTTTGGGCATTCCAGTGATACCTGTGGACTTACTGCTAAATGCGTTAAATGTGCCGACGAGCACTTAACATCCGACTGCCCTAAAAAAGGGAAATTTACTCCTATATGTGCTAATTGTGGCGATAACCATCTTGCTTCTTACCGAGGGTTTCCTAAGTACCCCCTTAATCTAAACAAAGACAAAAAAAATAATATTGAAAGATCAAAAAACAAAAATAAATTGCAGAGAGAAAGTCAACAATTTGCTGAAATTCTCTCCGAATTTAATTACGCGCGAACAAATCCTCGTTCTAAAAATCCTAACTTAGACCCACCTACTACGAGCAATAATAATCAAAATGAAATTAATTTCAACGAAAAGACTAATGTAATTGTTAATTGCGATTAACAATTCCCTATCCTACCAAATTCTGAAAATTCTAGCAATACTGACCGTTCTTCTACTCCAGTCGTAAGCGAATTAGGTGAAATCTTTAATACTTTCAAAGACCTAAAAGAAATTTTTCAAATTGCCAAATTTATTAATTTTATTAAAAAAATAGCCCAAAAAATCAAAAATCATGATAACCCTCCAGACAAAATTTGTGTAATCATCAGCGAATTCGAAGAATTCTCTGATGAAATCCCATCCCTTTCTCACAATTAAATTATTTTATTTACTTAGCCGATTTTTCAATTTATCTAGCTCTTTCCAATTCTTTCAACTTTTTGCCTACAGATGGTGACACCAAAAATCGTTGAAATCTTTCTGCTCTCTTTGCTTATTAGCTGTAGATTAATACCTTCAACTTATTTTATTTTCTGACTTTGAAAATTTATTTTCGATTACCATTTCACTTTAAAAAACTCTCTTTTTACTTTATTAGACTATTGTATGGTCACTGAATAGTACCTTTTCTTTTTCTTTCTTTTTTTTTTTTTTTTTTGACAGAGTTTCCTGCATTTCTGATCGACTTTTCCACGCCTCCCCTTCTTTTTTTTTTTTTGCCTTGGATCTGTGAACTGTTTTTAATTTATATCTCATTTTGACCTCTCTCTAAACATCTATATATGCAGTCCTACTGCTTACTAACACTTTATTTTCACTGGGATCTAACTAAAGACAATATAATATAGACCGGAGTTAAAGAAGTGTCTTCTAGGTACTCCAGAATGTGAAAATCCAGTTCCAATTAGTCTATACCTTTAATGAATACATTGCCTGTACCAATTAGCTGCGGTATGTTCTGTGGTTAATAAGGTAGGTATTTAAGTCGTCTAATATACTAAAAGAAGTTAACATTTGCAACAATTATGCCAATGTAAACATTATACTTTTTGGCAATCATTTTAATTTAAAATTTCTTAAATTACAGACTTATATAAAAAAATATTTGCTCAATGGACAATATTTTTGCAGTCATTTATTTTAATAATTGGTTAATTGTGGCGCAGAAACAGTAATTCTACATTTTGGGTAAAATTTTCTTAATTATTTGCATGGACTACATAATACCTTTAATTTTTTTTTTTTTTTTTTTTTTATCTGAAGTGGTTGGAGAGATAAAAAAAATAAATAAACATACTAAGGCAGGACAACCGGCTATCCGACAGTAAATTATGTTAGATGATCGCCATCCCACCAAATTGACATCCGTTGCATCTCCACTCACAATAAAACATGATAGAATTAGCAATCAGTAAAAGTATTGGCTTTTAAATTGAATGAGAGAAGGTACATTTTAACTTTTAGCAGTCTGTCACAAGGGCGTAATTCATGTAAACAAGATTATCTCAAATGGAAAGTTTATACCACTTTTTTAAGACCGTAATTCTAGGCTTGCACAATCATCAACATTCTTCGATATCCATTTAAAAAAGAAAACTATATAAAAATTCTGGTATCCAAATTTGCCTTTACAGTGAGGAGACACACCAGCCTCTTTTCTCTGACTCTTCCACCAGTATATTTATATGACAATTCTTAACATAATTAATCTAGGAAACTTTTTATTAAAAATTCCGAAAAAAAAAATATATATATATATATTGATGGAAGAATGAGTGAAAAAATGTAGCCTGTCATAACCCTGCTATGTGAGAACTAGAACACATAAGATGTGTGCTTGCACGTAAAAGTAAGTTTTTTGAAAACGAGCCCCGCTTACTTTAAAACATTGAAAAGTCGCAAGATGAGTCGATTAACACTTTCGGAACCACGTGATTTTGTCTTTTCGACAGTAAGATCCGCCTGTGGGCGTTATTCTCCTAAGTTACAATGTTTCAGAACAAAATTTTTTGTATTCAAATTTATAATAGAAATGGTTATACATTATAATTATACTCTTTCTAATCAAAGTATTTGTATCTATAGTATATTGATTGTACAAATATGAATAATGGGTATATTCTTAAGAAATATATAATAAATACCTATATTCCCTGTGGCAGAAATTTATTATGCTTTCTGCGACAAGCTTCATCAACACCAAAATCTTTCTGCAGGAATAGTTTGTGAAGTTAACATTTACGAATTCAAAATACATTATTTTTAAGTAGTAAATAATATTCAGTATAACCAATGTATTTATATTTTAACTAGGCACAAATGCATATATCTGCACTATTGCAAGGAAACGCTTTTTTTTTTTTTTTTTTTTAAATGAAAATAAATCTATTGATTTTAATTGCTTCAGAATTTTTGTTCACATTAATATACAATAATGTTCATAAAATATTCAATGAATTCAAACCATAAAATGCAGTAACACATAAAAAAATAATCTACAAATTTTTTAAGGCATTTAAATCATGAAATCTCTAAATTAAACAAATGTTACAAATAATTTTTAAATTTCGTTACTTTTTTATATTAAATATATATATTTAAATACGCAAATGCACTTATTTCATAAGGTGCAAACCAAACAACATAAAATCTAATACATAACTCAAAATTAAAAGTAAAAATTAATATAGAATACTGAATATCATAATGAAATATAAATAATTTACAACACTTATAGTTTTTGAGATTATTAGAAAGATGCAAGATAACATTCTAATACACAAGATTCATTTTTTATATTATCCTATACAAAAAGCATAAAGATGTGCATTTGAAATCTAAAAAATATGATTTGTCATTAAAGAATTGAAGATGTATATTTATATCATCATTTAAATACATAAAGTAAAACAGAATACAAGATCTAAATAACACAATTATAGACAAAGCATAGTCAAAATAATTTCATAAAAATTGAGGCAAGTGAAATATTTAATTTTTAAGGAAATGTTGAAATGGGAAATGTAACAAATTTCATGGATAAAATCTATAATAGAAAATAATGATTACACATGAATGAAATAAATAGAAATCAATTAAAAATAATATTTGATATTGATATCTATACGAATAAGTAAATAAAAATAAATAAATAAAAGCATTTGCTGTTTAATTAGTATTTATTCAAAACAACTACTATTGGATAAAATTCTTTTGCTTACAAATAAAAAAAAAAAAATATTCAACAAAACTTTTGGTTTGATTTTTATTCAAAATAACTATTTAATTTGCAATATTTTAATTAAAAATTAAACATTTTTAAAAAATTCAAATGCTTTAAAAATGAAACGAACAAGCTGTAGAAACTAATGATAAGAGTATTTTTGTAAAATAAATTAATAATTTTTTTTAACGACTTCATATGCTTAAACAACAAAATTTAAAGCTAAGAATTTTAATCACAATTAAAATAATTAATGATTAGTAAAGAAAAAAATTAGAAAAGTTACCAGTTTTATAACTTAAGATACCCATAAATATTTGCTAAAATCTTTTACTACATATAAAATGCTAAAAATCAAAGTATTTTTACTTTCTTCTATATGTAATATAGAGAAAGTATTGGATTCGCGAAAATTTTCGACCTCCGTTTTTTGACGGATCTACACGTTTTGGGATGTCCTGAACACGAATTGATAGTTTTTAAAAAATGTCTGTCTGTCTGTCTGTCTGTCTGTCTGTATCATTTTTTTGTGGACGCTGTATCTCACGAACATATGAATGAAATTTAACCAAACTTGGTATTTAGTTGCACCCTGACATGAACTGGTGCCCATTAGATTTGGGGATCAATAGCTCAACAGGTGGCGCTGTAATCGCATTTTATGCAAATTTTTAACATGGCAGCATAGGACAAAATTCCGTATAAATGGGCATAATGAGAGTTATTTTAAACTTGAGATTGTAAAATTAATTTGAATTATTGATGATAGTAGTAGTTAACTAGGGAAAAAAAATTGTGCATGGGGGGGGCATCGGTTCCCCCCCTGGGGGGGAAGTACCCCCCCGGGGGGGTTAAATTTTGAAGATGGGTATCATTCGAAAGATCTCGTCAATACCTTTAAAACGAATGGTTGAACCATAAATCTGTGATAATTTAAAACAAAGTTATCGATTTTTTTTACTTTTACCAAAAAAAAAAAAAAAATTCGATTTTTTTTTTTTTTTTTTTTTATTATTGTTAGTGATTGAATATGTATTAATTTTCACAAAAAAAAAAAAAAAAAAAAAAAAAGAAAAGAAAAAGAAAAAGAAAAAAAAAAAACTTTTTTTTTTTTTTTTTTTTTTTTTTTTTTTTTTTTTTTAATATTGTTACTGATTGAATATGTATAGGAAAATATAGAAGAAAGTCTTGTGGTGGCCACAACATACTAGTTAAGATTAATTTCTTAATTTTCTATTTTTTGAAGCAAGGTAAGCATTCAGCTTCACTTTTTATTTTGCGTATAACTACAGACGTTACAAATTTCCCCATAGTCTTATTTCTGTATATGTTTGTGAAATGTATTGCATAGTTTGAACCAAACATTAAAATTAATGCAACTTTTAAAAAATTACGTGTATTTACTACTACGCACGTAAGCACGATTCGCATACATTAAAGAAAAAAAGAAAAAGAAAAAAAAACACTAGATAAAACTAATTTGTCGTGCGTAAATCAGAAAATGTATGAAAATCGGTACAGCAGCAATCACGCACTTATTTAAAAAAAAAAAAAAAAAAAAAAAAATCACTGATTGCAGCTATTTTGTTATGCAGGAATCTGAAAATGCATGAAATATGAAATTCGGAAAATGGTCGCAAAACCACATTTTTTCGATAAAACACCTTTTTGCAATACAATAAATACACACGACACGAGCAGCAGGTGCGGCGCGAAAACAAAGTTTCGAGACACGAAAATGAAATTCCATTTTGAAGAGGTTACCAGTGAAATGTGTCGATACACCGAATCATATCACGCATCACGAATCGCTAATGCATGCCTTATCAAAGCTAGCCCAAGTGAGTTACATCCGCTTTATCTCCTCTCCTTATTCAGGATTGAGGCGATCGTATCTGCAGAAACGGAAAGTTGTTCTGCAGAACAGTTTATAAACCATTCTTTGAGTTTCTTTCTTTCTTTCTCTCTCTCTCTCTCTTTCTTTCTTTCTTTTTTTTTTTTTTTTTTTTTTTTTTACACAATGTCAAAATTTATTTGACTTAAGTAAAATCTTTCTGCAAGAGCATTTCTGTTTCTGCGACATTGTCGCCGTGTCGCCGTGTTTCTGCCACGGGGCCTATATTGTGAAAGAAACGCCCACTGGCGGAGTTGCAGATTTTTAAATGACGTGAATCTACGTCAGCGGTCGCGAAAGTGTTTAATATGCTTGAAAGCATCGTGACAAACTCTATTACAGTAAACCATATCTTATTTTGTAATAAATAGCTGACAACACACGTCATTTGGTAACAAATGGCCAAAATGTCGTACTTAGAAAAAAAAAAAAAAAATGGAATTGCATCACCTTGATGATTTGCATATTATTTGCGCAATTTCCGTAAAGAATCCTGCAGTGTATTTAGTTGATGTCCTGATGACAATTCCGTAATGGTATGGAATGTAATTTATTTCAACAGTCGGACGTCCTTAGCATTTAACAATGGTTGTTAAAACACTAAAAACTACTGCGATGTACAGTCAGCAAAAAAAAAAAAAAAAAAAAAAGAGCCACCCCCATACCTAATTTCGCCGTAAATTGTCGTAGAAACATGTGGCTGGTACCAATGGATTTCTAATAACGTCTAGTTTATAATAGTATAGTTTGATTTTGCTTAGGGGGTCGTCTACATATTAAAACTGGCATCAACTTCATTTTTTTCAATGGTAACCCCATTTTTTATAATTTATTGGAATTATTTGGATCAAATCATAGTAGGAAATGGTATAGTTTATATATTTTGCTCAATTTTTCATAGAGTCTGTTTCTTATCATCTGTCAAAGTTTGAGGATGCTAATGTTAAATTAATGTGACAAACATTAATTCATATCTTCTGTTTGGCTTTTCCCTTACGAATTCGTTTACTGGCGCTAGTATCGCAGACAGCTGACTTGCTGTGTACAATATCTATGTTTATGTTATATGCATTTTACCAGTTACCGCCGACATGTAAGCTGCGTTCAATCATACTATTTTCTTATATGTGTGTGTGTAATAAAGCATGTTCGTGTTTTCAATAATGGAGTAATCATCTGAATTAGCTAATTGCACTCTATTTAAAAGGTCACAACAGTATTTTGGCGACGAGGCGAAGAAAAGAACATTTCGAATTATACACTAAAACACAAAACGAAAATATCGTTTTGTCGTACGCTTCAATGTTCAATTCAGGTATTTCAATTTTTATTTTTATTTTCGAACTGTGACTTTATTTATCAAAATAATGGATTCAGAACAATTCCAGATATTCTTAGCTACATTTACAAACAATGCTAACTCAACTTTCCAAAAGAACTTTCTACTAAATAATAACTCAGTAAATTTAGTTAATGTTTCTCCATTTGAAAACTTTGATTCTAAACGTGAAAATTTTTCCTGCTACTTGGAACGTTTTGATAATTATTGCAATATGAAAGGTGTTATGCAACATAAAAATATTGCTCATCTTGTATATGTATCAATCGGTTCATCACATTATAATAACATAGCAGCTTTTCTTGGGCCTGAGAAACCAATTAAAAGTCTTACATATGAAGATTTAGTTCAATCCTTCAAACAAATGTTGATTCCAAAGAAAAATGTGGTTGTTTCTCAACATTATTTTTTAAATATTTATCAAAAAGAACGTCAGTCAATTGCGGAATTTGTAGCTGCCCTACAACGTGATTTAGTAGAATGTGAGTTCTCTGTGAAATGTGAATGTGATAAATCAGTTTCTATCGCAAATGTTTTTCTCCGTGCTGAATTTATACGTGGTTTACGAGATGACTGGTTACGAGAACAAATCCTGCAATTAGATGTGACAAATTTTGATGATATTTTATCAAAAGCTATTGCTCTTGAAGCATACAAAATCGAAAGTAAAGAACTAACTCAAAATTTTTCTCTACACCAATCATTTTCCAATGCATATGATACTAATAAAGTTTCTAGTTCCTCTCCACATCGAAGAAATCATTCTAGTTCACGATCTAAAAACTATAAATTTCAACGCCAGCAACCTGGTTATAAAGCTCTCGGCTCGGCATCGAAAATCTTTGTAACAGATGTGGAAAAGACAATCATAAAGTTAAAAACTGTCGGATAAATAAATTTAAACTGAAATGTTAATTGTACAAAAAAGTTGGTCAAGTCAGTAAAGTTTGTATTTCAACTTTAATTAAATCCTCACGAAATTTAGTGAATTCCAGTTCCATGCCTTATGTTCATGCTGTCACATCTAAAGAACAAAACTCTAATTTTACGTTTGGTGTCGATACTGTATGCACTTATTCACCTCAATTTAAAGTTATAGAATTGTTTGAAGTCTCTCATGACACTGACAAATATATCGTCTCCGTTCAACTAAATGGAAAATTACAACAGTTTGAAGTAGATTCTGGTGCAAAATTTTCATTGATTTCCGAGGCTGATTTTAATCGTCTAAATTTAAATGTGCCCTTAGAAAATTCTAATATCATATTCCTTACTTATTCTGGAAATATAATTCAATCTAAAGGGAAAATACATGTGAATGTTACTTTAAGTAACAAAGACATTATTGGTGAACTTCATATTGTTCCAGCGGGATGTGTTGCTCTTCTAAGCCGTCAATGGATCCGAGATTTGAGAACTGAACTTCAACAACTTGACGCTCACATATCACATATATCACCAATATCCCAAATTCAGCATTTCAATTCAATTTTTCATAAATTAGTTCCACTTTTTGAAGAACGCGTTGGCTGTGTTCAACATTCAAAGTTTCACTTCAACTTCGAGGAGGAGCAAAACCTATTTTTACCAGAGAACGTGATGTTCCTTATGCTCTCCGAGAACGCGTCGACAAGGAATTGGATTCGCTCGAAGCAGATGGTATCATATCTTTAATTTCTGCGAGTGACAAGGGTCACCTTTGGTTGTCATTCCTGAACCGAATGGTGGTGTTCGGCTATGTGTCAATTAACGGCTAATTCAATCAAACCGTCCAGTAAGACGAATAGATGATGTGCTCCCCAGACTCCAAAATTCCATGTATTTCTGTAAACTTGATTTATTTAAAGCTTACCTTCATCTTTGTGTTGACGAGGATAGAAGCATGAGACAAACTATTTCAACTCATCGTGGTACATATCGTATGCATAGACTTAGTTTTGGAATTAAAATAGCCTCAGCAGAATATAATCGCATTCTTTCTCAAATTCTTAAAGGTCTAAAGAAAACAGAGTCTTATTTTGAGGATGTAATCATACATGGAGAAACAATCGAAGAATGCATTGAAAATTTAGAAGCTTGTTTACAAAGACTTTCCGATTTTGACTTGCATTTAAATTAACAAAAGTAAACAAAAATGTTCTTTATTTCAAGAGAAAATTAAATATTTGGGACATGCTGTCGAATATAATGAGATAAGTAAATCTCCAGCAAAGATTCATGCGATGCAGGAAATGCCACGCCCATCAAATGCTGAAGAAGTTAAACGTTTTTTGGGACTTGTTACTTACTATTCTCGTTTTATTCCAGATTTTTCAACTATTTCGTATCCACTCCGATGCTTGCTTTGGAAAAATTAATCGTGGCGATGGACAGCCTGTTGTGAATTCGAATTCATAAAGCTAAAAAATGAACTGTGCAGTGATCGAGTTCTTGTGCAATTTGATTCTAGTTTACCATTTGTCCTGACTACAGATGCAAGTCCCACTGGAATTGTAGCAGTATTGAGCCATTCTACAGAAAATGTTGAAAGACGTA
Source organism: Salticus scenicus (assembly GCA_963930645.1). Lineage (NCBI taxonomy): Eukaryota > Metazoa > Arthropoda > Arachnida > Araneae > Salticidae > Salticus > Salticus scenicus. Next base: position 138,519,558 of record OZ005662.1, on the reverse strand, counting down.
TTGTCTACGCTTCTCGTGCACTCACCTATTCTGAACAAAATTACAGCTAGTTAGATCGGGAAGCTTTAGGTATAATTTTCAGCGTTACGCATTTCTTTAATTATTTATTTGGAAAGGAATTTAAGCTTGTTACTGACAATGAAGCATTAACGATAATCTTTCATCCTCACAAGGCACTTCCTCAAATGACTTCAGCTCGATTGCTCCGTTAAGCTTCCTGTTTATCAAGTTTTAATTATTCTGTGCAATTCAAAAAAAGGTACAAACAATTAAAGTGTAGATTGCTTGTCTCGAGCTCCAATTCAAAAATCTGAGACGTCAATTGGTAAATTTCTAGGTTAAGAAGCAAACCAAATATGTGCTGAAAATATTTTTCAGATTTCAAATGAACAAATAACATCGCTGACAATTCAGTCTGAAAGAAAAAGCAGTTCGGAACTTAATGACATAATCCAGAAGTGGAAAAAAAACTTTGAAGATTCAGAATTCACATTGTTTGATGGCGTACTCTTTCGGAAGGAAAGAGTCGTAATTCCAAAAAGTTTACGCTCAAGCATGTTAAATAAAATTCATGAGACCCATTTTGGAATGACTATAATGAAACAACTCGTGCGACAATATGTATATTGGCCAGGCATTGGTCGTGATATCGAAAAACTAGTCAAAGGATGTGAAAGTTGTTTATGGACGAACTCCAATCCACCGAAGGTAACTGTTCATCCGTGGGATAATCCAGAAAACAAATAGGTCAGAATTCATATAGACTATGCTGGTCCGTTCGAAAATTGCTATATCTTGGTGTGTGTGGATGCTAACACCAAATGGGCAGAAATTGAAGTTATCAGAGATGCACCTACCAGTTCAACAACTATTCTTTTGCTTGAAAAAATCTTTTCTTTCACGGCTATCCACAAATCAATGTATCTGATATTGCTTCAACTTTTCGAAGTGAAGAATTCTGTACCTACTGTACCGATAGAGAAATATTTCAGAAATTCATTGCTCCGGGACATCCAGCAACAAATGGTATTGCAGAAAGAATTGTCCAGACTTTAAAACAAAAGTTAAAAGTTTCGTCACTCGAACAAACGTCTGTCCCACACGAAGTTCAAAACATATTGTTCCGTTATAGAGCAATACCCGTAGCTTGTGGTCAGTCTTCAGCTGAATTATATCTCAAAAGAAAATTTCGTATTCGATTGAACTCGATCTTCCCATATCATTCAACAACCCCAAAAAATTTCCGGTAAATGTGTAAGATCTTTTCAAGTGGGGGAGAGAATCCAGTTTCGACTCTTCCTAAATAATCAAAATGTCTGGCAATTTGGAGAAGTTAGAAAAAAAAATTGTGTTCACAACATTATCTGATTATGCTAGATTCGGGCCGACAAGTGAAGAGACATGATAATCAACTAAGGGCGACGTTGGTTCCTCAGAAGTCCTGTTTCTTTTGGTCCTAGCCAAACTTTTGACATTCCCAGACCATCCAAAATCTCCCCACCGTCTCCACCAAGTCCCGAGCTTGTGTCACAACCTCAAGCATGTCTGAAACGTGATGTGTCAACCAGACCATAAAGGAACAAACAATTGCCTGCACGCTTCAAAGACTTTATATTATCTTAACTCTAAATTTTGTGACTTTTGAAATATGTCTTCTAATTGAGTGGGGGAGACTGTTGGGTTTTCCCCCTACGAATTCGCTTACTGGCACTAGTGTCGCAGACAGTTGACTTTCTATGTGCAGTATCAATGTTTATGTTCTACGCAGTTTACCAGTTATCGCCGGCATGTAAGCCGCGTTTAATCATTCTATTTTCTTGAGTGTGTCTAATAAAGTATGTTCGTATTTTCAATAATGGAGCACTCATCATCTGAATTATCTAATTGCACACTATTTAAAAGGTCACAACATCTTCCCAAAAAATTACTATATTCAAATTCTGTATTTTTTTTTTTTTTTTTTTTTTTTTTTTTTTCTATGCGTTAGAATGAAGTGACCCAAATATATTCCATACATATTTTTGATATGAAACATTTTTTGAATAATGAAAACAATTAATAAATTCATATTTGAAAAAATTAGGAATTATGACCTATGTTAATATTTCCATGAATAGACCGGGCATCATCAAAAACACGATTTTCCAAATTTACAGTTCGTTCTAACATTATTTTTTGAGTTACAGTGATATTTCATTTTTTATTGTTGTTAGGGGACCGTCATTTTTTACAATTCGTATCCTCTAGGAGTAAATATTTGTATATTTTTTCATGGAAAACTATTTTAATTTACCTTTATGTTATTCTTATTGTTTTCTAAGCAATATTTCGTTGTTTATTATACAAATTGGCTTATTTTTATAAAATTATTACAATGCAGGCGAGATATTGTGAAAGAGTTCCAAAAGAAATCAAGCCCCGCCTTTGTATCGCTGAAACAATATTAAAAAAACTAGTTTACATATTGGTATTTGACTCTAAATGTGACGCTGTTATGCATAAATCTCAATGGCATTTACTACATCGAATGCTGAAGACACAAAACTTAAATGATTTAATTTCAAATATGTAAAATAATTTTGTTTTAATAATGTAAAGTTTAAGAAAATATGTAAAGGCGTGGCTTACGTTGCTAAAAGGAATATACCCGATCCTGAGATGTTAAGTCTTTGTTCCAGAGCTACCAACCTAATTCAGCAAATTGTTAGTCCCGCCCCTTTTTCTACACCACGTTATTTTTAAAGTAATTTTCTTCAAATATATTTGAGATGAAATAAGAAGGAAAAAACTCTAAGAAATGAGTGGTGTAGAAAAAGGGGCGGTACTAACAATTTGCCGGATTAGGTTGGCAGCTCTGTTGTTCTTAAATATTACATAATTTTTCCTATTTTCTCACTGCTAAAATTCTATTTTAATCCTGTTATCCTGTTACACTTTTTTTTTCCTGCTATACTTTCTTTTCAGAACAAAATATTTTGTATTCAAATTTATAATACAAATGGTTATACATTATAATTACACTCTTTCTAATCGAAGTATTTGTATCTATAGTATATTGATTGTACAAATATGAATAAAGGGTACATTCTTAAGAAATAAATAACATCTATATTGTGAAAGAAACGCCCACTGGCGAAGTTGAAGATTTTCAAATGACGTGAATCTACGTCAGTGGTCGTGAAAGTGTTTCAACTAGAGCCCCTATAAGTGCCTTAGTTTCAACTGATTCCCGTAGGTGAAATTTTAAGTGGGGAAGATCAAGAATTCTCAGTTAATCAATGTCTCAAACTCATACCTCCAATTCAACGTGATAATGGATTAAATCAGAAATGGTTGCAGTTTTGGATTGATCGGCTATAATTTTGACCTAAGAACAATAAAACGTATAGTGAATTCTCTCAAATTCAGCTTACTGTAACGGTAAGCACCCATTTTCAATTAAAGTCTGCTATCCCAATTACATTGCTTGGTTTAAATTCAAGACGAAAACAATTCTGAGCTATATTTTATGAATGAAACACCCAGTACAGCAACTCACACAACCCAGGGGTCGTAATCTCCGCCCATTTTGCAAGACATTCTCATGGATGAGAAATAATTACTTGCTGTCACTATTTTTATAAAATAATATCTTTCCTGTATAATCATGACACATCACCATCATTATGTAGTGTTGCCAGATTGGAGAAAATTTTTGCTTGTGGGGAATTTCTGAGGAAAAATATATAAATGTTGCTCGTGTCGTGGGCAGTATTGCCAGATGTAGGAATTTACCCTTACAGTAGGGATATTCAGCTCTGATTCTTGCGTAGTGGGGATTACATAAAAATTACTGTTTTGTAGAGATTTTTTGTAAGCTTAAAAAAAAAAAAAAAAAAATTAAAGTTATAACATAAATAAAAAGACATTTTAAAAATAAAATTAAAATTGATTTTTAGGAACAGTTCATAAATTATCAGTTTAAAGACTAATTTAACAGCAATTGTTTGATAATTTTTATTAACACTTAGTTCCGATTCCCTTTTGGATTACGGGGTGCATCCCAGACCGTCGCGCAGTACCATTGTGACGCTTAATTTGTCCAAATTACCAACCAACCGATTCTGGAACACGGGAAATCGGGGTTTATGCAGTTGAAGATAAATCTGAATTAATTATATTTGTATTTTTTATCCTTCATAAACTAAGTTACAAGAAGAAAAGCCATAGCATTTTCTTATAAAAGTTTTCTCACAATAAAGAATAAGATAAAGGCTTAAAATAAACAATGAGATTAGTGTCTTATTATATTTATTCCGAAATGATAAAATTATTATATAAATTTACGATGGACAAAACCTTTAATATTTTTATATAATTAAACTTCAAATTTTAAAATAAATAGGACAATAAATCATATTAAAGTGAAGTTTTCCTGAAATTTAAATTATTTACATCAGCAGTTCTCAACCTTTTTGTATACACCCACCTTCATACCAAATACATTGTATAGTACTGACAGTGTTGCCAGATGTAGGGATTTCTCCCTACACTAGGGTTTTTTAGCTCTGATTTTAACGTGGGGGGGGGGGTTAATTCTGTTTTGTAGGGATTTTTTTATTATCTAATGAAAATTTTAAAATTCTTTTTAAAAACACAAAAAGTTTTAAACTTATCTGTAAAAATGTTGCTTACAATACCTTGTTTCTGATACATTATTTTATTACAGATTGATGCGAAGTGAAACATCTCATAACTCAGAGTTGCCAACATCTATAATTTATTACAGTGTATTATTAGTACCGCCCTCTACTTCTCGTACTTCTACTGCTTTTTTATAAGAGCTGTTTTCTTCCTATTTAATCTTAGTTACATACTGGGGAAAATTACTCAAGAAAATTAGTAAGGGAGAAAAAAGGACATTATTATGATTGCGCAGGCATAAATTATAATAGTTGAAAAATTTGCATATTTTTTAAATGTCCTCAATTTTATTATTATTACTATTATTCCGAAATGGTAAATTTATTATATAATTTTAATAAAAATATAACATTTATTTAATATTTTGATATAATTAACATCAAAGTTTTAAAATAAATTAGACAATAAGTCATGTATTAGGGGGACCGGAAAATAATGTCAGAAAATATTAATAAAATGAAACCGAAAATTTTTGTTTAACAGTGCTTACATGGTACTTTACAAATAACCATCTTATAAGTTACCTAAGAGTATCTTAAATTTTATCCAGGATAAATTCCCGATGGCAGTATTTTAATTCAAAACGACATTATTTTCCGGTCCCCTAATACATGTTCAAATTAAATTTCCTCGAAATGCCAATTGTCAAGTTATTTGTAATTTGTATACACTCACCCATCAAATAAAATATATTGTGCAGTACAAAATCTTAATCGTAAATATATTATACTGATCTAAAAGTGTATTTTATTTTGTTTTACGTCAGAATGCGTTGTCTTTTGTTTTCCATTCTGTGAATTAGTCTTTTTATTTCTCTTTGATGTGATCACACCACCCATTTCGTGTAGCCACACCCCCTAATGAGTCGGAGTAAGGTACCTATCAAGTCGATATTTGCTGGCTTAACATTGATTTTTTATTACTAAATTAAATTTATTTGGTAAGTTTGATGCGAAAAGATGTCAAAGAAGATTAGCTGTTTGATTTAATAATTTAATAGAATAAAGAGCTGACAGTATTAAATTTAAACAAATTATAGAAACATAGTTCATTTTATTTACTGTGTTTTCACGAATATACATTTGTATACATATACTAGGTACTAGTTTTTATTGTCCGTTTGTTTCAACAATCAACTTATGTGTATATAAATAAGAATGGATAATTTTTTTTAAAGCTAGAAAATATTAATATAATTATAATAATATGATTTTATATAATTTCTATTGATAGTTTTGAATCGTAGGTATAGTGAGTGTAAGTAAATAGTGTACCGTTTGACGCGGAGATTACGTTCGAAACTGGATGAAAATCAGCAGAGGGCGCAAACATCGTTTCTCCGGCAACGAAAATGCTATGTAAACAAAGTTGTTTTTCATTACATTGTAATCAAATCAACCTTTTGGCTATAATTTAACTTCATATAAGTTAGCGATAACTAAATATTAAAAAAGCTTTGTGTAAAAATATGCATAAAGTAAGTTCAAAAGCCATACCTATAAATTTATTTAGAAAAGCAATATGATTAATTCATACAATAAAATGAAATTTAAAAACATAAATTACGTAAGAAAAACATGAACAATGAAAATTACACAATAAATTACAAAACACTTAAACTTCTTTAAATGTAAATGAAGTTTACTTTTAAAGTTTAAAATACTTTTTGAATAGTAATACAATAAATGAAAAATAACAGTAATAAGTAATTAAAAAACCATTAGTAATGGATGCAATTGTCAAATAGTTTATTTATTTTTTATTTATTCATGAATAACACACTCACGCATATATATAGGGGAGACCCGTGTACCTAGAGCCGCTTTTTTTCAATGGCCGAAAACAGAGCCCTTGACCGATTTAAAATTAGGAAACTGATATTTACATATCTTTAGGATTATTGACTTCCAATTGGGATTAATATAAATACGTAAAATAATAAATCCTGACAAATAGAAGTCTTTTAAAATAAACTTGTCTCATGGCCCTAGGTACAACACCCTCATTGTACCTAGGGCCAGACCTCATTTTACCTAGGGCCACTTTTTTTTTAATTCCGAAAAGCAGAGCAACTGACCTGCTAAAAATCATGAAATGGATATGCACATATCTTAGAACTAATTTCTTTTAATTGAGGTTAATATAACACTTAAAACAATGAATTCCGACAAATAGAAGGTATTTAAATAAATTTCACACATGGTCCTAGGTACAACACGCTCATTGTACCTAGGGTCAGACCACATTGTACCTAGGGCCAGATCTCATTGTACGTAGGGTCTCAGTGTACCTAGGGCCATTCCCTTAATCCTTTGCGTTCGGCATATTTTCCCTGAGACACGCCTTTTGGCGTTCCTATAAAATGTCACACGTATAGTTTCCAACTTACTACCTTTTGGCTACCGAAAAATTGTAATAACTTGTTTTATTTTACTTCATAATTAAATAAAATAAATCTTTCTGTTAAAATTTTCCGGTAGCCGAAAGGTAGCCTATAATTACACGTTTTTGAAAAATAACATTTCATTTGCAGAGGAACAACTTAAGGCGTGGCTAGATTTTTTAATGTCCCCTCAGAAGGGACATACGAGCGATAAGGGTTAAAATTATATTTCACTTTGTAATGAACAGAAAATAAACATATGAACATATATTTTATAAAAGAAACAATATCAAGTAACACATTTATTTATCATATAATAATTATCATGATGTTGCCTTAACCCCTTCCGCTCCAGGCTAGCTGTAGTGTAAATATGTGAAATACCAGATTATAATTTTGAAATAATGCAATACATAACGAAGTAACAGTGTGCATTTTGTTGTGAAGTAAATATATTTAATTAATGAAGGTAGTAAATATGAATACATATCAAAGTATTTCAATTATTTATAGCAATGACTGCTGTAAGTGGTTCATCATCACTGTCATCGCTTTCGCCGTCTTCACTTGTTGTAAAGTCATCATTGAAATCTTCAAGTTCGTCATAATCGGGGATATAATTACTATCCGAATCAACTAGAATCAGACATTATTCACAGTTTCAAACACAGACAAAACACACAAAATCGAGGAACGAAAATTACACACAACCGTAGCCGCGAGAACACTGGCGTAGCCAAAAGTAATAGGTCACCGAGACTACTAACACTATCTAGTTGTCAGTAATGAAAATACAATTTCAGAAAAAACATATGACAAATAAAATAACTCCCTCTGATACCACTACAACGTTAGGCTTATTGTATCGTATATTTTCTTTGGACGTATGCACGTACGTCCATGGTATTAATGGCCATTAACACTAGGACGTACGCACGTACGTCCCTGGAGTGGAAGGGGTTAATATGAAACACCGAGTTTTTCTCTCTTTTTTTCTTTGGGATATATTCTAATAGCATATTTTTCTTCAATTTCTTTTTCTTTCTTTAATATCCCTTAAATTTCTAGATCTTCCTGGTTTTCGACCACATACTTTCTTTGAGCAGTTTTTTGTTCTAGGTTTTGCTTCAGGAAAAGTTGTACCTGTTCACGTATGACACACGAAAATATGTTAGATGATGAAGGTTTCGAAATTTCAACAGGACATGAAACAGAGACATCCAGTTCCATAATTGTTGGTTCATTTTCTTACTGAAGGAAATCTTTTTTGGAAATTTATGGAAGGAGCTTGTCTCTCAGCCACATTTGAATTCAAATATTCGCTCTCACCAGGAAACCATCCCAATAGTGTAATAATAGAAATCAATTGAATTATATTCATTCGAGAGGGCATAATATAACATGATTTTTGAAACACAAACTGTTACCCCTTATAAGTCCGTTCTTGAGAAATCTATATTTAAGTTTGAGTAAAAATGTAGTAATGAGAAAAGGGTGGGAGGAGTCTATCAAAATCTGCTAGAACCATGACTTTTATCAATATTTATAGATTCTATTTTAGCGAATTTTTAGGCATTGTATCTCAATTGAATATATCTCAAAGCTGAAATAGGCAGCTGATGAATGCACCAAAGAACAAGTTTATCTATGCTATTTCAATTTCTGCTTGTTTTGAATTTCATTCATTATTTCAGTAAGTCGTGGTGTTATCGATTTAGGCGTGGTTGCACCGATTGTTAGTGAACTTTCAGAGTTTATAACTCGAAAACGAGTTGACGAGGTCTAATGTTCTATGCGTCAAGAAACATATATATATATATGCTCTTTCGATGTATGCTTGTTCGGATTTCTTTTTTCTTTTTTTTTTTTTTTTTTTTTTTTATGATTACAGTGTGGAATGGTTTCCTGGTCAGTGAATATGTTTTGATTCGCTGGTTATATGCCAGTTACACGAAAACCTGATAAAATGTTAACAGGAGTAAAGTCCGACGGATAGGACTTGCGAACACTTTCAGTAACGTCATATCTCATATATACTATATAGTGATTGGTTTGCCAGAGTTTGCCAGCATCCAATTACTACAGGCTGTATTGTAGTACATTGTAATGACTTCAGAAGCCTACGATACATCACAACATCTTATAAGGTCCAAACACACCTCCGTCCAACGGTTGAAGCTTATGACTGATGGTGGGGTGAAGTAATATCCCTCATACAACAATATCCTTCATTTAATTATAAAAGTTTTTTAATTAAATTGTAACAACATGAAGAATAAGATTACAATTGTACCTAGGGCCATGCATGGCCCTAGGTACAATTTAGCTATGTGGCCCTAGGTACAAGTTTCGGTAACGTCATTCAAAATACATTCCACTGAAAAACCCACACACAGAGAGGGCTAATTAAGTATCTCATTTATTACTCAATATAATGAGAAAAATTATACACTAGAAATAAAAGAAAATTATTTGATTGACTTTTGTAAAATAGCAAAAGAGATGAGCTGTAAAATTTTACTTCAAACCATGTAAATTCTTTTTCTACATGTAACTTGTAAAAACTTTCTCCTGAATGGTTTCAAAGTGATTGTAAATGTAGCAATTAGTGTTGTTACTCCCCCAATTGAATATTAAAACTTAAAACTAAATATTATTCAAATAAATTGGGGTGGACCTAGGTACATGATGGCCCTAGGTACACGGGTCTCCCCTATATAAATATAAACGCTGGAAAAGAATTTATTGTACTGTTTGCAAAAGAAATGTTATAATTAAGAGTGGTGAAAAAAGCATTTAATATTCAGTACAAATAAATTTTAAGTAAAATGACAAAATCAAACTTGAGAGTTAGAATAAAATACTACTATTTACATTATTTATATTCTTAACTAGACTTAACACAGATTCAAGAAAAAACAGAAAATATTCAACACAAAAATATTTTATATTAAGCTGGTACAGAAACACAGTCACAAAACTGTTCTTGATGCAATAACCGGAATGTAATATATATAATCTATTTCTGATTAAATTAAACTTAAAGAATAGTATTTCAAAATGTGTTGCAAGAGGGAAGCCTTTAATCAGAGATGAAAGTGGGAAACTAACAAAAAGTCTGAAAATATATGCAAAACTGAGAGATGATTTAATTTTTCCAATTAAAGAAAAAACAGATACAAGAAAGCTCACTTTTCATAAACAAATGTGGGAATGAACAAAAATAAATTGTTCAAGAACGTGTCAAAACAAAGAAAATCAAACAAAAATAATAATATTTCGAAAGAAAAAGTCTGAAAATTGCTTTAAAAGTTTAAGAAAAGTCTGAAGAATCTCATCCCTGTTTAATATAACCAGTCAATTTCCACAACTAAATTTCAAGCTTGCAACTAATATATAAATCTAATATTGATATGTTCATAATAAAAACAATTGACAAATAGAAACAAAGAAAATATATAAATATATAACTTACATTAGCTTTTATCCGCTCTTGGAATTAATTCCAAGTTCCCATTTCTTTTGCATTTCAATATCGTTGGGTGCTTTAAAGTACGAAATTTTTTTCAAGCAATTGAATATCTACTGCTGCATCCTGGATCAAAGCAGTGACTTTGTCGCTTAGGTCGAGTATTTTTATCATTTTCCATACCTTGGAAACATTAAATATTAATAAACAAAACCTCAAACAAGAAGTAAACAATGCTGTCATATACGCTTAAAATTTAAATATCCCTCAATGTTTTGCCAAAGAAGGAACAGTAACGCCGCCTAGATGCAGGATTTTTAAGAAACTGATTTTGCATTGGATTATCAGTAGAACGGCACACTATAACTTATACTCACTATATCGTAGGGTATTTTGTAGGGTAAAAATATTTTAACGTAGGGAATGTAGGGATTTTTTCTCCATAAAGTAGGGATAATTTAAATTTTCATCTGGCAACACTGGTAGAGAGTCCCCTTAACAGCCTTTCTCATAACACTTCCTTTCATTCTGGCTGATAGTTTTGAAGGCCTTCCTCCTCTATTTTTTGCACCATATCTGCATGGATATGCGAGAAATGTATGAACTACGGTTTCAGTCCGCTAGATTTTGCTAGCGATTTGCCTTTTACTCCTTCCACTTTCTCGAAATTTCAAGATTTTCCCTTTTTCAATTTCAGTCAGTAATTTTCCTTTACCCATAATCTCAGTTGCTTTAACACTCAGCTAAATGATTAAAAACTGTTTCTTTTCACTCTGACAACTGTCCCGCATAAAACCGTGCAAATGTGACGTCATCTCATTAAACAAATAATCACTTTTAAAACTGGTCTTAAAGTTTTTTCCATTTGATTGCATTACACATTTTTATTTTATATCGAAAATAAGCGCATTTTAAATTCTAAATTCTTATTTTTTTATTTCTTACATTTTATATATTAAATATAAAGGTAAATCACAAAGAGATTTTCGTTTTTGAATGCAAACAAAAAAATTCGATGGTGGTCTTGTTTTTTCCACCACTGTATTTGTTGCTTCGAGGGATTTGTTGAGTGCTGAGTATTCGGTGCCACTAATTTGCCCCACACCTCAGCGAACCAGACATAAGGTATCAGACATAAGTTAGAATCCAGATATATATATATATATATATACTAGGGTGACCAGATTTTTTTTATTCAAAATGAGGACAAATTAGACGATGTCCTCATTTCCAGGAGAAAAATGAGGACAATTTTCTTCTAAAATGAGGACATTTCTGAGGACACAAAATTTCATAAAATATAGCACAAAATTAGCTTATATTAACCCCACTTTCAGCCAATGATCGCCATTACGATAAATTTATACTGCTTATGAACTTATATGATAAACATTATTTATATAAACATTATTAAATTTACAATAAACATTATCATAAACTTGAACACATTATACTTCTCCTCGTATAATATAATGGCCATGCTGTTAACACTAAAGTATTAATTTCTGATATGCGGTTGATACGAAAGTACAAGACTACTTCGATTAATACTTTTATATAAACTGTTTAAATACAATTGTTACTGTTGTATAGACCAAGCTTTTAGTGTAAACGAAATCATAACTACTTCATATGGAAATGATCCAATAAATAACATTTTAAATGGAAAAGACAATCTGAACAATGTCAAAAACTGGCTAGGCTAGGAATAAGAATTGACCTCTAGTCGACGGCATAAAGCATTATTAATGTTCTACAAACTGAGCTATTATGTTGACCTTCGAGTAGCACTATTTTACTCACTAGAAAGCAAAAAATCGTGAGATATCAACAAGGTAATTTGCGTTCAACTCCTATTCCTGACTTAGTTTTCAATCTTGCTAAAAAATGTTTTTCTATTGTAAGACTAAAATCTACCAATAGAAAAATATATTCTGTGTATTGCCTAGTATAGGAGATGATTTAAAAATGAATGGAATGAACCAAGGAAACGCGATTTTTTTATGTTGTGTTGAGCTGTAGAATCAGTATTTTGGTTAGATGGTTTTTCGAGCATTTTATACATCTATGTGTAAAACCGCAGACTTTAGAGACGTGGCCAAACCATAGAATAATAATAAAGGAAGAAGGAGCATAAGGTTTCTACATAAGCTGTTGTGTTGCCACAAAAAACAGCAATTATTAACAAGCCTTTATTAACAAACTTCAATATTGAGAGGAGCAAAAGTAGCTTTCGCTGGCATTTCCCTAGAAGCGGTTTGTAAGCATTAAGACTATTGGCGTGCTCCTTCTTCCTCTATTATTATTCTATGGGCCAAACTCTTGGCAGGAATAGCGCTGTTTAATCAGATATTTTGTACGAAAAACTTCAATACGGACGCTAGTGTAACGTAAATTACTAATTTGGAATATTTCCTCAAAATTTTCACGAGGTGTAACATTTAACATTTATAAAGGCATGGGGCCCCCGGTTTTACGGTTCTTCATTATCGCAGCACGGGTCACGGTGAAATTTTTGTCGCGTAAAACTTGCATAATTAAATTAGTGTCTGTGTTAGGTGGGAGTGAGATGCCTCTAAGGCAGACTTTCTTCGGGCATTGGTTTTTGGGATTCAAGGTGGTAAATTTTACAGCACTATTATGCATGTAATTTTGAAGATTTCTAAAATCCTTAATAGATTTACAAGGAATTTTTAGTCGATCGCCAGTTAACTTGATGAAGGGTTCTTCAGAACACTGATCTTTAAGATTTTTGGCTAGGTCTGGCCAGTTAGCATTAATTTCGATGAAAAAAGGGAAAATATTTTTCCTATCCTGATTGTTTGATTCAGAAATATTCTGGGAGCAATGGGAGTTATCCTCCATACAATTCTCATTATTATCTATGAGATTTTCAAGTGCCTGAAAGGAATTAGAGAGGGGAAAATCATTATTATCAGAATTCTGAGAATTTTTCCTTTTCCTAGCGTTAGGTTTTTTTTTAATCTGAGAGAAAGTATTTTCATGCATATTGCAGGCAATCTTAAATTTTTCCCATTTAGAAGGATCGCGATTTTTATATACATCTTAGAAATGGACAAAATTTTCATAGTTAATAAGATTAGGAAACATTTTGGGCTCCTGAAGAACAGTTAGAAGACATAAAATCATAGATCTTACCCTCTATCTGGTAGAGGGAATTTCTTGGAAGGCTGGCTGCATTGTGATGACTTCATGGTCAGTGTATTTGGCGAAAGTAAGAAGAATTTCAAAAGCTGTGCTGTTGAGGGAATTCTTCACAATAAAACTTTCTTGGACTAAGTCCGCGAAGTAAGGTGCTCTAATAGCATCAAGAATATCGTTAAGTTCATCATCACTCATAATGGTGGTAGATCGGGTTGGAGTAGAATTAGCCATGATGAAAATGAAGGGAAGGTCTTCTCTTGAGAGATAACTGAAGCACCGCTCAAATTGGTCTTGAAAAAGGCCGAGAAGTACTACATACAGAAAATCAACTCATTAGCAAAACAACAATTAATTACTGCGCAGGCCAACAGATGGTGCAGCGCGGAGATCACTAAATACACGTCTATCCTCCAGAAGATCCAGAGGGAAAAATGTGATGTGGTAGTATGTGAATGTGATGTATTTGTTGTAACATTTATGATTAAATAAGACAGTTATTATTGTTAGAAAATATTGGTGGCAGCAGAAATATCTCTGTATGTGACGGACGTTACATTTTTAATGGAATTGCCCACATGTACGTACATTTTAGGGATCTGAGGTCTCCTCTCATTGGCCGATTTCCTGGCCTCTGATTGGCTTTCAGTTTCAGGACAAAATCCTCTGCGATTTTGCTCGTTTTACTTTCAGTGAGGATTGTGAGTGCTATGTGTGTCTCTGAGAGGTCCGCAGATCCAGCTCAGAACTTAGTTTCTGGCTGGATACTGAGACTTTCGTAGGATTCATGCATGCACTTCACTTTAATCCTCCTGAATTTTAATTATGATAGGAAAAAAAAAATGTATGACCCCCCTTTTTTTTTTATTAATTGCGGGACTCCGAGCGATTCGTGTGCCCCTTGGGGCGCCCTGCTCAACTCTTAATTCCTTTTCGCCGTCCAGACCGTCTCGTCAACGCACGTAACAGTCACAATGTTACACTTAGGTTTTTTTCAAGGAGTTATTTATTTTATTATTTTTATTTTATTATTTATTTTATTATTATTATTTATTTATTTATTTTATTTTTTTAACTCCTGGTGCTTCACTCTGATTGGTCTCTGCTCACGCGGAGATTTATTCAGAGATCAAAATTCTAAATTCACCCATTTGGCTTTTAATTATTTTATGGAAAATTATTTTTATGTTTTTCGCATTTTTCGTTGGAGGTAAGCATTGGTTGCGACCAAATGCAGGTACTCCGAAGCACATCGTTGACTTGACTACGTACATTTCATTGTAACTCAAAGCCTTGTGTTAATTCCTTGTAACTCAAAATACTTGTACCAAATTTCTTAACAAATAATTTTATAACATATAGGAATTATTAATATATATATATATATGTATATAGTTAAAATTTAAAAGCTGTGTCCACATTTATTAAAAAACTAGCCGCCTTCGACGACCAGCTGGTTCGCGATCCTTGAAAAATCCGACTTTATGAAACACCCGCTCGGTGGCGCCTTTTTCTCGTTTCTTACAACAGCTTATTGACATATAGTAAAAATAGCTTTATTGAAAAATTTAATCGCAGTAAATTCCCGCTCGGTAGCCTGCGGCGCCCTCTTCCACTTTCAATATCTGAAACAGCCTGTTCGCTCACTATGTTATGATCTTTCAACCCGCACGGTGCCGCCTTATCCCCGTTTTAGAACATACAACACCTTCTTCGCTCATTAGAATTTAAAACATTGAAATTTTAAAATATTACAGCACCATCTGGCGGTAGAAATTTCTCTTAATCTACTGTTCAATTCTAAATCAACAAACCTTTCAAATGATATATTACTTAAGAAAATATTTTAATTAGTAGCTGAGATACAAAAGAAAACTGATTCAGGACACATCAAAACGTGTAAATCTGGTGAAAACTTTCGATAATTTAAAAGAACTTTAAAATATCTTTCGAATGATGTATTAAAAATAATTTAATCATAATTAGAAATTGAAATTTTAAAATATTACAGCGCCATCTGGCGGTACAAATTTCTGTATTCCACTGTTCGATTCCAAATCAAAAAAGCTTTCTAATGATGTATTACTTATGAAATTATTTTAATTAGTAGCTGAGATACAAAAGAAAACTGATTCAGGACACCTCAAAACGTGTAAATCTGGTGAAACTTTCGATAATTTAAAAGAACTTTAAAATATCTTTCGAATGATGTATTAAAAATAATTTAATCATAATTAGAAATTGAAATATTGAAATTTTAAAATATTACAGCGCCATCTGGCGGTACAAATTTCTGTATTCCACTGTTCGATTCCAAATCAAAAAAGCTTTCCAATGATGTATTACTTATGAAATTATTTTAATTAGTAGCTGAGATACAAAAGAAAACTGATTCAGGACACCTCAAAACGTGTAAATCTGGTGAAAACTTTCGATAATTTAAAAGTACTTTAAAATATTTTTCGAATGATGTATTAAAAATAATTTAATCATAATTAGAAATTGAAATTTTAAAATATTACAGCGCCATCTGGCGGTACAAATATCTGTATTCCACTGTTCGATTCCAAATCAAAAAAGCTTTCCAATGATGTACTACTTATGAAATTATTTTAATTAGTAGCTGAGATACAAAAGAAAACTGATTCAGGAGACCTCAAAACGTGTAAATCTGGTGAAAACTTTCGATAATTTAAAAGAACTTTAAAATATCTTTCGAATGATGGAATAAAAAGTAATTTAATTAGAATTTGAAACATCGAAATTTTAAAATATCTGGCCGTAGAAATTTCTGTAATCTACTGTTCAATTCCAAATCAACAAAGCTTTCAAATAATGTGTTACCTATGAAATTATTTTAATTAGTAGCTGAGATACAAAAGAAAATCTAATCAGGACATTCTAAAACATGAGTCACGTGAAATCTCTAATTCCATTATCTACGGTAGTCGGTTAATGGAAGTAAAAAGAAAAATAAATATTTTTTAGGTGCCCAAAACCTATATATACCATGGTAGTCGGGTAATGGAAGTAAAAAGAAAAAGTATTTTTTAGTTCCTTCAAATGTATTTTGTTGCTATGGAAACTCCTATCGTCTATTGAAAGTTAAATTACGTGTTAGAATAAAATGTAATGTAATTTGCATTTAAAATGTAACTGCTTTGTTTATTAATGAAAATTGATGAAATTTTAACTGCAGGTTGGTTTTGTACTGAATAGGTTGTATATTAAGTGTTGTGTGCGAAAAAGAAAATTTGAAGCACTTTGAAATTTGCAATTTTTAACCCCAGTTCAAGATCATGTGACATTAATGACTTCCACATGTTTTGTTTCCGTTCGAGACAGCCGTTAAAATCGTCTGCTGATAGAATGCCTCTTTTTAAGCAATAAGGATTTTTGGTCATTTTTCGATCGACATGGGTCAACGTTTAAATTAATATCTCTGTAACTAATTAAAATTTTTAAATTCTGTTTTCACTATCCCCTCGGGAAGGCTTCTAGGCAACCGTATGTCAAAATTTATACTTCTGCGTTCAGTAGGGGCTGAACGTATAGAAGCTCAGACAGACAGAAAGAGAGACAGACATCTTCTTTTATTATTATAGATAGCGCAAAACACCAGGTTCTTAAAAGGTTAAAATGACATTCAAGGCCATGGGTTCCTGTGCAATTCTGATTCCTTATGATGTGCCCTATCTGCTTTTAAAGCTTTTCACTGTAATTTTGAGACTCCCTATATATATCTGTACATGGGAGATTCCACGGAAGAAGGTAACGTCAGTGACAGACACACAGAACCCATATATATATATATATATATATATATATTTCCACATGCAGACCCCACTGAAATTTCAGCAATAAATTAAAGGAAAAGAAATCTGAAATCAATGATTTCAGTTGAATAAAGGATTTAACGCTATAGCAGTTAAAATGATTTGAGCCAATAGTTCGTAATGATAAAGAATATTTCGTTATGTGCCTGCAAATATTTATAAGTGCTACGTTCACCAAAAATTTACGCAGTTCATAGATCTATATATGTACATAAATTTTCAACTCAATCGGATAAGACATTTAGACGCTATCGCAGATTAAATAATTTCAGGCCATAGGCCATAACGATAAAGATTTTTTTCGTTGTGTCCCTGTAAAAAAAAAAAAAAAAAAAAAAAGTTGCTAGATTTACCAAAATATATACAGTTCGTGCGACAGTGACATAACATGTTTGTAAATTTTCAATTCAATCGGATAAAGCATTTAAACGCTATCGCATTTCAAATAATTTCAACCCATAAGCTAAATAATGATAAAGAATTTGTTATGTCCCTGTTAAAAAAAATAAAAAAAATACGTGTGGCACCCGGGGACTGCCGCGGTAAAGCTATTGCATAGCATTTTTTATGAACTTATGCAATTATAATTATTTATTTATTTTATTTTTTACCCTTCCGCTCCCTCCCCCCTTTCCCGCCCCTCCCAATAATTTTAAAAATTTAAAAATATCCGCAATCGATTTGTATGTATCGAAAACCTCGATGTACCAAATTTGAATGATCTAACTCTATTTCCTCTGCCCCCCCCCCTCCCCGGCCCTTCTAATAACTTTACACTTTCAAAAATATCCCCATTCGAATGCAGGCCTCTAAAACCTATCTGTACCAATTATCAATGGCCTAACTGTATTTCTATTTTTTTTTTTTTTTTGCCCATAGCCCCCCCTTACCGACCCTCCTAATAATTTTACAAATTCGAAAATATCCGCAATCGATTTGTAAGTATCGAAAACCTCTATATACCAATTTTAAACGATCTAACTGTATTTTTATTTTTTTGCCCCCTCTCCCCTCCCCCCTTCTAATAACTTTACACTTTCAAAAATATCCCCAATCGACTTGCAGGCCTCTTAAACCCACCTGTACCAATTTTGAACGGCCTAACTGTATTTCTATTTGTTTTTGCCCCATAGCCCCCCATACCGCCCCTCCTAATAATTTTACAAATTCAAAATCACCCGCAATCGATTTGTAAGTATCAAAAACCTCTATGTACCAATTTTGAACGATCTGACACTATTTTTATTTTTTTGCCCCCCTCTCCCCTCTCCCCTTCTCGCCCCTCCTAATAACTTTACACTTTCGAAAATATCCCCATTCGACTTGCAGGCCTTTAAAACCTATCTGTACCAATTTTGAACGGCCTAACTGTATTTCTATTTGTTTTTGCCCCATAGCACCCCCTTACCACCCTACCCCTGCCCGCCCCTCCTAATAATTTTACAAATTCAAAATCATCCGCAATCGATTTGTAAGTATCGAAAACCCTTCTCGCGTCTCCTAATAACTTTACACAATCGAAAATATCCCCATTCAACTTGCAGGCCTCTTAAACCTATCTGTACCAATTTTGAACGGCCTAACTGTATTTCTATTTGTTTTTGCCCCATAGCCCCCCTTACCGCCCCCACCCCCCTCATGCTCTTCCTAATAATTTTACAAATTCAAACTCATCCGCAATCGATTTGTAAGTATCGAAAACCTCTATGTACCAATTTTGAACGATCTGACACTATTTTTATTTTTTTGCCCCCCCCCCTTCTCGCCCCTCGTAATAACTTTACACAATCGAAAATATCCCCATTCGACTTGCAGGCCTCTTAAACCTATCTGTACCAATTTTGAACGGCCTAACTGTATTTCTATTTGTTTTTGCCCCATAGCCCTCCTTACCGCCCCTCCTAATAATTTCACAAATTCAAAAATATCCGCAATCGATTTGTAAGTATCGAAAACCTATATGTACCAATTTTGAACGATCTGACACTATTTTTATTTTTTTGCCCCCCCTCCCCTCCCCCCTTCTTGCCCCTCCTAATAACTTTACGCAATCGAAAATATCCCCATTCGACTTGCAGGCCTTTAAAACCTATCTGTACCAATTTTGAACAGCCTAACTGTATTTCTATTTGTTTTTGCTCCATAGCCCCCCCACTTGCTGCCCCACCTGGGGGCTGAATTTCTAAAATTCAAGAAACTGGTTTTTTAGATAGTTGCATTAGCTATATTTTAGAGCAAAAATTTACGTTTATCTATTTTTTTTGTTTGAGATATATAGGATTATGCGAAATCACGTTTTGCCCCCCCCCCCGCTCCCCTTGGGGACGGAATTTCAAAAATTCCAGAAACCGTAGACATTTCTATTAGCTATATTTTAAAGCAAAAATTTTACGGATATCTGTTTTTTTTGTTTGAGAAATGAAGGATTTTGTGAAATTACGTTTTGAAGTGCCGAAGTCTGCCGAACTGTGTTAGGTTTTTTTTCGTTACGGAATTTCTCGATTCGGTCGCCGCGCTCAAAGCCCGCGATAGAAGCTATGCAATAGCTTAAAAAAAACTATAAGTGTTAGATTTCCTAAAATCAATAGGGTTCATGCCACAGTGACTTATAACATACATACCAACTTTCAGCTCAATTGCACACAGCGTTTAGACGCTATTGTGTTTACTCACATACATACATCACGAAAAATCGTGTAAAATCGTAGATATCTCTGAAAGGGGAGCTTGTGTCAAAACCAAAATTCGAGGTACACTACTAGACATCATGACCGATACAAATATAAATTTGCAATATACTACTACCATTCTTTTTTGAGCCATGCGAGATACAAAATACATTTCGCAAATCATGTACTATGTAATGTTCAGAAAGCAAAAATAGTGGTATCAAAACTGAATTACCTTCTTTCTTTTCAGAGCTATAGTCCTACTTGTATTATTTTCTGACGGAAAAATACGAATCGTGACTATTTGTGGTAGACTGCCTCCAGTTTTGCATAGGAAGAACAGCACAGTTTATAAATACGTAAAGAGGGAAATTCTGCGTGAAAAATAGGACTCGGTTACTAAATTGATTTCTATTTAGGAAAGAATTTTTGTTATCGCTTAAAATCAGTGTATAGCCCTTTTATCCATTCATTTAAAAATTAAAAATACTGTGTCATGCAGGGCACTCACGTAAGACGTTGCGGCAGGCAGTGGGAGCCCAGATTCGACATCGAGCGAGCATTGAATACGCCATCGAGAACATGACGAATCCCAACAGCTTTATTATTATTTTTTTCCCTTGAAGCGTTATCACAGTCAGTGGCGCAGGCTTTAGAAACTGGATGGAGGCCTTATTTGATGTTCATGTGGAGTGCACACGTTTTTGAACACACATTCACACACATGGTGCACCCGGTAACGTGCTGTTGAAGGAGAGGGGAGCCTGGTCCAACATAATAGGAATGTAGAAGACGCTACTGAAGTCAGTGGAGACCCAGACCGATTGTTTGACTGACATTTTATTCAAATTTCATATTTTTTATGCTTAATTAAAAATAATAATAATAATAATAATAAATTGACAGTTATTTTACAATAAAAAAATAACTTAATCCTTTCAGGGGAATATAATTAAGCTCATTTAAAACCAAGAGCTACCAGAATTTGAAAATAAGATCAGAAGTAAAGAAATAAATGAACACGTTCAGGCTTTCGGTTAAGTTTAAAAATGAAATTTTATTAGGGGGAAAAAAAAAAAAAGAATCCAGATTAAATTTTTGTAGTTGGAAACTAAAACTAGGACGTATAAAATATATTCCACCGCCACTGAAAGGATTAAAATATAGTGACAAAGGAAGCGAGTAAAGTCAGCTAATAAACATTATACTCAAGAATTGCTGTTTAACGAAGAATTTGCTCTAATATTTCCAAAATATCTAGAAGTATTATTTTAAATCATTTGTGCAACATAAGGTGCAATAAAGATAAGTCTATTCTACCTAACAAACATTTGGTGAACATATGGTCAATAAAAACATTTTTGTTCAGTGTATACAGTCAGCAACAAATGTATCCGAGCACTAGCCAATAATTTTGATATTAAAAAAGCACACTTAAAACTGTTTTGTTAAATAAATCCTTGTCGAAGCATGTTCTTAGACTGACTAAGCACATGGCTCGACAAGGATTTATTTAACGAAGCAGTATTAAGTGTACATTTTTTAGACAGGGATTATTGCTAATGCTCGGATACTTTTGCTGCCGATTGTAGCTATCTAACATTTTCAATTTTTAACGATTTTTTCTTGTTTCAATATAAATCTTTTTTGTTTAAAAAAAAAAAAAATATATATATATATAAAATCAAAGAGGAAGATAACCATAGACTAAGGAATATTATACAAGGCCGGGCAACAAGTCTCAAAAATAAAAACTACAATCATGCCGCCATATGCTTGTTAAAAATCAAAGCCAAAGTATCAGAGTTTCAACACAGTACATTTTTCTCCATCAGGTACATAAGCAGTGGTGGGCAGCGTTGCCAGATCTGGCGAATTTTTTATTCAATAATCACCAGTAATTTTGAGAAGTGATATTTGATATACATAATTGACTATAAATTTTCGAAGTGATTAGGCAAGCGTTACAATTAAAAATTATTAGTGATTATTGAATAAAAAATCCACCATATCTGGCAATACTGGTGGCGGGACATGTTTTCTTATGCACATCATATGGAAAAATACACTATTTTTAAAACACTTACTACTTACATTTATTAATATCACACAATTAGCAGATTGGGAAGAAAATCATATATACTGAAAATTTAATTTTCCAACTGAGTGAAAATAATGCCTGGACCGGGAGTCGAACCCCGGATCTTTGACTTACAAGGTCAAAGCTCTACCAATTGAGCTATCCAGGCTGACAACCGGTGGGCATTACTCACTCAGACAACCTTTAGGCAGAACATCTGGTCTATCATGTAGATAGCTCGACAGAATAAGCCGCAGGTAATGGAAAACCAGAATGATAGACCAGATGTTCTGCCTAAAGGTTGTCTGAGTGAGTAATGCTCACCGGTTGTCCGCCTGGCTAGCTCAATTGGTAGAGCGTTGACCTTGTAAGTCAAAGACCCGGGGTTCAACTCCCGGTCCGGGCATTATTTTCAGTTTTCCATTACCTGCGGCTTATTCTGTCGAGCTATCTACATGATAGACCAGATGTTCTGCCTAAAGGTTGTCTGAGTGAGTAATGCCCACAGGTTATCGGCCTGGATAGCTCAATTGGTAGAGCATTGAACTTGTAAGTCAAAGATCCGGGGTTCGACTCCCGGTCCGGGCATTATTTCACTCAGTTGGAAAAATAAATTTTCAATATATATGACTTACTACTTAATATTTTTACAATATTTTCAATAAGAGTCTAAATTTACAAAGTATCTCTTTGGTCAGAAATACTAATTTGAATGAATCGCTTGCAGGGAGGTTGGGGACAAAATCTCGCCAACGTAAATGAATACAAAGCAAAAATGAGTTGGTAATTATTAGTAATGTTGTATAAAATTTCATGACAACATATACCTTAGTCAGAGCACTGACATTCTGACAAACCTACAACAAAAATGTTTTTATAAATTTTACTTAAAATAATTTAAAGACTATATTTATTAACTTTTGTCATGATTAGTCATAATGAATTCAATCGTGCTTATCCATTTTAAAATTTTTAATTCAAGTTTGTGAACAGTGTTCAGCTTTAATGTCAGCAGTGATGTACACGATTTTTAAAATGTATTTTGAATAGTGAAAAGCAAAAGATAAAATAACTTTAAAATAAACGTAGATAAAACAATGAAATTAAACTCTATGATTTATTTAATTATTTATTTTAATTAATTCATTAATATTTTATAAGGCCCTGTGGCCCCCATCAGAGATCACACGTGACACAAAATCAAATTTTCAAATAGATCATACTATGTTTTTGACGCGATATTTTGTCCGGATCCCCTTGCAGGGTTCGTACGGTCCTGCCATTTTGTAAAGACTCCTCCACCAGAATTTTTATATAATGAAATTTTACTTAAAATTATAATTTTATTTTATGAGACATACGAAATAAAATTTTACTGGTGCCGAAAATTATGGACTGTACGAACCCTGACTTGTAAATATTTTTACGATTTAAGTAATTTTTATAATGTAAATCTTATCAGGGTCACATTAAAAGCTTAAATTTATTATTCAAGTAAAAGAAAGAAATTCAAAATTTAGAAATTGTTTATTGTTTTATATAAAATATTGATCAAAACTATTTTTCCCTTAAAAAATAAAGAAAGAAAACAAGATGACAGCAAAATATTTTGAAGAATCTGTGGATGTTTAATATTGTCAATTCAATTCAAATTTACTTTTTAAAAAATCTCGTCCAAATTTTAATAACAGCAAATTAATTACTTTGCTATTTAGTGTTATTTATCCGTTTCGAATTAAATTCATTCCATTGAAATGAAATTTAAGTTAATTTAATAAATTAAATTTTTTTTTATTATACAGTGGTAGTTTTCCTTTTTTAACACTTTCCAACAAAATTGAAAAGTGTTAATCACTTTGGTTTGTCTGTCTGTCCATCTGCTCGCGCTCTAACTTCTGTAAATATTCATGGATTTTCTCAAGCCTGATATATGTTATTCAAGTTCACTATCGGATGTCCTCTACTGAAAATAGAGCAAATACCTCTACTGGTTTGTGTATAAGGGGGACACCCCAAAATACTCCAAAGCATTGTATTGTACGATATAGATGTCTGTAAACCATATTTAATATCTTTATTTACTCGAATCTTAATGAAATTGAAATTTTTTATTCCAGTTCACAATAGGATGTTTTCTATAGAAAATGGCTTGCGTACAAGGACAACCAAAAACATGAGGGGTATTTCTATAAACCAAACTTTAATTACTTTAATATACATAAATAAATCTTAATAAAATTGAATTATGTTATTCATATGCACAAAAGAATGCTTTCTATAGAACATAGCATGATTAGTATTAAGATTTACAGGGCCACACAAAAATATTCAGTTACATTAAGGGCTATAATTAGAAATTTGCTGGAATTGCATTTTCATTAAGTGTTTTTAACATGTTCTAATAATTTTTAAGTGCGAATATGATTGGAATTTTGCTAGCACCTAAAAAATTCTTTGCATTGTCACTGAATATTTTTGAACACCTTCCCCTACGACTGAAGAAATGCCTTAAACAGGCAATAAATGCATCTGAAGTAAGATCAGTTACAAAATCTAAATGTATGGCCTTTGTGCTCAGACACACAAATATACATACATCTACCTTATTTAATGTTCCTTTCCGTTGACCCTTGAATTTGATATAAAAGGGCCCACAAAAATCAGTGCCAACATTTGTAAAGGGAAAGGAAAGGGCAACCCTTTCTCAGGGCAAATCACCCAATATTTGATTTTTCAATACAGGTTTATTTTTGAAGCATGTAATGCATTCAAATACAACTCTTGACACACATTCCAACCATTTATAATCCAAAATTTACGTCTTATAAGGTATAATAATGTATGGGATCCCACATGTAAATACTTCAAATGATAATATCTTACAATAATTATGGTTGTCCGAATGTCCATCCGTCTATCTGTCCATCCTCCCACCTCCAGCGTCTGTAAATATTTCAGAATTAAAACACAAATTTTATTGAAATTTTGCACATTTCTGCATGAATGAAACCACTAATACTTGAACAAAGAAAAAAATTGAAATCTGAATTTTTGACAGAGTCATATGCAAAAACAATACAATTTACATATGTTCTACTATAATTATAATAAATATAGCCTTGTAAAATTTGTTGCGTTTGAAAAAAGGAAAAAATTCTTCATTCAAGTACTAGTCAATTCTATTTTGAAGAAGTGTACAAAATTTCAATAACAGGGTTTATACTCATATATGGGGAAAAAATTCGCTGAGATTTCCCTGAGTTCCCAGACAATTTTCACGATGTAAAAAATTTTCGCTGGACTGAAGTATATGTATATTTTTTGTAATATTGGGTAAAATATAATAAACTCATACATAATGTATGTAGATATTCAAAACATACATTTCCAAAGGTTACATTAATAAGTATAAGTATGAAAACTTAGCAAAATTATTTATTAATATAATTGAATTAACATTAATAGGGGCTGATTCAGAAAAAAATATTGGGACCTTTATTTGTCCCTAATAAAGATTAATTCCATAAAGTTTGCCTGTCTGTATTATAGCACATAAAAAAAGACTGAATTCAGTCAATAGACTGAAAACTTTCACCCATGTACTTTACATACCTGGTAATATTAATTATAACTTATTCCGGAGAACTCTTAGCCCCACCCTTTATTCACCAATATATTTTAAAAGCAATTTTCTTATTTCATTGTAATTACTTACTGGAGAAAATTTCTCTAAAATCATATTGGTGTGAGAAAAGAGTGGGGCTATTAGTACTCCGGAATAAATTATAAATATTACCGTTACCAGGTATAGGTATGACTTTACTACAAATGAAATTGTTGCCCTGTTAACAAAAAAATACTTTTAAAATTCTAGTATTTCAGTTTATTTTATGACTATAAAAACCGAATGTTCTATCTGAAATTATAAACTTTGTTACATCATTACCAAGCACATAACTTTTTTAAATCAAGAAAAACATTAGGAAACAATGTACAATTAGTGATGTGGGGTGGAAAATTTTCTGCGGAAAATTTTCCACTATGTTTTTCCGGAAAATTTTCCAACCAAAAAAACAATTTTTTTAGTAAATCTTTTGCATGATATATTTAAATTTTCTTTTATTAGTTACAGTAATGCTATATACAGTGTGAAAAACAAAAGTTTCTGATTAAAGTCATTATTTAGTAAGTTACCAGATATGTTTTGAGCAACTTGCTCGAGAAAGAGGTTATTTATTATAATACAAGAGATCTGTGGTTTGGTTGCTAATCAGAATTTTAAATGTGCATTCAATAAGTTTGTAAGAACATAATTATAAAGCATTTGGCAACATAACAAAAAAAGAATATATTGATAAATTAATTCACTACTATACTTCTGAGCATGTGTATCTGTTTTTCAAAATATTCATTTGATAAATGATGATACTCCGATGTTTTTCAAACTCAAGCAGCAATTCTCTTAAGTCACCTTATGGTCTCTGATTCTGAGAGTGGCTTAGAAAGTTAGGACATTGTCATAATCTTCGTTAAATATTCAATTAAAAAACCCAGAGCAAAACTTAAAAAAAAAAAAAAAAAAAAAAAAATCGCTTTAATTACAAAATTGGCATTGTTGAAAATTTTAGAGAAAAATCTTATATGAAAACATAATTATATTTTTTAAATTACTTTTAAAACTAATTTCTAATGTGAAAAAGAAGAAAAAAAATTTTTTTTTTTTTTCTTTTAGCAAGCAACAGGAAATACAATTAATTGCCTAAATAAATAAACAGCAAGATTTTGATTAAAATTTAAGGAAATCAAATAGATAATATGAATCACATCATATCTTGAAACTGGAGGTTTAGTTGAAAGAACTCAATATTTTTTTATTTGCTTAAAATAGCCAAAATTGAATTGTACTTGAAAAATCTCATAAAGGTGTTACATTTAAAGTTTTAATTTTTTTTTAAACAGAGGATTACATCCATTATCCAATACCACCAACTATTAAAATAATATAATTTTGTGTTCGTAAACTA
Source organism: Salticus scenicus (assembly GCA_963930645.1). Taxonomy (NCBI): domain Eukaryota; kingdom Metazoa; phylum Arthropoda; class Arachnida; order Araneae; family Salticidae; genus Salticus; species Salticus scenicus. Next base: position 138,492,252 of record OZ005662.1, on the reverse strand, counting down.
TGCATAAAAATAGAAGAAATCGAAAAAAGTAAAATCAAAAGAATTTTTATGAAATGAACCATTGCATGGTCTGAGCCATACCTTACTAATTACCTTGTACAGTCGGTAGCAACAGTATTGATGCGCTAGCAATAATTTCTATTTAAAAGATGTGCACCTTATACTATTTTGTTAAGTAAATATTTATCGAGTCATGATCTCAGTCTTATACTGTTAATAAAAAAAAAGTAAGTTCATGATAAAAATTAGCGATCAAACTAAAGAAAAAAAAAAAAATATGGATGTGTGTTTCAATAATTTTGCTGCCACTAGCAGCCAAGCTCCATATTATTCTAAACAGAAATTTGTTATGATAATTACCTCTGTTTTTTTTTTTTTTTTTAATTCTGTTTAGTTTCAGAATATTCACAATTCTTAAATTTGTTCTTGTTTTTCAAAAACAGTTCCTTTTTTTTTTTTTAATGTTTTATTTTGAAATTATAAAGTGCAAAAAAGAACTTTGATAATTTTTTTCCACTTTGTAACTTCAGTATGAAGTATTAAAAATTAAATAAATAAATTTTGGGAAAAACAAAGGCAAATTTAACTTTTCTAGAATTTTTTTTTTTTTTTTTTTTTTTTTTTAAGAATAAAAACAGAATAAAAAAAAAAAAATCAATTATTACCATAAATTTTTTTCCCTGTGTAATAAAATGGGGTTCAGCTGTTGGCAGCGATATGTGAGGGTCTCTGACAGCTACAGAACGTTCAGACATTTTTTTTTTTATATAGATTATTCAACCATTATACATGCAAAACAGTCATTAAAAATTACAACTTTCTAGCTTTATACGTGTTTAATAAACCATTAAATCATAATTTCTGTGTTATGTTTATTAATTTCTTTTTAAATTGAATAATTATTCATAATTTTCTTAGAATAGTTTTGTTTACTTGTAGCTTTTAATGTATTTAGTTTTATTTTACAGAACCTTCGTAATACTAATTACTTTTGTTATAGGACAATAATTCACATTAAAAACAAACTAATTTACCTTACATAAGTCCTAGTTATTTTCACAATGCATTTCAGGCGCTAGCGCACCCGTCATCAGGTGAAATGTGACATTTCTCTTTACTGTTGTCATCGGGAAACATCGGCTTCGTTTCTTCACTTCTCTTCGTATTGGTGGATCTTTTGATCAACTGGCTCCATTCCTTTGGGATTCTTGCGTGTTCGCGAGTCAAGGCAGTCAACGATCGCGAACACGCAAGAATCCCAAAGGAATGGAGCCAATTGATCAAAAGATCCACCAATACGAAGAGAAGTGAAGAAACGAAGCCGATGTTTCCCGATGACAACAGTAAAGAGAAGTGTCACATTTGTTAGGAATAACAGCTATAGGATTTTCTATAAAAGTTCTTGCCATTTATTGTCTTGGTTTAAATAATTTATTATATATTAAACTTTATAACATTTATTTAGATCAATATTTCATTAATTAAGTTATATTAAAACTCAATGCTCTATTATATAAATTAAATTATAAATAATTTTTGAAAAGACTTTTATTAAAATATTTTTGATAACTTACTTAACTTTTAACTTCATTTAATTCATCTTCCTGTCATTTAATCAAAAATCACTTATTTTATAGTCTTCAGTAAATTAGCTTCCGTGGCATAAAATGTAAACAAACTTTCACATTCACTTCACTAAGTAAAAAAAGAATTCATAACTAATTGTTTTCGTTCGATTCCGTTCGTATGACGATGACGTCATTCTGTTTTGACCAGTCATTTTTTTTTATAGCTTCAATTGATTTAACTGTTTTATTAACGTTATGCTTATGCATATTAATTTGTCTGGCATATATAAATAGATCGTTTTACACAATGTGGGTGCTTCATTTCTTTTTTTTTTTCTTTAGGAGCTGGTCTCTTAATTATAAACAGTAAATGGCAATTAAAATCTAAATTTAATCTTCTATAATCAGTAAAGTAAAAATATATTTTGTTATGTGTTTGACAAGTCTTCAATAGATATGTTTTTTTTCTTCTGTGATAAAAAGTTGTTTTGATGCATGTAGTCACCAGCTGATGTTACAAGTAATGTTGTTCTATATTTAAGTGCTGATATTTTATTTATTGTCATCTACATTGAATCATCCAAAAATAAACTTTATTTGTTATAATATGAATCGTCTTCATTTCAAGAACACTTTTTTATTTATGCTTCAAATTAACTCAGTAACGTTTTTCATCTGCTCAATAGTTTAAACTCTGCAAGTCAAGATTATTTATTTTAAAGAGATTACTTTTTATTAATTAAACATTTGGCGTCTCCTTCTTTGACAGATAAAGGTTATGGGCAGTCATTACTTTTTTGAAGCAGCTGTCATGTTTGTTTTGATTATCGTCCGTATGGAAGATGGTGAATATAGGTCAAGTTCATGAATCAAAGTACTTTTTATCTTTTGTGGTTTTTCTTATTTTGTTTTCGTTTCTCCCGTGAAGGATGGATCGTATTTAAATATGATAATGAAGTGAGCTAATTTTTTTTCTTTCTGCAAGATGTCTATTCTCTATTTAATGTATCACATTGCTATTGAACTTAGTTTTTACCTTCAAGAATTTCATTTTTTGATTATTTAAGATATAAAATGAAGCAGTTGAGTTCAAATAAAGGCAGTGACATTGTTTTTGATTATGATATATTGCAGAAACTTTTTTATTTATGAAGTATATTTAGCTCTTGTGACTTTTTTTTTGAAATTCTTGCTACTTTCATGAAGAGTTGAAGTTATGTCTTCAGTAAAGTTATGAAGTATATATAAAAATTACGATCGTTATTGACGGGGGGGAGCGATTATAAATTTAATGTTTATAACTTATTTGAGTTTTTTTGCTGTTTTATATTAAAATTTAGATTTTTTTTTGATAAATTATGGCTAGCAATTATCAAATTGAGAAATTGAGTGAATCTAATTATGATGGATGGTCACAGGATGTGAAATTCCTCCTAATGGAGAGGGGACTGTGGTCCATTGTAAATGAGACTGAGAAATTGCCTGTTTTAAAAGAAAAAGAGTCAACTATTGAATTTGAGAAACAAGTTTTTGATTTTAAAAATAGGTGTAATACAGCAATTTCTATAATTTATTTAAACATTCAACCACAGTATAGAAAACTTGTTGAAAATTTTGAAGATCCAGTTACATTATGGAAAGAATTATTAAAAAATTTCAGACCTGACAATCGTTCATATCATATGGAAATATTTAATAAATTTTGTGAGGCAAGAATCCAACCTGATGAAACAATTTCATTGTTTTCTTCAAGAGTTAACCGATTATTTAATCAAATTAAAGAGATTGATTCTTCTTTTTCAGAAAAGTACGCGGTTTATCAATTTCTTAAATTTTTGCCTTCAAATTTTGACACTTCTGTTCAATCAGTATTAAGATGGAAGGACACTGATTTTAAATTTAAAGAAGTAGTTCAGGAGATTATAGCTGAGGAAGTTCGACAACGAGTGAGAAATCAAGATGTGTGTAATATACAGGCTCAATCCACTATAAGAAAGAAAAGTGGTGTGTGCTATTGCTGTGGAAGTAATCGTCATTACAGAAATCAATGTCCATTTATAAATAATCAGTGTAAAAATTTGTCTTCTTCAAAATCAGATGTACCGAGATTTAATCAACGTTGTATGGATCGACCAAGAGAAAGATCATCTTCAAGACCAAATTCAAGTTTTCCTTCCAGTAGAAGTCCTTCTCCTATGAGATCTCCTTCATCAGGACAAAGTTCTGTGTTTAGAGGAAGAAATAACATTAGAAGTGGACATTCCAGAGGGTCAAGGTTTTATAGAGGTACTAGACATAAAAACTGTAAGTCAAAACCTTTTATTTCTTATGTTGATGCTTGTTTAACTGAGAAAGATAGTAGTGAAACAGACTGGTGTTTCGACACCGCCGCGACACATCACTTCTGTAAGCATAAAGATTTCTTTGTAGATTACAAACCATTGGTTTCTGAAAAAATGGCTATTGCCATTGATGATATCGAATTTCCGATAGAGGGTAAAGGGACTGTTATATTAAAATTTGGAAAAAGAACTGTGGAATTTAAAGAGGTCATGTATAGTCCTAAGCTTAGGCGAAATCTCATTTCTGGCCCACGTGTTGACCTCATGGGAGGCTGTTTTTCTGGATCTGGGGGTGTAGTGAAAGTGACACAGGGTAATAGTCTGTTATTTAAAGCTTATCTTAAAAATGGAATATATTATGTTTATCCAAAATTAACTAAGAAACCTGTAAATAGAATTGCTTTTGTAGCTGATACTTCAGTTGAGGACCAACATAAATTATGGCATTGTAGATTTGCACATATAGGTATTTCATCTTTATTTCGTACCTTCAAAGAAAATAATGTCATTGGTCATCCTGAGTTAAGTAAATGTAAATTTAATTGTGAGACATGTAAACTTAACAAAAATAAGCGAGTTTCCTTTAAACCTTTGAATGTCATTAGATCCAAACATCCTTTAGAACTGTTATATGCAGATATATGGGGTCCTAGTCCAGTAAATGGACGTGACGGAGAAAGATATTTTTTTTCAATTATAGATGATTATTCTAGAAAGGTTTCCCTTTATCCCCTCAGAGAAAAATCAGAAGCTTGTAATGTTTTACAAAAGCATATAAATAGAGTTGAAAATATTCTGAACTCTAAAGTAAAATGTATTAGAACTGATAATGGGGGGGAATTTTTGGGAAATAACCTTAAGAAATATTTCTCTGAAAAGGGAATTACGCATGAACTTACCAATATCTATTCTCCGGAACAGAATGGCATTGTAGAAAGGTATAACCAAACTGTTGCAGATGGTGCTAGGACTTTATTAGATGATTCAGGTTTGCATGCTAGTTTTTGGCCTGATGCTATGTCTCACTTTACATATACCTGGAATAGGGTATGTCATTCTGATCAGAAGCAGACTCCTTTTGAACTTTTCTTTGGCCGCAAACCTTCAGTAAGGCATCTAAAACCTTTCAGTGTTCTTGCATATGTAGGTGTTCCTCGTCAGCTTCGCAATAAGCTTGAAGCAAAGGCAAAAATTGGATACCTTATAGGTTATGCATATAGAACTAAGGGTTATAGAATATGGATGCCCGATTCTGGAAAGGTGGTCGAAACGATAAATGTCTCATTTGATGAGAATGAAACTTTTAAAACTAAGCGCAGTGGAGCCGTGATGGGCACCAACCCTTTTTCTGAGATACAGAATTATAGTGAGGTTACTATTCCAAGTGAACACAGGGAGGAAGCTAAAGTCGATTTTTATCCTTCTGATAATTCCCATGATTGTTTACCTAGTCCTCCTATAAGTTCAGAACTGAAAAAGGTAGTTTGGTTAAGGAAGCCCAAAATGCGTAGTGATCATTCCAGAAGAGACATTTATTATTTTCAGGAAGGAAAAACACAGCGTTTGCGTTCATTAAATGAAGTGCAAACTTACTGTGATAAAAATAAACTTTTATTTGAACCTGAATTATTTGATTTTCGAGGTGAAAATGATTATGAGGGTCCTGTTTCTGATCTTGATGAATTGGATAATGAGGAGATTGTATCCCAATTAAGCGAGTCTAGCTGACTAGATAAAGTGTCTATTCCTAAAACTTACAAACAAGCATTAAAGTCGGATAATTATCCTGACTGGTTAAGTGCTATGGAGAGTGAAATGGATACTATGAAAGCTAGACAGGTCTGGAATTTGGTTGATCCTCCTAAAGATGTTAATCCAGTAGGTTGTCGTTGGGTATATACAGTAAAGAAGGATGAGACTGGAAAAATTGTTAGATTTAAGGCTCGTTTAGTGGCACAGGGTTACACTCAAATAAAGGGTGAATCTTTTGATGAAACTTTTTCCCCTGTTGTCAATTTTAGTTTAGTTAGATTTTTCTTTTCTCTTCTTGTTTCTTATAATAAATGGATTCATACCCAATGTGACGTGACTGGTGCATATCTTTATGCTAGTTTGAATAGAGATGTTTACATGTTACAACCTCCAGGTTTTGTAGTTAAAGGTCAAGAAAATAGAGTTTGTAAATTGAATAAAGCGTTATATGGCCTGCATCAAAGTGGCAGGGAATGGTTTTATGAAATCCATAAGGTTTTGTTAAATATTGGTTTTGTAAAGTTGGAGAGTTGTAATTGTGTGTACATATTTGATTCAAATGCAGTTCTAATTTTATATGTTGATGATTTTGTTTTATTTTGTAAATGTAAAGAAATTTCAGATAAATTGTTAAAGTTATTAAGTTCTAATTTTGATATTAAAGTCTTAGGTAAAACTAAAAAATTGCTAGGAGTTGAGTTTATGGAAGTTGATGGGAAACTTTACATACATCAAGAGAGTTATATTAAAGAAGTATGTGAAAGGTATAAAAATTTTAATTTCCCTATTTCTTCACTTCCTATATGTAAAACTTCAGTTTATTCTAAGAGAGATTCTCCTAAAACAAATGATGAACTTAAAGAAATGTTAAATTACCCCTATAGAAATATTTTGGGATGTTTGTCTTTTCTTGCTAACAGAACTCGTCCAGATATAAGTTATGCTACTAATATTTTTAGTCAGTTTCAGTCAGATCCTGGACTTAATCACTGGAATGGTCTCTTAAAACTACTTGGATATGTCAATTGTACTCGTGAATTAAAATTGGACTTAACTTGCAATAATATTCAATTCCTAGTTTATTCTGATGCAGATTTTGCTGCAAACCGTGATGACAGAACTTCTATGGGGGGACAGTTAATTCTTTTAGGTAGGTCTCCAATTGAATGGAGAACTTTTAAGGAAAAGAGCGTCAGTCTTTCCACAATGGAAGCTGAGTTCGTGGCAATGACTGAAGCCTCTAAAGAGTTAATATGGTTTGATAGAATACTTGAAGAATGTTATCATAAAAATTTAGTTTTTGGTCAAAAGGAAAAATCAATTTTATTTGTTGACAATATGGCCACTATAGACTTTGTAAAATCTCCAATAGAGAACTATAGAAGCAAACACATAGATGTAAAGTTATTTTTTGTTAGAGATTTGGTTTATAAACAATTATTTGATCTTAAATACATTAAAAGTAAATCTAACCTTAGTGATCCTTTCACAAAACCCCAGTCCAGAAATGATCTTGAAAAGTTTATTATGAATCTTTTTTGTACATAAAAAATATTGTAATTTATTGTTAGTACATTGTTTTAAATAATTTATGGTTTAGTACATTGTTTTAAGGAATTTATTGCTCGTACATTGTTTTACAGAATTGTTAGTACATTGTTTTATAAAATTCTTGTATTTAATATATATATTTTTTGAGCCTTTCCAGGTATTGAATAATTAACTTTCCCATCTAATTGAGGATATGTCTTTTGAGAGATAGATTTTAGTGAGGCAGAACAGCCCTCGGTAACGTCTCGTAGAGGGTGCCATTGTAATTTGTCAGATGTCTCTCTGGTTTGTCTTTTGGGAGATTTATATTTTCAAAAGGATCTGTTCACGGGCATGTTAAACTTTTTAATTTTGTAAGTCCTAGTTTTATTATGTTTGAATTGGAAATGTCATTAGGTCCCATTCAATGCCTGGAGTTAAATATTTTGTTTGTACATTCTTTATATATTTTTCTAAATTTTTTTGAAAAGTTCTTTCTGTATGAGTGTTTGAAAGACTGGGGCCCCAGCATGTGCGAGTGAATGTAATTGATTATTTGTATTGTATATATGAGGAAAGTAACTTTCTGTGAATTGTTTTGTATTTAATTTATATATATATTTTTTTTTTTTTTTTTGCAGTTAGAGAATGTAATTATTTAACTTTAAAGCTAAATGATGTGGTCATTATTTTCCTTGATTTGTATACCTATGTATATATCGGATACTTTTGTGAACTCAAAAAAAAAAAGAAAAAAAATTTTGTTTTTTTTAGGGCTTGTTTTAGAGAGAAGATTATTTTAAGGAACTTTTTGTGCCTAAGGCATAATTTAAGCTGTTTGTTTTATTCCTTACCTCTTATAAATGTTGAGATTATAAATGTCAAGAGGGGGGGATTTGTTAGGAATAACAGCTATAGGATTTTCTATAAAAGTTCTTGCCATTTATTGTCTTGGTTTAAATAATTTATTATATATTAAACTTTATAACATTTATTTAGATCAATATTTCATTAATTAAGTTATATTAAAACTCAATGCTCTATTATATAAATTAAATTATAAATAATTTTTGAAAAGACTTTTATTAAAATATTTTTGATAACTTACTTAACTTTTAACTTCATTTAATTCATCTTCCTGTCATTTAATCAAAAATCACTTATTTTATAGTCTTCAGTAAATTAGCTTCCGTGGCATAAAATGTAAACAAACTTTCACATTCACTTCACTAAGTAAAAAAAGAATTCATAACTAATTGTTTTCGTTCGATTCCGTTCGTATGACGATGACGTCATTCTGTTTTGACCAGTCATTTTTTTTTATAGCTTCAATTGATTTAACTGTTTTATTAACGTTATGCTTATGCATATTAATTTGTCTGGCATATATAAATAGATCGTTTTACACAATGTGGGTGCTTCATTTCTTTTTTTTTTTCTTTAGGAGCTGGTCTCTTAATTATAAACAGTAAATGGCAATTAAAATCTAAATTTAATCTTCTATAATCAGTAAAGTAAAAATATATTTTGTTATGTGTTTGACAAGTCTTCAATAGATATGTTTTTTTTCTTCTGTGATAAAAAGTTGTTTTGATGCATGTAGTCACCAGCTGATGTTACAAGTAATGTTGTTCTATATTTAAGTGCTGATATTTTATTTATTGTCATCTACATTGAATCATCCAAAAATAAACTTTATTTGTTATAATATGAATCGTCTTCATTTCAAGAACACTTTTTTATTTATGCTTCAAATTAACTCAGTAACGTTTTTCATCTGCTCAATAGTTTAAACTCTGCAAGTCAAGATTATTTATTTTAAAGAGATTACTTTTTATTAATTAAACATTTGGCGTCTCCTTCTTTGACAACATTTCACCTGATGACGGGTGCGCTAGCGCCTGAAATGCATTGTGAAAATAACTAGGACTTATGTAAGGTAAATTAGTTTGTTTTTAATGTGAACCTTCGTAATTTAGAGATTGAAAATTTTCGGTAAATTTTCTGTTTCAAAATTTAGTAAAAATAAAAATACACTTACAGTCATTTCTTTGAAATCTGCCATTAGTCTAGGATGTATAAACATATAAAAAAAGCTACTGTTTAAAATAAATTATCATGAGATTACAATTAAGCTTTGCTCTTCACTTGATTTTATGGAAACAAGCATAATGACCATGAAAATTAAACAGAGAAGCACAAAGAAGTTACTATGCTTTATTATGCAAAATTTGAAACGAAGGCTAAAGAAAAAAGTAATCAAAACCTTCAAACCTAATTCAGATATTAAAAAAAAAAAAAAAAACTATTATAATTCATCTATACCATTTGTGGTCTTAACATACTGCCAAAATTATATATTTTTCAATTTCATATCTGTAATTTATTTTCTTTAGCTACCTACCTAAGAAAAATTTAGTTTACAAATAATATAGAACAAAAAAACATTTTTAAATTTTTTATTTGATTAAAATATATTTATAGAATATTTCTACAGAGATCTTAAACAATTTTGAAAGAATACATAAACATGATTTCACAACTTGGAAATGATAAAGATTATTTTACGATTACAATAACATGCAGATTTGTTCATTTCATTTCATTTGTTTCATATCAGAAAGTAATTTTTTGGTGTAAGATACAGGATCAACAGGATTTGCATTGACTACAATAGTTTTAAGACGACTTTCTTCATTGTAGGTTTCCAATTTTGTACGTAACTTAAAAATATAAGATTTGAAATTGGCATCAGCCAAAACTTCATTAAACCTTTCCTCATCAGTTTCTTTCAGTGAACCCAATTCTTGTGCTGTGACACCTAAAATGGCTTCCGCTGCTTCTTGGAAGCATGTTACCCATTGGTTTTCAGTAAAATCTGCAAGACTTACAGAAAGCAATAGGCGCCATTTAAACTCAGTGTATTCACGATTACATTTTTCACAACGATACAAGCCATTATTCATATCAACGACTTTCTTGTTGCATTCTTCAGATGGGCATGCCATATACATGCAATTTTCTTTTCTTAGCATGACAACAGTAGCTTTATTAATATAATATTCAGGCTTATCTGCCATACCAAGTTGTTCAGAATTAACTTGGGCAAATGTTTTCCATTGTCCACTCATGCTACCAGAAGCACTTCCAACTTTGGATGACAGGGACTCAGATTCTAACTTACACCCTTCCCTGTCAAACCACCCTTTTAATAAGTGGGCTTCTCTGATATCAGGATTAATTAGCATGGTACTGGACATTGCAACAGATAAAGAACGACCATTAAAATCTGACACTTTAGCTCCTTTGATAGCAATAACAGGATTTAAGCTTCCATCAAATTTCTGAGCCTCATTTCCCCAAAGAGTAAGACTAACTTCTTTGTTACTCTGATCCACAATTGTAATATCTCGCTTTGTAAGTTCTTTATTTGTTGTACGAGCAACAAAAGTTTGGGCCTCGCCACTGGATTTGCAAACACCAATGACATCAATGCATGTATCTTTTTCAATATTTTCAATATTAGCTATTGGAACAAAATCGTATTGTAGCATTGGAATTGATGAGGCACTTTCTTCACAAGGCACAATAGTTGTATCTGCCCCAAAAGTCATTTCATAATCATTATTAACAGTACTGTATGTTTTGTTTGCTGTTTTTAATGTAGCTTTGCTAATATAATATACTTTATTCAACTCTAGGAGTTCATAAAATTTGTCAACAGCATCATTGAATCCAGTCGCTCTGATTTCACCACTTTCATCCAAAAAATTGACAGAAAAAAGTTTTCCTTCACCACGAGAATTGCTCCATGTTCTAACTGGAGTTTTGCTAGTAACACGTGCTTTTATTGTCCATTTATTTTGGTATGGAGTTAAACTTGCAATTGGATGAACAGCTTGTATAGTACCATTAACTTGTGGAGTACTAACTACAGATTTTGGAGCAGTATTAAAGACTGATTTGGATTCAGCATTGTTTTCTGTTGCATTTGCAGAAGGTGCAGCAGCTGAAGTAGTAGGATTACCAATTTTTTCACCCACTTCTGCACCAGGAACCAATACAACTAGATTTAGTAGAATGATTACTTTACGATCAGGTTGTATTTGGTTGCAGACACATTTATCTACTTTAACTATAGTGTATTTTTCCAATTCTTTATTAGTAACCAGGCTGTTTAGTTGAGTACCTAACATGGCAAAGGGGCAGCCAGTGACACCATCAGATATTAATAATCGATAACGATCATTGCCACTACCTGGTATCTTCTTGCAGCCAAGAATCTGAATTACTGCACCAGTTACCTCTTCTCCATCCAATATTCTAGCAATCGAACCTGCAGTAAGATTAGGCAACATGACCTAGAAATAAATTTAAAACAAAAAATCAACATTTAAAAATAAATCAAAGCATTTTTTTAAATATCTGTGAATAAAGAGAATTTCTAAAAAACAATGTTTATTTTAAAATGTGAGCAATCTGATAAATGAATAATTTACTAGTTTTATTTGATAATTCTTTTTCATTAAATTTTGACAATATTAGTAGGTTCATACCAATATGATAACATGGTGACAGTTATCACTAGAGATGCAACGATTATTCGGCCGAAGCCGAATGTTCGGCCTGTCAGCCAAATATTCGGCTTCGGCCGAATATCAAGTCCATTATTCAGCCCAGGCCGAATAATCTGTAAGAAATGTTTTTATTTATATTTACACAACATAAATAAAAACATTATATTACACAATAAAATTTTTTAATTTTAGAATTTATTTTTGTCATGTGTTGTGAAAATTTTATTTGAAATTTGTTAGACACTTTAAGGTCTATCTTAAACAAAATTATATTAAGCAGATAAAAGCTGCAACAGAATTATTTAAGTTTAAAAGATTTCAATTTGACTAGCATGTAAAAGTTTTAGACTCAGTAAAGACAAAAGTATTTGAAACAAAAATAAATTTATTCATGAAGATATAATAGATTCAAAACAATTACTATAGAAAAGATTTAATATATATAACCATATAACAATTTTTTTAAATTCAGCATAACAAAATTTTAACAACAATTCAAAAACTATATTACCTATTCATTCAACACAATGTTACTTGTAGGCACATTGAAGACAAAAAAAAAAACATTGGCATAGCATTTAAGTCAATTACATGGTCACCACATGACCAATGCGGAAAATGGATGAGAAAACATTTCTTCACACTGTCATAAGCATTTCACCATTTTATTGACGATTGATTAACCACACACCACATTGTAGAAATCATATTGAAGAGGAAACTAAACCAATAGAACTTAAATCGAAACATATTGAAGATCGCGGTCGCCCGATGACCAGCGAACACCATCGAATCATGAAGAAAAGTCAGCTAAACGATCAAAACTACTTCATGGTCGCCAAATGACCAATGAATAAAACAGATAACAATTTTAGATCCAGCATAACTTTTAAGTAGAAGATTCAAATTAATTGACGGTCGCCAAATGACCACGATATCCCAATGATCAGGAAAAGAAACAAAGTTCGTTTATTATAAAAAAAATTCTCATGAAATTCATCTATTTAAGCTTATGAAGAAATTTTAAAGGTAGAAATTACAAACTTGAACTAGTGTAAACAATTATCAACATTATCAAACTATTCAAACTTTAACAGCAACAATTTAACAAAAAACGTTTTACTTTAATTATTTAAACTTTTGAGTTCAGCATTAAACATGAGCATTCTACAACATATCCCTAGCTCATAATAGCCGCCAGCAGCTATTCAACAGAGCTGGAAATCCAAAGTCACAACTAGTTGAAGCTCATCGAAACTAGAACTGAAACTCAGCTGAAACTAACGTATCTCCAAACATCACAGCATTATATACTCTCTAAAGAAGTTGATCTGCATAACAACATTGACCGCCGCGCCATGACACCCGGTGGAGAAAATTGAAACATAATTAAAAATGATAATTCCCAAGAAGTGGCAACAGCACAAATAGGAAAGATTATGCAGACTGGAAATGGCAACGCCGATATGGTAAACAAAGTAACGATGTTTAAAAAGATAGATGTAAAGTAAATTTCAAAAATCAAAAAGGATTTAACAAATAAATAAAGGTAAGTTTAAATACTTTCTTAAGATGAAAAATAAGTAAATTCAAATGTTCCTTAATTTTAATATGAGGACATTGATATGGATATCAAATGCCCCCCCACCGCAATATTAAAAAAAATACAAGAACTATATAGAAAAAAAACACAATATTTTAAATATTACCAAGAATTTGCTGCACATCAATTCATCTTAAGTCCATAATTTCAGGGAAAAATGCGAAGTATCACATGGCTTTACAGAAAACGAAAAATGAGGTATCACCAATGATACTCTGAAAGATCAATTTAGTGAAGGAGACAAAGGTACTATTGCATGCAATTCATATAATTTCCCCCACACAATGCAAATCAAACATATATATATGTCAAAAAAAAACAGTATGAGAAATGATTATATATACAGTGATAATGTACAGGTATATAATATACAATAAATATGAAAAATATGATAACACATACACAAGGCGCCTTGCATTTCATTCATTCATACCATTATGTACAATATTTACAAAAATTTGCAAAGGTAAGGAAAATTTCAAAAAAACTTTAACAGATATGTATAAGAAAGAAAGATGCAGCAATTTACTGGAAAAATTAATTAGAAAAATTATTTATCATATTAAGTATTTAAAGAAAAATTAATTTTATAAATTTTAATAAGTCACCTTTAGTCATAGGCTTGGTAAACGGGTCGGCAAGATTTAATTTAGAATTAATATATTCGAGGTTAAACTTTCCCTCGTCAAACCAGTCTCTTATGAAAAATAATTTTATATTTACGTGTCGAGTATGGAAGTTTTCTATTCTGGATTTAGTAAAACGAATGGCTGCCTGATTATCTGCATATAAAGTAGGTATATCAAAGTTTTTATTTATAAGTTTTAAATTGGAGCACTCACATAAAATATTATAAAACCAATCCTGCTCCCTTACACAATCACACATAGAAATAAACTCTGATTCCATGGTTGATATAGTGACACCTTTTTGTTTATTTGTGCGCCACGAAACGGCAGCACGATCCAACAATACCAACTGACCCCCTATAGAAACGTAATTGTCTCTATTAGCGGCGAAGTCAGCGTCAGAGTAAGAAATTATTTTAATGTCTGTGCAATTGAGATAAAGTTTATAATGACTGGTGTATTTAATGCAACCCAAAAGTTTAAGTAAGCCTTGCCAATGTTTAAAACCAGGATTTTGTTGGAACTGAGAAAATATATTTGTGGCATATGCAATATCAGGTCTTGTACGGTTTGCTAGAAAAGAAATACAATCTAAAAGATTCCTGTAAGGTAAATGAGACGCTTCTTCAACATCAGACTGAACGACTGGACAATCACTCTTAGAAAATTGTACACCCTTAACTATAGGCAAGGAAGAGACAGGTATCCGATGGTTTTGAAACCTCTCATTAACTTCGGCAATATATTGACCCTGATGGATCAAAACCCCAGTATCCGTGTACTCGAATTCCACACCTAAAAGCTTACGAGTGGTACCCAAAATTTTTAAGTCAAATTTAGACTGTAAAAGGTCTAAAATGTCCTATAAAAAATAACTATGTCATCTACATAAACCAATAAAACGGAAAAATCAAAATATGAATATGCACAATTACAATTTTCAAATTTATTAAAACCAAGTTCCAACAATACTTTATTTAACTCGTAAAACCATAACCTACCAGATTGATGCAGCCCGTACAATGCTCTGTCTAATTTACACACCCAATCCTCTTTGCCTTTTTCAGCAAATCCAGTTGGTTGATTCATGTAAATTTCCTCGTTCAGAGGAGCGTATAAGTAAGCGCATTTTACGTCACATTGTACGTTAAACCACCCGCAGTATGAGACCAGCAAAGAAAAGAAAAACCTTACGACAGAAAAATTTATGACAGGTGAGAATGTTTCATCATATGATTCTCCCTGGACCTGGTTGAAACCTTGCGCGACTAATAAAGGCCAAAATTAACGGTCGCCACCGGCCACGTGGCGACTAAATAAAAAAAGATGGCGATTAAAAATTATGCATCGATCGCCACTAAAGTCGCCACTTTTTATGATCATTAAAATAATCTAAAAATCGAGCGACGATAGGCAATCGAAGCCTTGTGATTCCAATCTTTTTCCATCCATGGCATAAATGTCAATGTTCATTTTAAACTTGCTTTATTATATTCTGCAACCTATAAAGAAGTAGAATTGTTTAATATGTCTCACTCATATAATTTTTTGAACCCCCCTCCCTCCCTTTTCCTCCTCCTAACGATCTGTGATCACACAGCTTATAGAAAGCTTTATAATTTCTAATCATTCTCCATTTGCTGCAAAAATATAAATATATATTTTAAACCTACTTTATTAGATTCTGGAATCTGTAAAGAAGTAGAATTGTTTAATATCTCTTACTCATAATTCTTGTAATCCTCCCCCCCCCCCCCCTTCCTCCAACGATTGGCAATCACATGCTCCACTGAAGTCTTGTGGTTTACAATCTTTCTCTATCCATAACATAAATGTAAATATTCATTTTAAACTTTCTTGATTAGATTCTAGAACCTATAAAGAAGAATATAGATGTACCCCTCCCCCCACACACACACATGTGAGCTCCATTTCCACAAGCAGTTAATGATCAAATGTCCTGCAAAGCACAATCTTTTTCCATTAATATCTCCATAGTATTTAGTGTATATTTAACCCATTTAAGATAGTTGACAAATGTGTGTATCAAAATTTGATTTGACTTAAATGTGTATTTTTCAAAAATTTTTGTATTTGCTTTCTTTTGTGTAGAAATCATCCTTTTCCCTTCCCATTTTAAAGTAGAAATCTCCCTATTTTTAAAGCTACAAATTTGGCAGCTAAGTAAATTATTTTTAATGAAGCAGCTAAGTTTCCATATCTATACTTTTTAAGAGGAAGTATTTTAACTCTATTGAAATAAAATCATTTAAAAAAGTGTGTCTTTAGAAATAAGAAAAAATAATAAAACTGCTAACTGTATTTACACATGACCATGTAAAAGGTTGTGATGATGAATCAGCTGATTCATTTACTAGAAAATATCAATGTGAACTGTGAATGATAACAGCTTATTACACCTAAATAAATTGAAAAAAAAAAGTACTACTGAATTATCTGAAAGATAATAACTTTTGCTGTTATTATTACAGCCCTAAGCAGATTTTAATTTAGGATGTGCAATTTAGGATTTTTAAAAAGAGTGTAATTACAAATTACAATTTCAGTGTCCCTGTGTTAATTTTATTATTATATGTATTTCTCATTTTCATATTTTTCTTGTGGTAATTATACCGCAAAATGGTGACAATGCTTTTTGCAGTCTGAAAAAAATAGTCTTATCATGTAAAAAGTGGCCACTAACTTAAAAAAGTGGCTACTAATGAAACTGACAGTACCGGCCACTGGCCACTAATGAATTTTCCCAGTTTTGCCCTTTAGCGACTAACCTTGCCTTATATCTAACTATGGTACCAGACTCGTCACGCTTGACTGTATAAACCCAGCGGTTTCCTAACACAGATTTATTCACAGGAAGTTTCACAAGATGCCAAACACCTCTAGTAGTCATACAATTCAATTCTTCAAGCATAGCCTCATGCCACTTATCAAACTGTTTAGATTTTTGAGCCTGCTTATACGTTCGCGGGACCACCACATCTAGTCAGCTAGTAGTGCTGGACGCGGAAGGTATAATGCTAGGATTAACAACACCAGAAAAAGTATTAAATTTAGAAAAATCAAAGTCATTAGAATTAAAAATTAAACCATTATCATTACAAAATTTCTCGACTTCCTTTGGAGTTCGTTGACATGACCTTTTGCCTTCACCATCAGGGTAGTAGTAAATGTCGATCTTCTTTCCTTTTGGCCTAGGCACAACCTTTCTGTACCAAATCGGATTAGTCTTCCAGCTGGGAGACGAAGCTTGAGGAGAAACTGGAGTGACAGGAGAAGCAGGAGTGGCAGGGAGGACGGTTGGAACAACATCTTCAGTCTCGCTAGGCAAGACACCAGAGGATCCAGGCTCTGGATCAGTATGACACCGGTCAACGGGCCATGGCTGCTCCTCTGGGACAAGCACCAACTCAAAAGAAAAGTCGCCCATCACCGCTCCACTGCGTGACACATCACTGCTCTCAACAAAAGAAACATTTATCGTCTCAACAATCTTCTTGTCCTCTTCCAACCAGATCCTGTATCCACGGGTACGTAAGGCATATCCAACAAGGACACCACGTTTGGACTTAGCATCTAACTTGTTCTTGCGCCTGACCTTAGGAACACCGACATAAGCCAAAGTGCCAAAAGGCCTTAAATGTCTTACTGAAGGCTTATTACCAGAATAAAGTTCAAGAGGTGTTTTAGAATTTCTGCCATGACAAATCCTGTTCCATGTGTATGTAAAATGTATACATGCTTCAGGCCAAAAATCGTCAGACAAGCCACTGGATTTAAGCATTGCCCGAACACAATTCATTATTGTCTGGTTAAATCTCTCACAAACCCCATTTTCTTCTGGTGTGTAGGCATTAGTCAACTCATGTTTTACCCCATTTTCTCTACAAAAAGCCCCAAAAAGTTCATTATCAAATTCTTTGCCATTATCATTCCTCAATGATTTCAACTTGGTTCCTAGAAATCTTTCTGCTCGTAGGACATGTCTTTTAAAGACTTTGAAACACATAGATTTCTCCTGGAGGGGGTAAACAGAAGTTTTACCTGAAAAATCGTCTATAATAGACACAAAAAAACGTTCACCTTTCTTTCCAGAAATTTTAACAGGACCCCAAGTATCAAGAAAAATTCTACCTAATGGCTTTTTAGATGAAGAAGAACCAAGAGGCTTGAAAGAGACACGATTTTGCTTACTCAAATGACAGGGATCACAAAAAAAATTATCAACAGATTTTAAATGAGGAAGACCTTTAGCTGCAGAATTACGAATAGTATTATAAATTAAATCAGGACTAATGTGATCAAAACGCAAGTGTCATGTATCTATATCTTTAATATTGGCAGTTTTAATTACTGGAGAAGCTGAAATTTCAGCATTAAAATTTAGATCAACATTAGTTTTGGAATTCTGCCCCCCATTCATTTTAACATTATGATTATTTCTTATGATTTTTGGAAAAGTATAATAAATCCCGTCATAGAGTTTAGCAGAAAAAAGAAACTTGCCATATTTATCGACCACATTTAGTTTACCAGCCTTTCCAGTAAATTTAGCACCAACCTGGTCGAATCTAGAACCGCTTAACAAATTTTTTCTTAAATTTGGTGAGAAAAGGACATTCCAAAGTTTTATAATAACACCATTAAAATCTAATTCAACTTCCCCTTTTCCAGTAATGGGGAAAGTAACACCGTCAACAGCCACTGCAACTCATCACCAGAAATTTCGGTGAAATTACAAAAAGCAGATTTATTTTTGCAGAAGTGGTGAGAGGTGGTGGTATCAAAAGCCCAGCTGCCCTCTCTATTAAAACCACTTAAATTAGCTTCAGCAATATAATTCTGAGCTTTAAAACCTTTATTTTTATGGGGGGGAGTTTTATCACGTTTTGGCTGTTGAGCGGAGTCACCTTTTTTTACAAAATTACCTTTAAATGTATTATCTCTAGCAGATTTATCATTACTTAACTTTACCCGACAGGGTTGGGTTTTTGACGTCAAAAAGTGGTTTTTGACATGACAATGGTTTAAACCGTCAAAAACCTGTCATAAACCTCTATACCGTCAAAAACCTGTATTGTCAAAATTCAACATCTATAAATGAGCTAAAATCTGGTTAGAAATAGGATTTAGTAATATTTGCCATATACAAGTGAATACCCTAAATATTATGCTGTTTATAAATTAAGAAATCTGAAAACAATTTGTAGATAATTTATAAAAAATTTGGTAAATATACTGGTTTATAATCTAAGAAATATATACAAAGTATGCATACAGTTATATTTTGTATGTTTATGTTTATTTATATTAATATTTATGAAATTCTAAAATTCCGAAGTTACTTATGAATTTTCACATAAGACATGAAAACACAGGAATACTGGATTTTTTTCTTTATAGTAAAACATAGTATATGTGGGCAGTAAATTAATATGAATTTGAAAATAATTATATTTATAATCTACATTTATTATACTTATCATTTATTAATGAATTTTTATCTGTTTATTATTATTATTGATTGTATTAATATTTGTACCTGTTTATAGCTTGGACTATTGGTGTTCGGTGTTTTGGGAGTAAGGCTGATTGACTACTCTAGTATCTTAGGCTTAAGGGGTATTGCCCTCCGTGTGGGTCTGTCTACAGGGTCCTAGTCCGTATGTATACAAGTTTCGGAGAAAAACATGAAAATTTCTGAATGGCTAGGCCAATGAGTGCGCCCTGGGATCAAACCCTACACCTCACGTTTACCAGCTTTGAGCGTAGTACCACTTAGCTGCTGGTGGGCCCTACTGCTCAGACTAATAATTTTTTTAAAAATCTGTACGGGTAAATATTACATTTATTACAATTTATACATGTCCAGAAAGCATTCATATTTCTCGTGTTTCATGGTAATTATATGAATTTCAGACACAATTCAAGCTTTTTTAACATTCAGAATTATTACTTTTTCTTAAAAACTTGCAATATCAGCAGTCATTAAGAAAAAAGTTATATTTTTCTATAAAATATTTAAATACAAAATATTAGGCTATGCATTTTTATTTTACTGGTTAAATACATAATACTAAAAGCACAATACTAAAAAAATTGAACTATACAATGTTGTATTGCAAATAAAATGATTTGTCAATCAAAATGATCTATCAATGATATATGAATCATAAATTTTCAGAAGCCTAAAGTTTTGTTTTTATATTAATCAAAATGTTATAATAATTTTTTTCCAAAAATATTAATATGTATTATGTTTACCTTTTAAAACATACTGATAAATAATATCTTATTGAAAACAACTATATTTTTAAAGTATCGCATAACTAAGTTTAACATGTGCTATATCAAGCATAGTTATAAATAAATTTCATAACTTAATACATAAAAGTATCACAGCATATTTTGAAGGAACATAGAAATAATTCATAGTAAAATTTTAAAAGCCTAAAGTTTTGTTTTTTATATTAATCAAAATGTTGTAACAATGTGTTTTTCAAAGAACATCATTCTATTTACTTTTCAAAAAATCTTTATGAACTATATTTTATTAAGCTAATTTTTCATACGACAATTAAATTATAAATATAGGTTTTTGACAGTTTTTGACATGGTGGATTTTGACATGACGGTTTTAACCATGGTTTAAACCATCAAAAACTGTTATGTGTCAAAAACCTGCCAACCCTGTTACCCGACAATCTTTACTAATATGACCCTTTTTTCCACATCGCCAGCAAGTAAAAACAGGCCTTTTCTTAAACTTGACACTCTGGGCTTCAATATTACAATCAACCCTAGATTTATCAAGATTCCTGAGCTGGAGACGAGTCTCCTCAGCACACAGTTCAGTTACAATATTTTTAAACTCAAAATCTTTATCAGGCCATCTTAAAATTTGCTGGACGATTTGGTCAAACTTATCGGGCAAAAAACGTAAAATCTGAAAACACAAATATTCGTCATTTATAGGTTTACCAATAGATTTTAATTGATCAGCTATTTTTGAAATTTTTGCTGCATAAATTGCCATAGATTCGCCAGGGTAAAAAAAACAGGACATTAATTCAGAATATAACTTCATATGGTGACTTCTACTGTCTGGTTGGAAATTGACTTTAAGGATTTCCCAAGCTTTAGCGGGATCATCACATTCGCTAATTAAACTCCGATATTCTGGTTCGATATTTAAATAGATTAAGGACATAGCAGCATTCTGCCTTCTCTTAAAATCTTTTATAGACTCAACAGTGACCGTATCACTCTTTACCGGTTGCTCTTCGATACCAGTTACGATATCGTAGGCATTTTTTTCCATTAAAAGGAACTTGATGTCGCATTTCCAACCAGAGTAATTATGAGAATTAAGTTTAACTATTTGAGGCACTAAATTATACGCCATGATTAAACAATTTAAATATACCACAAAAGAAACAATTTGAATCCACTGAGTCTACAAAAAAAACTAGTCAAAAAGAACTTTATTTAAACTGGGCCCATAACCCAGGATGTTAGACACTTTAAGGTCTATCTTAAACAAAATTATATTAAGCAGATAAAAGCTGCAACAGAATTATTTAAGTTTAAAAGATTTCAATTTGACTAGCATGTAAAAGTTTTAGACTCAGTAAAGACAAAAGTATTTGAAACAAAAATAAATTTATTCATGAAGATGGGGCATTTCACAGTATTTTTCCCAAACAGTGTCCGCAACAAAAGTCATATATTGGGGAAAATATTTGTTTATATTGAAAAGCTGATATTTAAATCATCTGAATTTAATGTATTCAAGTGAAAATTTTGAAATTTTTTTAAGTTATTGGATTTTAAATTAAGAAAAAGCAGTAGGATGTGTTGCGGACTCTATATGCAAAATTTAACAGTTTTATTTATTGTATAAATTTGTGTTATCTTTTTGAGACTATTCTTGTTTGGGACACATATATTACAATCATAGACATTTATATGCACAATTCTTTTGATAAAATATGTACATGTATTTTTTTTTATTCTAATACAAAAATATGCATGTAGAGTCCGCAACAAAAAAACATGATAAAGTTTTGTTTATTTCTTTTTAAAATTTCATGGAACTATAAAAAGTTATATCCTCTAACTTTAAGCATGGCTTCTTATAATTATGAAGTGTAAAAGTCTATTGGTTAATAAAAACTGGAATTACATGAGTTCAAAAATGTGTTCTGGACTCTACAAAAATGTTCTGGACTCTACATCTAATAACAGAACTAGCTATCATTTACAAAATATTTGACTGTTTTCATTTGGCAACAGAACAGCCATCATCCACATAAGTTTTTTAGATTTTATTTTTGGCAACACAGTAGAATAATCCAGTTTTAATAAACCCCCATAGAATACAAACCACATGGAGAAATTTGTTCTTTGAGTTTATTAACGTTCCTTCAAAACAAAAGTTTTTTTTTTTTTTTTTTTTTTATTATATATATATATATATATATATATATAAATCGTTTAGATGAAAGCAATTTTATAGAAATTATTTTTTACTTATGCTAATAGAATAATCCAATTTCAATACCCCATGAAATTAAAGTCACATGGCAAAAGGACCTGTAGACGGTGTCGGTGGAGAAATAAAACGGAGTGTGTGGCGATTTACCTTGCAGGGCAAAGATGTTCCCACTGATGCTAAAAGTTTTTATGCAATAGCAAAGAGAGAGTCAAAATCAATTGATGTATTTTATGTTGATTCTCAATCCATTGAAGAAAGAGTGCAGTCCGTGAATTTGAAATCTCAGTGGAATCAATGCTCAAAAATATCAGAAACACGAAAGATGTACCATTTCAGAATGTTTCAAAATGAAATATTTTGCACAATTAATTCACCATATGTTCATACAAAGCATGTCAACATTATATCATTAAATAAAGAACTTGAAGCCAGTTCCATTTCTGGTGATCAGTCATTGTCAACGGGCCAATGGATTGCTGTGTTGTTTAATAATAGGTGGTGGGCTGGTGAGGTGTCTAACATTAATCTAGAAAATGACACAATAGGTATTAAATTTGTGTTTCAACCTCTTGCTGAAAACAAATTTAAGGCAATGGAAAAACCAGAATTTGAAACAATTCAGAGTTCTACTTATTTGATAAAATTTCCCGGTGATCCTTCACCGACTGATTCCTCGGCAAGATTCTATGCATATGATCCAGAAACAGCAAACAAGGTTTCTTTGGTAGTAGATAATATTTACAATATTTAGAAGTATTTTTGGCAACAAATTTTTATAACATTGGCATTTGCACCTTTAAATTCTGTGCACTCTTCACTAAACGTCAAAATGGACAAAATTGTAGAGTCCGCAACACCAGCTATTTTGCTGGACCCTTCTCTTTTTCATAACCTAGAAAATTTTGTGCAAGAGATAACTAATAAAAATTTTGATTTTTGTTAATTTGACTGTATCAGCTTCTTAGAAAACATGTTTCATCTATTTTTAGTTCAATAGATTCAGACAGAATTATGTTTAAAATTACCATAAATTTTTAAGGGAAAAAGTGTGTAGAGTCCGCAACATGGCACATTTTATGCCACAACTCATTCATAAATATTTACATTAATATTTTTCTTAGCATTCAGTATATTATTAGGGAAGGGCTATCTTATATAAAAGAGATGATCTAATTAAATATATTTATTGCTTAGATATATTGAGTTAAACTTCTCTGAATGTAGAGTCCGCAACAACCAAATACTGTGAAATGCCCCAGATATAATAGATTCAAAACAATTACTATAGAAAAGATTTAATATATATAACGATATAACAATTTTTTTAAATTCAGCATAACAAAATTTTAACAACAATTCAAAAACTATATTACCTCTTCATTCAACACAATGTTACTTGTAGGCACATTGAAGACAAAAAAAACATCGGCATAGCATTTAAGTCAATTACATGGTCGCCACATGACCAATGCGGAAAATGGATGAGAAAACATTTCTTCACACTGTCATAAGCATTTCACCATTTTATTGACGATTGATTAACCACACACCACATTGTAGAAATCATATTGAAGAGGAAACTAAACCAATAGAACTTAAATCGAAACATATTGAAGATCGCGGTCGCCCGATGACCAGCGAACACCATCGAATCATGAAGAAAAGTCAGCTAAACGATCAAAACTACTTCATGGTAGCCAAATGACCAATGAATAAAACAGATAACAATTTTAGATCCAGCATAACTTTTTAGTAGAAGATTCAAATTAATTGACGGTCGCCAAATGACCACGATATCCCAATGATCAGGAAAAGAAACAAAGTTCGTTTATTATAAAAAAAGTTCTCATGAATTTCATCTATTTAAGCTTATGAAGAAATTTTAAAGGTAGAAATTACAAACTTGAACTAGTGTAAACAATTATCAACATTATCAAACTATTCAAACTTTAACAGCAACAATTTAACAAAAAACGTTTTACTTTAATTATTTAAACTTTTGAGTTCAGCATTAAACATGAGCATTCTACAACTTATCCCTAGCTCATAATAGCCGCCAGCAGCTATTCAACAGAGCTGGAAATCCAAAGTCACAACTAGTTGAAGCTCATCGAAACTAGAACTGAAACTCAGCTGAAACTAACGTATCTCCAAACATCACGGCATTATATACTCTCTAAAGAAGTTGATCTGCATAACAACATTGACCGCCGCGCCACGACACCCGGTGGAGAAAAACGAAACATAATTAAAAATGATAATTCCCAAGAAGTGGCAACAGCACAAATAGGAAAGATTATGCAGACTGGAAATGGCAACGCCGATATGGTAAACAAAGTAATGATGTTTGAAAAGATAGATGTAAAGTAAATTTCAAAAATCAAAAAGGATTTAACAAATAAATAAAGGTAAGTTTAAATACTTTCTTAAGATGAAAAATAAGTAAATTCAAATGTTCCTTAATTTTAATATGAGGACATTGATATGGATATCAAAATTAACTAATAATCCCCCCCCCCCCAAAAAAAAAAAAAAAAAATTTCATACCTTGAATGAATTTTATCATACCATTTTAATCATGTAAAAACTTTTATGCTACATCAATAAGTGCAAAACATATATCTGTCTGTAAGCTAACATAATCTTTTAAATTTAAAATCAATCTATTCAAAAGTGTCGCAACTGAACCATACAAGCAAATTCTGATTTTTTTCAAAGCATAATGAAAAAATTTAATATTTATCCTTCGTTATTTAATAATGTTAGACATTTTAAGGTCTATCTTAAACAAAACTTATATTAAGCAGAAAAAACTGCAATAGAATTATTTTAGAAAATTTCAATTTGACTAGTATGTAAAAGTTTCAGACTCAGTAAAGACAAAAATATTTTTTAAACGAAAATTAATTTATTCATGGAAATATAATAGATTAGGAAAAAAAACAATTATAACAATTATTCAGAAACAATTTAATATAAATATATATATATAACAAAATTTTCAAATTCAATATAACAAAATTAATTTTCAACATCAATTCAAAATCATATTACCTCTCCAATCACATATTTGGGTTACTTGATAATACATGGAAGAAAAAACGAAGTCTTTTGGTATCAAGTCCTTTTACATGGTCTACACATGACCAATGTGGAAGATGGAACAAACAACATCACATCACACCAGTACAAGCATTTTACCAGAAGAACGATCAGACACATATGTTGTAACACCGAAACCATATTGAAGAAAAACAGATTAATCACTAGTTGAAAATCAAAACTCTGCACAAGAATTTTCGAAGATCGCGGTCGCCAAATGACCAGCGAATATCATTGAAAAATAAATAAAGTTCAGCTAAACTATACCACATTTCATGGTCGCCGAATGACCAATGAATAGAGCGTGTAAATTACTTGAAGATCGCGGTCGCCAAATGACCAGCGAATGCCATTGAAAAATAAAGTCAGCTAAACTATACCACACTTCATGGTCGCCAAATGACCAATGAATAAAACGTGTAAATTACTTGAAGGTCGCGGTCGCCAAATGACCAGCGATTTCGATAAATCATTAAAGTTCAAGAAAACAAATTTAGCATAAAAAGTCCTCAAATAAACTAATCATTTAAACTTCTGAAGAAACTATTGCATATCAAAAAAAACCTCAAACTTGAACGATTGTAAACAAATATTAACATTATAAAACTATCAAACGTAACAACAACAATTTAACATTCGATTTACCTAAGTATTTAAATATGAGTTCATCGTACAGAACATAACTATTCCAAAAGAACAGCCGCCCGCAGCTATTCAAACCGGGACTCCAAGCCAAGGCTAGCAGGAGCACACTAGAACTGAACTCAGCTGAAACTGAAGTATCTCCCAAACATCACGGCCTTATATTCTATCTAAACAAACCGATCTGCATAACAACGTTGACCGCCGCGCCACGACATCCGGTGGTGAAAATTGAAACATAATAAAAAATGATAATTTCCAAGAAGTGGCAACAGCTCAAACAAGAAAGATTATGCAGACGAGAAATGGCAACGCCGACATAGTAAACAAAGTAACGATGTTTGAAAAGAATAGATGCAAAATAAATTTTAAATATCAAAAAGGATTTAATAAATAAAGGTAAGTTTAAATATATATTTTTAAGATAAAACAATAAGTAAATTCAAATATTTCTTAATTTTAATATGAGGACATTGATATGGATATCAAATAATAATAAAAAAAATTCTTCCAGTGACATTTTTAATTATTGGGGGCGGGTGACAAAAAATTAGAAATTGAGTTAGACCGTTCAAAATTGGTGTACATAGGTTTTGGGAGCCTAAAAGTCGAATGAGGATATTTTCGAAAGTAAAATTATTAGGGGGGGGGGGGGATTAGAAATTGACCTAAACCGTTATAAATTGGTATTTATAGGTTTTGGTGGCCTACTAGTCAAATAAGGATATTTTGGAAAGTGTAAAATTATTAGGGGGGGGGGGGGGGGCAGGAAGGGCAAA
Organism: Salticus scenicus; assembly: GCA_963930645.1. NCBI lineage: Eukaryota > Metazoa > Arthropoda > Arachnida > Araneae > Salticidae > Salticus > Salticus scenicus. Next base: position 138,465,213 of record OZ005662.1, on the reverse strand, counting down.
AAATGAGATACTGAGTTAGACCGTTCAAAATTGGTATGTACAGGTTTTGGGGGTTTAAGAGTCGAATGAGGATATTTTAGAAAGTGTAAAATTATTAGGGAGCAGGGGGGGGGGGGGACAAAAACATAGAAATTGAGTTAGACCATGTTTTGGGCCTACAATTGAATGAGGAAGTGCTACATAATTAAGGGGAGGCAGAAAGAGGGACTAGGGGGACAAAAAAATAGAAATTGAGTTAGACTTTCAAAATTGGTATATGTAGGTAATTAGGAGGGACAGGAAACAGGGGTCTGTCCAGGTTTTTTTTCCAAAGTCCTATTTTTGTGAAAAATTTTCTTATTTTTGTGAATTTTTCGTATCTTTGTGAAATTTTTTTTCTGACATAGTTATTATTTTTATTTTTGTGAAAATTTATTTCACAAATTTTATCTGCACACACACACATATGTACTATATATGTTTCATCTAGAGCAGGCAGGAGGACGCTGTGCCCTCCCTGCCCTTTGCCTGAAAAAATGACACCCTTCTTGCCCTTAATCTAAAAAAGTTGCGCCTTTGCCTTTTATTGAAAATAACCATCAAATTAAGATATGTTATAAATATAAATAAATGTAATGTATTGTGCATAACAATCAACAGTCGTTCATATATCAGTAACAAGCAAAATTAAGTTGTAAAGAAAGTTAATGTTTGAAAGTTTTTCTTTTATTTGTACTTAAAATCGAAATTTTAAAATAAATGTCTGGATTTTAAATATTAAATGAGCCCTTAAGAATCCAAAACTGCCCACATGAATCTAGAAAACGCCTTTTCATTAGTTGCACATTGCCCTTTTTATAATCCCGGGGGACAATCCTAATATATATGCTTATACTTTTAATGGATGATTATAACTCATAGGTAAAACCCCCCAAAAAACTAGTGTTTCAGAAAAAAAAACACCTCTGAATTTCAAATGATACTCAAATTATTTAGACAGAAGCCCTAATCTTTCTGTACCTTGTTATCAGTCAATCAATAAAAGAGGAGCATCGTAATTTGAACGTATTTTTTTAACGTAATAGTCCGAATAACGAGAATTTACTCCCGGGCCGGCCTCGCTTCATCTTTACTAAATGGAAGCGATCAAATTCCTGACAAAATTACGAAAATACAAAATCACACATCTATAGCTATGCTACTCTACAAACCACATACTAAAGAATTACAAACTCAACAAAAACAAACACAACGCGGCAAAAGATGTTGCCAAAATATTTATGTAATTTTCCACAGAAAAATTTCGTCACATCAAGAAAAGGTACACCACACCCATTATCGTGTTTGACGTCATTCCCTTACTAATCAGCGTGGACTCCGCGAGAAATGGAGGCGTGGTTTTATTGTCATGTAGTAACGATAGTGACTAGTACGAGAACATAAGAGAAAATTGATGGGATGCAATGTTTATATATTGCTGAGCAGATGTTTTTGCTCGGTATTATTTTATAAATGCTTTGTTTTTCCAAAAAAATTAGGGAAAAGTTTGTTTATCTCCGAATTGAATTTTGTGAAGGGTCTGTTTTATGAGTATAGAATTTTGTGAAGGGTCCGTTTTACGAGTATGGAATTTTGTGAAGGGTCCGTTTTATGAATATGGAATTTTGTGAAGGGTCAGTTTTTTTCGCCTGGAATTTTGTGAAAGGTCCGTAAACGGACCCAGTTTCCCCCCTAGACAGACCCCTGGGAAGGTGGGAAATAAATATGTGTATCCCTTAATCTGTACACGCGCAGTGCGCACGGGTCTATGCTGCTGACGGCAGTAGGGACCCGATGTAAGTTTTTACTCGATCAATTTTTTTTTTTTTTTTTTTTTTTTTTTAATGAGCGATATGGAATTTTGAGAATTCATTCATTATAGTGATTCATTTAAAAACAGTGACCCGCTAGCGAGCGAAGCTCACTAGTATCTATTAAAACATGACTAGACAATACCTCATAAGAAACTTGCAAAGAATTATTATTATTGAGGCAATTTTTAAGCCGAACATAGCCGAATATTTTTTCAGAATCAAATAATGGTTTTAAAAATTAAAAATTTGTATAAAAATAACTTTTTAAAAAGAAAATAATACATTTTAGTTATGAAATGAACAAGAATTGTGCATATAGTGCATACTATACTATGTTTTTAGACAAAAATGAGTTCATTATTCGGCGGCCAAATAGGCCGAATATTCGGCTATAATTTGGCCGATTAATTGGTATTCGGTTATTCGGCCAAACCATTGTTCGTTGCATCTCTAATGGGCAGTGAACACAAACAGCTTCTACTTCACTGTGAAATTCGGTGGTTGTCAAGAGGTAAAGTGTTGACAAGATTGTTCGAACTCCGCGACGAACTTACGGTTTTCCTTAAGGAAGGAGATTGTGATGGAAAACTTGCAATCTCCTACTCAGACTTTTTGATAGATGAAAACCGGTTGAAACGGTTGGGATATCTGGCGGATATTTTCGGTTACCTTAACATTCTTAATTTAACTCTACAGGGCAAGGACGGTCATAAGTCTTTTGTGCAAGACAAAGTATAAGCAATGATAATGAAACTTCAATGATGGGCTCAAAAAGTGGAACAAGATTCTTTCGACGCATTTCCAGTCCTACATGATTTTCTTGAAATCAACGAATTAAAAATTGATAAAACAACACCTAGAATCTTTGGCCTCAGGTAATCTAACCTCAGGTAATTTAAAATTATTTATTTTCTTAATTTTGTAATTAATATTTATTAAGAAGCCTAATTAAAAACATTAAAATTTTAAAGTAGTAACTTTTTTTAAAACAGTAACTTTCTCAAACACTACGATTTTTAAAACAAATAATGACAGTCTATTTTAGTTACTCTTATACTGTGATTATACATTTTATTATTCATTCATGTGAATGGGACATCTACTAACTGGAGCAGTAATTAAGCCTTTTAATATTTCTTAGGAACTTTTTCCCTAAAATTAAAGAAGAAATCAAATGGATCAGATCTCCCTTTGAAGAAAATTTCCTAAAAAAAATTGAAATTATCTTCAAGTGTGGAAGACTCGTTAACTAAAGGGCAAAACTGGGAAAATTCATTAGTGGCCAGTGGCCGGTACTGTCAGTTTCATTAGTAGTCACTTTTTTAAGTTAGTTAGTGGCCACTTTTCATATGATAAGACTATTTCTTTCAGACTGCAAAAACGGCAAAAAGCATTGTCACCATTTTGTGGTATAATCACCACAAGAAAAAGAAGAAATACACATAATAATAAAATTAACACATGAACAATGAAATTGTAATTTGTAATTACGCTCTTTTTAAAAATCCTAAATTGCACATCCTAAATTAAAATCTACTTAGGACTGTAATAATAACAGCAAAAGTTTTTCTCTTTCAGATAATTCAGTAGTACTTTTTTTTCAATTTATTTAAGTGAAATAAGCTCTTATCATTCACAGTTCACATTGATATTTTCTAATAAATGAATCAGCTGATTCATCATCATCACAACACAACCTTTTACATGGTCATGTGTAAATACAGTTAGCAGTTGTAACTCGAAGATTTTCCATAAATTTGCAAAATTACAACCTAGCATGAATCTGAAAATAGTTAAAAATGTGGTGCCTTGCAAATTTATGGAAAATCTTCGAGTTACATATCATTTATAGCATTCAATTTTAAGTACTGAAAGCTTGAAACTTTACGATTTTTTTTTCTTCCCTGGCTATGGCCTTTGATTAATTTATGGTGAAGTAGCTCAGATTTCTGTTACAGTTTTATATGTTTGTAATCTTTAAAAAAAATATGCTCAATTTATTTCAGTGAATTTCAAAACAAATGCCGAAGTTAAACAATTTATTTTCTTAAAACGCATTTTTGATGTTTTGTAATGATTAAAGTACCGATTCGCAATGAGATTCCCTGTATCGACTGTTATTACTAATTTTTTTAAAGTATATTCTGAAAGTATACCAAATATACTTCTTGAATCAAGAGTAAATTGTGTATTTAAAAAAATTCCAAAAGATTTGTTATACTGTATATATGCATACACATGAAATGAATTTCTGGGTTTTAAAATTTAAATGTGTCCCAAAACTGCCTCTAACAATCTAAAAATAAATGTATTTTTCTAAATTTGGGAAAAACTTTTGGCATAGGATTTAATTATTGAAAAATACATAAAACATTTCATGAACTCTAAAATGTAAATATTATACTAACAATATTTTGTAGAAACTCTTCTCCATTTCCTAAAAGAAAACTAAAACCCTGTATTTGTCAAACAACACTACTGGCTCAGTAAAATTATCCTCATAGACAAATGTTTTGTTTACAAAATGTATCAAATTTAATAAAAGTTTTTCAGATCATTTGGTAAAAAATTCAGTTAGAGTAGATTTATATTAATATTATGACACTGATTGTCTTTAGTTTAGGTTTGTGTTTTAATTTATATCCGGTAATTTTAGTAAAAATTATATGCTGCTTTAAAAAAGCTCAAAAAATTATTAAACTCAAATACCAAAACAATGGATTGAAAGTAATTTTTGACTAGGCATTGAGAAACTAGTAAAGTCAAAACACAAGTGTTTACATAGTATGGGACAAAGGAAATTACTGTTTTTCAATTAATAAAAATCAAAAACATCAAAGACATGGGGGCGGAACGAGGGTAAATGAGTAACGTAAAAATGAAAATTGATAAATAAGAATTCTTACTTGTTTTAATGTTAAAGAAACTTATGCCAATATAAATTAGTTTTATCACACAACGACGTATAATTTTTACCGCGTAATTTCTTGTTTTTTCCGAAATTTATACATCGTTGCCAAAAAATACAAAGCAAAAACAATTTTATTTCCAGGTTGAATAGATTTTACATCATATTAGTGCTGCACTATTTTACTTTTAGAAGCCCTAATTTTTTTTTTTCCAGTTTTAGAAAATAGAATATATTTTGAAAAAGTAATAGTAATAAATAATAATTATAAATAATCTTGAATAATTCAATTCTTAAATAACTTGTTGGTACCTTGGTAATCAATGAGATTACGGGACATTTCTGCAAAAACAACAAATGTAAGACCTTTAAAGCAAAAATTTTATTGCCCTTCCTTATATTTCATTAAAATTTATTTTATTATTATTATTATTATTATTATTTTATTATTATTATTTTATTAACAGTTAAATAGCAGTTACGTGTCAATCCGTCAATGTCAATCATTCGTCTGTTTCTCTGTTGTGTTTGTTTTGTTTTACGCCTAGCCCTGGTGTTTTCAGAAAGGGAATACTCGTTTTTCTTACTGTTATTTTTATTCAAAAATTTAATTAATCTTGCATTGTAGCACTTCTTTGTTGTATTATTTATTTTCAGTATGACTTCTTTAATCCAGAGAATACGTAATATTCCAGTACATATGGTAACGTATCCCTTTTTTTTTTTTTTTTTTTTTTTTAAATCATTTATTAATGACAAATCAATTTTTGTGTAATGATTACATTAATTAAGGTGTTAAGTTGGAATATTTACTTCATTAAATTTCAAATATGTACGTATACAGAGTTCTCATCAGAGGAAAAAACTGCCTTAGAACCTTTCATCCTTCCTCAAAAACTGAGACTTTTAAAAACTATGTAAGATTTATAAAAATTAAGTGAGACCTTAAATAAATTTTGAATAATAATAGCTCTTTTAAGTAGACACACGGGGTCCGTAGGGGGTGTTTAATCGACGGAGGACACTTTTTTTTTGGTATATTATGTTATTTATGAAAAATATGTAGGGGAAGAGGGGGGACACTTTTTATAAAAGCATATTATTTTCAAATTTATAAAAGTTTTAATGCTTTTGTGCATTTTTATTTAAATACTTGTGTTATTGGTCACCTTTTAAATGTGTAATGAGCATTGTTTAATGTGTTTTGCAAACAGAAATAATTAAAACATAACTTATGCAAAAGTGTCCCAATGTTCCCCGTGCAGGGGCAGATTGGGACAACACTGTTTTAATGATGGGGCACTTTGGGACAACCATCTTTTTATTTATCTAATTACAATATTGCAAAATATTTTGCTAAAGTAAATGAAAGGCTTTCAAAACAATGAATTTGATACAATAACAAATAATAATAAAGTAGGTAATTATGAAAAAATGAAATTGTTATGAAGCATTACTGCATATTCATATCTTAACGCACATCAAAACCCTGCAAGTCTACACAAAACTTTAATGTTATGTAGGGTCGTGTTGATGGCATAGTTAAGTTGAGAACATGATATTAAATAATCTTTCAACAAGAGTTCTTGTTCAGCTGTGAATATTTGTTGAGATGTATATTTGGATTGAAACTTATAATTTATATTTGTAGTACACACTCAATCTTATTTTCTCTCATGTTTTTCAATCTATTAAATAATGTAGATTTTGGTATATAATATTTAATTGCAACTTCCTTCACAGAAAGTTTATCTTTGATTATTTCATTTATTGCCTTTTCTATATTTTCTTCTGAAATTTTAGTTCTTTCAGTTTTTGGCTTATAATTTCTAATCATTTTCTATTTATTTAAAGAATACCTAAAAAAAAATGAATACAATTAGCTTATATGTGCAAAAAATAAGTAAATAAATAAAAATATATTGGTGTTAGAAATGAATGGGCCATTGGAGCAGTCCCAATGTGCCCCATGCATTGGTGTCCCAATGTACCCCATCAGGTCATTTTCAAAACAAATGTTTAGGTCTAATTTTCTAGAGCACATGGGCTAATGATATATAGTGGAAATGAAAGCTTAATGTTTATAAAAACACATAGTACTTTTAAAAATTAAAATATTTATTTCCTATTACCTAAAAAATCAACATTAGTTTACTTGAAAAAAATTACTTTTCATATGATAAAATAAACTAACCTTGTTCACAGGCAGCAGACTTGAATGATTGAGTTGAAATCACAAATATGAAGATGTACTACTAAGTGCCATCTATTGTGATTTTTTACAAATTTTATTTTGCAATTATAAAGGGATAAAAGCCTTTGTCCCAATGTGCCCCGTGTCCCAATGTACCCCCTTCTCCCCTACATTTAATCATAAATATATATATATGTATATATATATATCGATATTATTAATATGTTTTAGCAGCCTCTGAGAATACCAAATTCCATTTTCTGTTGAAATCTAAGAATATCTTAAAATTTTGGAAATATTTCTACATAAAACATTTTTTTTTTTTTTTTTTTTTTTTTTTTTAATGCTACTTTGTTACCTAAAATTCGCCACAGCACTATAAGTTTAATTGAAAATAAATTTATACTGTGGGTAAGTTTAATAATTGCTCTTAATAATAAGTTTAATGCAATGATTGCTGTGCATCCCATGAAATATTGTATGTTTAGCTATTCCCATATAGTGAAGGATCATACCCACTAACCTTTTTCAAAATCTAATCTAAATGTGTTACATTTATTTTATTTATGTTTTTCTTTTCATAAAAACAATTATATGTATCACAATTATTTTTTCTTCACAGAAACAGGCCCAAAAATTGAAACCTTGGTCGACCCTTGGAAATTGAAGAAGGTTGCATTAAATTTTAAATGTTTTATACCATTTTAAAAATCAGGGATGCGATTTTTCAGCATTTTTTATATTTCTGGTGTGTTCTTTCTTTATACATTGAAGATTAAAATAAATATTTATTACTCTAATATAATAGATTTTGTCATTAAAATTCTAGTTGTCTTGCCTTTGCATACAGTTTCAGCTTTTTTATATTTCTGCTAATCTTATCCCTGAAAAATTCATTTCAATTCTCAAATATAACACTTGTTAGTTACATGAATTCAATAACTTTGGCACTTTATCATGCATCATCGTAACAATATATTTTGTTTCTTTGCTTAAAAAAAAAAAAAAAAAAAAACCTACTTATAACTACGATATTTTTTGTATTGAAATAAATGTAATGTAACATTAAGTCAATTAGAATTTGTTATCTATATCTTGATTTCTTGATTGCATGTTGTCTTTTTAAAAAAGAAACTTTGCCTTTGTAGGATTTTGATGGTCAAAGAAGAGCTGAGAGAATTTTTCAAACTGTCATTTCTGTCTTTGCTGTAAGTGTATTATGTTTTTATTTTATAGCTCAATGTAATTTGCCTCTTTAAAAATATTCTTAACTAATAATCATTTATGGGGTTTTTATGCATCTGGAATACCTACAAAAGTTGGAAATGTTATGCTTATGGGTAAACCAACTACTAAAAAGTTACTAAAATCACTACTACTTCCTCTTTCCAACAGTAAAATCTAATCAAAATTGTCTGTATAATTTTTGTGCAGAAAGTATTAGCAGTTAGTATACTTTAAAATACAGAATTATTTGTAAAAGAAGGGGATTTGAGCTTAAGTGGGAAACATCTATATAAACATTTCTGCAACACGGACCAGTTACGATTAAATTTTGTTGAAACATAGTGACATTATAAGAGAACAAATTTCTTAAATTCATAGTGTAAACTGAATAATAAGAGAGTGAAAAACAACGTGGATACTAATCTAGAATATAGAACAGAAGACAACATTTTAAAAGCAAGACTTTTAGTTATTAATTGTGATTCAAAGTAATTTAGCAAACACATTGTACAATGTACATGACAAAGGTGCTATATCTGATTGGTTAACCTGCCCACCAGCAGCCATGCGGTTCTGCGCTCAAAGCTGGTAGATGGGTGGTGCCGGCTTCGATCCCATGTTGCGCTCATCGACCTAGCCGTTCTTAGTTTTCCGTGATTTCCTCCAAAACTCGTGTAAATATGGGCTCGGACCCTTTAGAAATACCCCCATGGAGGGCACTCCATGGTCTAGGACACTTACGGAGTCAATCAGCCTTAATTCCTCAAAGCAAGCAAGCTGATTCGTTAACTCAGATTGGATGATCAAAAGCATATATTCGGCTTTTCTATGCTGCAAATGACAACTGAATGAAAATAAATGATATCTAACAAACAAATATTTATATACAAGTAAAATTGGATGAATCAAGACCACTTGCAGTATAGTGAATGGTTGTGCCAAATGTAAACTATTCTAAAAATGTAATTTTTATTGTAAAATGTAAAGTATTCTAAAAGCGTAAACTATTAATGTAATGTATTCTAAAAATGTAAACTATTCCAAATGTAAAATTTCTGAAATTCAAATATTTTTCTTATTATTCAGTATTTCATGTTAGATTTTGGCCAAAACATAGCTCTTTATTATTTAGCATTGACAATTTCCCAATATTAAATCATTTTGTAAAAAAATTATTTTTTAATGTTGCATCTTTAAAATTTTTGCAAGCATCATTTTAAATCTAGCAATAGCAGTACTTTTGAAATCTAAAACAGAATATGAACTATTGTGATAAATTAACTAAAAAATGCAGGTAGTTTTTTAACAAAAAATTATGCAGAAATAAATAAATAAAAGTGTGTCACCAACACAAATTTAGAAGACACTGTGAAGGGTTTTATACTAAAGCTGTATACTGCCTGTGGATGTATGAAAACTGAGTTATCAAACATGAATTCTGTTTTGGAATCTTTTTTTGAATTTGAATGATTTTGGTTTAACTATTATTAGTGTTTCATCCGACAATATTAATTGGGCTTCTGATGAATTTAAATTTAAACTGGGTGGGAAAATTGGTACAAAGTGCGAAAAATTCACTCAAGTTTGCTGGTTCAGAATAAAATTGCTGCACTAATGCCTATATTTTTTTCATCTGATAAAAGACATTACTTCATTATTTTGATCTGAAACATTTATTGCATGTTTTTGCAGTTTATGGTGCTTGCTGCGAAAGTTTTTGATTTTTCATGATTCTTTTACGTTTAAAGTATTAAAAATATGATTTTAATAAATAATGCAACATTTTTAATGATGGAAACTGAAAAAAAATAACTGAAAATATAATTAATGAAAAATAAAGATAAGAATACATTATTTGCCAAGATATTTGTAAAATTAAAAAAAAAAAAAAAATCTTATGTGCATACCAAATGTCTTCCTTATATGTCTTTTAAACAAGGCATATTTCTTTAATAAGTAATATATTTCTAATTTTAAAATAGGCCATATGGTAACCCAAATGGATGATGCACAATAGAAAATTTCTACATTCTATGGCTGACTTTCTCTGTTATGCACAATACGACATAAGTTCAGTTCTTCACAATGTACGTATTTTCTTTATTTCATACAAAGAAGTGTCATTGAAATTGAAAAAATCATGAGAGAAGACACAGAGAAGAAACATATTGCTGGAGGCTGCTGCAACTACTATTCCATATTATTTACCTACTTATAAAGATCTTGCTTAAAACTGTCTGTTAATGTTCATAATGAATGTGTATTCTCTGAGGCAAAAGAACTAGTAAAAACTCAGATTCAGCAGAAGTGAATAAAATTTTTTTTAAAAACTAGATTTGAGGTCCTCCCAATTCCATTACTACTCGAGTGTGTTTTGTGATCAGAATTACACACAAATACAAAATTTTGGCTAAATTAAGTGATAGAAAATTGGTTAAAATTTTGAAAACAAATTTTGAACTGGAGTTGTGAACTTAGGTATCCCATATCTCTTAAAGTCCTTACTGCTTGAGTATGTACTACTATCAGAATAAAAGTATGAAAATCTTCAATTGAATCCTTTCTGAATTTTTTAAGTAAAAATACCTTTAAATGGTTGCTAAGTGAAGAAGCAACTCACTTTTCTAAAAAAATATTAGTAAATCTATTATTCATTCTTTTTTATTATGGTTATTAATATACAATTTTTGACGGTTCTATTGTTAATTTATAAATGAAAATTTAATATCAATGTATTTTGCTCTAAATCTTCACCCTCTCTTCTCCTGAAAAATATACATACATATACAAACATGATTCATACACTCACAAACATATATAAACACATACATACATACATACAGTGCGGCCTGCCTGAATAAAATAAATTTCCAATGTGCAGGCATGAGAATTTTCCGTGGATCCGCGATTTTCCGCTTTTTTGTGATTTTTCGTTAATTTCGCAGTTTTTTATTTTGTTAAAATCAAACTCCAATAACGATCAGTGTTCAAACGCTCCACGAAAAACTTTCTCAACGATTCTCAATCTTTTTCCATCCAAAATATAAATGTCAATATTCATTTTAAACGTGCTTTATCAGATTCTATAACATATCAAAACAGAATTATTTAATATTGTTTTTTGTCCCCCCCCCCTTTTCATTTCTAACCATCGCCAATCAAACATACTGCGGGAAGCCTTTTATTTTTGAATATTATCCATTCACAACAAAAATGTCAATATTAATTTTAAACATATTCTAGAACCAATAAAGAAGTAGAATTGTGTTTAATATTTCTCACTCATGAACTGCTCTATCCCCCCCCCCCCTTTCCCATTTTCCACCACCAGTCAATGTTATTAAATGTTGATTGCTAGCTATTGTTTTTTTTTTTTAACACATGTTTTATTGTGTTGATGTGTTATTCTTTTAGTTTAATTAGTCACTTTTAAAATATTTCTTTCCTGTGAGCACTATTTTTCATTTGAAATAAATTTTATGAACACATTTGTATAGTTTTCTCCATGTGCGTTATTTTTCATTTGAAATTAATTTTATGAACACTCGTGTTTCCTCTTTTTTCAATTTCTGCACTCTCATGCCTGAATGTGGCCCGCCAAGTGTTTCAGGTTGGACAGGCCTGGGTTAAAATACGCTTACAAGATTTGACCCTGATATACAAGAAACAAAATTAAATAAAAGTGTGTAAAAATTATTTAAAGATGTAGAACTCTTAGTTTTATTTCTGTTAAGCCCTAACTAGTGACTGAGGGCATCTGCTCTCAAAGCTGGTAAATAGATAATGCCAGGTTATGATTATTGGCTTAGCCATTTGAAGTTTTCTCAAACTTGATTGAATATGGACTAGAATCTCCAATGAAGACATAGGCCTCTGAAGAATGTGGAGGACATTACGCAGGCTTAAGTTCCCAGTGTTGGCCTTAAACCATACATAGTCCTCTTTTCTAAGAAGAAATATAAATGAATGGTAATGACCATTAGGAAAAAGAAGAAAAAAGGAAAGAGTGGAAAAAGTTTAAAAGTTTAAAGCTCAATCATTCTGTTAGATGTGACAAGGTCAGTCAGTTACAGAAAAAATAGATTGAATATATACAGTTGAGGATCTATAATCTGCATACCCATAATTCACAATTGTCTGTAATCCACACTCACTTTGCAAATGTAAACAAAAGATTTTGCAGTAATGAAAATCCGATATTTTGGATGTATATGAGAAAATATGATGTTAATTCACATACTAAAATGAAAAAAAAAAAAAAAAAAAAAAAAAAAATGAGTGTAAAATTTAATTTAGATATACATAATAAATTTTAAAAGGAAAAAAAAAATTATACTTTTATTGCCTTTATACTTTTTTTAGCGAATCTGAACATCGTCTGAATAATATTCAGTTAGTGATCAAACAAAAGTACAGTTAACTCCTGCCAGTAACAGCATTGCTCATTGGTTGAAAAAAATGACATCATATGCGTTGGTGGGATTGTGTATTTTCACAGATGTTTAAGGAATGTTAGTGTAAATGTTTTTTTGGGTGGTATTTCAAAAATACACAAAACTATTTTAGGAAAAAATTATACCAGCATTTGTTTTGAAAATAAGATCTACAATGCAGTCATTAAAAAACTGCATCAAACAAATCACATTGCAAGTATCTGGCTGCATACTGTTAATCACAGTCCAGAAGTAGGAGTACAGTTTTTTAATGAATTACTCATTTAAGGGTTTAAATTATACATTGCTTCTACTTCATTAAATAAATGTTATTGTTTTATATATTTATTAGTATAACCTTCATTACATTATATAAAAACAAACAACTCTAATTCTATCTTCATTAAATAAAGTTTATAGTTTTATGTACCTTATACTAATTCATATAGCGAGAAAATGGCATCGATGATCTATAATTTGCAAAAATCTATAATTCGCACAAGTTCTAGAAGCAAGGTGTGTAGATTAAAGATCTTCAATTGTAATCCCAAAAAAGTGAAAGTCCTCTTAATTAATTTTGTAATTCTATCAAGTTCTTAGAAAATATATCTTTGATTTTTTTTTTTTTTAATTAATATTTGGTGGTTGCTATTCAGTGCATTTTTTATAAAACTTTAATACAGTGTATACTTATTAATTTTATCTTTATTTTAGGCTGTTGGGCTTGTAATTGGATATGTATTTCAGCAATTCTCATACACTGTTTATACTTTAGGAGCTGGATTCATCCTGTCTTGCTTAGTAAGTTTTTATGGATTGTAAAATCATTTAATTTTATATGAAATTGTGTGTATAGACTTTAAAAATTAAATTTCTTCTGGTCTGTATATTTATAATTCAGAATAATAATTAATGTTCTTAAAATATACATTTTTCTACTTAAACATTCTTGCTTGTTTTTGCAACTAAAAATGGTCTTAAAAACATCTTCAACAAAGACTGAATCTATAGTTTCTTTTAAAAACTTTCTGAAATGGTTGATTATAATGCCAATAAGTATTAATTGTATTTTCAAAAACAGCACTTATTCTAAAACAATGCAACCACCATGTAGAATTTAATAAAAATGGTAACCTGTTATCAAAAAACATCTTATAAAATTCTTTTTTTTTTTTTATGATTGATGTTTACCTTTTTTCATTAAGTATTCCCTCTGTTAAAATCAGACTTTGATCCTCGTGTGATTGGTCTTATTCATTCACTTTTTTTAAATATTCCCCATGGACTGGTTTATCATGGAGCATCTGGGGCGCCTGGGATCTCTAGATGAAAGGAGGCCAAAGTGTGTGTTAGTTTAAAATTTTTTTTTTTTTTTATGATTTTTTTTTATTTTTTTATTTAGGTAATTGGCTGAAATTGGAAGTCAGTGTAATTTAAATTGCCATCTTCAGGGATGAGATTATTCAGCTTTTTATTTTTTTTTTATGTTTCTGATGTGCATTTGTTCTTTTTTTATACATTGAAGATTAAAATAAATATTTATTACTCAAATATAATAGATTTTGTCATCAAAATTCTAGTATTTCATTTCAACGTCTTGCCTTTGCGTACAGTTTCAGCTTTTTTGTATTTTTGCTAATCTCATCCCTGCATCTTTTGTATTCATCAAGATCTAAACTTTTCTTTCTTTTGTGTGTGTTTCTGGAAAGAGGGAATCTTTGTAACATCATTTTTAAATGAAGGGGAGTACTGTCGGCAGCAAAATTATTTTAGTGCTAGCAATAATTCTTATGTAATAAAAGTACACTTAATACTATTTTTGGACGTGTTCAGGGTTTTCTCTGAAACTCCTGTACTGAATATAATGGCTTACATCAATTTAAAAGTTTACAATAAAATTGCATTAAAATATATTTTGAATGATATATTATAAGTAATTTAATCATAATTAGAGATATTGGAATAAAGGTATTCTGGGTTTTCCATGGTTTTCTCTGAATTTCCCATGTACGGAATTTAATTGCTATGCAGTTCAAAGTTTCACCAATCTTTAGATTGCACTAATAAGTAAACATTTTGTCATATAATTTGCAAATTCATTTCCTTAATTGTAATACTATGTTAAACCGTTTCTTTCTTTGTATTATAGTTTTTCAATTGATTGATGATGGATTCTATCAACTAATTTGTTGTTTGCTGGATTGTATTAACATGATTCTTTAGATACTGAAAAATAAATAACATTGTCAACTTCCTTAATTGCAATAATATTTAAAACCATTTTGATTCTTTGTATGGTATTTTTTTCAATTGATTCAATCAACTAATGTGTTGATTGTATTAACTTGGTTCTTCAGATAGCAAAAAATAAATAAACAACATTTAATTTAAACATACAGGAAAGTTGCTATTGTTTCGCCAAAGATCTTGTTTTCACTTTTAACAAGTGATTAGTAGTACACAATGTACAGATTAACGAGTGCCTAATCGGTAATGTGCAGATTATCTAGGTAATTTGCAGAGTTAATTTGAGAAATGAAGCAATTTTCTGCACTTTAATGGATCACTCTAGTTAAAGTGCAGATTACCTAGCTAATCTGCATTTAAGCGGTAACAGAGATATAAAAATAAAACTGTCAACATCAATTATTATCTATTTTGTTTATATTTAAAGAATTTTCTATTATCTTCCTTCATCTTTGTGTTCGGAAGGTGATTGAAATTTTAAAGTTATTAAAATATTATTTTGTAATTTTTTTTTTAATGTACAAATTTGTAACATTTGATGTTAATAATTCTGGTTTCTTTCAGTTAACATTACCACCTTGGCCTATGTACAGACGCAAGCCGTTGAACTGGCAAAAACCTAGAGATGAACCAAGTCAAGAGAGCTCTAAATCTAAAAAGAAGAAATAGTTCATTTCCTGTATATTTATTTCTACTCATTTTATTATTTTGTGTCTGTAAACAGAATAAACTGCTTAATCTATAAATAAAGCATACATTGTTGTTTTCATTTGACTTAAGTATTTCTGTTTAAGAACACATAATAAAAATATTTATGTATGTATGTGTATATATACACATGCATATATACACAGTTTTATTTTATTTATTTTTTGTATTTTTAACTATATACACCAAAAGAAAGTATTGTATTCATAAAATATTTTAATTTCTGGTTTTTACACTGACCTACACTTTTTTTAGATGTCCTGAACACAATTTCACCATTTTTAGAGGCTGCGTGTGTTGCTAAAATTTTGTAGGCACAGTATCGCACAAAATACAGGATGGAATTCTATACATTTTTATGCCATTATGGAAAACAATGTTGATTCAATATATGTGCATATTAGCTGACAAGTGGCATTGCAGGGCTGCTACGGTACCTGAAAAAACTCAGGGAATTTGAAAAACTATTAAAAACAGGGAAAATTCAGAGAATTTTGAATTTTTTTTGAAAAACATTGGAAAATTTTTTCATAATAAATCTTTTTTAAAATTTTAGTGATTTATAATGAAGAAAAAGTCAATTATGTCCCCCCTCCCTCCAATGCCTCAATTGTAGTTAATTAATAAAATAATATATAATAGATATGTTCAATTGACATGTAAATATGGTAGATTCTAATGCTGCATAATTGCGTGTCATTTATTTTACTTTTAAGAGAGACAGGGAAAACTCGGGGAATATTTTCTTCTGATTTATGTAGCAACCCTGCATTGCTATATGCTGTAACTTTCCCCTTGTATAGGAAGCTACATCTTGGCTTTTATAGCATGTAAGTGCAGCATCAATCTCATTTTCAGAAATTATGCTGCTTTAATTTTGGTATATATCAGCCACCAGATGGCATTTTCTACAAATTCCCAATTTTCTATATGTCAACATCTATTGGTTAATACATTAAATCCTGTTATATGTTGCAAACCAATTTTTAGAACTGTTGGATTTTTGAAAATGTGTAAGTGTTTTATATTATTTCACAAGAATTGATTTAAAAAATAATTTTTTCAAAAACTGTACTATGTTTCCAAAATGGGAACAATAGTGCCTAATGAGGGTTATTCATTTTGAAATACTTTTTTATAGTATTAGCTATAAAAACTACCATGTATTAATGTGTAATAATTATTTCCTATTAGAATTTGAATGGAAGAATAATTTACCTAGTCTTCTTAATGCATTTGCTTTGTGCACTTCTTTATTTGTTCACTTTTGAATTTCATACCTACCAACCTGAGACAGATAAAAATAGGAAGATTCAAGCTCAAAAACCAGATTTCACAAAAAACAGGTCTATTATATTGTATCTATAATAATAAAAGAAGATGTCTGTCTATCTGTCTCTCTGAGCATCTATACGTTCAGCCCCTACTGAACGCAGAAGTATAAAATTTGACATACGTGTGCTCAGAAGCCTTCCCGAGTTGATAGTGAAAACAGAATTTAAAAATTTTAATTAGTTGCGGAGATATTAATTAAAATGTCGACCCATGTCGATGGAAAAATGACCAAGAAAAAGAAACTTTCTATCAGCAGACGATTTTCTAAGCTGTCTCGATCGGAAACAAAACACATGGAGACAACGGTCTGCGATAAAAAAGGAAATGAATGTAACCAATTAAGATATCATGTGCTTCATAGTGGGGATAAAAATTGCAATTTTCAACCTTTTTCAAATTTTCATTCACGTTACATTTGAATTAATATTTGGCCTAGGCAGCATATTATAAAGCTACTGTTCAATTTTCATGAAAATATATGAATAAATAAAAAAATGACGTATTTATTGGAAAAAGATTAAGTTTTCTTTTATACTTTACAGTATTTTAAAGTTATAGATTGAGATATGCTGTTGAAATTTATTAGTATTTGGTTTTAATGCCCGATAATTCGATTGTGAATATTTTTGAAAGAGTACGATGTACGATTATTAGGGAGGGCTTGAGGAAGGGGGAAAAAGAGGCAAAAATTAAAAAAAATGAGTTACTGCGTTTGAAATTGGTTGGTATATTTAGATTTTAAGGCATGGTAAATCGAATACGAATATTTTCGAGTGTAAAATTATTATCGGCGGAAAGGGGGGGGGGGGAGAGAGCGAAGGGGCAAAGATGTAGAAAAAGAACGGGAGTTTCGGAGAAAACAACGGAATACCCAGAACACCTTTATTCTTTAATATTTTGCAGAGTTTCGAATTCGAATTTCTGCTCACATACCGTACTAAGGATTTTAACGTTATGTAGCCCGGAATTATGCAAGTTTCGGGGATTACTGAAAGAAATTTCGCAGAATAAAAGAAAAAAAAAATACTTTTTAATTTGCATTTAATTGCAAATAAAATTTTAATTTTGAAATACTTTTATATTATCAAATCGAAAGTGGAATTCGAGATTTCACCTGATTTACACGTTTTAAGGTGTCCTGATTAGGTTTTCTTTTGTATCTCAGCTACTAATTAAAATAATTTCATAAGTAATACATCATTTGAAAGCTTTGTTGATTTGCAATTGAACAATATATTACAGAAATTTATACCGCCAGATGGCGCTGTAATATTTTAAAATTTCAATATTTCAAATTCTAATGAGCGAGGAAGGTGTTGTAAGTTCTAAAACGGGGATAAGGAGCGGAAATTAGCTAAAGTCAGAAATTTGAAAGATCATAACATGGTAAGCGAACAGGCTGTTTCAGATATTGAAAAGGGAAGAGGGTGCGGAATTTACTGCGATTTCAATAAGCTATTTTCACGATATATCAATAAGCTATTATTAGACCTGAAAGCGGCGCCACCGAGCGGGAGTTTCGTAAAGTCGGATTCTTTAGGGATCGCGAACCAGCTGGTCGCCGAAGGCGGCTAGTAGTAAAATAAAAGTATCAACATACGTGCATTATGTACTATATTAACTGAAATACAAAATATAATTTTTTTGTTTACTCAAAGTATATTTCTGAAATGTCTTTTACAAATTTAATTTAATGACAATATTTTGAACCTGAGGAGGAAAAATGACAATCTATTCTATTAGAAGTCTGCATTGAACAACTCCTATCTTGCATTTTCATTTACTGGAGTTATGTAACCTGCATAAGAACTAGCATAATTTTTGTGTGATGACACAGCATTTTGAACTTGTTCAATCTCTGTTTTTTCCTCAATAAAATCATTGCCCATCTGCGCAGCACTAGTGTGACGTAAAACCCCAACCAACCAACCTCAATAAAATCAGTAATTAAGTCTTAAAAAAATAACACGTGTGAAATATTGTGCAGTTCTTTCGCTTTATTGGTTCCACAACTTATAAAACAAGTTTATTCAGAACACTGATTCTTTTGTTATAGATTGAGAAAGTTAGAACATCGGAGAATGCCTAATCAGTGGCGGGAGATGGGGAAAAGGGGGAGTAAAAAGAATTCATGATTGAGAAATATTAAACAATTCTTCTTTATAAATTTTAAAATACCATAAAGCAAGTTTGAAATGAATATTGACGTTCATTAGTGAATGGAGAAAGATACGAAAATAAAAGCTTCCACAGTGTTTCATTGGTGATGGACAAAGAAGAAAAAAAAAAGGGGGGGGAGGGGTTTAAATAATTATACAAGTGAGGAATATTGAATGATTCTATTTTTTTTATAGATTATAGAATCTCATAAAGCAAGTTTAAAATGAATATTGACATTTATATTGTAGATGGAGAAAGATTCTCCATCCACAATATAATTCTTTGGCTTCCATGGAATGTTTGAACACTGATCGTTATTAGAATTGTTTTTTTTTCAACAAACTATATCCATGATTTTTTTTAAAGCAGAAGAAATTAATAAAAGATCAGCCACCAGAAGATTAACTTAAAAATCAGAAGTAGATCTGCCAGAAACGGAAAAGTTGGCACCTATGCATTCATTACATGTTTTTACATTATTTTGTGTGAATGTATACTATAAAGAGTTTTACATTATGTAATCTTTTTTTAACCTACTATTTTAGTGATAAAATCTGTACATAGATTGTCTTATAGAAAATAATTGATGCCATTAAGACACATTTTTGGATTTGAATTCAGAAGAAGCAGAATGACGATATTCTCTATGTAAAATCTTGTATTATCCTCAAAAACTTTTTTAATTCTTTTTCTGTCAATAAAATAAAATAAAGTACTGTTTTTTATTTGCATGATGCTTAGTTTATACAAAAATGAAATTAACAATTTTGTCATCAAAGGAATTCTAAAAATTAAGTATAAATTCTTCTGTGTCAAGCTGATTTTATTTATGGAATATAGGAACTTTCTTTTGCTATATCTGAATACTCTTACCGGAGTCATCTTTTTATGCTGTTTACAAGTGGATAAAATGCAGAAAAAAGTGGGGAGAGGAGACAAGCTTCACAAAATCAGATGTTCTTTTTACTTCATTTGTGAGCAGGCTGATTGAAATATTCACTTTCTGTTAGTTATTTTATATACAGTTGACAGTTACAAACTACTTTGATTAAGAAAACAATTTGACTGATGTATTATTTAAAAATAAAAATATGCGCCAAAATGACGAATTTTTTTTTTTTTTTGGTTTTACAAAAGATTTAAGGAAAATTTTTTAAAAGAAATTTCAGTGCTACCAACTCTCCCGTTTTCCACGGGAGACTCCCGTTTTTTAATCCTATCTCCCGTTTTTACATTTTAATGGGTATTTCCCCGTTTTTCTAATATTTTCGAAAAATCGAACCAAAAACGCTAATTTTTGACAATTCGTACGTGCCATCTTTTCAGATTTACAAAAGCCTTCAAATTCAGTATCTTTCTCCATCCACAACATAAATGTTGATATTCATTTAAAACTTACTTTATGAGATTTTAGAATCTCTAAAGGAACAGAATCCTTCAATATTTCTTGCTCATGTAATTATTTTTAACTCCGTTTTAGATTTCATTAATATATCAGTTGATCAATAATAACTTTGCAAGATACACTCACTACCTTTCCATAAATGACTAGACACTTTTGATTTCAGACATTTTGTCAAATATTTCTAAAAGTACTAAATGAATCATCTTGAAACTTCAGAAATGGAAATAACATGTTATACCTCAACCTCATATATTTCAGAGAAAGTTTTGCCCTGAAAGCCAGGGTGACAGGGACTAGTAAAAAATGAAAATGTTAGGATCACTCTGTGAAAAGTAATGCTTGTAATTACATGCTACTGCCAGAACGCATTTCAAGTTTCTTCCTATTATTTGCATAAAGTTTTATGAGGATGCCACATATATACATGGCTTGCCACTTTAGCTGTAATATGCAAGATAATAAACCTAATGCAAAGCCATTTTTAGAAAACTTGACACTGTATTAAACAGGGTTTATACTAAAATATAGGGGGGGGGGATTCCTTGAGTTTTCCAGACATTTTCAAGAAAATATTAGCAGCACATTGCAAGAAACACTCCTCTAGACAGGAGAAAATACATCTACTTCCACTGTATGATGCCATGTTACTGCCGATCCTGGTAGAAATCATTGTTTACATGCATATTTTCACGATACTTAATCATTTGAATTTTGATATGAAGCTAAACAAGAAAAATATAATTTGAGAGAAAGGAAATATTTGTTTTTCAAGATTTTATTATCTATTTTTCCCTAACTTTTGATGAAAATTTTTATTTTTCCTGACTTTTTTTATTTTTTAACTAAATACAAATTCCTTTTTCTGTGATGAGTATGAACCCGGTTAGACACAGTATACAGCAATCAGAATGCATAAATATTAATATCTAAATTTGTAAATGCGCATGCACAAACTTTAGTGAAATTTTATTTGCATAATTTAATAAACAAAAGTATTGAGCTACTTATATGAAAATACCGAACAATTATCATGTAAATTCAAAGAGTTTTGCATAATAGGATGAACTGCTATCCATCACCTCTCAAAAAACAGCTAAACTATGAAGTGTTTTACTCACATTTTTATCTTGATTCAATCAAGACAGTGTTCGTTGATTGTAAATAAATACTGATAAAATTATTTTTATTCTTTTTTTTTTTTGAGAACTGAAGTTCAGTTCATTCTATCATATACAACTTTTTGAATTTACACAATATTTGTTTGGTGTTTTGCTATAACACAGCTGCCAACCTTTGAGAATCAAAATTAGGGAAATTCCAAGCTTTGAGAATCATGAGATTTTGTATACGACATAGTTTATGCCATAAATAGAACATTAATAGCACAGTGATTGTTCGAAAGAGAAGGAGCAAATTAAAGGGAAATTTTGCAATATCCAGAGGCTTTTTTCTTATTGCAAATAATATGAGAAAAAATAAACAAAACATACTGAATTTAAAATACTACTAGATTATATTAAATTCTAACCATACTGAAATCATATATACATACACTGACTTGGGAAAAATTTTCCTACCTAAAAAATCTAGTCTTCATTTTTTCCCCATGTTTAAACATATGAGATGGATATGACATGCAAATATTTAATTTGAGGAAAAGTATATAGATTCATTAACCCCTTAGGTGCGGATTTATTTGAGAAAATATTTGCATGTGGAACGGATATAATTTTTGGTTGCTTGGAATAATATGTAAAAGCAGTACATTTTACGTAAGAATTTATTTATTTCTAAAATATTGGTGACATATGTAGTATTAAGATGTCTTTAAGTAAATAGAATTGCAAAACAAAAATAAAAAACAAAAAAGTGAATGACGTGTCTCAGACGTCAAATGTACCCAAGGGGTTAGCTTCAGCAATAAAGTCTAAAAATAATTACATGAGAAATATTGAGCACTTCTATTGCTTTATTGTTTCTAGAATTGTCACTGATCACTATCTGGAAATGGGGGAAAGGGAGGGGGAGTGGAGGATAAAAAAAAATAATTAGAGTAAGAAACAGTCAACTCTTTCAATTCTACTTTTAGAATCTAATAAAAGCAAATTTAAAATGAATATTTACATTTATGTTGCAGATGAATAAAGATTGGGAGATAAGACTTCTGTAGAACATTTGATTGCCGATTGCTAGTTGAAATAAATAAAGGGAGGGGGGGGGGGGTGAAAAATCTACATGAGCTATAAATATTTAACAATTCTATTTGTTTATAGGTCCTAGAATCTCATAAAGCAAGTTTGAAATGAATATTGACATTTATGTTGTGGATGAAAAAAGATTGGGAATCGGGAGCTTTCGTAGAACATTCAATCACCGATTGTTCCATGGGGTTTCTTTTTATAAAACTAACGATATCCACGACGTTTTTTAAAAATGGAAGAAATAAATTTGCAGAATTAAACAATAAAAAAAAATATCGCGTGGGGAATTACACGCAGTGCGTGACGAAAATTTTGAAAAATTCGGGAGATATTGTTTTTCGGAAGTTCGGGAGATTGCCTCAAAATTCGGGAGAGTTGGCAGCTATACTATAAGTAGCTCGATACTATTATTGGTTATTATGCGAATGGAATTTTGTTAAAACTTGCACATGCCTAGTTAAAAATTTAGTAAAAATGTTCATATTTCATAGATATTTAATATTTTCTTGGTTAGATAATAGTATGTTGTCTAATGTAGTGTGTCAAGTTTCTTAAAAATGGAATTTATTTTTTTGGAATATTTTAAAGAAACTTATATTTCCATAAATATATATGGGTCATTGCCAACATAAGGGGTAGAAACCATGTCCCTTAGCCCTCAAAAATAGAAAATATTTTCAATCAGAAAAAAATTTACAACTAGGCTATTTCTTACGATTTTCTCTAGTTGAATATTATTATAAAAGTTTTTAATGTTATTTATTTTTCTTAGAACTCGATCGATAAAACCTGGAATGTCCACTCCGTGGACTGTCCCCAAGGGAAGTCTGCAGAATATAGCATTATTTTCAAGCTTAATATTAATGTTTTTTAATTACATTTTGATTTAAGCAGGACATAATTATCCTTAAAAATATATTTATTAAATTTTAGAGTTATAAAATGAATCTTGTTTTTTTAATTAATTTATAACAAATGTCCCTAATAAAATGCGTCCACTCCGTGGACAACTATTTAATTTCCCATAAAGTTCAGTAGATGGCACTGTCTGTCACCAGTGTGTAACTGAGAAGAAAGAGGGGGAAGCCATCTTTGTTTTTACCTACATGTGCTGAACTCAATGCTTTATTTCGTTCTATAAAAATAGATTTCATCTGTGATACCTCTGTTTGGCTATCTCATCAGTCCACTCCGTGGTCAGAAGTATACAAGTAATTATAAGGATTATTTATTATCTAATTATTATTACAATTAATGATTATAAGACTTAATTCAACACTAAAGTTAAATTGTTCCTGACGTTGTTGCTTTGTTCCTTAAAATTCAAAATCAGACATTCTGTCCACTCCGTGGACTTCCACTCCGTGGACATCATTCGATCACGAAGTGGACACTTCTTTCCACGGAGTGGATACTTTCAAAATTAATCTTAAAAATAGGTACGTTTGAAAAATAATCTAAATAAATTTGATAAATAAATTTTATCCCTTTATTTATTTATTTATTTATTTTTTTGTTAGCCTACTGATTGCTTAAGGTGCAATGGAAATATATTTTCCCCCTAAGTTTTATATTTTTATTCGTGATTTTCTAAAAATGTCATTTCAACGTCTTTAAAACAGTATTTGCTATTTTTTACTGAACTCTTAAGCATTTCTCTTCATAGTTTAAATGTAACAACAGAATTCGTATTAATATAATTTTAAGAACAGTTTTATGAGTGTTGTTTACAGAGTAATGCAAAAGGATGATGTATACTATATGTCCTTTTTTTTTTTCTTTTTAATTTTAAAGGTAAAATGTAGAAAAGGTGACATAACACTTTAGAAAAATAATTGCAAAAATATAATTAAATTTAGTTTCAGAAGAAAAAATAAATAAAAATATTTTTGTTTTACAGCAAAACTAAAATTGTTTTGTATTTTTATTAATTGAATAACTTATATATATATATATATATATATAAACAATACTTAAAATATATATTTATTTTCTTTGCAGAAATTTATTATGCTGTTCAAGAAAAATGGAAATTCGCATGTAACCCAATGCAGGACAAACAAATGTGCACAAACCTTCGCTCAAACTCAGTCAAAAAGAAAATTAGGTGGAGTTGAAAATCAAAAAGATAAGAAAAATAACAAGAAAAGGAAACTTCCCAGCCAAACTACAGAAAAACGTAAAGAACAAAAAAGAAAAAGTATGCAGAGAGCAAGAGACAGACTAATGCTCCTATTACACACAACACGTTTTCACACAACTTTTGAGATAATTGTAAATTTGGCTCAAATCACGTCAATGCCCAGTGTAAACGAATTGGGAATACGATCAATTTTTTCTGGCAAGTCAGACTGTGATAAACCAGTGAGAAGAAAGCTCTTTATGTATCGAGAAATGACAGCGCCGTCGGGAATTCATTCACCGTTTTCCTCTTCGCTCTCCCATGTCGTCCCCGTTAAAACACAGATAAATAGGTGTGCCTTGACATGTACTGTACACCGTGTAAACCAGTTTTTCGAACAATTTTTGATTCAACTATTGTAACCTTCTTTCGGTTTACAGCTTTCGAAAATTGGAGCAAAAATTGGATGAAATAAAAGTCGCGTGAAACATCTTTGTGTATAATAAGAGCATAAGAAATGATCCCGCAAGACATGAAGAAGGAAAAGCTAAAGAAAGATAAATATATCACAGAAGGAAGAATACTGTAGTTAAAATGTTTGAACAAATGAAATGAAGTGTTAGGAAAAAATGGAAGAACCAAAACAGAAATCAAAGGGAGAGATTGAAGAAACAGAATAATCTTTGAAGAACATCTCAGAGATGATACACCTCCTGAGACACCTCGTTCAGCAGCCATAAACATCACACTACCACAAATTAATCCATCTCTGAAAACAAAACCATCTGTATCATCATCTAGCAGACTAGAAAGTGGAAGAAAAAGGTCGAAAAAGAACAGTGAAAGGCTTTGTGAAGAAAACAAAAAATTGGTTAGGAAGCTTGAAAAACACAAAAAGTATGTGCAAAGATCTAAGGATGTGAAGTCAAAAAATAATACTACTGATTCTGAAAAACCCAAGAGAAAAGTGAAAAAAATTATCACAGAAGCAAATTCAAAAGAAATTGAGAAATGTATTATTTTTGGCGAGGTTATAAAAAAGCCAATAAAAGAAAGTTTTAAAGGCGCAAAATCAAAGAAGAAACTTAAAGAAATCTTCGAAGTTTTAACAGGAAAAATAGCAAGGAAATACAAGTGTCTTCAACATATTAGATCAATCACATAAAAAAAAAAGAAGAAAGAATATGCGGAACCAACAATTATTTTCCTGTTATTTTCATTTTTCAAAAGAATTAAAGTAAAAATATTTGTTGATTATTTTCTAAAACACAAGTAAAACAATAAGGATGAAAAGATACAGCTGCAAAATAACTTTCAGGTTTGGATATTTATAAGTGTCCACTCCGTGGTCAGTGATGTCCGCTCCGTTGACACATTAATTTTGAAATTAATTAATTACCAACCAAAAAATAGCTAACGAGATAGCTCATCAAGTAATTTAGCTTCATAGTTGTCAAAAAGGAATTAAGGAATTTTTTCAAATTTTTTTGGTAAAATTTTTATATTTTCAAATTAGTCTTCGTTTTCTACCCTTTAGATTGGCAATCACCCATATATGGTAACTTCATAACAATTCATCAAGGTAATAAGAAAAAGCCTCGTAATCACATGCTATATCTGGAACTTATTTCAAGCATTACTTTTACAGAGTATTTTCAATCTTTAATTTTTTTAGAGGTTCCCCTTTTGCTTATGGGGTAAAACTTTAGCTGAAATGTATGAGGTATAACATGTTCTATCTACTTCTGAAGTTCTAAAATGATTCGTTCAGTACTTTGAGATATTTGACAAAATGACTAAAAATCGAAAATGTCTAGTCATATATGGAAAGGTATTGTATAATAGACTGTGTTCATTTTGAATGCCATTTAATTATCTAGTTGCAGAAAGCACTATTAAACAAATTTATTTGGATTGGTGAAGACATTTTCAAAATTCTCATTCTCAAGATATAAACATTGTCTTACAGCATTAAATGACCAATTTTTGTTAGTATCTATAGTGCTTTATCTATGAAAGAGATCATACAGATTTCAATGAAGATGGTTGTGGATTTTTGAGTTCTGAAATCCATCTGGCAGAAAAATTGAAAATTAAGAAATTAAATATGTGATAATTTATTGCACACCAATAAAGCAATTCCTGGTAGCTATATGAATGTGGTATTAGATTATGTTGTCATAAAAAACAAACTTTATTTTGATATTGTGCAACACTTAACTTTATTAAGTATTGCACAATATCTTACTAAAATATGCAATTTAACATGCAATGCTTCATATAGTATTAAAATGCACACACATAAAAAAAAAAAAAATGTTTATGATGAAAAATAAAAACTTTGTAAGGAAACACCACATAAATTGCAAAAATACAATTGTTTTGGGTTGAAATAATTATGCATAATAAAACTCCATCAGCTGAGAAAAAGTAAGCATGAATGCAGCATGGTGCTTTACTGCCCACTTTTACTCACGGAGGTCATGCTTAATTATTGTAACATAAAACAATTATTGTGAGAATTATTTGTATGTAAGTGTTTCTGGTGTTAAGTTCTTACATGTTATACAGTATAGGACCCATTATCCGGAACCCACGGGACCAGAAGAATTCCGGAATTTTCTGGATTTTGGGTCCTTTCCCCATTATTGCTTTCCCTTAATTATAAAACATAACTCAGTAATTGACAGGTACTAATTTACTTCAAGAGCAACTACTTCACATACAGGCAGACATTTAAAAAAAATATTCAAATTATATTCTAGAGCTCTTAAAACATGCAAATAGATCAAAAACTGGAAGTTAAGATTTTTTGCAAATCTGACACTTTTTTCTATTAAATTTAGCAGGAAGAAAAAAATATCTATAATGCTTATATATATACAAACATGTACATTACTGCCACTTGCCATGAGTAGCATCTTTATCAATGCTGCTAAACATGAATACTGTCTCAATCATAAGAGCAGAATGCTAAAAGAAAAAAAAATTTCTTTAAAAATTTCCATTTTTTTTTAAAGTTTAATGAGAAGTTAAAAATCACTGGAAATCTATCACAGAACTTTTTTTTTATGTGGCTTGTGAATTTCAGGGTTTTCCTGGACCACAAACATCCCTGACCATGTGAAAGAAAGAAATTCTGTTTTAATTTCTAAATTCTCATAATGCTACCTAATAAAACACATAATAATTCATTTTAGGGTGATTTTCTTTCTTTTTCTGATTTTAGATATAAAATGTATTTTAATCATTAAAAAAAAAAAAAGCTGAAATGATTCTGGATTTCGGGTCTTCCGGATTTTGGAATTCCGGATAATGGGTCCTATACTATACTATTAAATGGGTAATTTTTTTAATTTATAGGGTGCCTCAAGATGGTTGAAACTTTCTTTAATCCTTTTTCTGGTAGAGATAAATGGGCAATGCAAATAGGAAAATTGTTTAAAACATGGTAGAAAAAAAGACAAACTTTCAATAAAATTATAAACACTATACTTCAAGTAGCAGAAGATTTTCAGTTATGGGCCCAATATGTTCATATCCTCAATATGTTCATATCAGCCCCAATATGTTCATATCCTCAATGCTCCGACAATATTCTGGCTTGGATGGATGGAGGAAGAAATAATTTCCAAGCCAGAAGATCTGTGTGCTGAGGAAGGTTGGAGTCCTGACTAAAAAGCTTTTGCTATTTCAGGTATATAGTGTTTATAATTTTTATTTCAAAGAAAACTGTGTTAAAAAAAAGCCTGTTAATTTTCAAAGAGGTTGACTTTTTAAACTTTTATACAATCTCCCTATGTAAAATTGGTCAAACAGAAAGTTTTTATTTTCTATCTAACAAGACCATTAGAAAAAACCATATATCATTAAAATCAATTGAATTATGTCACAAAAGATAATACTTACACCACTTTTCCATATCATTCAAAAGGCTGATTTTTCGGTAAAAAATAGAGGTTTACAAATTGATAACAGAAATTTTCAGATTAAAAACTCATGCTTAAAAAAATTCCAAATGCACTTAAATAAAGCCTTAATTGACAGAGACAAATAATCTGCATATGTATGCTGCGTGATGCATATGACCCTCAATTTCATTTTCAGGGTCTGCCTAGAAAGTAATGAGACTGATTCTGTAAAATTCGTTAATTTGAAGATAATTTTGCAGACACTCGATATTCTTCAAAATAGCCTTCTCCTGCATTAATACACAGTTGCTAATGGCACTGCCATCCATTGATGCCTGCTTTGAAGTCTACAACTGGAATGCTGCTCAGAATGTACATTATATTTCTGTACAAGTTCTTCAGATTGTCATTACTATTAAAATCAACCTCATAGCAACTTTTTATGCTGGATTTTAACCAATGAAATTGGAAAAAAGTCCGGCAGTGACAGATCTGAGCTATATGGTGGTTTGAGCAGCGTTGCAAACTGTCTTTTGCCAGAAGCTGAGTCTAGAGCTTGGCACAAATTTTCTGCATTTGAAATTCCTTTGTAACGGTTTGATGCAAAATCAATTTTGCACACACTCAACGTCTTCACCATCCTTCAGACAATCATCTGATGATTGGAGTCCAAAATATTAGCCACATTGTCTGAAGCTCGAAAATTTGATGAACGCCCAGAAAGTTGTTCGTATCAACGTCCTCTCTTTCATCTTTGAATGCTTTGTGCCACCTAAACACTTGAGCCTTGGACAAAGAATACTTCTTGTAGCATGGCAAGTGCCTTAGTAGACGATTTATTTAGTTTTGCATAAAACTGTATGGCGTATTGTTGCTTGATACTCTGCTGCAATTCTAAAAATCTAATGCCACTTTCAAACAGGTAGATACAGAATTGAACTGCTTTTTAATGTTTTTAGGATATCCTGTATATTGGCTTTCTTTAAAAATCTGTAATTATTTCACTGAAAGATTAGAGGCTTCTTAAATTTGAAATCAGAAGGGGTTTTCCCCTGAAAAATGGGTATTTAGAATTCTCATATAATATTTTTTGATAAAAATCAATTTTCTTTTATTATGTCATTTTTTCATCTGCATGTATCCTTTTGAAGAAAGGAAAAACAAATGAGAAATATGGTGTTAAGGTTGCATTGTAGGTGAAAATGCACATACTACAATATAAAAGATAAGTATTAGTCTATCGGAAAGTTCTGTCTGCTCCATTTACAACTTTCTGTTAGTAAAAAGGCCCCCTTTATTTAATCCTGTCATCCAAGAACCCTTAATATTTATTCCTCTATATTTATATAATAAAAGTAAAATAAATATTAATTAACAGTAAAAATACAATATATAACATATTTCTTACCTATTTAAATTAATTTAATCCTTATTTTTGTTATTTTGTTTATATCGTCTGCAGCATCACTCATAGAGATCCTACTCTCTTGAAGGCTAGTAGCAAAAGACATAGTTCCCCCCTTTTGTCCCTGTAGGTGGCAGTGAATGTCTTGTGATCGCTGATTCGTCGAGCTGCTGATCGTGTCACTTACTGTATCTTCGAGAATCTGCTCACAGCTGATCATAGTATGCAAATATACTGTAGAATAAACTAGAACTTTTCTCTTTCAGCATAAATATCAATGAAGTAGAGAAATGATATAAAAGAACAGCTGTTTGCTTTTATGGTTCGGTTTAATGGAGGATTGAGTACCCGTTGGCCTAATGTGATATACTGCTCAGAACGTATAATTTTTACTATTGGGTCATGAAGCCATTTATCATTTACTATTAAAGTTTATAGTATTAATTAATTCAAATTATGTTTTTGATATGATTTATTTTTAATTAATTTAATAACGAAATTTATCTTTGTTATACGTCAAAAGTTCCCTATTGTTTAATTATACTTCTGTTATTTTTGTTTACATATGTTTTATTATACTTTAATGAACTTATTTGATTAAAACTAACTGAACTCTGCAGAATAGCTCTTTTACCATTTTAACATTAAGTCCAAACTCCAGCAACGTTTCCCTGCACACTGCTAAAAAAAAAAATAAATTTTTCTAATAGAGTGTATATGGATATAAAATCCTTCATATCAAACACTATCAACAAGCATGCACATATTCATTTGACATACAATTGTCTCGCTCTTTTTATGAGTGAGTATATACATGCTGACCTAGCAAATGAACTTAGACAAAAATGATTCATGTTAGTATTAAGTGAGATGCAATCGTGTGCTTATGGCCAGGGGTGCAGAATATGTCCGAACGGGGGGAAATTCTGGCTGTCTGGGGAAATTTTGAATATTTATTATCTTAGAATAAAATAAAAATAAAAATGGAAGTAAAAAAAAATTACTGAAAAAACAAACTTTCTGATATTAAACTACAAATTAACAGTTGCATTCTTCTGTTACAAGTGTATTCCCTTTAAATACCCATTAATCACCCCCCCCCCCCCCCCCCCCGGGAAAAAAAAAAAAAAAGAGGTCAAACTTAAAAAATAAATAAATAAACTTTCTGATAATAGGTTGATGCATTATTTTTGGAGAAATTTAGAATGTGTTCTGGGGAAATTTCAGAGGTCTGAACATTTTCTGCACCCCTGCTTATGGCTACTGATAAAGTTCATTTGTGCCACTGTATTTTGTACGAATTTTAACAAGGAAGAAATGCTACAGAAGCGTGTAGAAGATTATTGAAAGTATTTGGTTAAGATACAGTTTCTAACAGAACATGCAAAAGATGGTTAGAAAAACTTAAAGTTGGTGATTTTGAACTTTTTGATAAGACATGCTCTGGGCGACCATCTTTGTTGGACAGACAACGATACTGTTAAGGTCATGTTAGATCAAAATCCTTTTCTGACAACATTGGAGATTGCAGAAAGGATTGATTTATATTAGGAAACTAGGTTTGGTGTGGAAATATTCGAGATGGGTGCCACATGAGTTGAGTGAGAAGAATTTGAATGATTGAGTCATTATATGCATATCTCTGCTTGCACAACAGAAAAGTGAACCCTTCTTGGACTGGATGATAACTGAAAGGAGGAGGGGGGGGAGGGGCTAAAAAGTGGATTTATGAAAACATCGTAAGAAAAAGAGCATATTGTGGACCCAGAAAACCTGCCCTTTCCATTTCTAAACCAAAGTGTAGCCTGAGCAAGAGAATATTGTGTATATGGTGGGACATTCAAAGACCAATACATTTTGAGCTGTTAAAACCACACAAAAAGCTAAATTCGGAGAGGTACTATTGGATAATTTAAAAACAGCACTCACAGAAAAGATGCCAGTGTTGGTTAATAGGAAAGGGCATTAAACTGCTTCATGATAATGCCAGTCCACACACTGCTTTAGGGAATTGCCAGTATCACATTGTTCGTGATAAAAGTATGGGAGAGACAATTAAAATAACCATCTTCGCTACACTTCAAAATTGTATTTTCATAAGGCCGTTGGCTAAATATACTCGCTACCTAATAGCAGATGGAATGGCCGAAGGTAATAAATAATAAATTTTATCTACTTACAGTTTTTCCTTGAGTTGTGTAGTTGGTGCATTTTTATTTACCTCCACAATCGTGACACTTGTCCTGAAAAAATGCCTTTTTGGCTAAGTGAGTCACTCATACAACGGAATGAATACTAACGAACATTTTAATTTTCTTTTAAGAAAATAGAAGGGAAAAATATCATTTTAAGTGTAGGAGCCGCTTGAATATAAAAATTAATCAGCAGTTTTATTTATTTAATCCAAGGGAAGGTTAGGGAAATCGAGGAGGCGAGAGCCAAAATATATACATCGCTTGAGCGATGTTTTTCTTGCGACTGTTCTCGCCGGTAACTTCGGTGGGAATGAGACGCTCTGCGGACTTCTGGCCAATCACGGCCCTCCTTTCAAAAGGTGTTCTATTTTGAATTCAAACTTATGCTGTGGTCGTCAAAAACATGGACGCCGGCTGGAATCTTTATTTTTAAAGGAGAAAATAATGAGAATTATAAATTTAGATAACTTGCGTAATATTTAACGTTGGAGGTCGGTACATACGTCGAACTTTATTAAATTAAGTTTTGTATCTTTTAGTTAAGGTTTAAAGGTTAGATATTGTAATTTGAAATATTTAATATTTTGTTTATTAAATTATCGGCGATCATAACTATGTTTACCGATCGCTGAGGTAAAAAGACTATTCCGTTATTAAAAGTATATTTATATAAATATTAATATTGTTATAAGTTAATTATAAAATCGGAGCTATTTAATTTAAAGTTTAAATAACTAGAAACATACTAGTGTTGACTCTAGGCCGATTTAGCAGGGCGCAGCGCCCGGCGGCCCATTACTAACACATTTTTGCGCCCCGCGGCCCTTACTAACTTATTTCTAACGCCCGGCGGCCGTTACTAACTCATTTTTAGCACCCGACGGCCCTTATTTGTATTTTTCACAGGGTTCCCAACTGCTCCGATTTCTGCGAAGTTTCTCCGAAAAAATTAAAAAACTCTGCGAGTTATTTTTTATGCTCCGCAAATTCAGCCTTGACCACCTAGCTAAATATATTTTATTGAATACATAAAACTGAATAGTGGCAGACACTGGGGAAAAAAAAAAAACTACTATTCTTTTTTCTTTTCTTTTTTGCCTTGCACACATATCGCGATCCAATCCTTATCAACTTTTCATTTTGCATTTCCAACAGTTGCCGCATAAACAGAATTCTTTTAATTTTATTTTTTATCTATTATTATTTATCTATTTTCAACTCCTTTTGAAAAAAAAAAAAAATAACAAAACTAACTTTTGCAATCTAGCTGAAGAACCAGATGCTTCATCGTACAATACTCATAAATAAATAGTAAAGGAAGGAAAAAAAAAAAAAAAAAAAACATTCTAGTGCTAGGCATTGCGTAATCGAAATATTGCTGACTCAGAGCGGGAACAAGTATTTGTTTACATTAGATGAGAGTGTGCTTAATTAAAACCGCAAGCTGGAAGGGGGGAAGAAAGAAACTGAATGCCATGATTGATTATCTTCATGGGTTATCTTAATGCTTAATAAGTCGCTTAAAAATAATACTTTCTAACGAAAAAAATTGTTTATTTTAATTATTTATTGATAAAAATTATGGATTCAAAGCTACTGAACTTTAAGTACGATTGACAACGCAAGGAATCTAAGACCAGGAAGAGCTATCTTCCGTGGGAGACTTTCTAAAGTGTCTTAGGCCGTAATCACGCGAGTTTTGGAGAAAACAGTATTTAGTCAGACTTTAACGGAGGAATTGTCCTCTGCAATAGGAAACTTTCTTAAGTGTTTTAATATACAAGTTTCTGAGAAAATCATGGAAAATTTCAAACTTTATCGTACCAAGTATCTACCGTTGGAGAAAGAAAAAGAATATTTTCTGTGCTTTTTGTTGGGGTAACTGAATACGCGATAACTTAGTTTTTATAGTGCGTGGGTGATTCTAAGAAATTTTCATATCTGAAAATGGGACTTTCACAAAAATCGTCGGATTTAAAATGGATTTGTCAAGAAAATTGCGTATTTTATAAATCAGCCGCAAAAAAATGACATTTCAGTAATCAAATTTTAAAAAAAAGCTGATTTAGGACTAAATAATTACACATTTTTAGAAAAATAACATCTATTTTAGCAATTAGTTTACGATTACGTAATTTTAAAAATTAGCTGTAAAATAATTCCGTATTTTTATAAAAAGCCACAAAATTATACGTATAATGCAAATCATGTTTGAAAAAAGCAAGAAATTCATCGATTAGCATCAAAAGCCTTTTTCAGCGATTAATTGCGATTAAACATAAATTTTGTTAATTAGCGGCGAAATGATTGCGTGTTTCCGTTATCGGCTGCTAATGTATCGCGATTTACTGAAATCAACTAGAGGAAAAAAAAAAAAAAACTTTATTGGCTAGCAGTCAAATGATAGCATATAAAACGTAATTTTTACTTTCCGAACACTATAGTGAGGAAAGTATTGTAATCATGTCAAAAATCCGAATTCGAGATTTTGATGTTTCTATACGTTTCGAGGTCCAACGAGTCCGTTTTCACTATTTTTACGATGATGTATGTATGTGTGTGTGTATGTGTGTGTGTATGTATGTGTGTATGTCTGTGAGTGAACATGCTAGCGTCTAAACGCTTTGTTCGAATAAGCTGAAAGTTGGTACGTATATTGTAAGTCACCATAGTACGAACCCTATAGATTTTGGTGAATCTAGCACTTATAGTTTTTTTACAGGGACACAAAGAAAAATTCTTTATCATTATGGCCAAGGGACCAAAATCTTAAAAGTGCGATAGCATCTAAACGCCTTATTCAATTGAGCAAAAACTTTATACACATATTATAGGTCACAGATACTCAATCTGTATAGATTTTGGAGAATCTAGCACTTATAGTTTTTTTACAGGGACACAAAGAAAAATTCTTTGCCAAATTTTTAAAAGTGCGATAGCATCTAAACGCCTTAGTCAATTGAGCAAAAACTTTATACACATATTATAGGTCACAGATACTCAATCTGTATAGATTTTGGTGAATCTAGCACTTACAGTTTTTTTACAGGGAGACAAAGAAAAATTCTTTATCTTTATGGCCTATGAGACCAGCGATAGCATCTAAACGCCTTATTCAATTGAGCTGAAAATTTGTATGAATATTATAAATCACTGTTGCACTAACTATAAGCATTTTGGTGAATCTAGCATTTATAGATTTTTACAGGGACACAACGAAAAATTCTTTATCCTTATGATCTAAGGGCTCAAAGTTCAGTAGCGTTAAATAAAACCTCGTGTGATATATGGAGAAAAATACTCAAACACTCTGTTATGGTTTTCTCTTTTTTGTTTGTTTAGCAACTCCTCTTTCTTTATTTTATCTACAAAACTGTTAGTTACTTAATGTTCGGAAAGTCGAGTGGAGTCACTCCAGGATTTTTTTTTATTATTAGTGGGTAAGCGATACCGTATTTGCGAAATCTACTTCAAAATTATTCCGATTTCCGAGATTCCGCTTAAACAAAAATAATAAATAAAATAAAATAAAAAATGCAAATTTCATTGAATAGTGGCAAAATAGAGTATTTAAGATTCAGCTTTCAGAAGAACGCATTTTTCATAGATTAGTAGCTAAATAATAGCGTGTTTCGACAATCGGCCGCATAATAATCACGTATTTCAGAAATCTGCTTTGAAAAAAAAAAATGCCAATTTTTTACCTATTAGGAGAAAAAAATAATTTAGTTCCGAGTAAACATAATTTTTGACAATTAGCTGTGAAATAATCCGGTGTTTTTTAATTCATCTGTAAATTTTCACATATTTCTGGATTAGGTTTTGAAAAAAGTGCGTATTTCATCGATTAACAGCAAAGTTTGGTATTTGGGGGATGTAGCTTTAAAAAGGGCTCAAATTTCATCGATTAGCAGCCAGATAATTGTATATTTCGTTAATAATTAACACCATTTTCGATATAATTAACCGCAAAAATATCGCGAATTTTAGGAATCATCCTTCAAAGAAGAGTGAATTTTATCAATTAGATTCAAAATTATAGTATATTATTAGCAATTATTTGCTATTAAAAGTAGATTTTGTAAATTTGCAGGGAAATAATTAAAAATTTCGGCAATCGGTCGTAAAAATATCGCGAATTCTGTCAAATACGGGAAAAATAGCATATTTATTTAATTAACGGTAAAAACGTAATTCTACCTCCCCCCCCTCTCCTCTACGAGAAACTCTCGATTTTTGAGGTATATTTAGCAATAATCTTAAGAAAGAAAGAAAAAAAAAGTTTCAGAAAAGTTCATGGCTGTTAGTTTGCACTAAAATTGAATTTAATGTTGTACAATTTCAATTATTTTATTGTAGATTCAGTTTTATTACATTTTCTAATATCCAAACTATTAAAATTGTCCATTATTTTGACTTTATTATTACTCCAAAAATTTAAGATTTTGTTTAAAAAAATTCAATTTTTTTATCTGTTTAAAGTATAGCATTGAAATTATTTTCACATCAATTGTCTTGTTCTTGTAATTAAACAAGTTTCTTTTGAATAGGCATGCACTAAATGTTTGATTATTACTGAATAATGAATATTCAGTATACCAAATAGCAACTAAAAATTCGGGGCTACATTTTGTAAGTGATATATTTCATTCAAAAATGTAAAAAATTTTCAAAATTGTTTTGCATAAAAATCTGATTTTGTCTTGGTGCATTCTATGATATAATATTATTTGTACAAGCTTTTTTTTTTATATCTGATTTTTCTTTTCTTTTAAAATTTCATTATTTTGTTTATTTATTTATACCTTTGATACATTGCTGCTATAAAAAAAATTAGTAAGTTTTTTTTTTTTTTTTTTTTTTTTGGGGGGGGGGGCTACATTTTGTAAGTGATATATTATGAAGATGTTATAGTGCCCTTTTTGAATTATTGAGAATATTATAGTGCCCCTTTTGAGGGTATTAAAGTGCCCTTTTATCGAGTTCCCCCCAGCGGCCCTTTTGTTCTAGAGTCAACACTACGTACTGAAATAATATTTTATTTATTTATTTAGGGGATATGACTGTTAGTTTAAAAAGGGGGAAAGTATAATTTTTAAATAAATTTAAACTCTAAACAGACAATTTAATTATTGAATTATCTCGGCGGGGTATATTGAAAAATGTCATATTTACGATATGACAGCCAGAAACTCAGAGCTAGGCGGGGAAATTCTGTTGCATCCACCATACTCCCTGAACCTAGCACCTTCCGATTATCACTTTTTTTCTGTTCCTGCGCAAAAAATTCAAAAACGAAGATGATGTTAGACAAGCACTGGTTCAATTTTTCGCCTCTAGGGATAACTCATTTTTTAAATATGGGATACACAAATTGCCATTATGCTAGCAAGAATTCATAAATAATGATGACAATTATATTATTCAATAAAGTTTATAAGATATGAAAAATTTATATGAATAACTTGTGGGGGGGGGGGGGGATACATATAGAAAAATGAAATTAGGATGAGGCAATTACTTACTGATATTTTTATTACTTTAGTGATGTTAATAAATTATACATTAATACATTTTTGAAAGTCCATTATGAAAAGGATATATAAGTCAGTTCTAATTTAATATTTAGAGGAATACATGCATTTGCCTAACTGTAAAAACTTTTTCAGTACTATTTTCTTTTTGAAATCTTTTCATTAAATATAGATTTTATACCAGTTTACAAATTATTTCCAATGTCAAAGTTAAACAAAATTCAATTAATAATTTCATTGCGAACATGTTACGCAGATTTTATTTTATTATGTTAAAGAGTTATGCATGAAACAAGAAATTGCTTAACTTTGCCAACCAGTGTACTACAATCTACAATACAAAAATAACACATTGACATGTAAAGCACAACTAATTGAAGTTTATGCTAATTATCTGCAAAAACTGCAAGCATTGTTCATAAAATTCTCTCTTTGAAAAATTTCTTTTCCATTTTGTTAAACTGTATGGTGATATGGATGCTACCATACATGCATTGTTTATAAAATTCTCTTTGAAAATTTCTTTTCCATTTTGTTGAACTGTATGGATATGTTCACTTTAACTGACACTTCTTTATAATTTGCAATACATCATTAATACTGTATAAATTATCTTGATAATAATATCCAATTTACTTCAGAAATAAAAAAAAAATAACAGTTCTCTCCTTTTCCTTGATAACCTTGTCTCACACACTGAAAAAAGCTTCTCTACTACCATTAATTGAAAAATTTTTACAGTTGCATTGCCTCCCAATGCTTACTCATGTCATCACCAACCCCAAAATAGACACTTTTATACTTTTGTTAATTGTGTTCCCAACTTTAGTTCAGATTCTGAAATATCTTCAACTCTAAAATTAAATATCTCAATAAATAAATAAAATAAGCCACTGATGTCGGCAGAGGTTACAACCCTTTCATAATTGATTAGACTTTTTCAATTACAGCTTCCTGGTCCTTCCAGATTTATTTCCTCTTCCAATATCAGTATTGGTTTGTTGCTTATCTCTAATTTTAGTTGCCATTGATAACGTTCTAAAACGATAAGACTTCAAAATATTTTCCTGTTATTCATACATCTTGATTTAAATATAGTATCTCACATCATATATTCCTCAAACTTACAATATTAAAAACTGTGTAGATGTGTGACAGCTTGTACAAAAATACTTTCAACTAAAGAAATGAAAAAGAAAAAAAAAATGCATAGTTTTAATTATTTTACTTAGAAAGATATCTGTAATGGTAATAAATGTACTATAAAATATAAAACAAAAATAAATTAAAACAAGTTTCAAACTTTTTACTGCAAGCTTATAAATTTATTTACAATGTCTACAAAGGGTGCCAAATTTTTATTTTGGCATATATTTTATACAGAAGTAGACATAACAATATGAGTTCTTTTTTTTTTTACAATATCATTATATATTATTTCTTTTTGCAACAAAAGAGATTAACCTCTCTGCTGGCAGTGGGAAGTTTAAATACATTTTTAATTTAATTACATATTTTAGTTGAATATTTCGGTATCACAACTAATGCAGCTGGTATTATTTATTTCAATCCCATATCACATTCTATTGATTCACAATGATTTGAGGGATGGAGAATTAACTCTCCTTTTCTTATACAGCACCTGAAATGTCTGAATTGAGTTTTATGTTAGAATTTCTGGAGGAAAAAAAAAGTATATCACATTCCTTCCACATGGTCGATCTCTCCAACATTCAGACGATCAGGATTAGACTGTACAGTAAAACCAAGCATGGAGCTATCCAATTTCTGCATTCGGTTTTTTCTCCTCTTGGATTTACCTTTGGCATTGGAATTTCCATCACTGTCATTTGATGGTTGTGAATTTGATGATTTATTTACAACAGGATTTACAGCAGGTGCAGGTCCCCATAGAGTATTCTCCTAGATAAGAAATATGGTTAGATGTAAGTGGAATACATTAACATCTATAATTTTAAAACACAAAGCATATTCTGTAAGACCAAAATCGTACGATGTGGGCATGTGCGAGAAAATTTTGAACTAATTGGGAGCAGGAATATTCCTTTTTTTATGCAGAATACCAATGATAGATGAAGCAGACGATATTAATATTGATATGTCTATGGCAAACGCCTAATTAAAGCTCATTAACGCCTAATTAAAGTTATTATTACTCTGTGGCTCAATCATAAAAGTAATTCACACGATTAATTCATATTTTC
The DNA here is from genome assembly GCA_963930645.1 of Salticus scenicus. Classification (NCBI taxonomy): domain Eukaryota; kingdom Metazoa; phylum Arthropoda; class Arachnida; order Araneae; family Salticidae; genus Salticus; species Salticus scenicus. The sequence continues at coordinate 138,425,171 of OZ005662.1, read as the reverse complement.
CAAGGAAGTATACCTATTAAAAACAAAGCAATTCGCGAATACGTATTAACATAGGCTACCTTCGTATTCATTTTCGCTCGCTGAAAATTTCTGTACACTGAATGTGGTGCTATCTGTTGCCATGTCAATATATTATAACATATTCTTAATTTTTTTTTTTTTTTTCCATTTCTTAGGAAAAAAAAAAAAAAAAAATCTTTTAAAATTAACAAATTATCAAAAGGTTATTGTTCTTTAAAAATTAACTTTCATCAGTTGAAAACTTTGTTTAGAAAAGATGCGAGATAAATATTTAAAATCAAAGGGGTTTTTATTTTATTTATTTATTTAATTATTATTTATCTAATTATTATAATTTCTGATATTTCATTTCGATACTGTATTAGAGTAAAAATAATTTGAAAAGAATAACATTAAAATATTCATATTTTATACGAGTAAAAATTTATTTATTTATTTATTTTTAACAGTATACTTTTGTTGAAATATACTATTTTGATAGAATAAAGTATTATAATACTATTCCAGTAAAAACAAATTTTAACTTTATTCCGATTTGCAGTTTATTTTTAGAATACAATAAGTTAATATTTTGGATTATATAAAAGTGGTTTTACAAATACGGGAAATTGGGCAAGGGGTTTTAAACCGGTTAAAAGCAATGTGAAATATTAAAGCAAGGGTGTTTTAAACTTTATGGCGTGAAGAGATTTCAGTTGCACATCATCCATCAAATTTTGACGGGTATTAACTAGTTAAGAAATTAAAGTGCAACAACTTTTTTTCACACGAGAAGAACTGGTCTAAAACATAAATTTCAAACTCATTTAAAAATGTAATAAGAATAAAGAACACTGAATGATATGTACTGAAATCTCAATTGTGTTAAAATTTTATTACATGAAGCACTTAACTAAATTTGCTGCAAACATCAATTTATAATAATGCAGGATATTAAACATGCATACATACACATACATACATACTAGTAACATATAGGTGTGTCCTCCAGTGTTACTAGAATTGCAGAGCCTATAGTTATGCAGACACTACACAGACATTTTTAATTAGTATAAATTCTATTTCTTTAAATTCTTATGTTTCTCTCTCTCTCTTTTCTATTAAACATAGACTAAAGATTAGATATTTAATAAAATACAGTGTATACTATAAACACTGTATTATTCTGTGAAAATTAACTTTATTCACTTTACTATATATAATTTGCAATTGTTATAGTTATATTTTAAATTCTTTCCTGTTTCTTTGCATTCCAGTGATGCTTACAGGGATGAGAGTGGGAAATGAACAAAAAGTCTGAAAATACGTGTAAAACTCAAAAATAATTTAATTTTTGCAATAAAAGAAGAAACAGACACACATGAAAAAAAAAAAAAAAAAAAAAAAAATCATACTTTCCATAAATAAATACGAGAATATATGAAAATTAATTGTTCTAGAACATGCCAAAACAAAGAAAATTAAACAAAAAATAAGAATATATGGAAATAAAAAATCTGAAAATTATTTTTAAAAAATTAAGAAAAATCTGAAATTCCTAATAAAGTCTGAGGAATCTGAACCCTGTGCTATGGGATATATATAAAAGCTGTTTTAAATAATAATAAATTCTATTGTGTCTATATAAAGGACCAGATTTCATCATTTGTTATTTAGAGTTCTTTCATCATTTCTAGAGTTATTTCATCATTTGTTATTTAGAGTTATACATTAAACACTCACAAATATATTTTAATATACTCACAAAATAAGCTTAAAGCAATAGCCAGAAAATTTTTTTGGAAGGACCTCAAACTTTAGTACATAATATTGAGTGTTGAAAATGAAGTTTAACTCAAAAATTTTCAACAAATCTCCAAAATTTCAAAATGTGTTTGATCCCTTCACCTGGTTAAGGCCTTGTTGGTGTATATTTTTTCTAATATTAAATAAAATAATAATAATGATAAATACAGCCCCCCCCCCCCATTTTTCTTTTTAGTATTTTTTTTTATTACTAAATAAAATAATAATAATGACAAATACAGTCCCCCCGACCCCAATAAAAAGTTATGAGAAAAAAAGAAATCTAACATTCGTAAGAAATTAAAAAATTTACATGAAACAAAAAAAAAAATATTTTAGCTCAAGAAAAGAAAAAAGAATTGAGCATTTTTAAATCTACATAAGAATTCAATCACCTCAACTGGAGCTTGCTTTGCACGGAATTTACTTCTTTTATCCAGAAACTGTTTGGCAAATTCTCGAGGTTCTTTTCCATCACCAAGATATGACCTTATATAATCATGCACCTAAAATTAAATTGTTGCAATGTATTTACTGAACACAGAATCAATTTTATTTTAATTAAGTGCTTTTAAATTCACGTTGATAATTTCATTAACCACTTCACCGTCCATTGTAGTACGTGGAAGGCTACGTTTCCCCCGAGTTATCTCGGTATGGCCGGTGAAGTGGTTAATCTATATTTAAAAAATTTTCATTGTCACCAAACATTTCACAAAAGATATTTCTACCTGATACTTCATATAATACCCTTAATATACTAGAAGAAATAAGCTAACATATGCCTGTTTCTATTTTTACTTCCATTACCTGAATACTGTAGGTAATGGAAGTATTCTATTCAATCCAAAAATTCGCTATAGAGTTTTCATCTGATTTACACATTTTAAGGTCTCCTGAGTCCAAAAAAGTAGCTTATATTGGAATGATGAGAAGAAAGATCAAAAAATGAATTAAAGAACATCAAAAGATATGAAGTTCGGAAAAGTAACAACTGCATTGACTAAAATTAATTACAATGAATCAATAGAAATAGATTTAATAACCCTAAAAAACTATCAAATTTTATTAATAACCAATATGTATTGCAGCATGAATTGATAGAGATATTAATGTGCAATAACATCTGTAACCAATCAGATTATATTAACCCTTTAACGTTCACTACTTAATTTATTTTAAAAATTACTCACTACTTAATTTATTTTAAAAATTACTAAACTAACTTTTAAAATGGCTTTTAGATACATAACTGATCATAAATATTTAAAAATAAAAAATTAGCATTGTTCCTTTTCGAGAAATTTTTAGTTTCAAACATCTATAAGTTAACCTTATTAAATTCAAATAATATTTAATTAATAAAACACTTGGTAAGTAAACATTATTGACTACAAAAACTCGTAAAAGTTGTTTCAGGTGAAAATAATAGTCCAGCTCTTCAATAAATGAAAAAAACTAGACATGAGTGCATGATCAAACAAGCAATTCACACTCGTGCATACTAAGAAACTTCAAGTGACTTATGCATTAACTTCATTTGACGCATTATTCGTTAAATTTTAGAATATTGCTGCAATCTACCGAACAGAAAAGGAACAAAAGTTTAAAACCTGATTAATTACAATGGGGAAACATTAAAAAACTGCTGCATAAAAATTGTTAAATTATGTCAAATGTTTGTTTTCGCTGCAAAACCAAAGAACGTTAAAGAGTTAAAGTAGGTCTGTTGAACAGATGAGTTTGCCAAATTTTCCAGAAAATTAGAAGTTGGACAGGGAAAGCCAAAATGGTATTGAAATCTTTCAAAGTTGCTACATAAACATTGTTTTAGATATCCTTTTATATCTATTAGTTGGTTACTGCAGAAAAATATGTAGTCCTGATTACTTAGATCAAGTTTTTTTTTTTTCAACCCAATCTTCAAAAGGAAAAAAAAAAAATCGAACAGCCAAATTACATATTTATGACATGTTTGTATTAGGAACCACAATGGATGAGTTTAAAATAAGTGTTCTGAAAGGCATGTAATACAAATGAATAAAATGGCAGTATTTTTTAATCAATTAGACCATTACATAAATCATTATGTTTATTATGCAAAAAAGGAGTAAATTTTTCTAAATAAATGCGGCAGATCTAAAAAGGTGTGAAAGGGTTCTCATAAAGGGAAATACCCGAAAATCTAAATGGTAGTTTGTTTTTAAAGATATCAATCATTAGTAAAGTTCAAAATAGTTATTAAAAAAAAAAAGAAAAAGGAGGTCTAAGCATTATTAAAATTTTCTTTTGTCAGACAGAAACCTGGTGAAAATGTCGCTATCAATATTATTAAAGATAGTGAAGAAACTTATCTGTCAATGAGTAAACAGATGCAAAGGATTATAATAATGGAAGCTGATAATTATTAAGACTCAAAACAATTGCTACATATTCTTAGGTTCTTTATACCAATTTCTGCAGAGCCTAATAAACATATGGGCTGACTGAGCAATGGCCCCTTGACTTAGGAGTGGCCTAAAATTTCATTTTCAGCTCAAACTTTTTTAATTAAAAATGTTCCTCAAAACACTTCATGAAATTTTTACTTTCAAAAGCAAAATGAAAAATCTGGAGTGACTACTAGACTTTTTGAACATTTAGTAATTAATACGTTCAGTGCCATGTCAACCATCGGTGGCTGACACTGAACTTTCCATTTATGCCATGTCAGCCACCAGTGGCTGACAGTGTGAAATATAATATAAAACTAAAAAAATTACATAGTTTTAAGTAATTACTAACAATTTATTTAAAATTTACGTAATTTTTATTGATTATAGGATTACATCATTAAGGCATTTTAATGGATTTTATTGAAGCACGGTAAACATAACATGCTTCTAAGCAGTGCGCGTGGCTTGAATGGGATTTCCTGAAGAATTCGTGTGGCGCTCAAAGTGTTAATGGTTGTATAAATAAAGCAAGAGAATTTGTTAAATAAACAAAAGGAAAAAAATCATAATAGGGTGTTTGAGTACTTGAATCCATATAGTATGCTGTTTAATTTAACGCTACTGCATTTCAAATAATTTGAGCCCATAGACCATAAAGAATTTTTCTTTGTAACCTTGTAAAAAAACTGCAAGTGCTAGATTCACCATAAACTATACAGTTTATGCAACGATAACCTATAACATATGTATACATTTTCAGCTCAATCAAATAAGGCGTTTACATGCTATCACACTTTAAATAATTTGAATCCAAAAGGCCATTATGATGAAGAATTTTTCATTGTGTGTCTGTTAAAAAAAAAAAAAAAAAAAAAAAAACTGTGCTAGATTCACCACAATCAATAGATTTTGTGGTATGGTGACCTATAACATACGTATAAACTTTCAGCTCATTTGAGCAAAGAGTTTAAATGCTATCATGTTTACTCTGAAATAAGGATTAAATTTCAGCATCTTACATTTCATCCTGTAAGGTCTATGGACTTTGTGGTGAAGTGAAGAACTCATCCACTGTGGTTCCTAATACAAACCTGTCATAAATATGTAATTTGGCTGCTCAATCTTTTTCTTCATTTTGAAGAATGGGTTGAAAAAAAAAATACTTGATCTAAGTAATCAGGACTATATATTTTTCTGCAGTAACCAACTAATAGATATAAAAGGATATCTAAAACAAGGTTTATGTAGCAACTTTGAAAATTTTCAATACCATTTTGGCTTTCCCTGAAGTTACACCTAAGACCCTATGTATAATCTGCCATTTTTTTGCCAAAAAAAAAATAAAAATAAATAAATAAAATAATATTTGTCGTGATGACATATTTTAGATCTTACTCTTCACTTTTAGGACTTTAGATTTATTTAGTAACTTCACATTGTGAAATTTAGAATCTAACTTTTGCTTTACAATTTAATTTAAATTTACCTATATCTAATTGCAACATTGTTTTTGTTAACTTAAAAACCTTACTTTGAGAGGTTATAGCTTAAATTGTTCAAGTTAATCACCTTCAATCAACATCCATAACTTTGATCACAATTTTCCGTTTGTTTACAATCTTTTCAGCCTTAACACTTTACCTAACGGCTCAACCGCCCTTTCCATTTCAGCACATGCACTGCATGCGCGGTTGTGTGTTTTCTCCCTACCTTCTTTACTGCTTGACTCCATGGTCTCAGTTTTTTTCGTTGCACTGCCATGTTTCCCATTTGGAGGCGCGATGGCGACTTTTCTTCGTCACGTTTTTTTTAGATCCAGTCAGTAGAACTGGGAGTGTGGTGTATGACGCACGTGCACGCTTGAGTTTTTTTAAAGGTTCGGGAGGTCCAGACAGGTTAGACAAAGGCAATATAAAGTTCATCATGGATTTTCTTATTAAAATGAAAGTCGCTTCATCTGTTTTCTTTTTACCACTAATCGTTAAATAAGTGTTGGAAAGCCACCGTTGTCCTTATTAAAAATCAAATAAAGAAATGTCTGCATAATTCCTCCTCATTATTGTGTCCTGCTAATGAGCATATTTACCTTACAGCTACTCAAGACCCTTGTCTCAGGTGGTATGTTTTTATTATTTCTTTTTCAACTTTTATTGAAATTTAAGTAATTACAGATTTACAAAAGTATCTCTTAGAGATATCTTCTTTTTAATGTATGGCAAATTGTCTTCCCAGTGTACGTGAACCAGTTACAACTTATTGGATTCAAGGCTATTTATAGTTACTGGTGCAATTTGATCTTATTTCCACTATACAGAAAGATTAGTGATTTAATGCTAGATATATATATATATTAACGATATTTCTTAGAAATTAAACAATATATTTTCATCCTACCACAACTGAAGACAAATAATGATTTAATGAACCAATAATATCATATTTGTGTTTGCAATAATTTAATTTTGTCATAGCTGTTAATGAAATGTAAAAAAGTAATTTTTGAATAAATATTGAAAATTGTTTCCCAAATAAGAAAATAGATAATTCTTTTATACAACAAGTTTACAACTTTAATAATTAAATAACATTAACACCAATACACAAACTATTGAAAATAAACTAAGTCTCTTTTTCCACAAATGTTTAAATCTATTATCTGATTGCAAAAATCTTTTATTTTTCTATTTGCATTTCCAGATTATAAAACAATTTGATTTACCGATCTTAATATATTAAATGAAATTTAGCTTTTTTTTTTTTTTTTTTTTTTTTTTTAAATTTGTAGTACTTCATGCAAATACTTAATAAAATACAGGTCTGTTCATTAATAACCACTATCATGAACTTGCCAAATTTTTTTCTTCACTTGTCATTTTGAATTATTAAAATATAAAGAAATTTGCATAATTAGAAATGAAACAATAATGTATAATTATGGTAGAAAAATGCATTTGCAAAAACTGTTATCTAAAATATTTTACAAAAAAAAAAAAAAGAATCCCACCTTGGATAAGTATTTCAATTCTCGGAGTACGATCTAGCACACTTTATTTCAGATCTACCTTACCTGTAAAATGATGGCAAATGAACGGAGAAACATTTCCTCCTCAAAATTCATGTGAAAAATCAACCAGATAAATTTTACAAATCAGTTGAAGATTTTTTTTTTTTTTTTTTTTTTGTAACGAGGATTTAAAAAAAAAAAAAAATTTTTACATAAATAAAAACTTGAAATTTTCAGGTACTAAGAGAAAACAAATTTCATTTGGAAGAATAACACACATTCTTTGCTGACTGAGTTCACATTTTTATTAAACGGCAAGTTATGTAAATTCTTGCAAGTGTTTCAATAGAGACATCTTTGAATTTTTAATTCTACTTCTAAATAAAACTGTAAAAGGTTTGGGGAACTAAGTTTCCTAATTATAAATTTATACATAATACATATTAATTCCCACAACAGCCAAGGAATTTATTTAATTTTAAATGAATAAATTAATTTCAAGATTTTAAATTTTATTTATTCATTATAAGACATTAGAAGATTGTTAGACATTAGACATTATGAGACATTAGAAGTAGGAAAAAAGAATTATTCAATCCAGTAGCAGAAACAATGCAGAATGGCACCAACTGCTGCAGATTATTTAAAGTTCTGCAGATTAATTTAACATTTTAAAAAGAAATGACAGATTTAAAAATATAATCTACATCATGTCTCTAGATTGCTGTGCTTATTGTACATCTTTAATTTTCTTGAAGATGAAATCTTACCAATTCTTGTAATTGCAATTGATTTTTGCGATACCAGACTTGGTCAGGCAATCCTGGATTGCATTTTGTTTCTGGGAGCGTCAATAGATTTTTTATCAATAAAGTATTAGAAAAATAAAAATTATATATTTATAAAGTTTAAACTGTAGCTCAACAAAAACATTAAGCCAATAACTTAACAGATACTCCTCAGGACTTTTTTATTGCTTAAAGAAATGAGCGCTGTTAAATGTATAAAATCAAACTAGAAATCAATTATAAAAGGAAAAAATATATAGAGAGATCTGAAACAAACTGTACAACATACCTCATATGGAGATTCAATGTCTTTTAAAAATGCAACAAAAGTGGGAACTGAAAAATAAGTTTTTATTTAAAAATAGCAATACTACATAAATGAAAGACAATTTTAAACAGAAAACAGAATAAAATGAAACAGTACTAACCATCAACAGATGAAGGCATAGCTGATAAAGCTTCAGTACACCAAGCAGTGAATTCATCGGTGGGCTTTCGGTTTCCATACAACTTCGTAACAGCATCTTGCTAATTATAATGATGTAACAAAACATTAATGAAAAGAATAAGTTCAAATAAATAAGATTAACAAGAAAAATATTAAATTCCTAAAAACATATGCATTAACAACAACTATTTATAATAAAAATAAGATTTTTTTACATGATTAAAAAAAAAAGAATGGATGAAAATGCAAAATATTTCCCTTAAGCAGGGGTGAAACTAAATAGCATGGAAAAATTCTGCCAACTGCAACATGCATGCAGAATGAATAGCAGGAGGAGATCTATTAATGATATATCATGTAGCTAATATTAAAAGTATTTATGTATACCCATAAAAAATGATATTTGGAGATTTTTAGAGATAATTGTGATATTTGGAATTTTTAATACATTATAAAGGTAAATGAGAAATTTCTATAAAAACAATTTAACATGATATACAGAGAGCAAAAATTTTGAAAACCCTGAATTCACCCTGAGTATAACCCTGAAAATTTCACCCCTGCATAAGTAAATGATAATAAAGAAGGCAGTGTTTGTGGTTTAGGCTGCATGACTATACAAGGGTTCTAGTGTTGGTGTTTAGGATTAAGGCCGATTGACTGCTGTAGGTCCTGGGCCTGAGGGGGAGTGCCTACCGTGGAGGTCTTTCTAAGGGGTCCTAGCCCGTATTTACGCAAGTTTCGGAGAAAACCACGGAAAACTCCGAACGGCTAGGCCGACGAGCGCGACCTGGGATCGAACCCGGCACCTCACGTCTACCAGCTTTGAGCGCAGAACCGCTCGGCCGCTGGTGGGCTCCAAGGGTTCTAGACCTGGGTGGAAAGTTCATTTTGGGAATCTTTTTAATAGGTTTTAACCCATATTAACCTGAGTTTTAAAGAAAAACCCACCAAATGCACATGGGATAATACACGGCAACATACACACATATATAGATTGTAGCAACATTTTTATTCTAATAAAAAAACTGCATATATTAATGTATAAAATATACATACAAAAATTGAAAATCTACACACATATCAATATGTTTATTCTAACACTTCAAATTTATATTTGTATTGTGTAAAAATTTACATAATCCTGCTGATTCACCCCAAAGAACAAAGTAGTATATTAGGAATTTTTACTTAACAATAAAATGAGATATCTGCTACAGAACTGACTTGTTAAGTAATATTTTTCTTTTTCTTTTCTTCTACATTTCTACAAGTTGCAACTAACTAAAAAAATATAAAAAAAAATTCCTTTTTTTTTGGGGGGGGGGGGGAGGGGGGGATGTAGATAGATATTTAATTTTGGAGCATGATATGTTTTTCTTACTATTCTTTGTTAAAATGTTTAAAAATCAGCAGTCTGTTCACTCTCGTGTATTACTGAGTTAATTCTCATTAACGACCCTCTTCACTTACTGTCGTCAGAAGGCCGAGTCAATGTTATTCTATGGGGAAATTTTCTTTACAAATAACTTATTAACTAATACATATTTTTAAATTTTGTTTTCACATTCAGAAAATTCCGAACTGTAAAATTGACGGACCTTTTTTAAAAATGTATTTTTTTTATTTTTAATATTTTATTCTGAAATTGCAAAATGAAAAAAATTCACATATTGAAAATTTGTATTTTGCAGCTTCAAAATAAAATATAAAAAAATAAAATAATAATTTTTTAAAAAAGGTTCATCAATTTAACAGATGGGAATTTTCAGAATGTGAAAACAGAATTTAAAAATATGTATTAGTTAATAAGTTAAAGAAAAATTTCCCATAGAATAAATAGCATTAGCTTCGGCTTCCGGCGGCGGTGAGTGAAGAGGGCCCTTAAGAAGGATAGTTAAGAACAGACAATACCAAATCTCGCCGACAGGCCCATGTTATTCTATGGGAAAATTTCTTTCCATAATTGCTCTTCACTTTCCGTATTTTTTTTTAATTTTCTCTTCCCATTCAGAAAATTTACATTACTCTTCAAAAATTCATTTTTGAAAATTTTTGGAATTCATTTTGCAGTTACCATATGCACTTAGTGAAAATTCATGTTTTTGAACTCAAATTTACAATTTAAAAATAAATTTATTTTTGGAAAATGAGTACTAATTTAGCTCTTGTGAATTTTCTGAATGCGAAAATGGAACTTTAAAAAATACATTTGGTAATAGGTAATTATGGAAACAAATTTTCCATTGAATAACATTGTCCACGGCTATTGGTGAGATTAGGTATTGTATGCTCTTAAGACTGTTCACACCTTCTTATGATTTCCCCATTTCTAGTCACCGAATCCCGTATAGGCTGATGGCAAAATTTATAGAATTACTCATTACCTAATTTTTCAATTTCACAAAATTCACAGCTGTTAAATTAGTACCCGTTTTCAAAAAATTCTTTTCGTTTTACAGCTAAAAAACGAGAAAAATGCATTTTCAAACTCAAAATTCAAATTTTTGGAAAATGAGTACTAATTTAATGGTTGTGTATTTTTAGAATGTGAAAACAGAACTTAGAAATAAAAATTAGGTAATGTGTAAATCTATGAAGAATTTTACCCACAGAATGATATGGGCTTTGGATGACCATGATGATATGTGATGTACCCCCTTAAGGGCTAATTATTTTTATCCATATAAATGAAAATCTATGATACTCTATGATCATAAATCTGAAGTTTTACATGACAAAAAAAAAAAAAAAAAAAAAAAAAAAAACCCTAGTTGGCATGAGTGGATTCTGCTCAATGGACTCTTCCCAGTTTCGTCTGCTCAGTCATGTGATAGAGGAAAACGAATAATCGAATTCAATTAAACATTGTTCTTAAGAACAAAAATGTTAATATTTAATATAAAATAAAATAAAAATAATATTGTGCATTTGTAAACAGTAGAATAGTTGTATTTGTAAATTTAATAATTTTTCAAAACAGTTTATGTGTTTATTTATTTTTAACTGTAAGAATCGATTTTTGTATGTTCTAGTGTAACTGTCTAGCTTAACTGATCTAGCTTGTTCTTGTGGAATGTTTATGGATTACAATTAGAAATTTTAAAATATTTTCATTTAATTTAATTGCATAAAGGTGTTACAACAAGTTAATTAACTTAGTTACTGGTCTAAATGGATTTGGGCAGTAAAATATTGCACTGTCACTGATTTAAGTACCAAAAATCAGAGTATTTAACATGTTCTTCATGAACATCAATAACAAATATGAACTAAATGGTGATTGTAAATGTATACAGCAAACAAAAGATGATGAATAATGTCATAAAATGGATTAAAAATGATGATGTATAGAAAAATAACACAGATTAAATACGATTGATCAAAAATAAGAATAGAAAATATGTTATTTCAGCAATCACTATAGATAAACAAGACTTCGTCTGCTATTTGTTTTTCCTCTATCATGTGACCTCTGACGTCAGGTGGGAAGAGCCCATTGCCCAAGATATATTTTCCAGCAACTTACAAGGTTTTCAAAATATGAATGTTGAAAATAAATAGTACTCTTGCCAGTGTCATAAGTGACATTTTAATTTCACATCTCAAAACATAAATAATAATAAATCAAGATCGAAAATAAATATCTAATTTCCCCAAATATCTATTTCCCTATACCTACTGTATGATGGAGAACTAAAAATCTTTAAAATTATTGTTTATATTGGATTACTTATTTAAAATATTGCTTGTGTTTATATATAATTTTATGTAATGTAATTCATAAAGGAAAAAGGAAAACAGTATGTAATACTGTACATTTTGAAGAAGCAATGGCCACTCAAAATAAAACGAACGACAGGCGCGAATTGATGACCTAGAGTTCAGCCTTGTTGCTTTCAGAGTTTCCAAATAAATTAATCAACGTTGCTACTCCCCTCCCTGACCACACACATGCAGACACAGTGTTACAGTGTGGTGCAAAAGAAATGAAACTTCCTATTGCATCTCTTCATATTGAGAGATGATTTTTCTGGGAAAAACTATCCTAATCAATCTTTGAGGCAAAAGGAAAAAAAAAAAAAAAAATGCCCATCTTTAATGAATGACCAATCTTTGCACATAACAAGAAATCCATATTTTATGAGGCCGTCTCAATGAGAGTTTACTATACTTTAACTTTGCTACAACTGCTTGGCTTGATTTTTATGCACTTTTTGAAACTTATCTTCAGAGTTAGAAACTTTCTTATTACATACAATAAATTTTAATTACCTTTCAAGTATTTTTAGTTTTTATGAAAATGTAATAAATAGGATGGAAGATGGAAAAGTGATGGAATTAAAGAATTTTACATTTCTTAAAAATAGGAATTTTTTTCAAAAAGGCCATATTTTGGCATTATTTTCATCCATATTTTAAAATTTTTTAAGAAAAAAAAATAAATACTAACCTCTTCTTTTTTGGCTCGGACATTTTTACTTTTATTGCTCTGAACAATAGTAGTGGCAGGTTTTTCAAGATTGGCTAACGCTGGAAAGGCACTATTATCACTACAAATAAAAAGATAACTATGTTACAAAAGTTCAACAAAGTACACTTAATTATGAATTGAAGAACTGGTGTCAATAAATATTTAAACATAAAAACTTCTTTACACAACATAAAATAACAGGAAACACTACCAGTTTTGAAAGGACATGGTCTTTCTTCTTCAGGAGCAAAAACCAGGCATGAGAGTGCAGAAAATTAAAAAAAGAGGAAACACTCATGATCATAAACTTAATTTGAAATGAAAAATAACGCGCACGGGGAAAACTATACAAATTTGTTCATAAAATTTATTTCAAATGAAAAATAATGCTCACAGGGAAAAACTATACAAAATATTTTAAAAGTGACAAAATAAACTAAAAGAATAATGCACATCAACACAATAAAACACGTTTATAAAAAAAAAAAAAAACATAAAAACATTAGTTAGCAATTTAATCATTGACTGGTAGTGGAATAAGGGAGAGGGGGGGGGGGGGAGTAGAAAGTAGTTCATGAGTGAGAAATATTAAACACAATTCTACTACTTTATGGGTTCCAGAATATCATAAAGTAAGTTTAAATTTAATATTGACATTTTTGTTATGGATGGATAAATATTCAAAAATAAAAGGCTTCCCACAGAATGTCTGATCAGTGATGGTTAGATATGGAAAAAAAAAAAAAAGGAGGGGGGGGGGGGCAGGACAAAAAAAATTACATGAGTGAGAAATATTGAATAATTATGTTCTTCTATATGTTACAGAATCTGATAAAGCACTTTTACAATGAATATTGACATTTACATTTTGGATGGAGAAAGATTGAGAATCTAAATTTTTTGTGGAGCGTTTTAACACTAATTGTTATTCTAGTTTGATTTAAACAAAAAAAAATCCGCGAAATTAACGGAAATCACAAAAAAGCAGAAAATTGCGGATCCGTGGAAAATTATCATGCTTGAAAAAACATGTGTTACTCCCTTGGAGGCAAAAGCAAGTCTTGCTTTTGCCTCTTCCAAGGCAGCAGCATATTTTTCTGGCACCTGAAGAAGAAAGGCCACATCCTTGCAAAATCGGTTGTGGATGTGCCTTTATTTTATGGTGCATAAAGAAGTTTTTATGTTTAAACACTTAATTAAGTTAGCAAAAAGGAGAGGAAAAAAAAAAGATTATCTTGAAAGGAGATTAACTATATGTTCTTTAACATAACATATTCATACATATTCATGCTAAATTACTGAAATATGAAACAAATGTGATTTCTAGATATAATGAAGGAAGGTATCTGTGTTTGTCTGTCACAGTAGCAGAAACAGTGCAGTAAGGCAGCAAGCGCTGCAGATTATTTAAAGCTCTGCAGATCAATTTAAAAGGTCAGAAATAATTGCCACACTTCTCTAGATAAATGTTCTTGTATATTATTAATTTTATTTCCCTTGTAGGTGTAGATTTTACATATTTTATTAATTGCTTATATTCCTTGTGTGACATTAGATTTTGTCCAGCATTTCTAGATTGCAGATAAATATTGTTTTGCTGCAGACAGATACAAAAAATTTTGTTACTGGGAGTCACTTTAAAGCTACAGAATTTTGCATGGAGGTCTGCTTTGACCTCCCATGGCAGTCACGGGGATCATCTAATGTTCTCCTTTGCCTCCCCAGCCCACAACTTAGTGAAATAAGATGTTTGAGTGGAATAATTTGGAGTCATTATTGTGCCCATAGACTGTATGCCATCCATATACATATATATATATTTTTTATTATTATTACTTTACTTAAAATTGATAGCATATCGAAAATGTATTATCAACAATTTTATTTTTAAAACAATCAAGAACTTTTTTTTTTTTCCCTTTTTAAATAACATTTCAGAAATTATACATTTGCCGATAACATTTCAGACATTTTCTAAAGTATGACTTTTTTAGAAATTATATTAGTTAATTTTTTAATAGAGTATTTCATTTCTAAATTGAAAAAATATATGAATTAAATATGCTAAGCACAAATGAAAGAATAAATATGCATCAAATAAGGGTTCCCACAATTTTGAAATACTATTGTTTAATGATTTCTGAATGAAAAATCACTCTTGGAAATAATGAATAGTTATCTTTCGTTAGCACATTGTGTAAATTGCAATAGATAAAATAATGTAAAATATTCATGTTTTCATGGTTTAAGTAATTAATAATTAAGCAGTTTCTGTGAAAGGTTGATAATATGAGCATCATTATTAGTCATGTATCCTCCTGGCCTGATAAATGTGCAAACACTGAAAATTTCAAGGGAGGGGGGGGGGAGAGAATGATACATTTTCACAGAAAAGTTGGATTGTAACTGTGGAAAATGAAGACAGGTTGACAAAATAAATTAATGTAAAGCCCTAAGTACTTTAAAATACTGTTTCCTTGCTAAAGGTGTAATACAAATGTCAAACATTGTCCACATGTTTAAATACCAAATGGAATATTTTTCAAAACTGAATAAAAATCATGAAACCTTCGATTTACATATATATATTCTAGTGCCATCTGTAGATTCTTGGTAAATTTAATTTCCTTTATTATATTTTTGAAGTAACTTCCGATGTGGCTGTTTCATTACACACAGTATTTTTATGAGTTAAAATTTCTATTGTTTCCTTAATAATATCATACTTGCCAACCAATTTTAATAAAAAAAGGGAAGATTTTTGTTGAAAAACCAGAAGATTTCATAAAAAAAGGGAAGATTTTTTTTTTCTCTCTTTGATGAATTAAACAATACAGTTTTACAATTTTAATATTTAGAAGCAATCTATAAAAACGTTTTACTATAGATTGATTATACTAAATATATTAAAGTTTTAAATGGAGTTATTCCTCTTCAACATATAAATATCTACAAAACAGAATCTGTAAGAAATTTATTTAACAATAGACAAAAAAACTTAGTTAAGTTAAAGTATAACTAACTTTTTAAATAAATATAGAATATGATTTTTGTGTATGTACATTAATCATACATATAAGAAAAAGTAGCAGTAGCTAATTATCAGTTTCAAACGTGCATAAAACCAACTGAGTATTAATATTCTTAAATTGATTTGGGAAAAATTTTCCTACCTGAAAAAATTATTCTTCATTTTTTTCCCATTTTTACACATTTGATATAAATATGACATACAAATATTTAATTTAATTGAGGAAAAATAAACAGATTCATTAAATTCAGCAATAAAGATCTAAAAATAATTACATATGTGAGAAATATTGAGCACTTCCATTGCTTTATTGTTTCTAGAATTGATCACAATCCGGAAAAAGGATTGGGGGGGGGGAATACAAAAATAATTACAGAGTAAGAAGTACTTAAACTCTTTCAACTCTACTTCTAGAATCTAATGTAAGAACTTTAAAATTAAGTTGCAGAGGGATAAAGACTACGAAACAAAAGACTTCTGCAGAACATTTGATTGCTGATCACTAGTTGTAGATAAATAAAGGGGGGGGGGGGGACAAAAAATAATTACATAAACAAGAAATATTTAACAATTCTAATTTTTAAATGTTCTAGAATCTCATAATGCAAGTTTGAAATGAATATTGACAATTATGTTATGGATGGAAAAAGATTGGGAATCACGAGTTTTCGTAGAACATTTGGGTTTCTTTTTAAAACGAACGATATCCGCGACTTTTTTAAAAAGTGAAGATTTCATCATCTGTCCGGAAGACCGGAAGATACGTTAAAAAACCGGAAGTCTTCCAGGAAAACCGGAAAAGTTGGCAAGTATGTAATACCTAGACTCTAGAATCTAGACTGATAAATTACCTTAATTCAGGGTTCCCACTCAATTTTACGAATAAAATTCCCTGACTTTTCCAGGTTTTCAAGGTCTATTTTTCGAAAATTCCAGTCACAAAATTTGGTTTGCGAAATAAAAAGTAGCTCAAAGTATAAAACAGAACATAGCTCGAGAAATAAAATACAACATAGTAACGTGACTTGTGATATAAATTGAATGCTCAAAAAGCATTTTCCAGGTTTATATCACCATTTTTCCAGGTTTTGCAGCAATATTTACAATTTTCCCTGATATTTCCCTGACTTTTTTCAGTAATTTCGAATTCCCTGACTTTTCCAGGTTTTCCCTGTTCTCCCTGACCCGTGGGAACCCTGTTAATTTCATTAAAATTTCATCTTCCATGAAAGAAGGGGCACATTGCAGTTATAATAAATATAATATCAGAGGTTAAATCCAGAACAAATTTAATGCTGCATTCAGGCACTTTGACAAAGTCAACTTTGGACAATGAGGTACCTTCACAAATTCAACTTTCAGCAAAGTCAGTTTTCAGCAATATAGCTGTGCACTAAAAATTCTATAAGCTTCACTGCATCGAACACAAAAAAATACCCTCAATTTGAATATTTACTGGAGACAATGGTAAATATCTAAGTAAACACCTTATCTTACATAAAAAAAATAACTTGACTCGCCCATATATATATATTTTACAACTGTTTAATTTAATTTTTAAATAACTGCTTTGCATATTTTGGTTAATTGTTCTGAAGCTTTATTAATTTTCACAAACTTACTTGATGTTTTCACAAATTATTTTACAAATTCACAAATGGGGTACCATTTTTAAAAAGCTGGATTAATCCCTAAATATAAGAATTACTGCCGTTCTTGCAAGAATTAACCACAAAAAAAAAAAAAAAAATGCTATCATAAGGGAAACTATAGAAATTTTAATGCATAAAAGTACTGTGTTTAATGAAACAAAATCATTTAATTTACTGAAAATATGGTTAGAGTTACTTCAGATATAAAAAATAAAGGAAATTTTAATTTACCATTAACCAATAGATGGCACTAGAATATAAATTATGTTAAATAGTCGAAAGTTTCACAATTTTTATTCAATCATGATAAAGATGCATTTAGTATAGAGACATACGTTAACAATTTCAATTTTTAAACTTTTGTTTAGCAAGTAAACAGTACATGTTGACAATTTATAAGTGGTGTAATATATAGTTTAAGATGCAGACTAACTATGCTAGGGTCTCAAACCTGGGTATAATGTTATCTATTGTGGTTTTTTACTAAAGGGACCAAGCCTGCATTTACTCGAGTTTTGGAGAAAACAATGGAAAATTCCAAA
The DNA here is from genome assembly GCA_963930645.1 of Salticus scenicus. Lineage (NCBI taxonomy): Eukaryota > Metazoa > Arthropoda > Arachnida > Araneae > Salticidae > Salticus > Salticus scenicus. The sequence goes on along the minus strand of OZ005662.1, from coordinate 138,406,991 downwards.
CAGCTAGGCTGATGAGTTAGCACAACCTAGATTTAAACCACCTCCCATCTACCTAGCTATGCATAAATCACTTTAAAACAATTTTTTTTCCACTGTTATCTGATTAGAATGATATTCATATATTTTTAATAAGTTAAACATTTATAACTTACTTGGATTTAGAATTCTGCTTTTTTGTCTGTGAACTGCTGACAGCATCATCCCAAAAACCACTTGTTGTAACACTGGTCATGCTCCAACTTTGAGTAATTGCAGTAATTTTACTTAAATGACTAGTATTACCCCAAACTCCAACATTAGAACTAGTAACAAGTGGTGGCTGCAAAATTATAATATCGTGTAAGAAATAATGATTGATAAATTTCACACAAAAACTATGTGCATCTTAAATACTTCACTAAATATTAAAAATGAAACATGAAATTTTCTATAATAAAAAAATATATATATATACAGGGTGACAAGAAATAACTTGGACACACATGATACATTATAACTTTAATGCTAATGAAAATATTATGACCAAACTTCAATAAATATGAATATTGATATTATTTTGTCTATTATATTTACAAATTTTCAAAGTGGCTACCTTTAGCCTTCATACAGAGCTTTAAACGTGTCACAAAATTTTCAGCTATGGGCCGCAACTCACTTACTGATATTTTATCCCATTCCTTGCATAAGAATTCCTTTAGGAATGCCAAAGTTTTATGAGGTTTAGCACACACCCTTGTCTCCAAGATGGTCCAAACAGAATAATCCATAGTGTTCAAATCTGGGGAATACTATTCTTGAGCTCCAATGAAGTCAGGAAAATTTGTCTTGCACCAATCTTGAGTACCTTTAGCTCTGTGTGCAGGTGCGAAATCCTGTTGAAAGGTCCATCTATTATTTCCAAAGAACTTTTGCGACCAAGGTAAGACAACATCTCCCAAAATGAGTTTGCGATAGTAGTAGTTACAGATATTTAGTTTGAAACTTCGTCCAAGTTATTTCTTGTCACCCTGTACATTTAATCTCATTAAAAGTAATGCAATTATAAAACTTGTCCCACCCAGCAAAAACTCAGTAATGGGGAAAGAAATAATTAGTGGCAAAACGTAATGGGGAAAATGAATATTGGATTTTTTCGCCACTAATTATTTCTTGTAATTCTATGCCTCACATAATGAAGAAGTGTCATATTTTACAGATACCTTTCTAAAAAATGCTCCGCACTTCCAACCTTATTTTTTGGCAGCATAAAAAAAACTATAATTAATAGTATTTTTACAGTGGAGTACACCACTTAAAGAAGTTTTATACAGGGTTGCCACTCAAATAGCAGAATGAAATTCCCTGACTTTTCCCGGTTTTCCAAATGTGTTCTAAGAAAATTCCAGTCTAGCCATATATTGTGCATTGGTTGTATTGAGGGCAAAATAATTATAGTACGACTTGAAAACACAAAAGTTACATATTACTTTGACATAAGCACAGATTGCCCTCAACGCGGGGGTCTTTTTAAGAGGTCTTGTTTTTAAAAAATGGCGGAAGCTAAAAAAAAAAAAAAATGTAAAATGGCTCTACGTTGGAGGAAAAATTAGTTTTTTTTTTGGCAATCACATACTTGCCAACTTTTTCGGTTTCCCTGGAAGACTTCCGGTTTTTAACGTATCTTCCGGACAGATGATGAAATCTTCCATTTTTAAAAAAGTCGCGGATATCGTTCGTTTTAAAAAGAAACCCCAAATGTTCTACAAAAACTCCTGATTCCAAATCTTTCTCCAACCATAACATAAATGTCAGTATTCATTTCAAACTTGCTTTATGATATTCTAGAATATGTAAAGAAATAGAATTGTTAAATATTTTCTGCTGATGTAATTATCCCCCCCCCCCCCTTATTCATCTCCAACTAGTGATCAGCAATCAAATGTTCTGCAGCAGTCTTTTGTTTTCTAATCTTTATCCATCTGCAACATAAATGATAATATTAATTTTAAACTTTTTTCATTAGATTCCAGAAGTAGAGTTGAAAGAGTTTAATATTTCTTACTCTGTAATTATTTTTGTATCCCCCCCCCCCAACTTCCCCAGATTGTGATCAATGATCAGTTCTAGAAACAATAAAGCAATGAAAGTGCTCAATATTTCTCACATATGTAATTATTTTTAGATCTTTATTGCTGAATTTAATGAATCTGTTTATTTTTCCTCAATTAAATTAAATATTTGTATGTCATATTTATACCAAATGTGTAAACATGGGGGAAAAAATGAAGAATAATTTTTTTCAGGTAGAAGAAGTTTTCCCAAATCAATTTAAGAAAATTAATACTCAGTTGGTTTTATGCACGTTTGAAACTGATAATTAGCTACTGCTACTTTTTTTTTTATATATGTATGATTAATGTACATACACAAAAATCATATTCTATATTTGTTTAAAAAATTAGTTATACTTTAACTTAACTAAGTTTGTTTGTCTATTGTTAAATAAATTTCTTACAGATTCTGTTTTGTAGATATTTATATGTTGAAGAGGAATAAATTCTTTTAAAATAACACATCAAAGAAAAAAAGAAAAAAAAAAAAGAAAATCTTCCCTTTTTTTATTAAAATTGGTTGGCAAGTCTGCAATCATTGTATGAAATTCCCTGACTTTTCCAGATTCTGGCTAAAATATCCAAATTCCCTGACTTTCATGGCCAATTTTCAAATTCCCTGACTATTCCATGTTCTCCAGGTTTTCCAGGTAGCGTGGCAAACCCTGTTTTAATTGTTCACAAAGTTGTTAATAAGCAAAAAAATAATTAATTACACATGGGAAAAAGTTAAAATTTCCCTGACTTTCAGTGAGTTGGAATCCTGTTCTTGATAAAGTACATTAATACAATAAAAATTACATATGTATTATATAGTGCACTAAAAACTTAGTATAGTAATAATAAAAAAAAAAAAAAAAAATCTTATAACACAAACAAAAATGTACTTTCAATAATTTTAACTTTTATCTCATAATGTTTCATACAGCCTTGTAAACCCAATCATTTATGCTAATAATACCACATTTTTATACTATTTAAAACAAGTAGTACTACTAATACCAGTTTTAAATAGGAAAGATGCCATAATAAAATTGAATAACAGATCAGCTTTAAATTTTCATAAAAGTATTTAAAGGAATGAGAGTGCAAGCAGACAAACAAATGAAATACATATAGATATTTTTGAAAATCGCCAGAAAGTGTTTGAAATTATCACTGGAAAATGTTAATTGCTGAATTTCACATTAATCTACCTCCCCCCTAAAAATAAATAAATAAAAAGTATTCAAAGATTAAGAAAGCAAAATTTTATACATGAAGTAGCAAAATATATTTCTAAAAATATATATTTACAGCTTGAGATTTCTGATTTCGTTGTTGCTGTGCCAACCTCTCAGCTTCTTCTTGCTGTATTTCAGCCAGAGATTTGACAGCAGGTTGGGTTTCAGTAGATTTGTAGAAGCTTTTTTGAATAAAGTAAAAATAAATATTCAGTATGTAAATTAAAATATCTAAAGAAAATAATTAATGTAATCATTAGCTACCATTTATAATTAAAAAGAATAATAATTCTATTTAAATTCAATGTTAAAATAAATAAATATGTATATATCACAGTGATAAGATGAAAAAAAAAAAAAAAAGGTTTAGGCAAAAGATAGGTAATTAAAACAGACTATCAGAATTTAGATGGCAAAAACATAAATACTACAGAAATAATTTATTTTATTTTTAACATATTAAAAAAAAAAAAAAACTTTTCACTAACAGGAACATATAAAACCTTATTTAAGTACTGAAGCATAGATAAGAATGAGACAAGTTTGATATTTAATAAGAAAGCTACAAATCAAATTAAATTTAAACTTTCATCAGAATATTAGTTAATAAATTTTTTATCAGTGTTCACACCTAAATAGCTGTGTAAACTCCTTTTAAGATTAATTTTTGGAGATTTTATCTGGCTCTCCAAATGCATGCTTGTACCGTTTCTTAAAAAAGTTATTTCAATAATTTAAGATCAATTCTCTTGAACTTTAGACCCCCACCTCCTTTTTTTTTTTTTTTTTTTTTTTTAAAGTTGGAGTACTAGGATTTATAATGCTCCCAAATCTTTCAATACCCTTTGCTTGGGACACATTGGGAGCATTATCCATTTTGGACACAAATTCAATTTTCTCGGTGTTCAAATAGTCAACATCTTTCGTATAATGGCTGGTAGCCAGGTCTGGCTAAAACAAAATATCTTCATTTTTATGATGGTTTATGAAAGGAATAAAAACCTTTTTAATACACTGATTTAAGTAAACAGAATCACTTACTGTTCCCTGAAAAATTGATTTTTGTTTTGGTTGATAACCTTTCTTCGTTTTCGGACTCCTTTTCCAAAACTTTGATTGGTATCGAATCATTTCATATTATTATAAACATTAATAAAACAATATAATGTGTAACAGTTTTTATTTTGTATTAAAAAAATTTAACATAAAAGTTTCAGAATTTTTTTTTTTGGTCTCTTTTTGAATAGCAGTGTTTAATAAATTGCTTTAGCAAAAGCGCAAAATTCTCTTGTTTAATTTTTGCATAAATGTTACACATTTTGTGAAAAATACAATCATAGCAGAAACCCTATGTCAGAGCAATGGTATTTTAGAATGTAATAATCTTTAATACCACTTCACCCTAAAATTACAGTGGAAATACTTTTCAAAAGCTTTGAAACAGAATTTTGTATATGAAATTATCCTAAGAAATAGACAAAAAAATATGCTGCTAATTCTTTCCCCTTTTTATTCAAAGCAGCATTTAATCAATTAAAAACATTTAACTTCTTAATATAAGAACATACTTTGTAGTTGAAAATTATTTATTATTAAAAAAAATAATTTGAGAATATTACATTTATAAATTAAGATTCAGCACAGAATTTCTTAGAGTAAATACAACTTTCAAAAATTTCCGAAAATATTAATGGTGGCTATACATATTTCATTACCATGTGTAATTTTATTATGTAATTCTGTATAGAATTATTCAAATAATTAAAAAAAAAGTGACTAATATTCCTTTTGAACATAAACAGCTTCTTTCCAAAATAAAAGAAATTCTAATTCTACAGGTATATTTAATAAAAACTTTAAGAATTATCTTCTCATTTATATTTGAGTGGAGTAAAAAAAAAAAAAAAAAAAAAAAAAAAAAATACACATATATTATATTACAAATATGAAAACTTGAGTTTGAAAGTTATGTATTTATTTTAGAGTATAACAAACAAAAGAAATCTTGTTTTACACATACTACTTTCGAATGTTTGAAGTACCTTTTAAAAGTTTTTCAAAGGTACTTTAAAAATTTAATTATAATTTTACATGCTATTTTATCATCATGCACAAATCACACTTTTTTTCTTTCTTTCCTTTTTTCCTTTTTGTGTGTGTATTTTGTTAAATTTTTCTCAAATTGATAAGAAAGATGTAAAATAAAATTATAAAAGTACATTGTAACTGTTAAACAATATACAATACCTTTTAGCCCAACTAAGGCTGTTTTTATTTTGTTGAGCTTGCTTAACGGCTTGTTGCTGTTGTAATAACTGTTGTTGTCGCAATCTCTGTAACAGAGAAATGAATGAAAAATTTCAAAATGCTAATGTAATTTTTTTTTTTTCGACATACACTTTGATGAAACATCTATAATAACATACAGTTTTTAAGAAACACATTTATAATAACATACAATTTATATATATATATATATATATATATATATATATAAAATAGATGCTTAAGAGGTAGGTTATTAAAAAAAAAAAAAAAAAAAAAAAAAAAAAAGGCAACATTATTTAACCTAGCGTTCAAAAAATCCTATATGTCAGGTTGTCACAATGAATAAACTTTCAGATCTGGTGACATAATTTCAAGAGACTACAATTTAAAAAATTTCATAATTAATGTACATATTAAAATTAAGTTTTTAAAAAAGGATTATCAATACAATTTAAAAGCCTTAGTTGCAGCATATGATATGATATATTCGACTCGCTATACTTTCGTGGTCATCTTCAGATGTCAAAGTTATTGCAATGACCATCATCACTGGACTTCCATTTATATTCTTCTTTACAGACATCATCTTTTCGTTTGTTCTTGTGTATTAGTTGTTGCCAATCTTCCGGAATAGTACCATGCTCTCAGTCGTTAATTGCGGTGTTAGATGTTAGTATTTCTAGGGCTTCACGTTTTAATGCATACTGATGGGAATTATAGAGGGCTATAGTATTAGGATTAATGGGGTTAGTAGTGTGAATTCACGATAACGCGGTGGAGGAACAGTTATGCTTAATATCTGTAATATGTTCAAGCTTCGCAATCTTTTATCTTTCTTTTAGTCATACCGATGTAACATGCGCTATTATTGTTGTTTTTAAAATTAAAGTCTATTTTATAAATGCCGGAGGTTTCTTTGGGGTTTATTAAATCTTTTTCATTTCTAATACGTTGGAAGATATTTTGGTTAGGTTTTATAGGGATATATTTATACCAGTACGTGAAACTTCGGATTTTATTTTATTAGCAATGCTGTTACAGTAGGGGATGTAAGGGGTAAATTTGGGTTTTGATTTCTGAGCGCTATTCATTTGATTTAAGGATTTTTTACATTTTTAATAGATTTTTTGCACAAGGGAAGTACTATAGCCTGCATTTTTTGCGATGTTTTTAATAAATTTAATTTCAAGGTTTAGGAGGTTTTTATTAGCCCATACAAGGATGGCGCGATTTATGTAGGAACAGATTGCGGTTATTTCATATTAAAAAAGGGGTTTTACATTTGTTACTGATATTTTATTAGTATTGGTTGGTTTACGAAAAACAGTGGTATCAAATGTATTATCATGGTTTTTAATAATTTTTGCATCTAGGAAATTTATGCTATTGTTTGATTCAATTTCAAGTGTAAATTTAATGTGGTCATCCAAATTATTTAAATCATTCAACAGGCTCTGGCTACGTTATGTCGACAACATCTTTGCTATCATCCCTACCGATATTAATCCTCAAAACCTGTTAAATAATTTGGATGACCACATTAAATTTACACTTGAAATTGAATCAAACAATAGCATAAATTTCCTAGATGCAAAAATTATTAAAAACCATAATAATATATTTGATACCACTGTTTTTCGCAAACCAACCAATACTAATGAAATTATCAATAATAAATGCAAAACGTAAAACCCCTTTTCAATATAAAATAGCCGCAATTCGTTCCTACATAAATCAAGCCATCCTTGTATGCTCTACTAAAAACCTCCTAAACATTGAAATTAAATTTATTAAAAACATCGCACAAAATGCAGGCTATCGTACTTCCCTTGTGCAAAAAAACTATCAAAAACGTAAAAAATCCTTAAATCAAATCAATAACGCTCAGAAATCAAAACCTAAATTTATCCCTTCCATCGCCTACTGTACTGGCATTGCTAATAAAATAACATCCGAAGCCTCACGTACTGGTATAAATATCCCTATAAAACCTAACCAAAATATCTTCCAACGAATTAGAAATGAAAAAGATTTAAAAAATCCCAAAGAAACCTCTGGTATTTATAAAATAGACTTCAATTTTTAAAACAACAATAATAGCACATGTTACATCGGTATGACTAAAAGAAAGATACAAGACTGCGAAGCTGAACATATTACAGATATTAAACATAACCGTTCCTCCCCTGCGTTATCGCCATAGACCTTATATACTAGACCACACTACCAATACGGCTGACCATTACAGCAAATGTCTTCAACATGAGGGTGTAATCTGATACCTCCATCCTTTGTTCTGAGTCTCGGAAGTCACGTGATCTTGGCCTAGGGGTGATTCCTCTCTCTCTCTCTCTCTTTTTTCCCGTATGCAAGCATAATCTCATACTTCTCTGACTGAAGTAAGAATTCAAACGCAATTTTTTCGCTTGCAAAATGATTTATCATAATTTTTTTTTCTATGTAATTAATCTATGAAAGTTTAGCTTTTCATCCATGTGTAAATCTAAATGCTAAAATAAAAAGTGCGTGCACAATAAAAATATTAAAAAACACAAAATTCGTTCCTACAGAAAAATAACATAGTGATCATTCTCCACTCTTCCTCTAGACCAACATCACGTGACAATTTTGCTGGGGAAGCTCGTTCATGATGCAGTCAAATAACGAAGGGGAATGCGTTGTCTAGTATATAAGGTCTATGGTTATCGCGAATTTACACTACTAACCCCATTAATCCTAATACTATAACCACTACAAAAACAGCCCTCTATAATTCCTATCAATATGCATTAAAATGTGAAGCCTTAGAAATACTAACTAACGCCACAGTTAGCGACCAAGAGCATGGTACTATTCCGGAAGATTGGCAATACACAAGAACAAACGAAAGGATGATGTCTGTAAAGAAGAATATAAATGGAAGTCCAATGATGATGGTCATTGCAGCAACTTTGACATCTGAAGATGACCACGAAAGTATAGAGAGTCAAAATATATCATATCATGCTGCAACTAAAAGGATTTTATGTAAGGTATTTTAAAGGTTTTTAATGCACATAATTTGTATATAATTGTTTTTTGTGATGTGATGGTTCTATAGACAAATCTGATGAACAGCTTTATACACATATGCAGTGTACGGGTGGCATGAAATCCTACGGACACAATAACAACTTTGAATGATTCCACTCAAACATCTTTATTTCGGCTTAAGTCATTGGTTGAGAAAGGCAATAGAGCATGTTCGATTATCCTGCAACTGTCATGATTTCGGATTTAGAGGAGACTGAAAGTTTCCGATTTTTATTGCTAAAATCCTGGATCCTGATTGGTTTACAATCCTTCCAGGACTCACAAAAATATGCCCACGCTTTAGTTTTATGCAAGATTTAATCCCACTGAAAGAATGATCATGCACAGGTTGCAAATTCAATCTCTAAAGAATTTCCATTCTCTGATTCTTGCATAATAAAGTATTTTCCCATAAAGCAAGTTTAAAAGAGAAAATTATGATTTCTTAGAGATTTCTAATTTTGAATAATTCCTAATTTTTTTAAAAAAAGGTTTTTCTTGAATGAAAATTATTTTAAATCCTTTCATATATATGGTTAAAGGAAGCTTTTTAGGCATAATTCTGTTTAAAAAATGGTACTATTGGTACACATACCAATGGAATTTTTATAACATGTTTCAAGGCATGGTACACACATGCCTTGAAACAGATGCTATAAAAATATGGCCTTAGAAATACATCTAAAATCTAAATCTTTCATTAACTGTTGTTGGAAAAGATGAACCAACAGCAAAAATATAAGGTATTACTAAAAAAAAAAAAAAAAGCTTTATTATTTTAAAATTATGATCTTTGACAGATATGGAACATCTCATTTCTGTTCATTGTGTTACTCATGGATTAAAGAGATTTGACAGTATTAAGCTACATATAAAAAAAAAAATACAAAATATCTTTTGAAACTTGACAGTATGCCTAAAAAGTCTGGAGTGACTCCACTCGACTTTCCGAACAATAAATAACTAACGGTTGTATAAATAAATTAAAACAAGAGAAGTTGTTAAATAAACAAAAGTGTAAATCATAACAGGATGTTTTAATTGTTTTAATAGAGATAAATTATAATAGAGTATTTTTCTCCATAAAATATATTGTTTAATTTTACAATATTGCACTTCAAATAATTTGAGTACACAGATCATAATGATAAAGAATTTTTTGTTGTGTCCCTGTAAAAATCCATTAAGCACTAGATTCACCAAAATCTCTACAGTTTGTGCAATGGTGACCTACAACATGTGTATAAATTTTCAGCTCAATCTAATAAGGCATTTAGACGCTATTGTATTCACTCACATACACACACACATACATCACTGTAAAAAAATAAAAAATGAACTCAGGAGACCTTATACTAGGCGAGTCGTATTAACCCCCGACGTTATGTTGAATGCCCCAGCTCTCCTGTTCCTGCTCTTCAATGTCTTTTTCAAGTCAATTTTGTTCTTTTATCCTTTCCGGTGTTAGCCTCTTTTTTTCCCCCCCACACACTTAACATTGTGAGTTTTCTTCGTTGTCATCCCACGCTTTTTAGCTTTTTTCCCCATGTATTTCACATTGTAAAGTGCGATGGAATGTGTACAAACCGCAAAATTTCAAAGTCGAATTTTAGACATAATTAGAATACTTCCCTTACATATGTATGTTCGGAAAGTAAAAATTGTATGTTTATTGGATAAAACATTAACATAACTTAAAAAAAAAAAAAAAAATGAAAGGGTCAAGTAATATTGGAATCTGTTAACTCAAATTAAGGAAAAATGAATTCATATGAACATGATTATCATATTAACGAGCTTTTAAAAAATCTTTACAGATGTTCATGTTGACAGGTTAATTATATTACATTCATGATTATGTGTTAATTATAATAATATTCAGGGCTCCCACCCAATTTCAAAAATAAAATTCCTTGACTTTTCCATGTTTCCCAGGTCTATTTTTAGAAAATTCCAGTCACAAAATTTGGTTTGTGACATAAAAAATAGCTTACGGTATAAAACAAAACATAGCTCGCAATATGAAAGACAACATAGTAACATGACTTGTGATAGAAATTGATTGCTCAAAAAGCATTTTCCAGGTTTATATCATCATTTTTCCAGGTTTTTGAGCAATATTTACAATTTTCCCTGATATTTCCCTGACTTTTCTCAGTAATTTCAAATTCCCTGACTTTTCCCTGTTCTCCCTGACCCGTGGGAAAGCTATTATCAACATTTTTTTAATTGTTAAATATGGTTAACTAACAGTAATTGTGGTAACAAAATCTAAATTTAGCTCAACTAGAGACAAAACTTTTTCATTTAAGACCCAAGTAGTAGTTTTCTCTCACTAACTGTCCAAAAAATCAGTCTTGAGAAAAATTTTGATTTCAAACAACTACAATGTAACTACTAAAAACTTGAAATTAAGGATTAAATAGCATACCTCTTCTCTTTCTTCCCTTTCCTTTTCTTCTTGTATCCTCTGAATATCAGCAAGTGATAGCTGCGATTCTGAAGGTGTTTTCTGTATTCCCCAAGCTGGACCCTGCATACAGAAAAACATACAATTTTAAATAATTTTAAATTAAGGAGACACTTCACTTACCATGGCTGGAAGGGAAGCCCATGCTCATATTATTATTCTATGGGAAATTTTATTTACTTATAATAACTCATAAACTAATTCATATTTTTAAATTCTGTTTTCACATTCAGAAAATTCACAACCGTTAAACTGACAGACATTTTTTAAAAAAGGATTTTTTTTTATTTTTAATATTTCATTTTGAGGCTGTCAGATATGAATTTTCAATGTGTGAAACTTTTCATTTTACAGTTTCAAATTAAAATTTTAAAAATAAAAAAAAACTATTTTTAAAAAACATCTACCAATTTAAAAGTTGTGAATTTTCCGAATATGGAAAACAGAATTTAAAAATATGTATTAGTTAATGAGTTATAAGTAAACAAAATTTCCCATTGAATAACACTGAGTTGGGCTTCCGGCGATGGTAAGTGATATCGACCCTTAATATACCATACCATACTAGAAAGCAAAAGTAAAAATAACATATGTGAAAGTACAATATATAAATATACGAGTACGCATTTATAGAAAATATTTAAAATTGTTAAATTAATATATAATTTGTTCAGAAGTTAAATTTTTCATTAGTGATTTAAAAATGCACATTCCCAATGTTTTTATCACTTGTATGTAATGTTTCAGTTTATTATAAAATCACCTTAAAAAAAAAAAAAAAAAAATTCTAAATATATTTTGGTTAACATTTCATTGGATGCTTAAAAACGACCTGCCATCAACCAGAATCTTCTTCAAAATTTGTATATCAATGAATTTCAACAGACCGTATTACAATCAATAATTAATAGTTAAATTAGTATTTTTAATTTATGAGATAGAAGGTTATTTCGACTGCTTGAACAAAACTGCAGCATGTTGACAAAAAAGTACAAACTAATGAAAAAATAAAATATAATACAGTTATCCCTTAACATTTGCGAGGGTTACATTCCATAAAATTTTAATTAGAATGTCAAAAGTTAATGAACAAAGACATTTGTGTATTAACAAGTACATAAGTAACACATATTTACATATTGAAAATGAAAACAAAATAAATTTTAATTCTATAAACAAAAATTTTATAACTTTAAAAGATAATAAACTTAAAAATGTACAAAATAATGAATATCCAATTTATCTTCTGAAATCATAAGAAAGTATACATGGGTTAGTGTGCTTGCGACACAACTTAATCTCTAATCTAAGTAACAAAAGGTGAAAGATAACAGCATCCTTTTACACCTGGGAGTATTCATTCCTTTCAAGTGATTATCTCACCACTCACTTGAAATAACTAAAGCTGCAAAGCTAACCTATTGTATAAAATTTTTATACAGTATTAAAAGAAAATGCATTGCCAATTTTGAAACAAATTACCTAAATTTTAGGACAACTTTCTTAAACTCATTTTATCACTGCCTTTTGTACATATTAAAAATGGGTAACATTGAAAAGTATACTTCATAAAATATAAATTGTTAAAGTTGAGATGTAGTGAGAATTTCGTTATAAGGAACAGAAGTTGCCATTATTTTGTCATCATCATAAATAAAATTCAACTGTACCTTAAAAGGAAAAATCCAAAAATAGTTTTAAATCTCAAACTAATCTTATAAAATTAAACAAATACCTGAGACTTCAATTTTATCTCAGCGAGTCTTCTCATCTCCTCTTCTTTTTGCTTCTGCCTTTCTCTTTGAAGCTGTTGTTCACGTTCAATTTCTTGCAGCTTCAACCTTGCAGCTTCTTTTTGTTTCTCTAACTCTATCCTTTCTTTTTCTTTCTCCATTTCAATTTTTTTCTAAAGAGGAAAAAAACATGAATTTAATGATAAGTGTAAAGCTTTATAAAAAAGAAACTTGAATTAAATTATTATCTGTTATATTATTAAAATCCTCGTGCGCGTGTTTATTTATTTATTTGTGTGTGTGTGTGAGAAATGGCTTATGGCAGCTAAAGCTCCGGCGCTAATGGTCGTAGCGGCTCAAAACCAGTACCAGAAGACGTGGAATTTCTTCATCTCAACATCGCAATAATTCGCTAAAAAATGCAACCCTAATTAGCAGAGATATTAATTAAAACGTCCAACTATGTCTAATGAAAAAATGATTCAAAATGCCAGGCGATCATAATTTTCATCTGGTACCACGTTCTTCAAAAGAAAAAGCAGAGAGAGAAAATTTCACGGGTTTTTGTAAAAAGAGATCCTAGGTGAATGGCTCGAGATATTGAAAATACACCTGTACCACGAGAAAGAGCATTTACCGATTCTTACGGTACAATTTTTTCTTTTTAAATATGGATTTTTTATATTTTTTCAAAAAGTTTTTAAAAGGGTCCAAAATTTCTCTTTTTCTCGATCGTCTTTTTTGAAATGCAATGTACAACCAAGTAACTCTTCCATTTCTTAACAACCAGCATATTTTGAAAGCTCATTTAATCCTGTTTTGAACCATATAAACATTTAAACAAAATACGGATTAGCAATCCATATTTTTAGATTTCATGAAACATCGATTTTTTCACAAAACATCTTATAACTCAAAATCTTTTAGAGATAAATCATTTTTTTTTTTTTTTTTTTTTGTATATAGATCTCAGTTAGACGATTCACATCTCAAAAGATTGTAAGATTTTTTTCAAAAACTGAAAGAGTTATAAATTTCTTAATTTTATGCATAAAACCACGTTATTGATCCATTCCTATCTTCAGACTGGGTCATTTAATCCTCTTTCGAGTGGCTTACCATGGCATCTGCCATTCACAGAGAAAATGATATCTGGCGAAACAAAGAAATCTTTTACCAATTGAGATCACATTGTTTTTGTACTGGGAATAAAAATTGCAACTTTCAAAATGTTTCAATTTTCTTCAAAATTCCTTCAAACTTACTGTGCACAGTTAACAGCACAAGGGATAGTTGCAGTTCAAATTTCATCGATTTTGGAAAAAATTTACATTTTATTTGCAAATTAAATTTTATTCTAATACGCGTATTTCAAATTCTATTTATGATTAAATTATTTTTAATACATCATTTGAATGATATTTTAAAGTACTTTTATATTATCGAATGTGGAATTTGAGATTTGACCCGATTTACACGTTTTGAGGTGATAAATACGTGTGCCCTCACATTTACTGAACACCGTGAAAACCTGCTTTTTAGGCAATTTTTGACTCAACTTTTGCAACCCTCTTTCAGTTTTCGGCCTCCAGAAATTAGAGCAAAAATTAGCTCAAATGAAAATTGTGTGAAAAGTTTTTGTGTGTAGTAGGGGCATTAGATTGCAAAAATTAATTTATATATGTAAATATACCTGTAGCTCTTCCTTTTTCCTCTTTTCTTCTTCTTGTTTTCTAAGCTCTGTTTGTTTACGTTCTTCTTCTTCCTGTCTTCTAAGCTCTTCAAGCCGTTTCTGCTCTTCTTGCCTTTTAAGCTCTTCTAATCTTTTCTGCTCTTCAATTCTTCTAAGCTCTTCTTCTTTCTGTTTTTTCAATTCTTCTTCCATTCTTCTTTGCTCCTCTATTCTCCTCAGTTCTTCTTGCCTACGTTTTTCTTCCTCCCTGCGCTTTTGTTCTTCTAGTTTCTTTTTTTCTTCTTCCTATAAACACATATAATTTATAATTAGAGCTGTAAGCCTGCTATGATGCATATAAAAATAACTTAATTTAAAATACAACCTTTAAAAACTCCATGTTCACTTAGCCGGAACGTTTTCACTGGGGCACCCCCAGCTGGGTGCTGGGAAGAAGGTCAAGTCAACGGCAATCTGGTGCTTGAAGTTTCGGAACTGTGATGTCTTTCTTGGCTGCCGCTACTTTTAAACATGTGGTGCCATTGTCGATCTTCGAGAAAGCTGGGGTGCCCCAGCGAAAACGTTCCAGCCAAGTGAACATGGAGTTTTTAAAGGTTGTATTTTAAATTAAGTTAATTACAGTATTTCATGAAATATCTTTTTGAAAATGCATAAAAAAATATTTAAGAAAGCATGATGAATCTTGAAATAAACAGTTTTCAACTGAAATTAATTATAACTGTTACAAACACTATTAATATGTCAATTCTAATTTTTTTTCCTATATAGATTTCAGTTATAAATTTATATTTTACAATCACATAGTGTTATCTAAGTTCTATCTTTTTTGCTGAAAAGATTTTTTTTATTTCGCAATATTTATCAGAATACAGAAGACATGTATTACAATAAAATAAACAATTCAGATAACATTAGTATTACTTTATTAATACTCTTTTGAGAAGAGGGAAGAGAGAATTTACTAAAACTCCTGGAATGAAATATATATATATTAGATATTTTAAACATGCATTTAAAATTATAAATCAAATAAAATTAATCTATAAATTGATTAAAATGCTTAAAATATTAAGGCAACTTAACAGTGGTTTTATGAGAACTATAAATTAGCATTTTAAAAGAAAATAAGGATTAATGTGGTATATAGCATGGTTAAGAAAACAGTTTTATGGTGACTAACATAAGAACTTTTCCAAATTCCCTGACTTAGGCTCTGTATTTCTCACAAAAATTTCATAATATTAGGAACAATTAGTGATTTACAAGGTGGTTATTAAATACTGTAATACTCCTAAAATTCGGATTTAATTTTAATCATTTATTGAAACAATGTATCCTATTTTTTCTGTGATTGGCTACCTTCTTTTAGCACAGCCGATTTCTTTTAAAGGAAAAAGTTTATGGAATTTTTTTAAAGATGGAAGCTAAAAGGCTAATGGTTTAAACAGCTCTTTGATCGTGGATTTTCTGCAGGTGAAATAAGCAATTAAAATGTCATGGATTTAATAGGGTATTTATATCAAGGCTGCCAACCTCTGGAAGTGCTAAAGTGTAGTTAAAAAACAAGAAAAAGTGTAGTTTTAAGCTACAAAGTGTAGTCGCTAAAAAATAAGAAAATGCTTAAGATATAAATAAGCATAAAATCTTTTGAGCTATCCAGGCCGACAAACCGGTCGACATTACTCACTCAGACAACCTTTTAGGCAGAAACAATCTGGTCTATCATTTAGATAGCTCAACAGAAATAAGCCGCAGGTTGTATTTCTTTCTCCCATTGTTTAATGGTGTTTCCCTTACCTGCGGGTTATTTCTGTTGAGCTATCTAAATGATAGACCAGATTGTTTCTGCCTAAAAGGTTGTCTGAGTGAGTAATGTCGACCGGTTTGTCGGCTTGAATAGCTCAATTGGTAGAGCCTTGACCTCATAAGTCAAAGATCCGGGGTTCGACTTCCGGTCCAGGCATTATAAAATCTTTTGTTTACATTAAAACTTACTTTCTGAAATTTATTGACTTTTAATAATCTAACATACAAAAATCTAACATACATTGGCTTGTTGCAATATAACATGAACAATCATAAAGTTCACCATGATTTATGCGAAAATTGCTGTTACATATTGTACAATAATACGCCTGATGGGGTGATGAATCAATAGATCGCAAACATGGTCATTTAGCAGAATACTCCGATAGAAATTTTTGATCAAGAACTTTTTTCTTCTTTGGATTATCACCATAATCACTCATTTTAACTTAAAATACTATTAAATAAAAAACTAAACAAATTTGCCCACTTTTAAGTAAAAAAATAAATGCAGAAATACGAGTCCAGCCGATAACACATTATACCGAAAAACAAAAGTAAACAGATTAGCATTAGACCTCTAATGATAGAAAAGAACTTCTCCAAACATCCAATCACCGCACGTACACAGTCGTGCTATTGTCATAGTTTAAAAGAAGGAAATGAAACAACCTACGAACCTCCGGAGTTTTCAAGCTACTTTATCCGTAACTGCAATTTGCAGATACAGTGCGAAATCGAAGTTCGCTTGTTGTAAACAAGATAACGATGAGGAAAGGAAAAGCGTAGTTTTAAATATGCGATGCGTAGAGTGTAGCAGAAGCAGGCTAAAGCATAGTTACTACGCCAATTGCGTAGTTGTTGGCAGCCCTGTTATATATAGGACAATAAATCGATTATTGGAGACTAATAGCAGTAAAGATATACATCAACTTGGTCATCCACACTCGTCTCACACAAAAGAGCACATAAGAAGAATTTGTGAAAGATACGAAGAAATCCTCAACACTCTGCAAATAAAATGGCTACAGAAGAGAATGTGACATCGGCCTGGTCGTCCAAGCTCGGCTCGCACAAAAGAGCACATAAAAAAAATTTGTGAAAAGATATGAAGAAATTCTCAACACTCTGCAAATAAAATGGCTACAGAAGAGAATGTGAGTCGTAGAACTATGCAAGTTATGATACATGAAGACCTGGGATATCATCCTTATCGCAAACAAAAAGTTCAAGGTTTGCCTAAATCACAGAGAATAAAAAGGTTACAAAAGATGTAAGAAATTACTTAGATGGCACGGTAAAAAAAGACGTTGACAGAATAATAATTTCTGATGAAAAACTATTTTACACTGAACAATGTCAAAAATGATGTCGTACATTCAACAACTTTTGAGGATACACCTGAAAACCTTCGAAGAGTCAAACACTAAAACAAGAATTCTGTTATGATTTGAGGAGCAGTCTCAAACAATGGAAAATTGCCTCTGAAATTCATTGACAAAGGGGTCAAAATCAATGCTGAGTTTTACAAACAGTACATATTAGCAAAACATTTATTGTCATATGCTGACAGATTATATCCTAAAAGAACTGGATATTTCAACAAGACTCTGCACCTTCACACAGAGCAAAATCAACGCAGGATTGGCTTCATGTCAACTGTCCCAAAATTATCAAGCAAGAAGATTGGCTGCCTTCATCACTGGATCTTAATCCATTAGATTATTGTATCTGGGGAATTTTAGAGGCCATAGTGCTAAATAACATAGAAGTTTGGACTCACTTACAGCTTCCACAGGATTCCCACTCTTAGAAAAGAAAAAAATTCGAGGACTTTTCAAGTAGTTTTCAAGGCCTATTTGAAAAGTTTCAAGGACTATAGGGGAAAATCGCAGAACACTAGGCATATACACAAAACTTTAGTAGCTACTTTCATTAGTTTTTCTTTTTTCTTTTTTTTTTTAAATACATAATTAGAACAATTTTGACTGTTTTCATAATACATTTTTGATGGATTGACTAAATTAACTTTTACAAGAGTCAAAAAATAATTAGTTCAGGATTTGGAATTGGGGTCATTATGATTATTCCAAAGTTTTTAGGTCTGGGTCTGGTCACTTTCTGCTCAAAATATAATGACCAGTCCATCAAACAGGTATGAGATTAGCAAAAAAGACAAACAAGTTGAAACTATATGCAAAAGCAAAACAATGAAGTAAGAATTTTATGACAAAATATATTAGACAATGGCGTGCGCATGTGGAGATGGAGGTAGTTTAGCCTTGACAGAGTTCACGCTAAGCCTGTCGGAGTGGAAAATTCAAGGATTTTCAAGGACTTTGTATAAACCTCAAGTACTTTCAAGGGCCCTTGAAAAAGAAAATGAAATTCAAGTACTTCTTAAGGATTTTCAAGGACCGTAGGAACCCTGTTCCATATTGCGAGAATGGGACAAATTACTTCTAAAAATGATTTGTGCTGCAATCGGACAATGACACAACAAATTAGCTTTAGTAATTCATAAAGACGGTGGCTGATTTGAATAGAATCATTTCTAAGTAAACTGTCACTTATGTTTTTATGATACTAGTAGGATTTTCATTTTATATTTTATATCTGTGAAATAAAATGACTCAATATTTGTAACAGTATTTAGTAGCCACCCTGTACAATTACAAGCTTTCAAATACGGCTTATTTCTAAATATCTGTAAAAATTCCCTGACTTTACCATGATTCGTTGACTTTCTCTCACCAGTGGCTACCCTGAGTTTATTTTTTCAACACTCCCATTATCAATTAAAAAAATTATGAAATGTAAATAAAAATTGTGAATTTAATACATTTTCTTGTTTAAATAAAAGTGCATTTTTGTGGAAAACAAAAGAAATAAAACTATCTTTTTATTAAGATTTACATTTTGGCTTCCTTTCCCCCCCCCCCCCCTTTTAAATTAGATTTTTACTGTTATTTGCACTTTTATTATTATTTTTTATATTTTTGCCCTTTTTCAATTCCTACTATTAGTTCACACTCTCCCTATATATATCCTGTACAAATCTTGCAATCAATTTTTAACTAACTTCTCGACTAGCCAGAAATTTGAAACTTTGACAGAACACGATGACAACACAATATTTCGAAGTCCGATTTTCGAATTTTTGATTAGTTTTCTTATAATTAATTAAAATATGAAAATAATAACATCCAAATAGTGTTAATATAGCCATTAAAATATTAGCTATAATTTAATTGTTGCCAAAAAAATTTACGAGTTCATTTTCATTTGATATAAAAATAAATACATTTAAACAGGCATGAGAGTGCAGAAAATTGAAAAAAGAGGAAACACGCGTGTTCATAAAATTATTTTCAAATGAAAAATAATACGTGCAATATTTTTAAAGTGACAAATTAAACTAAAAGAATAACACATCAACACAATAAAACATGTGTTTAGGAAAAAAAAAAAAACATTAGCTAGCAATCAACATTTAATAACATTGACTGGCGGTGGAAAATGGGAAAAAAAAAGGGGGGGGGGGAGTAGTTCATGAGCGAGAAATATTAAACACAATTCTACTTCTTTATGGGTTCTAGAATATCATAAAGTAAGTTTAAAATTAATATTGACACTTTTGTTGTGGATGGATAAATATTCAAAAATAAAAGGCTTCCCGCAGAAAGTTTGATTGACAATGGTTAGAAATGAAAAAAAAAAGGGGGGGGGGACAAAAAAAATTACATGAGTGAGAAATACTGAATAATTCTGTTCTTTTATATGTTATAGAATCTGATAAAGCATGCTTAAAATGAATATTGACATTTATAATTTAGATGGAAAAAGATTGAGAATCTAAAGTTTTTCGTGGAGCGTTTGAACACTGATCATCATTGGAGTTTGATTTTAACAAAACTAAAAACCGCGAAATAAACGAAAATCACAAAAAAGCGGAAAATCGCGGATCCGCGAAAAATTCTCATGCCTGTTAAATAAACGTGAACATTAAAAAATTATAAAAAGTTAAATTATGCATCACACAAAAATTGACGTCATTATCATTTTAAAAATTTTATACACATTGATAAGAGCTCTATGATTCATCAGAAAATTTGAAACATGGTACATAAAAAGTTTTTTTTATCTTATAATTATTTTTATTTCATTTTGCGCACGCGCTTTTTATTTCCTAATTCAAAATTATTAAAAAAAACTTTTTCGATAGTGTTTGTAAGTAGGAATTGACTTAAAAAAATTTTCTTTTACATTACTTGTTTATTTACAAATTTATATAAGATTAAATAGATTTTTACATCGCATATCACATTTACTTACATGTATTTAAAAAAAAAAAAAAAGAGAGAGAGAGAGGGGGGGGGGGGGGGGGGAAATTAGTAAAAATGAAAAAAAAAAAAAAGTTTAATTACCTGCTTTTGAAGTTCTTTCAATTGCCTTTCTTCTTCCTCTTTTCTTCTAAGCTCTTCAAGTTTTCTTTTTTCTTCCATTTCTTTTTCTTGAGCCAATCTTTCTTCTTCTACCTTTCTAAGTTGTTCTTGTTGTTCTTTGGCTAAACGTTTTTGCTACAAAAGAAATTCAAATAATCAAAATTTTGGATAAAAATACATAATATAGAGAATACATTTCAAAAACATTTTATTATATTTTTATCTGTTTACTCGATAAAAAAAGCACTTCCTTGTTTGTTGAGACTTCATAAGATAAATAGGAAAATCCAAAAAAGTTCAGAGTAATTCTTTATTAACGAAACCTTATACAGTTGAACCTCGTTAATGTAAATTTCAAGGGGAATAAAAAATTTGTTCACATTATCAGTACAATGTTTAATCCAGGTTATTTAAAATAGTACCCTATTTGTGAATTTATAAAATAATTTGTGAAAAATCAAGTAAGTTTGTGAAAATTAATTATGCTTCCAAACAGTTAACCGAAATTCACACACATAAAAAAATAATAATTTAAAAAAAAATAAATAAATAAAATACATTTAAAAAAATAAAATGGAATAGTTATAATTTCTTATGTGTAAAGTAAGAAGGTATTTACTACTTAGATATTTACCATATCTACAGTAAATACACAGGCCTACAAAAATGAAGTTTACAAAATTTGATTTGATGATTTCAGCTGATCTTTATGTTTTTTGATATGCTGAAACCGAAAATGCCGTCCATTTTTCTCTATCATGTATAGATTTTTGTCAATACAGGGTGTTTACCGACATGATTTCTTACATATACCATTATAACAATCGGTTGGTTGGTTGATATGGTTTTAAGTCGCACTAGTGCTTCACAATTACAACAATAGGCATCTATGATTAATTAATCAAGGAAACATACTGTAAAACTTGCCATATAATTATATTTGTGAAAGAGTAACGGAAGAAATTGTATAGGTAGGTACCCTGTATTGACAAAAATCTATACCTGATAGAGAAAAACTGGCTTCATTTTTTGTTTTGGCACACAAAAAACAAAGATCAGCCAAAATTACAAAATTTTACATGCTGACCTGTGATATCGAAATTGAGAGTATTATTATGTGTTTGATGCAACAAAGCACATATTAATTTTTAGTGTGGAGCAATACCTGCTGAGAATTGACTTTGTGAAAGTGCCTCTTTATTGAAAGTTGACTTTGTGAGAGTGCCTCATTGCGGCACTAAATTTGTTCTGGATTAACTTCTGCAATAGTTCATGCAATCAGTAACTCAGAAACTAATCATTTTGATGGAGATTCTAGAAACTGTTCATGATAAAAGTAATTCACATTAATGAGCTTCGACTGTGCTTTTCCAAATTTTGTACGAAATATTCAATTTTTCTGAATTTTTTGGTCACTTTTCCAGATTTTCCATGTAAGCAGAGTTCCTCCAGATAGTTTCAGGAAGATGCTGCACTCTGCTGCCCTATTATGGTTAGAAAGACAGCACTTTTCTTGCCCCGTATATATATATATTAGATCATCTTTATTATATATATATATATATATATATCTTATATATATATCTTATATATATATATATAATATATATATATATAAGTCTTTTTACCCTTTGTCTATAAAAAAAAAAAAAAAAAAAAAAAAAAAAATGCACCTCTTTTGCCTTTTGTATTACACAGTACATATTTAGGAGAAAACAACCTCCAAATTTAAAGATTAGCATGTCGTGGCCCTCACAATACTTTGTTTTACATCATTCTATATAATAAGAGTGCCCTATACTGTTTAACATGCACTAAAGTTTATAACTTCTCACTATTATGAATTCCTAATGAACCATAATTTTTAATAGCAATTTCCTAATTTTTAAATAGTTTTTTTTTTTTTTTTTTTTTTATTAACTACTTTATACCCTTTTATATACAATCAAACCAAGTTAACATGAGCATGCTTAACGTGAATTACTTCTAACATCAACTGTTTCTACAATCCTCGTCAAAATGAAGATTAGTTTCTGTGTTACTGATAGCATGAAATACTGAGAGCATGAACAAATTTTTTATTCCCTTTGGGATTCACGTCAACGAGTTTCGACTGTACATAATTTTATCTAAAATATTAATGCATTTTATGCTATCAATCAATGAACAATGAATATAATACATAAAGAGTACCTGGTATCTAAAAATATTTTGTGAAAATATTGCATAAAAATATAACAATTATTTTGAACAAGTGTAAAACTTGAATTCATAAAATGACAATATCTACCTTTTCCAACTCGGTTTCGTCAGAATTTTGCTTTGAATCAATGTCCCATATACTAGTATTAGAAGGCTGTGATACATTGACATTTAATGGCCAGGGATCTAGAAAATATATTTAAAAAAAATTTTCTTGCACAAAAAAATTAAAAAAAATTGATTAGTATAAATTAATACCAAAACTGAATAATTAAATATCTCAAGAAGAGAAAAACATTATTAATTAATCAAATGGCAATATAACCAGTGAATCTGCAAATCAGGAGCCAGTAAATTCCATTTCCATTACTCATAAGCAAGTTGTTAACTTTTATGTATTAATACTATGTATCCTTCTACATATAAATTTTAGGGTGTAAATTTTTTTATTTTCATCATTTGGTAACTCTTTAGTTAGAGCCATGGAATTCTTCCCACACAGTCACTTACATTCATAAGACATCTATAAAGATGTATAAAAGTTAAAAAATGATCCATTAAACATCTATAGATATCTATTAGCACGACAAATGTCACTCTTTTTTACATCCATTAGATGTCTGTTACATATCCAATAATCTCCAAATATCCAGTAATTGGACTTGATCTAACAGATATTAAAGATATCTAAATCTTGTTTTTATCTACCATGTTACATCTATTAGACATCAAAAAGGCACGTCTAAATTTTGTATATATTTAACCCCTTAACGCGCAGCGTCCTCGCTGCAAGGACGCAAAATTTAAGATACAGCTGCAAAAATTCATCCCGGAAAATTTTTAGCAAAAATTTACGTTTATAACATATCAGAAAAGTCCAGTTTTTTAACCTTAAATTTTAAAATTTCTTTTAGTTTAATTTAGTTCATGAATTCCGGTGGCAGTATAATTTAAATGATCTGAATTGTCTTGCGCCGCAAAGGGTTAAACATCTAATAGATATCTATCATTAATGCAGGATATCCAGGACTTTTAATAGACACTAGCAGGCTTTGCCCGCTTCGCTGGCTACTAAATTTAAAGGGAACTCTTTTCTATATAGCTTTATAAAAATAAAATAAATTACTGAAATTGTTGAAAAGCTCGCTCCAGGTCCCTGCTGCATTCGGCAGCGATTTGGTCATCCACTGCAACTCGGGCGCTTGTCCCTATTACCTGCGACAATAGTTTACCAATGAGCTTCCATTTAGGTGCTTATTATATAACAGTTTCGAAATAGATAGTATCGAAAAAATTGGAGTTTCCCTTTTATATTTGAATCCCAGTTACATGTGAACAACACTATACGTGTTGTTCACATGTAGTAACTTGGACTGGACTCAAATGTAACTGGGTTTAGACAACATAATATTTGCTTTTACGTTATTTCATATGTTTATTTTGTTTATCCAATCAACCATTTAATGACAGCAATTTCACGCCAAATATTATAATATGCTGTGACCGGCTACGTCTGTTGCATGAGACAATTTTTTGTGTTTATATATAATTCATGGGTTGTAAACCTGATAGTACAGCCTTAATATAGTTCTCTTTGGCGGCTTTTGAATTTTTGTCACCATCT
Source organism: Salticus scenicus (assembly GCA_963930645.1). Taxonomy (NCBI): domain Eukaryota; kingdom Metazoa; phylum Arthropoda; class Arachnida; order Araneae; family Salticidae; genus Salticus; species Salticus scenicus. Next base: position 138,382,365 of record OZ005662.1, on the reverse strand, counting down.
CAGACATAATCCATAGTAACAATAAGACTTAATCCGTTGTAACAATATGCTATGAGCGCTATTTCTGCCGTATTTTAGTCAACTAATCTTTTTATGGTTACATATATTTACCATTAAACATATTTTTATTTATTTATTTAAATATTAATTTGAATTTTTCAAATATTTCTGTTCGACAGTGTGCAAGTGCAGTAACACACAGAGGCTCATTTGTTTGTATGATAAATTAGCATAGTGATTATTATATAAAAAAATAAATAAATAGGTAAACATTATCGTGTTACACAACTTCATTATGTCGCTCCATTGGTGACTTTTGAATTTTTGTCGCCATATTAGCGATGGATTTTTTTTTTTTTTGTATGAAAAGGGTAAGACTATTTTGCTAATAATTTTATCAGACTCTTTTTTGTTTATACATAAGAATCCTTTATATTCTGCTTATATTTTTAATGGTTTTTAGGTTTAAAATAGTGCTTGTTGAAATACATTTCCTATCTTTAAAACTGCATTTGTTCTGTAAATTTTGTGTAAAAATAAATCATTTATGTTTTTATATATTTGATGCGCTACTTAGATTAACATGGCTGTTGCTATATTAAACTTCTTGTCGAAAAACGTTCGGTGTACTTCAACACCAAAATTTAAAAAATCGCCCAGCAGGATCTGTTAATGAAACTGATAAAATAAAAATATGGTTCATAGAGTTTAAATAATCTATTTAAAAATCTTTTAAAACCCAAATTATTAATGTATCATATCACATACATAGATATAGTAATAATATATAGATTGATCATTGGGGAGAAAAAAGTGATTCCTTTTCACTCGGGAAAAGACGGCGATTTTACCAAAATATGGCAATCTTTCCCCGAGTGAATACACACGGGAATACACACGAATGTTTTAGCAAATAAAATTCATGAATAATTTATTTACTAAAAGCGAATGAAAAGCTCCAGATATAGTTTCAAACTTATTCTTCTTTTTTTCCTTTTTTCCTTTTTTCCTTCAATACCACTTAATGGCTGATTCCAAAGCTTTTTTTTCGGCATCAAAAATCTTTGCACGATAATATGGGGATGATAGATCTATATATATTATTATATCTATGATCACATAAATCTTTTCGAAGATAGAATAAAACTGAATTTGAAAAAAAATGTAACTTTTGTTTATTAACCAAAATAATTGATGAAATTTTGAAATGCAAGTTGGTCTTGTGGGGTCTTGTACATTATATAACTTGTGTTCGTGAGAGAAAATTTAAAAGAATTTGAAAACTGCAATTTTTAATCCCACTTAAAAATCATGTGACTTAATGTGAAGCAGATTTTTCATTTTTTTCTCCTAACGGTTTCCATACAATCTTCTGCTGTTGCCACCTAAAATTCATACTTTAGTTAATTTAAAAAAAACTAATTGTCCGATTGATAAGGTGTTTAATGCATCGGATTTACAAAATTTTTCCCTTTCATTTGCTATCTTATTTGTAACGATGCGACTGATATTTCTAATTTATTTTCTAATCCCTCATTTTAAATAAATGTACGTTTTTTTTTTTTTTTTTTTTTTTTAATTATTATTATTTTGTCGAAAAAAAAAATTGGCAACAATTAAATTATGGATAAAATGTTAAAATTTAAATGGCTTTTTTATCAGAAATTAGAAGGTTATTTTCACATTTTAATTAATTAAGAAAAAACTAATCAACAATTCGAAAATCTGACTTCGATGTGCACAATGACTCTTCGGGGGGCACCTTTGTGTTAAATCTCGTGACTGTCCGAGCTACCGTTTTCGAGATCAGTGAAATATACACATATTGCTCACTTAATAGTATAAGATACTTAGGATATTTTGTACTTTTTATGGATCATTGGAAGTAATTTAGATGTCTAATGGATATCAGTTGCTGTAGGGATTTGAAACTTTGATCAGCCAGGAATTGTTTCTGACTAGCCAATGACATAAAATTGAAAATTTATGAGAGAACACAATTTAAGTATGTTTTATGCGCCCAGCAACAGAATTTTCCGTGCCAATCCTCATCAAGATGAAATTTATCTAAGACTGAAAAATGTTATATTACCTAATTACAATAAATCATACAAAAATTATTAAATTAAAAAACTTCTTTAAAAGTACCATTAATAAACATATTTTTAAATACAATAATACACAAAAATACTCACTCTTACTATTCATTTCTAATAGAATTTTACAATTAAATACTAAGTCGTTGAATAACTTTCTCAGATAAAAATATGGATTTTACTTAATTATTTAAAATACAAATATAGAAGAAAACATTATTGACATTAAACCAACAAACTCAAAAATCTTTACAAAATTATACATATCATTAAAAAAAGGAAAATTTAATCTGAAAATGCTTTGGGTACACTCAAAATATAAGAAAAGAAAAAAAATATTTTTAATTTTACACCAACTCTTAAATGAATATCACCGATCAGCAGTAAATCTTATATCAGGACTGAAAGAAACAAAATTAGTGCACTGTTTACTTCACCCTATTTATTTGGTAGAAACAAGAAATACGGTGAAAGTGTAAAAACATATTCAATTATTTGGTATATTTTCCATTGCCTGAAATTTCACTTGTCAAATCAAAAAATTTATAACTGGCATGTAACATATTCCCATTCAATCAATTGATTACATAATGTATTGAAATTCTTTGTGAAGCCCTGTGAGCTAAAATGATAATTCTATGAACACAATTTTCTACAGAAATCATACTTTTAAGCATAAAAATAATGTAGGTTAATTCCATTATATTTTTTCAAAGCTGATTTCTGAAATACACAATTAATTTTTAATATGGTTTTCCCCGTGAATTGTGATTTCCCCCCCCCTTTTTTTTTTTTTTTTTTTTTTTTTTTTTTGAATCAGACAAACAAAAACAGTAATATTTTTGCAGCCAATTTCAAAAATACATAAAATTAAAAAATCATTTTGTTGTTAAATAACAAAAAATCATTTTTTAATCTCAACTAATTGGTAATTATTTCATCACTATAAATTTTTCTGCTTTTTTCAAAGCACAGAATAACATTGTTTGGCATAATTTCTCACATTATATTTATTTTTCGTTTGTAGTTATACCCGTTGGTTTTTACCTCTCCTAGTTAATACAAATCTGAACTTAATACACACAGAGAAATAGGCAAAAATAAATAACATATAGCTGAAACTTACTGGTTGTGGGTGTCATGTTCCAAAGAGATAGGTCATTTTTTAGTAATGGAGCCATCGGCAAACCAAGAAGAGGTAATGGAAGAGGTGTCATGGTTTCAACAAGACCTGTCTGTTCAGTCATATTCGGCCTAAATAGAAAAGAAAAGGTACATTTAAAAATTTTTTTAAAGAGAGCTTTAAATTATTTATTGATTTATTTATTTAGTTTATTCTCAACAAAAAACAAAAATATTTAATAAACAGAACTGCTGACCGAGAAATACTACAACTGTCAAAAGAAAAAAAAAAAAATCTGCAGATCTGAAAAATAAAAATAAAATAAACAATAATAAATAAAATAGCGCATGCTCGAGTTATTTATAAATATGGAAATATTTTATTGTTTTACACAGTTGAAGTCATTAATGGCAAGAAAGAACTCAAAATTTGCTTGTTAAGGACCTTGGTACTCAGATACCCTCCTTTCTCCTTCTCCAAGTAATCCAATGTTTTTTTTTTGTATTATCAACATATCTCATTCAAAAATAAAGTATTCCAGATTCTGCTCTTTGAATTCCCCTTTTGCAGGGTTTATACTCAAATATGGGAAAAAAATTCCCTGAATTTTCCAGACAACTTTTAAGAAAATATTAGCGACATTTTACAAGAAATGCTCCTCCAGAGAGGAGAAAATAGATCTACTTCCACAGTATGATGTTATATTACTGCTGATCATGATAGAAACTTAGGTAGAAATCATTGTTTACATGAATATTTTTATGATACTTAATCATTTGAATTTTGATATGAAGCTAAACAAGAAAAATATCATTTGACAGAAAACAAATATTTGTTTTTACATGTTTTATAATTGATTTTCCCTGACTTTTAATAACAATTTTTATTTTCCCTGAGTTTTCCCTGACTTTTTAAAACAAAATTCAAATTCCCTGAGTATTCCAGGTTTTCCCTGAGTAGTATGAAACCAATAATAACAGGAGACTTGGCGTTGGAATATTAAAACCCGAATAAACTACTACGTCAGAAACGCCAAAGAAAAATATTGGAAATGCATATACAGCTGTTTCGGTAGCCTAAAGCGTACCGTCTTCAGTGCAAAAAGGATTCTGAATCAGGAGAAGTGCTCGTATATGTAGGAGAGAGGCCGGATTTAGTTCAACCAATAGGATTACGGGGAGAGTGGCCAATAGGAATTTAGGAAAGTTAGCTGTGTAAACAGTAGAAAAATTAAGAAAATGTGGACTGAATATAAAATTTCCAACAGTCAGACAAATAGGGAACAGCGAAATCACAATTTACAAGGTTTTTAAAATTTTTATAAATATGACTAAAACTAAACGCAGTCTTAAATTTAGTCTAAAAGAACATATGAATTACATCCACAAACAAAAAACCAATAAATCGGCTATTTCTAAACACTGCTGGGAGGAAAATCATAATTTTAAATTTAATTCATCTAAAATAATTTGCAGACCTAAATCCATTCATGAACTCGATTTCTTTGAAGCTTTTTATTCATAAAAATTTTAAAAACCTTGTAAATTGTGATTTGGCTATTTCCTATTTGTCTGACTATTGGAAATTTTATATTCAGTCCACATTTTCTTAATTTTTCTACTGTTTACACAGCTAACTTTCCTAAATTCCTATTGGCCACTCTCCCTGTAATCCTATTGGTTGAACTAAATCCAGCCCCTCTACTATATATACAAGCACTTCTCCTGATTCAGAATCCTTTTTGCACTGAAGACTGTACGCTTTAGGTTACTGAAACAGCTGTATGCATTTCCAATATTTTTCTTTGGTGTTTCTGATGTAGTAGTTTATTCGGGTTTTAGTATGAAACCAGTTTTAGAACATGTCTTTTTTCTTGGAGAACAATTTAAAAAATAAAATAAATAAATTTCAATATTTTATTTCATTAAGCAAATTTAAGGGCCTAATTTTCAATCTAAAAAATATAAATAAATAACTTCCTTTTTTTAAATGTCTGTCTGTATGTGAAGTAGTTGCTAACAGAAGTAAATTAGTACTTGTCAATTACTGAGTTATGTTTTATAATTAAGGGAAAGCAATAATGGGAAAAGGACCCAAAATCCAGAAAATTCCGAAATCCAGAATACTTCTGGTACCCTTGGGTTCCGGATAATAGGTCCTATACTGTATATAGATTCTTTATCAAAATATACAGTTTTGTGTTCAATATATATATATATATATTATTAAGTATTATTCTAAAATTGTAGTATGTGGAAGGCTGTGTTTCACCCTGAGTTATCTCAGGATGGTCAGTGAAGTGGTTAAATGAAGTTGGTTAGTCGGTTAACTTTCAATAGCGCAAGGTCCAAAATAGGACATAGTGTGCCAAATATTTCCCTTTCAAATGAAATATAAGACACAAGTTAATTTAATTATTTGTACTATTCTGTTACACCTTTTGAAAAGAGACAATATGATGTCATGTTATTTCTGATCGTAGTAGAAATCTTGAAATGTGCATATTTCCTCTATATTTTTTCAATTTAACAGAACTAAACAAGAAAAATGTAAATGAAAGAAAAGATTTTTTTTCAACCATCAGATTTCCCTGGGATTTGTGTCCACATCTTAATTCCCTGAGGTGTATGAACCTTATTATTATATAAAATATCACTAGAAAGAGAGGTCTGAAATTAACTTGTCAAAAATTATATTTATTATAAGTAAAGTCCTCAGGTAAAAAACCTTCTATATCAGAGATTTAAACGTCTATATAATGATACAGATAGTAAACAACAAAGGCTATGTAAAAGTTTAAGAAAAAAAAAAAAAAAAAAATCAATTCATAGTATTACTCATACCTACCTCTTTACAAATATATTAGTGTAGTTCGACAAAAATCTTGATTCAAAACGAATACTGCGGTCAAACTTATTTTTCCAGTAAAAAAATGTAAAATATTTTCCTTCATTTTTAAACATATTTCCCAAATTGTATACATATAGCTACATAAGTAAGAAAAAATAACTCTTAGAAAAATAAGCTTCTAATTCAAAATTTGTCGCTTTTAACAAACATATCTTAACTAAAAAGGCAACAATTTTCATGGAAGAAAAATAATATTTTTAATTTAATACCACATATCAGAAACTGTGAAACAAACTACATAGTAATTAAACACTAAAGTAGCATTTAAAAAGTTTTACATTATAAGCAAGATCTTCCTTTTTTCGCTTGAGATATTTTATGAGAGAGGAATCACTGGATTTTTAATTTGCTTTAAAAATAATAATATGATTAACAATTATAATAACTAAACTAAACAAAAAAAAAAAAAAAAAGGGCTAAAAGACATTTTTAAACAGATATTTAATTTGAGACAGTGATAAAAATAAACACTAAATGTTGACACAAACCAGTTTTAGAGCTTTCTTTTCTGAATACAGGGATGAGATTAGCAAAAAGGCAAAAAAGCTGAAACTACATGTGAAGGCAAGATGTTGAATTAAAATACTTAAATTTTGATGTCAAAATCCATTATATTACAGTAATAAATGCATTTTATAATCTTAATCTATAAAAAGAGAACAAATAATTATGGTTTAGTAGTCAATGAATTTTTATTTCATTAGCTGATGTAACAAATTCAGATCAGAAAAACAAAAAAAGCTAGAAAAACTGAAAAACAAAATCTATAAAAAAGCTGAAATTATTGAAAAGCTGAAAAATCTCACCCCTGTGAATAAAATAGCACAATAATGCTAACGTTGGACGGATGGATGGAGGGGGGAAACAAAAAGGTAACTATAACAGGAACTGTATAATTATATATCTTACACAAATCGCACAATTGTAATACCAGTACCATTAAATATTAAAGTAAGTAGGATAATATTAGCAAAACATTTAAACTACCTTACAAAAACTTTTCCATTTAATTTGGCTGATTAATTTCGGTCACACCGTGACCATCTTCAGAGCCAAGGCTAAACGTTGACGTTCTTCTGTTGTTTATCTTGCTGGGGAACGTAGTGGTTGCCACTTCGCTTCACTTCATAATCCTTTAGGAGCTGCTGCCATGCAGCGGGGATGATACAGTGCTCTCTATCGTTTACGGTATTATTGTTAGTAATAATTTCGAGGGCCTCCCGTTTTAGTGCATAGTTATGGTTAATGTAAGGGGCTATTTTTTTTTTATGTTAATGGAGTTAATATTTATGGGGTTATTGTTGTGGGTGGCGGAGAAAGCAGTAGAGGATTTTCCTAATTTTAAGTCTGTACGGTGTTCTTTTTCCCGTTCGGCGATTTTGCGTTTGGTCATCCCAATATAGCAGGCTTTATTCCCATTGGTATGTTCAAAGTCAATTTTATAAATTCCGGGGGTTGAGTTTTGCGGAATGGGGTCTTTTTCGTTTTGGATGTGTTGAAAGATGTTTTTGTTAGGTTTTATTGGGATGTTTACGTTATTATTTTTAGCTTCATTTTTTATTTTAAGGCTGGCCCCGTTACAAAATGGGATGGCGGTGGTGAAATTGGGTTTAGATTTCTGGGCATTGCTGATTTTGTTTAAAGATTTTAGGTGTTTTTTATATAATTTATTTATAAGATTTTTAGAATAGTTTGCTTTCGTGGAAATTTTTTTGATATAGTTAAGTTCATTGTTAAGTAATTGTTTGTTGGAACAGACTAAAATAGCACGGTTAATATAGGATCGAATAGCTGATAATTTATAAGAGAGGGGGTTTTTACAATTCTTTTTTTATGATTTCAGTGTTAGCAGTGGGTTTTTTGTAAACGGTAGTGTCAAAAGTGTTATTAGAGTTTTTTATAATTTTTATGTCAAGAAAGTTTAGAGTATTGTTGGTTTCTTTTTCAATGGTGAATTTAATATCGTTGTCTAGATTATTAAGGTCGGTTAGAAGGTTGTCGGGGTTTTCGGAGTCGGGGATTATGGCAAAAATGTCGTCGACGTAGCGAGTCCAAAGTTTACAGTTTTTAATAATATGGTTGGCAGAGTTTTCAAGGAGGCGGAGTTTTAATTCTGCAATGACTCCGGAAATGGGGGACCCCATGGGGACACCTTGAGTTTGACGGTAGGTATTTTGGTTAAAGCCAAAGTAAGATTCATTAAGGAAGAGGTTGTTTGCTCGGATTAAAGTTTCGCTAGTTTTGCTATCCCCAAAAGTGTCGATTAATTTAGTGTTCATTATTTTTGTGATTTCTGGAATATTAATGGAGGGATAGAGATCTTTTACGTCAAAACAAACTAATTTATCTGTGTAATTTAGATTAATATTACGAAGTTTATCAAGAAACATTTCATTTGAGTTTATTGAGTGGTTAGAGGGTGGGAAGACCACCGCCATCCCATTTTGTAACGGGGCCAGCCTTAAAATAAAAAATGAAGCTAAAAATAATAACGTAAACATGCCAATAAAACCTAACAAAAACATCTTTCAACACATCCGAAACGAAAAAGACCCCATTCCACAAAACTCTACCCCCGGAATTTATAAAATTGACTTTGAACATACCAATAGGAATAAAGCCTGCTATATTGGGACGACCTAACACAAAATTGCCGAACGAGAAAAAGAACACCTTACAGACTTAAAATTAGGAAAATCCTCTACTGCTTTCTCCGCCACCCACAACAATAACCCCATAAATATTAACTCCATTAACATAAAAAAAACAGCCCCTTACAATAACTATAACTATGCACTAAAACGGGAGGCCCTCGAAATTATTACTAACAATAATACCGTGAACAATAGAGAGCACTGTATCATCATCCCCGCTGCATGGCAGCAGCTCCTAAAGGATTATGAAGTGAAGCGAAGTGGCAACCACTACGTTCCCCAGCAAGATAAACAACAGAAGAACATCAACGTTTAGTCTTGGCTCTGAAGATGGTCACGGAGTGACCGAAATTAATCAGCCAAATTAAATGGAAAAGTTTTTGGAAGGTAGTTTAAATGTTTTGCTAATATTATTATGCTTTTCTTTAAAATTAAATGGAATAAGTAGGATAACTTTCTATAAATAAATTATATTCCATATATCTTTGCGTATTTGGCATATTTCGCTAATTTATTTAAAGTACAATTTTTATAATCAGTTGCTTTATTATTATTATGAAGTAAATACTGCTATTATATTTCATGGATTTTTTTTTTTTTTTTTTAAGATTTCATTAATAAGTAGTATCAGGGATCTATCCAGACTTTTCAGACAGGGTCCTGTTTTTGTGATAATGTGAAAATAAAGTTCTTCCGAACTTTTCAGCTAGGATCCTCTTTCTGTGAAATTGTGAAAAATGTCAATTTGCAAAATAAAATTATAATTAATGTTTCATTTTAGACAATAAAAACTCACTTTTATAGAACTAAATTTACATATGTGCATAGAAGTAGAAGCCCTTTATAAATTAGCAATTGATTTCAGCTGTTCGGGGAAATACACAAAACGCAAAACACGTCCGATTATTCAGGCAGCCTGTTCAATTCCATGGAAGATTAGTTTTGAAAATGAAACAGATCTGTTTTTAAGGGGAAAATTTTTGTGAAGGGTCCTTTTTCAGGATAAACAATTTTGTGAAGGGTCCTGTTTTAGGTTAAATAATTTTGTGAAGGGTCCTTTTTTAGGATAAATAATTTTGTGAAGGGTCCTTTTTTAAGATATTAAATTTTGTGAAGGGTCCTTTAAATGAACCCAGGTTTGCCTCTGGACAGACCCCTGAGTATGGAATTATTTTAAATATAAGTACTAACAGCGCTGGTAAAGGCCGCTAAGTTTTAATATAAAAAATAATTTAAAAGGAAAGAGTAATAAAACTTAACGTACATATTTTGAACTTATTAAAAAAAAAAAAAAAAAAAAGAAAAGAAAAAAAAATTACAGTTACTCAGTGCTGTGTAAACTCTATTTTTATGCTGAAGTCAAACTAATGATAAAGTTTTGACTTTAAGATATTTGTATTTTTATTTTATCATTTTCCAACAATGTTCAAAAGTTTTTGAAACAAAAGATGTATTGAAAACAAAGTCAATACAAGTAAAGTTTTACCAGAAAGATATTGTAAATAGAAACAAAATTCTTTTAATGTTATTAAAAAGAGGGGGGGGGGGAAGATAATAACTGTATCTGAAGTTTTTTTAGCAATAATTTAGTACATAAATTATTCCTAAATTTTATTTACTGAAAACTCCATGTGCATTTCAATTCTATAAAAACTGTTTCTGATATGAGTGCTGTTACAATTCCCCTCTAATGGCAATCTTTCCCTGAGTGAAGAAATATCACATTTTCCCCTGTGTGATGATCAATCAATACTTTATTCTATGAATCTGGCCTGCAGCTTATACCACAGAAATTATGGTACATACTTGTAGAATTTTAAAAAACAACAACTTCTAGAGGCAAGTCAATTAAATTTATTTGGCTACGATGGTGCTTTTTTATTTATTTATTTAAATATTTTTTAAGGAGAAGACAAGGGTGAAGCATTAAGTTCATTGAACATCAGTGTTACTGTTAAACAGGGTAAGAGCAATGTAATTACATGGGCAAATGTGCATAATATTTATAAACGGGCAAACATTGTTTGTGAAAAAAATTTTCTTTCTTGTAGAATTCTTTTTTAGCATTACTCATAAGAGAAATATTAATTAAAATACTTTTTAAAAGTGACAATGTACTATTGCAGAGCTGCAACCCTTGGTGGGAAAAAAAACAGGAGATTTTACATAATTTCAAAGGAGAAAAAGGGAGATTTTACATAATTTCAAGGGAGAAAAAGGGAGATTTTACATAATTTCAAGGGAGAAAAAAGGAGAATTACGGTTTCGTGGAGAAAAACAAAACAAAATTATTTTATTCAATACATGATACTTTTTTAACTAAAAAGACCTAATATAACTTTTGTTTGATAATTTATATTTTAAACTTATTGGGGAAAAACAAACAGTTAACAAGTTCATTAACAAAGTCTAAAAATAACTACATATGTAAAGAATTTTGAACCCCTATATCGCTTCAGTTGGTTCTAAAATCTAATAAAACAACTGGATCGATGTTTTTATGAACATTGATTCAGAGTTTTTCCCAGATAATTTAAGGAGGGTGCTGCACCTCGCCTGATCTTTGTTTGGAAGAAAAAAAAAAAAAGAAACACTTTGCCCCAATCTATTTCCTGCCCCCCCCCCCCCCCCATTACTGCATTTGTAGAAAACAACCTAAATGCTGTAAATATAAATAAAACTATTGTGTGTGACAATCAGCACATTAACAACAAATAAAAGTACAGAAAAGTTTAAAAACAGACTCTTTTCTTTTTGTATGCATATTTATAACTAAATTTTTAAATTAAGTGTTTGAATTTTAAATACCAAATGTGTCCTTAAAAATTCAAATCGCCCTCAAGAATTTAAAAAGTTTTTTTTTTTTTTTTTTAAACTAGCAGTACCCTACATTTTTTAAAACCAGGGGGAAAATGTTTGATTCTTTTGTTGTAGAATGAGAAAGCTAATAGGAGAAAGGTTTTTTTTTTTTTGGAACTGTTAAACTTTCTACTACTTTATAGGCTCTAGAATCTAATAAAGCAAGTTTAAAATGAATATTGACATTTTTGTTGTGGCTTGTAGATGGAGAAAGAATGAGAAACAAAAGAGTTCAAAAGAGCATTTGATCACCGATCACTAGTTGGAGATAGGGGAGGGGGAGTTAAAAATAATTACGTAAGACAGAAATATTGAAGGATTCCATTTCTTTAGAGATTCTAATATCTCATAAAGTAAGTTTTAAATGAATATCGACATTTATGTTGTGGATGCAGAAAGATTGTGAATAGGAAGGCCTTCGTAAATCTGGAAAGATGGCACCTACAAATTGTCAAAAATTAGCATTTTTAGTTCGATTTTTCGAAAATATTAGAAAAACGGGAGAAATACACATTAAAACGTAAAAACGGGAGTCTCCCGTGAAAAACGGGAGAGTTGGCAGCACTGCTATTGTCTAAAAGAATATGATAAAGAAATTAAGACTAATTTTCAATTATTTTATGCTATATTTTTACATTTGTTCATTTGTTGTTTTATGAGTTATTCAATCTTTTACCTGTTATGTCTTTTTTGCCTTAACATATGTTCACAAAAAGTTTTTCATTTTATCTAAGTCTAAATATGGGTTGTGAATGGTATTTAAAATTTTTGTATCCTGAACATGTAGCATGAATAAACCAGTTTATTTAAATACCTTACACCAAAAATTTATGCACAATTGCTTAAAAATTGTAATAATAAAGATCTTTAAAAGTTTCTTTAGCATTTTAACTAAAATGCATAAGCAATATTTTAGCTTTTTCAAAAGTTAATTTAATTCTTTGAATCCCAGTGGTAGAAACACCACGACACGGCGACATAGACGCGGACACAGAAAAACGGCGTGCAGACAGTTCTTGTCTGCACTAATAAAAAAAATTTGTCCGCAACTTTTGGACACTCTTTGTCTGTAGTAATAAAAAAAAATTGCCTGCAACTTTCAGAAAGTTTTTTGTCTGCAGTCATAGAAAATTGTCTGCAATTTACGGACATTTTTCGGCCACGACAATGCACTACCGATGTATGACATCTTAGACACTCTCTGGTAGGAACTCTAGAGCCCCCTATAGGTGCCTTGGTAGGAACACACAAAACAATGCTTAAAAAGGGCGCCCTAGGAGCCTAGATCTCCCTTGATAGGCAGCATTATGTGTGCATTCTTTTCTCCTGTTACCTGTTACTGAGATTCTACTGGAACATAAAAAAAGTGCTAATTTCATTTAAAACTGCTCGAAAATTTCTCCTCCACTTCAAAATTCACTTATAAAAATTTCTGTATCAAAACTAAAACTAATACTTTTATTGTGTTGTGTCAAAAATTGCTAATAAAATATTTAATTGAATGAGTTAAACTTATTATTTTATAATTGTTTATACTATATTGTTCTGTAGTAAAATTGTAATGTGTATCGTTGCATGAGATCACCACTGTTGACAAGCCCCACCATTAACCAGAGTTAAGGTTATGTTAAACAAAAGCTTTAATATAATGCTCTTAAAAAAAAAAAAAAAAAAACATTAGGAACAAGATTTTTTACAATATATTCACAATTTCACAAAGACTCTAGACATACCCCGGATTTCAGATTTTAAGAAGCATATTAAAAAACAATTTATTGATGGTTTATTGAAAGAGTAGTACTTATAAAAAGAAGATACTTTATAAGTACAGTCAGCCCCGCTTAACCCTTTCAGTCGCAGCATTCCCGTTGATGGAACACCTAATTTTAATTCTCAAGCGCAAAAAACTCATCCTGGAAATTTTTTAGCAAAAATTTACATTTATAACATAGCAGAAAAGGCCCTTTTTTTAACATGAAAATTAAAAATTTCTTCTATTTTAGTTATGTTCGTAAATTCCGGTGGTGGCAGTGTAATTTAAATGATCCGATTTACCTTGCACCGCAAAGGGTTAAAATACTCCGGAATAAATTGAAATGTTGGGATCTATGCAACTTTTACAAGTTTTTGTTGTCGATAATGCTTACTTATAAAGTGATTTATTTATTAAATTAAATATTATTTGAATTTAATAAGGTTTACTTACAGATGTTTCAAACCGAAAATTTCTGGAAAATGAACAATGCTAATTTTTTATTTTTTAAATATTTATGATCAGCTATGTGTCTAAAAGCCATTTTTAAAATTAGTTTAGTAATTTTTAAAATAAATTAAGTAGTGAACGTTAAAAGGGTTAAACAAATATCTACCGTTCCAACTATATTAATTCGATTATAAGGTGAAGACTAGAAACGCAATTGCATGTATAACTATAATTATTTTATGCTTACATGAAAAGATAAATGATCGATACCTCTTTCTTATTTAAATATTTAACTAAACTTTTACTAAGTTAAAATATTATAGTAATTTATAAATGCAATTAATGCTGGAATAAATACAAAATAAAGTGTACTTACAATTTTACTTTTAACAAAAAAAAAAAAAAAAAATCTGTTATGATTGATTACTTTGACATAGACTAAACTAGACATTTTTCGATTTCTTTTTCTAAGGCACATAAATAGATTATAATCGCCTCTATGAGACTCAAAATGACGATGAATAACATTAAAGGATTTCTCAACTTCATTTATCGTTCGCTTGCTCTTCTTTATCACTTTCATTTAAAGATTTTATTGGAAGATTAAACTCTTCATCTCTTTCTGTTTCTCCATCTTTATGAGTTCATAAAGTTCTTTTTCAATCCTATGAAAACTTTCAAAATTTGTGATTCTTAATTCCTGAAGATAATTTGTGTTTTAATTTCTAATTTAATCATCAGTTGCTGATTTTATAAATTGGCTTTTGCAAATCAATTTTTATCACTTTGGCAGGAATACTGTCTCATGTTTAAAGGGTATGCCTTAGTTATGTAAAGTTTTTAAAAGAGGAAAGGTTTTTTTTTTTTTTTTTTTTTTTTTTAGAATGAGAGGAAAAATCTGCCCAGAAATAGAGGAATTCTGTTTAAGAAACATTGAGTGTTTATTAGGGTGGAGCTTATTTTTTAAGTTTCAAAATATGATCTTCTCACCTTCTAAATTTGTTCCTTTTAATGAAAAAAAAATTCAGTCGAAATATTAGCACAATTGAACATTATTTAGGGGTAGCTCAAAGATGACGTTTTTAATGTATGGAATGATAAATGTATGCATACTCACATACATACACTATGTCACAGAAATGAAAATTAAATTCCACCCTTTAAAGTATGTCATCTACTGATGATGAGTCTGAAAAAAACTCAGCAGAAAGTGATTTAGAAAAGTTGGAAAAAACTGAAAACAATGCAGTTCATGTTGGAGAAGTACGGAAAAGAAAATGAGGGCGTAAAACCATAATTACTCCAGATCTTGCAGCAGCACTAGATACTAGATCATAGTAAAATGTCAGACCAAAAGGCTGTATTTGTATTATCAGAAACTGCCAAAAGACTGAGCATTGATGAATATATTATAAACAACGACTCGATTCGTCGACAAAGAATGTTTGAGAGAACTAAAAAATAAAAAAATAGTTTCAAAGCAACATTACTTTTGTCATTCATTGGGATGGAAAATTAGTCTATGGTCTGACTGGAAAAGAAAAAATGTATAGGTTACCAGTATTAGTTGCTGGGAAAGAAGTTTCTCAGCTACTGATTGTTGCCAAGATTCCATCTGCAACAAGAGAAGCACAGGCAGCAGCTGTCTTCGAAGCCATTCAAGACTGGTGAATAGCTGATAATATTAGGACAATGTGCTTTGACACTACCAGCTCTAATACTGGTCATAATTCTGGTGCATGTGTCTTATGAAGCAAAAGTTTAAAAAAGAATTCTTATCACTTGCTTGCAGGCATCACATTATGGAACTGATAATTAGTACTATGTTTGAAATATGAATTGGAGTCATATCTTCTCCTGAATTTGAACTTATTTAAACGCTTTCAAAAATGTTGGAGCTTTATTGATAGAGAAAAGTATGAACCAGCAATTTCATTTTATGATGTTGCAAATTTAGTAGAAAATATAAAGCAAGATACAATCAACTATGCAAAGAAGTACCTAGAAGAACAAAGAGAAATAAAGCTAAGAGGGGATTATAAAGAATTTTTAAAACTTGTAATTATCTATCTTGGTGCTTCCTAGGAAGGGGAGTCAGATTTATCAGGGGTCTGTCCAGAGGAATATCTGGGTCCGTTAAAGGACCCTTCACAAAATTGTTTATCCTAAAAAAGGACCCTTCACAAAATTGTTTATCCTAAAAAGGGACCCTTCACAAAATTGTTTATCCTAAAAAGGGACCCTTCACAAAAACTGTTTATTCTAAAAAGAGACCCTTCACAAAATTCTTTCCCTTTTGATAAATCTGTTTCGTTTCGAAAACTGATCTTCCATAGAATGAACGGGCTGCCTGAATAATGACGTACTTTGCTGTATTTTTCTGAAAAGCTGATATTTAGTTTCTAATTTGTAAAAGCTTTCTATGCATATGTGTGAGTTTAGCTTTATAAAGGTGAACCGTCATTTTTAAAATTAAATCTTAATTCTAATTTTATTTCACAAAATTACATTATTCAATATTTCACAAAAACGTAGGCAATACCTGAAAATTTCGGAAGAATTTAATTTTCACACTAAATTTAGATTCACAAAATTATGTGTAGATTTTTCACAATAATAGGACCCTATCTGAAAAATCTGGACAGACCCCTGTTTATGTCACCAGGTGCATCATGCCCGCTAGACGTCCAAAGTGATATATTGCCTCAAGATCTGAATGTTCAAGGCTCAATTTAAACTGATTTCAGAAGAGGAAGAAAGTATACATGATGTGTGTGTTTTCATAGCCCGTGTATACTTGAAAGCTAGATCTCAAGCTGCATGTGCCTCTTATAATGACTTGTTGTTCTCAAATCACTACTAGAATACTCATCAATACATTTAGTAATTTCTAAGTCACCGTCACATAAATTTGCTAAGCACTTGTGGTATTTACCAGAAGGACTTGGTTGGCTTATTAGTTTATTAACCAAGAGACTCATGGTTAATGCTTTGCAGAATGATGCTAATGCAGAAAATCAAGCTAAAAATTACTCTAAGCGAAATAGTATTGCTCTTCATTCATTCAAGAATAAAAAATTGGAAGATTTTGTAACAGCCAAGTCAATGATATTGTTTCAATTGTTGGAACTTCCAGTTGGATATCTTGAAGTTGATCCTGACTTTTGGGAGTCAAGCAAGGACTATAAACAGGCTAAAGGGATACAAAAATCCCTAAAAGTAGTAAATGACCATACCAAGCGTGCAGTTGCACGTATTCAAGAATACAGTGGTTTGATAACTCATGATGAAATGAAACTACAATTCCTGCCACAAGTTGTTGAAGATCATCACAAAATGTATCTAGATAGCAGGAAAAAACTGTCTCAGCCTTTTCAAAGACAATAAAATTTTAATGTATAATGAAAAGCTAATAATTTGTACAGTAAAGTAAATAAATTGCTAAACTTAAAGCAATAAATACATTGTAAGTATATATTTGTTACAGTACAGCTAATATTCTTATTTTCTTCTAAGTTTATAAATTTTGAGTCAGTTGAGCTACCATTAAATATTAAAATTTATTGCTGAAACTTTTCATATAGTGTTTTTGTATCAAAAGGAACAAATTAAAAGGGTGAGACTTATAAAAATAAAAATTATAAAAAATCATGGCTTTTAAGCTCCACCCTAGTGTTTATGCGATTAAGCGGGGTGGCGTTGTAAAAAATATTTCTTTAAACAAGGAAATTTAACATTACTTCTATGGGAAAAAAATTGGTTCTATAACTTTATATTCTTATAAGCGGGGTATTCGATTATCCGTTACCCGATTAAATGGAGATGAGGTATTAGTTTAAAATGTAAACTGTATTTAACAGAAATAACCTCTTTTTTAATTTTAACACATATGCAAACATCAGCACTAACTATAGTAAAAACACAATAATCAAATAATAATTGGAAAAAAAAAAAAAACCTTGGTATTTGTTGTTGAGCCATAAATTGCTGCATAAGGACTTGTTGCTGCTGTTGAGTATTTAGACTAGTGAAATTATCTTGCTGCTTCAGTTGGGCTAATAGTTGTTGTAACTGTGCTTGCCTATAAAAGAAAAAGAAACTCAGGAAAACTTTCAAACTTGAGAAGAAGGAGATGATAGAAAACAGAGAAAAAAAGGAGACAGAAAAAAAAAAAAAAAAAACCCTCACAATCTGACTGTGTAATTTCAAATTAACAGAGCAAGAAGCTAAATCAAAATGTGTGTAAGCCAAATAATGTTTATGATAAAATACTAATTCAACCACTATCTGTGTTGTTCAGTTAAAGCTCGGTCCGGCTAACTTGATACAGATATTCGAATCATTGTAAAAGTAAATTATCTCCTTGCAAATGGTATATGAAACAATGAGTGTTTTCAAATTTTTATGTTGGGAAAAAAATACAAGTATTTAGTCAGTGTTATCTATTTTATATATATATATATATATATATATATATATATATAAAATAGATAAGTTATTAAAAAAAAAAAAATAGTTAATTTGAAGTAACTTAGAAACTTCACTTTTATAATAGGTATTTAGAAATTTTAGTTCCCTAAAAAAAAACAAATAATGCCATTTATGGGATTTGAATGCAATTACTGGAGTTGCTTCACTTTTATAACAAAAGATATGACTAAATGAGATACAATTAAGCAAAAAAATAAATAAATACATATTTTGAAAATATGGAGTGATACCACTTTTACAATAAACACATAAGAAATTTGGATTAAAATGGCTTATTTTAATACTCAAGCTTTAAACATAAAAGGATTTCTAAAACTTTAATAGTTTTTCATTGGTTTGGATATCTCAAGCTTCAAAAAGCATCATACACATTGTATATTGGATGGTACAATTGGTTTCTACAGACACAAGTAAGAGGTCAATAAACTGCTTGTGCTTATGAAATTTCTTTAAATTATCAAAGTATGAATTATTAAAATTTATTTATTAAAATAAAAACAAAGAAGTTATTACAAACTAATTTTGAATTTTGTTGCATTATATTTATGTGATATAAATGCAATGTTTTAATTAACAACCTTAAATTTTTGTACCATAAATAAAACCAAAAAGAACAGTGAAGCTCTACTGGATATTCTAAAACAAATTTACAAATGTACTTGCGAAGTTGATAATTTACACTGTCTTAAAAATAGCTTTCAATTAATTCAATACATCAAATCGCTCGATTCAATAGACAATATTATGACCTTTGACTTTCAAGATCTTTTCAATAATATTGAGTTATCAGATCTTAGTAATATCATTTACAGTCTTTTTCTAGAATATAAAGCTCAAATTAATCTTCCTTACAATTTTAAAGAAGAAAATTTTAAAACACTTCTTAACTTTGTTATCCATAATAATTATATCTTCCACAACAACGATATCTATTTGCAACAATTAGGCATTCCACAAGGAGGTTGTAGCTCCAGTGTTTTGGCAGATCTCTATCTTTATTATTATGAAAAGCAAATTTGCAATGATGATGTTCGATTTTATCGTTACATCGATGATATTATTGTATTTTATCTCAACAAGAACTCACAAAATGGCTTTTCCTTCAATTATCCACCTAATTTAAAGCTAACTCAAAATACTCTGACTAATCAATCTATTAACTTTTTAGATCTCAAAATAATCATCGATGGTAATAAACTTTACACAGATATCTATGACAAACGGCAAGATTTTTGTTTTAATGTAAACTTATTTACACATTTTAATTCATGTCTGCATCTTTCGGTATTTAGAAACATCATCATTAACCATTTATTTCGAATTAATAATTTATGCTCTGCAAAGTTTAAAAACAAGAATATTAATAAACTGATCACAGACACTGCTAAAATGGGTTTTCCTAAAAACTTTGTATTTTCTATTTTATATCCTTAACCATGTCTCTGTCAGTACAAAAAAAAAAAAAAAAAAAAAAGCTGTGTACACTCTTGTGTATATCAACAAAAAAATTATAAAATAATAAAAGACAATAAAAAAGGTGGCGGTTGGGTGGGCAGATGTTTGATTACGGAGGTGGGGTGGTGTTGTAAGGCTGGATGGTTGGGTGGGTATGTGAAATTAAATTAAAAAAAAAAAAAAAAAGTAGAAGGCTTGTTGCATTTGCTTTGTATTACTATGCAAACTTTCATTTTCCATTAAAATTTCAGTTTTTTCCTTTTTGAGTTGTCAACTATATTTAATGTTCTAATTATACTGTTAAACACAATGTGATCAATCGGTGAATTTCATTGTGGCTTCGTGGTTTCATTGTTGTTCATCTGCTTTGAAATTTGCATTTTTATATCCATATGGTTCCTGTTCTGGTTGGGGCAGGCTGGGGGAGTGTTGCCGGCATAAAACTAGTGTAACCCCACAGGCAAGTCACAAGTCTTGCCGCCTGCCTCCTTCTTCCTATCTTGTGTTTCTTAGGTTGTTTTTTCATTAATTTTGATAAGTTTATGGTTTTAAGTTAAGATTTGTTGTTTTACTTTATTGATTCGTTTGTTTTGCAGGCTGCTAATTAATAGATCTGGTTTCTTTACATTAGTGTATTTCATCCACTGATGATTTTTTTTTTTTTTATATATATATATATATATATATATATATATTTTTTTTTTTATCTTATTGGTCATTGGTGTTTCAGTGATCTTCTATCTGTTGCTTGGCTTCTACTATGCTTAATAGATCATCTTTATTTTATATATATATATATATATATATATATATAAGATAAAATTTAAATATAGGAGGGAGTAAAACCTGTATTATTAAATAAATAGAACTAGAACAAAGTTTAATCCCATTAAATTTCGTTACGTCACTTGTGGTATTTTTGTTTATAATTACAAAGCTGGTAAAAAACTTTTTTATTTACTCAATAATATCTTAAACGTTTTAGAGTCAGACGATAATTGCAGTATCATTAAAAATAATTACCCAATTTTAAAGTATTTTAAAGAAAATTCAGAAAATATTTTTACTATTAATACTTATGATTTTGAAAACCTGTTTGGTAGCATCCCCCATTACTTGGTTCTTGAGATTTTTGAAAAGATTTACGAGGAGTTTTGTCATGTAATAAAATGCGATAAAGTTTACTGGATTAACCTTATTAAATTTTGCATCTTCGAAAATATTTTGTTTAACGGTGTTAATTATATTTTACAAATTCTTGGTATCCTGATGGGAACAAGTTACTCGAGTGCCTTCGCCAATATTTTTTTGTTTACGTTTGAAAGAAAATTCAAAGATATTAAGTTTTATAGATACATCGATGACGTAATTACAATAAACTGTTCAGATTTTGCGAAATATGCAGCTGAAATTTATCCCTCCGATCTTGTTTTAAACCGTACTGACTCTGAAGACCAAACTTCTTTTCTGGATTTAAAAATTAAAAAAATAGATAATGACTGGTTAATTGGGATTTATGATAAAAGACAAGATTTTAACTTTAAAGTTTGTAACTTAACAAATTGGTTCTCCTGTATTAGTCATTAAATTTTAAAAAATATTATGTTCACCCAAATAAATAGAATTAAAATGATTTGCAATAACAATTTAGACCTGAATCTGGCTATGAAAAATCTCAAAAATATACTAACTGTTAACCGCTATCCTGTTATTTTAATCAATAAACATTTCAGTATTCTTGATGACAATCCCACTTAAGGTTTGATGTTCCATTTTGGGCGACATTTAAGTGCTGGTAAGTGGCCCTACTAGCTGAAAAGGTTCTATGTTTATAAAGGGGGGTGGTTTTCATTTTTTCATTTTCTGACTATTTCAGTTTGTTCTCGTATGTATTTATATATTCTTATTTTATTTAATTTCTTGTACTTTATATTTGATGTATTATATTTCTTGAATTTTATATTTGATGTAATATATTTTGTGCTTTATTTCTGAATTTAATTGCTTTTTATGCTATGTATTAATTGAAATTCGTTTGCTGTACGGTCGTGAATCCATCTGTGAGAAGTTGGGGGCTAGAAACGTGTTTTGTGGTTAATACCAGCGTTTCGTCAGAAACTTCTCATTTTCCTTTCCCTACATGGGGGAGCTCCCCCGATGAAGGCCCTCACGTGTTTTGGGATTAAATTTTCATCTGGTTTTGATTATTTTGTTTATATATATATATATGTCACGAATATTAATCTGATGACACATTTTCTATGCTGAGAAGGGATTCCATGCAATGATGAATCCAGTTATTCAGCACAGCTGTTTATTGAGGCTCTTGCAGACAATTATTCAACGTCAGCCAAGTATGGTTGAAGCTGGCGAAGCGTTATTTGATGCTCCAGAGGTAGGATTTAATGTAAGTTTGTTAAGCAAAGCAACACACAAAAAGGGCACCTATTTTTCTGTGTTTTCACTTAACCCGTTAACGCCCGAATTAATTTTGCAAAATATTATTAGCTGATTATTTCACTTCTAAATTAATATAGCATACTTGCCAACCAATTTTAATAAAAAAAAGGGAAGATTTTTGTTGAAAAACCAGAAGATTTCATAAAAAAAGGGAAGATTTTTTTTTTTTTTTTTTTTCTCTTTGACGTATTAAACAATACAGTTTTACAATAGATTGATTATACTAAATATATAAAAGTTTTAAATGAAGTTATTCCTGTTTAAAATATAAATATCTACAAAACAGAATCTGTAAGAAATTTATTTAACAATAGACAAAAAAACTTAGTTATGTTAAAGTATAGCTAATTTTTTAAATAAATATAGAATATGATTTTTGTGTATGTACATTAATCATACATATAAGAAAAAGTAGCAGTAGCTAATTATCAGTTTGAAACGTGCATAAAACCAACTGAGTATTAATTTTCTTAAATTTATTTGGGAAAAATTTTCCTACCTGAAAAAATTATTCTTTATTTTCTTCCCATGTTTACATATTTGGTATAAATATGACATACAAATATTTAATTTAATTGAGGAAAAATAAACAGATTCATTAAATTCAGCAATAAAGATCTAAAAATAATTACATATGTGAGAAATATTGAGCACTTTCATTGCTTTATTTCTCTAGAATTGATCACAATCCGGGGAAAGGATTGGGGGGGGGGGGAATACAAAAATAATTACAGAGTAAGAAATATTTAAACTCTTTCAACTCAATTAATATTATCATTTATGTTGCAGATGGATAAAGATTAGGAAACAAAAAACTTCTGCAGAACATTTCATTGCTGATCACTAGTTGTAGATAAATAAAGAGGGGGGGGGGGGCAAAAAATAATTACATCAGCAAGAAATATTTAACAATTCTATTTCTTTAAATGTTCTAGAATCTCATAAAGCAAGTTTGAAATGAATATTGACATTTATGTTATGGATGGAAAAAGATTGGGAATCAGGAGTTTTCGTAGAACATTTGGGTTTCTTTTTAAAACGAACGATATCCGCGACTTTTTTAAAAACGGAAGATTTCATCATCTGTCCGGAAGACCGGAAGATCCGTTAAAAAACCGGAAGTCTTCCGGGAAAACCGGAAAAGTTGGCAAGTATGATATAGACAACGGACAGTAAAATATATTAACTTAAACAATTCTTCTGATAGTTTTAAATTTAAAGCCTATCCTCATTTATTGACATTTAGTGTTCTAGTGAAAAAACTTCGATAGAAAAACTTTGAGATAACAGATTAATTTCCTATTATATGTTGACAAAGATCTCAAAAGTAAAGTATTATAATATATATTATTATTCAACTTGATTTAAGTTAGTATATCTGCGCAAAAACCAAATATATGTGTGACGAATGAAAAATCATAAAATGACTATCCAAATTATGAAATAATAATTAATAGTAGGTACATAAAACTTTCAGGGATCATTAAGAGTGACGCTATAAACTGTCACTAAAAAGCAGAAATCATTCCAAGAAACCCCAAAAAATATACGCGCTATTTTATTAGCTGTCCTCAAATGAGGACACTGGGTGCTAAGGAGTTAAAATACTGCTTATTTTGGCAAAAACACAGTCTCCTCCTATGCTATTAGTTATTTAAGCTTCTCCTACACTTTCTTATTGGCTATTAACCCCTTCCACTCCAGGCTAGCTGTAGTGTAAATGTCTGAAATACCAGATTATAATTTTGAAATAGTATCGTATACTTTCTTTGGACGTATGCACGTACGTCCATGGTATTAATGGCCATTAACACTAGGACGTACGCACGTACGTCCCTGGAGTGGAAGGGGTTAACTAAATGATTCACATTTTACCTGAGTCGCAGGGATCCAGGGTTAATTAATCTGCATTGTTTTACCGCCAAAACTGCAAGATTGCATAATACTAATCAGTTTTTGTTCCCAAAATTGTTTAATTTTCTGATTCTTGCGATATGACAAGCTTTGCCGCGAAACTAACTTTACAGGTGAATCTTCAGAATAAAAATCTAGTTAAGAATTTTGAATGGAAAAAAAAAAATTCCTTTAGAATATCACTCAATATTAATTTAAAATAATAAACTAATAATTTAAAATCTTAATTCTTTCTATTCTTTCATATACATATTGCAATACTTCTCACATCATAATTAAAAATCTAAGAAAAGCCAAAACTTAGCCTTATGATCCTCACATTTTATTTATATTATCAAATTTAACATACTTTACTGCTTATATACTATAAAAAAAAAAAAAAAAAAAAAAAGGAACTTAAGCAATTTAGTTATATTATAAATACATCTAACCATTTAAAGCAGTTCATCTGAATTTTTTTTACTCTCAGAAATAAACTAATTTAATTTCCAAACTACATATTTTTGAATAGAAATTTATCTTAATAAATACCCAAGATGATGAAAAGTATTTAAATAACAAACAATAAAAGAATTTGAGTTAACTTTGGTTTCTTGAGTTTATGTAAATGCTGGAAAGCTTTGAAAGTTGGAAGTTACTTTTCCTCGATGGAATGATGGAATGAAATTATAGAAGAACCTTTTCCATTTTGGCATATTAGCAGTGTGACATTTTCAGTTTAGATTTTTTTTTTTTTTTTTTTTTGAAAATTTAGTATCAATTACATGATTTTTACATATATTAATCTAATTTCCTAACATAAATTAGTGAAACAAAATTCTTGGACTTCTTTTTTTTTTTTTTTTTTCTTATTTCCGGGTTGTTGTCCATGCTGAAAATTCCTAGTTTTATGGTCTATAGAAGTTTAAAGCTATACCTACCAGCATAAAAATAAACAGCTTTTTATGCATCACGTTTTTCTTTTATTTCATGCAATGCAACTGAGATTTTTGTTTCAACAAGATAAAATTAATTTTGTTCTTTTCATTAAGACAATTTCATGATAAAAAAAAAAAAAGAAAAGAAAAAGAAAAAAAAAAAAAATAGTAGTAGCATTTTCAGAAATTGTTCATTAAAGATGTGCAGTTGTTAGTTTTTCACATCATGCTAACTAATATGCAATAACTGAATTACTTTCATGTAAAAAAAAAATGCAACTTTTAGTTATTTTGATAATTTGATTTAGTTTTTACTACGTCATTACTTCATTACTCAATATACCCTTTCATTTGGTACCAAATTTGTAGCGATTGGATCGCAATTTCTAATTTATTTAGCCATTTAACGTTTCTTAAACGCATCTTAAGTTCAAGACTGGTTTATTAATTGACATAGGTCAACATTTTAATTAATATCTCCAGAACTAATTAAAATTTTTAAATTCTGTTTTCAGGAGCCCCTCGGGAAGGCTCGAGCATCCGTATGTGAATTTTTGTACTTCTGCGTTCAATAGGGGCTGAGCGCACAGATGCACAGACAGACAGAGTTACAGACAGACATTTCCTTTTATTATTATAGATGCAAATTTCAAGACGCTAGTGAAAAATTTAGAGATATAAATTTAACCAGCATTACCAAACAGCATTAATAATTTAATGATAAATATAGCTTATTTTCAATTTCGCAAAATTTGCCAAAATTCCCTGACTTAAAATGAAATTCCCTTATTATTCCCTGACTTTTCCAGATTTGTTAAATTCCCTGACTGCCAGCTACCCTGATTTTATATAGCCACAACAGTCACCTTTTGTAGATACACTTACATAAAAGAATCTTACCTTACCAGCATGGAAAAAATATTAAAAAATAAACCTTACCTGACCATTAGCTGCTGTTGCATTAACTGCTGTTGAAGTAATTGTTGCTGTAATGCTAAGAGCTGTTCCTCTTGTTTTGGTAGCTGATTGTTAACAGGAGCGGCTACTGGATTAGGCACAATGGTTTGAGTTACAGGGGTAGGAAGAGATGTAGGTGCAGCCTATGTGAATGAAATAAATCTATATAAAACTTATAAAAGACATTGCTACATCACAGGCAAAAATGACAGTTTAATTTGCAAATGACATATTTCTTTCTTAAACTACTGACGAAAATGTTCTTAAACACAAGCAAAATATTAACAATAAGTTAAAAGAAAAAATATCCAAAGTTACAAACATAACTGGGAATGTAGGGCAAAGGCTATTTTCACTGAAAGGGCATAGGCTATTTTTTCATCATTTAAATATATTGTTTTATAAATTGTGTTTAACAAATTTAAATTTTAAATACGTAATTAATATTTCATACAAAAAAAGTTTTTAAACAATTCTGATGTGGACATCACATGACTTTCTTGTATACCCATTTAATTATACATATTTCTGCAAAAACATTAATATTTTTGACTGTGGTAAATGATTTCTAAATAAACAGATAGTTTCAAGTCAATGAATACACTTTAATCGATGAATAATTCCAAAATAAACAAATGAAACTATTACTTGCACCACAAAAGTAACAATAGCTTTAAATGGTGAGGGAAAGTAACTAACTGCTTATTATTACAGAATCTCTCATTAAAAAACGCACAGCTCAGAGTTCAGTAGAATTCATTCGGGTGTAGATGGCCTCAATTAATCCCTTTTGATGAAAATTGGTGGCAAAAAACAGTACTTTAAACAAAAACAAACAAAAAAAAAATAGAAAGAAAAGAAAAGCTAGTTACCTTCAAATAAAATAATTAAATACCTTAAAAATTTCTCCTTTATTGATGTGCATATATATTTCGAATATTATCGCATTCATCCTTGGTTGCACTCTGTGATACTGCCGGTTCTGGTTTGTTTTCCCTCTTCCTTCTTCTCTTGGAGATTTTCTTCACTTTGTTTCATTCCTTTTAACAGGTGTTGCCATTCTATAGGTATTAAGCTATGCTCTTGATCGTTGACGGCTGAGTTAGTGGTTATGATCTCTATTACTTCACGTTTCAGTGCAAAATAGTGCGAGTTATATGGAGCTACTCTGAGAGAAGAAGGAAGATGAATAACAAACCAGAATCGGCAGTGTCACAGAGAGGATGAATGAGACAGCATTCGAAATATATATGCACATCAATAAAGGAGAAATTTTTAAGGTATTTAATTATTTTACTTAAAGTTAAACAATCCTTTATATTAATTACTACAAGCTAGTTACCTTTGTTAGAAATGAAAAAAGATTCAGATTAAGAGAACCCTTTCAAGTTTTCAGATTCAGGCAACCCTAAACTATGATTTTCAGCCAAATTTAGACACTGAGTTTCAATTCAAATGAAGACGATGGGGTACTAATTTTTTAGAAACTATTTATAATATATTGATACTTTAAATATCTTACAGACTATTTAATAGAGCAACATTTTTCAAATAACGTGTGCATAAAGAAAGGAAAAAAAACATACCTTAAATATTGTGAAAATTTAATCTTTGCTACCAAGGTTAGATTCAAAAGCGATTTAATCCTTTTATTTATTTATTTATTTATTTTTACTTATTTATTATTATATTTCTTCTTTTGTTATTCTTGTGATGGTAATCCCTAAAACAGTGAAATATGCTACAAACAAAAAATGCTACACTTATTAGAAAATACATGCTTTCATAATAAAACTGCTACTTTTTTTTTTTTTTTTTTTTTTTTTAATAAAATTTCCAACAAAATTACATTTTTTAATTTGTCTGGCACTTATACAAGGACCGCATTCCTAGGTGAAAATGTCACATATAAAAGAAAAGCTTATTTTCATTTTTATAACTCAAAAACTATCATCACTTTGTTTAAATGATATAATTCTTTAGTTTTCACCGAAACAAAATTGAGACTCAAAGCTAAGTTGAGTATGAGTATATGACGTTGTTAACACTAGTACATATAATGAAATTTCCTTATTAATGAAAATGATATTTTTGAAGGAAAATCAATTAGATAATTATTGCACATAAATATTTAAAGTAATATTTGGAGCTATCTAACGTGAAGTATATTTTTTGCAAGACTATGCCACAGAAAATGTCATGATTAAATTTATTTTTCCCAAACATATACTGTAACAAAAAATGTGACTTAAAAAAAAAAAAAAATCTTTAAATAATTTAGTTTTAGCAAATTTTCTTTTTTGTTTTGTAAAAAGTTTTTTTTTTAAATAAATTTATTAACTTCTCTTTTTTTTAAAAAAAAACATTCTTAATTTCCATTTCCCATTATTAATTTGTGTCTTTTTGCACATTTTGGATTGTTTCAACTATTAAGTAATTTTATTTTTAATCCTTCCTAAATCATTTTCAGTTACAGGCCAATGTCTTGTAAAGATCATTTCTCCTCCATTAATATTTCAGTCACCATTTCGGAGCAAAAAGCACTCACCAGCCGAAGTTAATTTGTTTGACACAAACAATGTTTATCTCTGCTCACTTGCTTTGTTGCTCATTTTGAATAAATTTGCAGGTTTTTTTTTAATTAGGGTTCCTTCTTATTTATTTTTTACCACTGTTTCTAAGTTCTAATTGGATTTATTTGCTCAAGAATGTTCTCTCTGGGATCATTATTATTTCATCAAAGGGTGGTTGCTGTGGGGATTAAGGTTGATTAACTGCACTAGGGTCCTAGGCCTGAGGGAGAGTGCCCTCCATGGGGGGTCTTTCTAAAGGGTCCTAGCACGTATTTGCACAAGTTTAAGAGAAAATCATGGAAAACTCTGAGCAGCTAGGCTGATGAGCACGATTTGGGATTGAACTCGGCACCTCACGTCTACCAGCTTTGAATGCAGAACCATTCGGCCACTAGTGGGCATTTCATCAAAGGGGCAATTAGAATTTATTTTCTATAATGGTTTGGGTTCAAATTCTATTGGATCATGTCGTACAATAACATAACGAATATCATATAAACTCTAAAAAGTTCAGTTGCTACATACCTCTGAACGCTACAGGTTGGCCAATGGCCTTCTGTCACTTATTTCTTTCTTTTTTTTTTTTTACTTTTTTTAATTATAACCTATGAACATCACTTTACCCTTGTTGAAGTTTTTGATAAATTTCATTATGATGCTAACTTTGAATTATTCAATATGAAAATCTCATTCAATCATTTTTATTTATTGACAAAGTATTGTGTCATTTGCAGTTAATAAAGTCAGAGTGATAATTTATACTTAACACAAATCCTGGGTTTTGCCATACTCATTTTCAAGAATTTTTTTAATCAGTACCACAAGATTCAATTAATTATCTATCTGTACAACATATCTCTTTATAAATACTATTCATACAACACACACATACATGAAAATAATTTTATGATTGTTTCTAAGTGATTTAATTTACACCTATTTTTATTGTGTTATTACAAAATCATTACGCAATAAGATTTTTCGAGAAAAGCTACAAGATACATATAAAAAGGAAATTTATATTCTCAATCAGGTAAATTGCTAAAATAAAAATAAATAAATAAAAGTAATTTTTGGAAACTGTAGTTAAACTAGTGAATTTCAATAGATACCACCTTATAATAAGCTTTATTTGATATGGCTTAGTGCCTAAATTGTATATTCTTAAATGGATTTTGACAGAAACATTAAAATCATCATCATCATCATCTAGTAGACATAAATAATAGCTTATGCAATATATTATTAAATATCTATGAAAAATTTAAAATGAGTACTAAAAAATATTAAATTTATCAACTTATACAAAACTTACTATGGTAAGATCTCCATGTTAGAATTAGTTATTTTAAAGTACTTTGTTCCCACCACTGAACACCATTTTTACGATGCAATTGTGTATGTTATTTGAACTTAATTAATTAATATATTTAAAATAATTTCCCTCCCCATGCAAAACAAATTAGTACTATGGTAGCATTAAACATATAATTTAAGCGAATTAGAGAAATTTAAATTTGCATATCTTCCATAATCTATTTCTGACCAAACATATCAACTTCTGAAATACTTTTTCAATAAAAGCACCCATGCGTTTCTCAGGAATCAGCAATGAAGGCTGCTTCTAATGGCAAAATTGGTTTTCAAAAGATTATAAATTTATTGTTCCTATATCTACAATTATCAGATTTGAAGTTAGGGGTTATTAGCATTTTTTACATTGTTTCCATTTCTGCAATTCAAGTTTAAACAATCATTAACACAATCATTTTTTTAAGATTAACTTTTTCTATTTTTCTTTGTTCAATGATTTAAATTTTTATTTAACAGATCATTTGTATAAACACCATAAAATGCAATAAACTCGCAACAATTGTTTCGGGTCGAAAAAACACATGACCCTTCATCAGGCGAATAAAGTAAGCACGAGTACTTACTTTATTCGCCTGATGAAGGGTCGTGTGTTTTTTCAACCTGAAACAATTGTTGCAAGTTTATTGTATTTTATGGTGTTTATTAAAAGTATGTAAGTAATATTTTTTACAACGCCAGTTTTGTGGTGCTTTTTTATTAAATATTATATCATTTGTGTCTATATATACTTATTAATCTTTTATCAATTTCTACCACAGAACTCAAACTATGCCAATTTGATATACTGTCTTATTAAGTAGTAGACGACTTACAAAATTCAATTTACAATAAAAATACGAAATTAAAAAATATATATATTTGAATTGCAATGATAAATATCAAGTGAACTCTCTAGCTGATATAATTAGAATAGTATACGATTTTTTTTTTTTTTTTGACAGGTAAAATTAGAGGAAAAGAAATTATTAATATTAAAAGTTAGTAAAAAAATAAAGAAAAACAAGGTTGAAATAAAACTTTCAACTAATCTGTTAGTTAATTTAATACTACAAATGCATATTTACTTGACAAAGACATTTTTATTTTCGATAATTAATATATAAGGTGTTTTATTAATTATTTAAATTATTTTCCTTTTTTAAAAAATTGTCAAATTTTTCTTTGAATGAAAGCTTTATAAATTTAGACACACTGATATTAAATTTTAGTCATTTTTTAAAGTTTAGTTCAGTACTGATGAAATTTTCTAAAACTTCTAGAAAAGTTTTAAAAGTTGCTGTTTGATTTTACGCAAAATTTAGAAACATCCTAATCAGAGAAAATTAGCTTATTTAAAATTTTTATTTTATTTACAAAGCATTGAAATTTGCTGTTAGATTATAAAATTAACGCACCCGTATAGGAGGTGGGCTATTGCCAGGCATAAAAGGAACACGTCCCCAAGACTTGATAAGATCACCTACAAATATGGACATAATATAGGATATTAAATTCACAGTGAAAAAAGATTAAAATAGACAAGGGTGATTGTGAATTCATGAAAAAGTATCTACAATTTTAGCAAGAAAAGGTTTTTGTATGGGTAGATAACATATAATTTATTGCAAGGAGGGGTCCAATCCTCTCATTATGAAAAACATTAATTTTAATCAGGTTTAGAGCAGGGCACGAAATTTCTGCTCGCCAATTTTTACTTAGGCGAGTAAAAACTCTGTCAAGTTATAGATTTAATTCTTACACAATACTCTGGCATAAAAAAAAAAAAATTTAATCTTTTATGGGAAAAAGATTTTGATTGGATATTGTTTCACAAAGTGTTTCTTTGAAAGAATATTTACATTTATGCTCTTAGATATTTCAATCTTTTTGAAATCTCAAATGCAATCTATTAAAATGATTTTTAATTAGAGATGATTATGAGATATGAGCAGGGCCGAAACTAGGATTTTTTTCACCCGGGGCAAGGAGAGATTTTGGCGCCCCCCCCCCCCACCAGGAATTAAAATTTCAAAGGAAATTTTACAAAGTTTTTATGGCCATTTTATTTCCAACTGCATTCGTAAGAAGTAAATATTGAATTTAATTCAAATTTTTGATCAATTTACAGATTTTGAAATGTATTATGATTATATTTAACAGATGTGTGTGTGTGTGTGTGTCTGTATGGGACACAAATACTGTAGCTAATTTATGAAGAGCATGTTCGGAATTCCATGAAACCTAGTGTGAAGTTGAATTCTGACATAAACTGGTGGTGTCTAATTTTTGATATATATCGCTCGACTTGCAGCACTTTTATGCCACGTTTTCTTATAACTATATCTCAGCATCTCCAGGACGAAATTTAACAAACTTTGTACATTATATGCTTGTTATGAAAAACAGAGTTTACAAAACAAAACAGAATCACAACATGTGTTTCGTGTCGAAAAACTTAGCATGACACTTCGCCAGGCGTAAAAATGTACAAGCACAAGTAAAGCTATAACCAGCCGATTTTTATTATGATTTTTATTTTAACGTATATGTTTTATATCTTTATAACATTTCTTAAAAAAAAAAAAAAAAAAAAAAAAAAGATTGAAGTTGTAAATCAAAGCATCATTTTAGGTATACCCTGATACCATTTCTGCTGATTCTCATGTAAAACGATCTCCTGAATCCGAATACGACCCCCCATTTTGCCCAATCCCCCACTGTTTTCTCGGGACGCCACCCTTTCTGTTACTGTTTTGTAGTTTGGCCATAAATTTGATTTGGAGGATGGAAAAGAATTATTTTAATACTTTGAAATAAAAATAATAATAATTTATAATAAATAATAGTAATGATTGATTAATAAAATATAAAAAATGTAATTTGTAATTTCAGTGCCAAATCCCCCTCCTCCCCTAAATTTTCCACTTGCTGCAAATGTTCATGTTTTAGAATTTTTCATTTTTGTAACCATCAAAAGACATTTAACAGTTAAAACAATCCCTTCACCCCTTTCAAATCAAATTTATAGCCATAAAAATAGGGGAGCGTCCCCAAATAATGGTGGGTGATAGGGCAAAATGGGCATCATAATCGTATTCAGGATGTTATTTTACATAAGAATTTGCAAAAATGGTGTTGGGGACGATTTTCATGCAGAGCAGTGCCATTTGTAGATAATCTTTTGTAAAATCATTTTCAGGAAATAAAATAGAAAGGCAGGTTCTAGTCTATGAATATTCTTGGAACCAATCCAAGAAGACTATTATTAGAACCACTAACTTAATGGTAATAGGATTATATACACCACAAAATAAGAATATCGTTTGTTCAGAAATAACATTCTACAGCTTTTTATAGAATCTCTCATAGGCAAATGCGTAGCTTAGAGTTCAACAGAATTCGCTTCTGTGCGGATAGCCTACTTTTGCACTCTTTGACAAACAATTAGTTACGAGAAACAATGCATAATATATAGAAAAAATTAACTCCGATAAAACGGAAAAAGAGCTTGCTGATTTTGGCAATCCTGAATTATTTTCTGCAAAGTTTGATCGCTGATCTCGTGATGTCACTAAATTCATCACCAATGTAGACGACAACTTGTCGCAGAGTGAATGCTTTGGCAACAAAATTGGCAACCTGGAATTAATTTTGGTGAAAAATAGTGGCTTAATATTGCCGAAACTTGGAAGCTGGCATGATCTACTGTTTTCTTGCACAGAACTAACTTCATCAAAAGTTCTACAAATGTTAATGAGAATATAAAAAGGAAAGTCATTACTATAATTATTGTTGACAAGAGCCTGTCTATTTCTTTACGTATTACTTTATACACGGTATTACCGTTAAAAGGGAAATAGATGGCAGATTTCTTCACTTCCACAGAAATGGGCATTAGCGGCAAATTTTGCGACTTGGCGAAAGATTTGGCAATTTGGCACCCAAGTTCGGTGAAAAGTTGTAATTTAGGGTAGCCAAAGTTTAGAAGATCTAACTTCAATAGAAACAGACTTGTAAAATTTTCCAGGTTAATTCATTAGTTTCTAGAGTAGAACTATCTCGAAAATTCTATAAATCACTAGCAAGACTGGATGAATTCAGTTTCTGTTTGGACTGCAAGCTGAGCGTACATCTCTAAGAACTTTA
The DNA here is from genome assembly GCA_963930645.1 of Salticus scenicus. Classification (NCBI taxonomy): domain Eukaryota; kingdom Metazoa; phylum Arthropoda; class Arachnida; order Araneae; family Salticidae; genus Salticus; species Salticus scenicus. Next base: position 138,348,254 of record OZ005662.1, on the reverse strand, counting down.
AGCATTTGGTCATTGTTCTGAATTAGTAAAATTCATGTTCTGTGGTGTAGACTGTTCATGAGTACGAAAAACTGGTTTATTCGATTGCTTCAAGAATAATCATTGATTATTGATTTTTATTCGGCTGTTTCCAGAATATTCATTAAATAAAATGCATTCATCTAGAACCTACAAGTCTTTACGAATTACTTTCTATGTGCAAGAATGTCAACAAATTTTGTAACTGTCAATATTCACGCTAATATTAATTTCTGTTAAAATCTGTATGATGGAAAGTTATATATAATTGCAAAAAAATTTGTATTTTCAGTCATTATGGATATAATATTCGTGGATATTCAAAAAGTGAAAGGCGCACAGACACACCAAAATGAGAGATGCACAACAACTGTTGTAACAAACTTAGATGTGAAATTGCAACGTTCTACGTCTACTTGTTTTTGAGTTATACGAGATACACACACACACATACGTACACATATAGACGTCACAAAAAATCGCATACATTCGTAGATATCACAAAAGCGGGAGTTCATGTCAACACCAAAATTGGTAAATAACAATTCCAAATATAAATTTGCAACTCTCTATGACTATTCATTTATGAGGCTATGCTATACACAAAATCCATTTCACAAATTGATTTCATAATACTTCCTTATGCTTTGAATAAAGAAGTAAAAAGTATAGTTAAAGTATAGGCATTTTATTTCATTGTAATATTTATAATTATACATGTTAGGAGGTAGTGGTGGCTTTAGCTGTCATAGTACTTTGATAGGGACTTGCTGAGCCTTGTGAATGATAGCTCCTAACTCAATCATTAACTAGATATTTTGCATTCTTTTTGCCCTTTTATTTTTAGTGCACTGGATTGTTTTATAACATTATGCTTTATTTTGACATACTTATTTTAATATTTTAATAGTCACACTTTTAATAATCACGACGGCGCCCTGAGAATTTTTTTTTTTTTTCTTCCTTATGAATTATAATTTCAAATGAATCAAAGAGCCTTCTGAAGTTTAATCAAATATACTACGTATTTTCCAACCATTTACTTTTTAAAAACCTTGGCTGAAATCAGGGACCACTTGTAAATTACTCTTCTTCGATTGCGAGAATATTTTAGCACACTCACTAACCTTAAAAGAATATTGTTAGTCTTGGAGAACACTCTATCCCCCATGCTTTTCCTTGTAAATGAATTCTGTTATCTATTAATCTTCTTTCTACTTTTTTTTTCTTTGTTCAAATTGCCCTGAGTAAAGGAATTTGACTTTTTTTATTCTTTTTCTTTCTCTCCTTCTTTTTTTTTTTTTTAACTTTGAAATTTTTTTTTTTTTTTTAATGAGTAAATAAGGCAACAAACCAGCCTTTTTTGGCGCCCTTCTCCATTTGGCGCCCGGGGCAAATGCCCCGCTCGCCCCCCGCTAGTTTCGGCCCTGGATATGAGACTAATTAAATAATGATTACGAGACTAATTTATTACACAAAATTTCATTTATATTTGTAAAAGTAATATAATAATTGGGAAACAAATTCCCAAAATACATTAAAAAGAAAAAAAGTCAACCCTATTTTGTGACAGGATTCTTTTTTTTTTTTTTTTTTTTGGGGGGGGGGGGGGAAGTAATTTGAGTTGAAGTTTCAGGCCCTGTTTAGATTTAATATGAATTTGATATTTTAGTCTATTTTATGACTTTAACTACCAGAAAATTTGGAATTCTGACACTGAGAATGAAAAAAATACCTGAAATCAGGTAAATTACCTGAACACAATCACCCCTGAATAGACATGAAGGAAGAAATTAAATAATAAGCAAGCATTTATATTAGACAATTGAAGGAAAAAACAAATAACTGAAACTTTTCATAATAATAATTAGATACTTACCAAGCTGAGAAAACTTTTCATCACAAGATCTTCGCACCATCAAACTCATGGTAAAATAACCAGCACTAAACCACTCTAACATTTCAGGGGATGTAAATGGACCTAAAGTTAAAAAAAAAAAAAATATATATATATATATATATATATATATATATAGGGTAAGTGCACCAGTGATTGATACTTTTAGAGCAATCTCTGATGTTTTTAATGTTCTAGTCATCAGAAAATATTTTAAAAAATCTTAAGTTAGTCCACATGGTATAAAAGATATTCAAAACCACATATATGTTAAAATATGTACAGTCACCCCCCAAAAAAAAAACGCCACCCCCCCACCTAATTTCGCCGTAAATTATCGTAGAAACATTTGACTGGTACCGATCGATTTGTAATAACATCTAGTTTATAACGGTATAGTTACATTTTGCCTATGGGGTCGTCTACATATTAAAACTGACATTAACTTCATTTTTTTCTATAGCAACTCCTACTTTTGACTTCATATTCAGATTTCTGAGATCAAGGCGGTTCGAAAAACATACCTATTTATATACCTTAAATCAATTTTAAATAGAGTTACACGTGAAAATGTATTAGGGGTCCGTCTATACATTTAGAATATATAAATCATGATCTACCACCCATTATACATTATTTATTAAGTTTCACACCGGAAAAAAATTTAAGAAATGTTAATTATAAAATAAAAAAAAAAATGACTAATTCACAGAACTTTGTGAGTTAGTTTATGAATTAAAAGATTTTTATTGGTTTCTATTGATTAAACATCAGGTAGTTCACTTCATACGAAGAAAATTAAATAGCTTGAATAGATATTAAAATATTTATCAAAAGAGAAAAAAAAAAAAAAGGTGAATGGTTTTAAATTTGTTTGAAAATTCAAAATTATTTTAACTCAAGCTGCCGTATAATTGTCTGAAACGGTGACACTCAACCTGGTTCCCACGGCCGTTTCACAGTGACAATGGGAGTTTGTTCTGATACTGCAGTACTTTCATTTTCTTTAATTTAATTGACTTTTTAAAAATATTAAAACAGATTTTTATTTATTTATTTATTTATTTTTTTAATTAATTATTATTATTATTTTTTTTTCATGACATTATTAAAAACTTTTACATAAATCTCCACGATATTCTTTTGCTTTTATATTTTATAATGTGTAACAAATTAATATGCAAAATAATAAATCCTACTACTTAATGGGATGTTCTAAAATTCTACTCTTTAACACAGATACCGAAGTGGACGGTGGGTGTAGAAAGGCTGACTACCCTTAATCTAAATCTTCATTTGAAAAGGTCAAAATGTTACATAACTCTTTTTTCTTAAGGAAAAAAGAAGATAAGGAGGAGGAGGAAAGATCAAAACGAATAGAAAGCATATTAAACGTTAATACCCTTTAATCACTGGAAAAGGGCGGGGTTTCGTATTGTGTGTCATTTGGGAGCTGTAGAGTGCCAGAAAATTACTTTATGTAATAAAACTTTTCATTTAAAGGGTATTTAAAGCAGCATTATGTTTAATACATAGACTATTCAGAAAAAAAGTACCATTCATCTGGTTCATGAAAAATAAAGAACATTTTCTGGCATTGCTCTATGTATATACATTCTTGTCAACCTAACCCGGAAGATTACTGGTCCCGCCCCTTTCCGTATATTTTTTTCACATCAGTCTTTTTAGCGCCATGTCAGCCATTGGTGGCTGACACTGATCTTTCCATTTAGGCCAAGTCAGCCGGCAGTGTAAAATATGATATAAAACTACAGAACTTACATAGTTTTAAGTAATTACTGACACTTTATTTAAAATTTACTTCATGTTTTTTTTTTTTTTTTTTTTTAATAGGATTTTTATAGGATTATATCGTTAAGGCCTAATGGGGTTTATTGAAACTCGATAAACATAACACGCTTCTAAGCAGCACGTGTGGCCTGAATGGGATTTCCATAAGAATTCACGTGGCGCTCAATGAGTTAATCGTAAATGTATTTGAAGTTAATTACTCTAAAAATTAAATTGTGTACACACAGTTGCGGGAACTAACAATGTTACGGGTTAGGTTGGCAAGTATGCATATATATTTTGCTTGAATTATAAAAATTTATAACACATTTTCTTCTTTTTTTTTAGTATTTTGTGTTTATATGTCTCATTAAAAATAAATACAATATTCATATATAAACATTTCCATACAGTAATGTATATAAACATATTGATTAAAGAAGTTTTGTTGATATTATATAATTATTCTTCTATCTGTATAGTATATTAAAACAAATATATTTTGTAAATTTCGCAGCATCGAAAAACAGCAACATAGCTTCCATATCAAAGCTTAATGTAAATAGGATGTAAGCGTACTTAGCTAGTGTTGAAGTTTGAAAAAAAAAAAAAAAAAAGAATAACAGTGGGCTAAAAATACCCCGGAATAAATTAAAATGTTGTTTATTCTGGTTTTAGTCTGGTGATATCACTCGTGCTAAATAGCTGGATCCGCCCTCTCTTAAGCTCAGGTTCAGCTCATCATTAAAGTATTGTTTTTAATATCTGCCGCACCAAAATGTTCAAAACACAAATGCCAATTTTCATATATTTTGAAATCTTCCCGTTTCAACTTTAAAAGCATTTAGATTAATTTATTTTATTTTGAATTTTTAAATTTAGACGTTTAAAGTCTTTTAAATGAAATTTCAGGATTCTGTAAGATCAATATCTATATATTTGAAAGTAATAAGACAATTCCTTTGTTTTAAATTTTTATTCCATAATAACTATGACTTTGATTTCGTGATTAGGAAATTGAAAATAAATACTGTTGAGCTATGTTCCAATAATAGATCTTATAAACTTAAAAAAAATATATAAATAATAAACCAATTTTTCACTATTTGATTCTGTATTAAAAAACTTTTAATAGAAATTTGATATTTTATTATGTTACATTATGGGATAAATTTTAAATAAAACAAAGCTTACAAACGGTACAGTAACCAAATGCAAATATGTCACAACAAAATTTAAACAGAAAATTCATGGTAAAAAATCTTTTAAAAATTATTAAATATTCATAATAATAATAATAATAAAAAAACGGTTGTCGAATGCATAATTGCTGTTTCATGCAATCAGTTTCGCTGTACCGTGTTTTCTAAAACATGATATTTAACTAGAGGTGTACGTACTCTTGAATATTGAAATGCGAAAAAAAGTGTAACAGGGTTAAAATAGAATTTTAGCAGTGAAAAACTAGAAAAAGATATTTAATACTTATGAAGAAAGACTTAACATATTAGGATAGGATATATTCCTCTCTTGTACCATAAAGCCACGCCTTTTCACAATTTTTCTAAAACTTTATAATATAAAACAAAATAATTTGGCATATTTGTAATTAAATCATTTAAGTTTTGTCTTCAACAATCGATGTAGTAAATACCATTGTGATTTATGCATACCAGCGTCACATATAGAGTCAAATAGGAATATGCAAATTAGTCTTTTTTTAAATAGTGTTTCAGCGAATCAGAGGCTTTTCTTTTAAAATTCTTTCACAATCCCTCACCTACATTGTGATAACTTTACAAAAATATGCCAATTTGTATAATAAACATCGAAATATTGCTTAGGAAACCAAAAAAATAACACAAAGGTAAATTAAAATAGTTTTCCGTTAAATTATATACAAACATTTACTTATAGAGAATACAGATTATAACAAGTGACGGCCCCCTAACAGGAATAAAAAGTGAAATATCACTGTAACTCAAAAAATAATGTTAGGAACGAGCTGTAAATTTGGAAACCCATGTTTTTGATGATGTCCGTTCTATTCGTGCAAAAATTAACGTAGGTCATAATTCATAATTTTTTCAAATATGAATTTATTAATAATTTTCATAATTCAAAAAATGTTTTTTGAGCAAAAATTTGCATGGAATATGTTTGGGTCACTTCATTCTAACGAATAAAAAAAAACAGAATTTAAATATCATAATTATTTCGGAAGATATGATTTAATGTTTGTCACATTCATTTAACATTAGCATTCCAAACTTTGACAGCTTATAACTCTATGAAAAATTGAACGAAATATATAAACTATACCATTTTCCGTGATGATTTGATCCAAAGAATTCATATAAATTATAAAAAATGGGGGTTACCATTGAAAAAAATGAAGTTGATGTCAGTTTTAATATGTAGACGACCCCCTAAGTAAAATCTAACTATAACATTATAAACTAGACGTTATTACAAACTGATTGGTACCAGTCGCATGTTTCTACGATAATTTACGGCAAAATTAGGTGGGGGGGTGGCGTTTTTTTTGGGGGTGACTGTACATTTGATAACTATTTTTTTTTTTTTTATGAATTTTTATTTGACACCCACTTCCAGTAATTGACACTGCCAGTTTTTCAGTTTATCAGTAATTGGCCCCCTATGTTCCAGTGTTTGACACTGCTAGTTATTCATTTTACCAGTTATTAGCACACTATGCTCCAGTGTTTGACATAAAATGTTAAAATTCTTAAATGTAAAATATATGATTTTATTATTTTTCTTATTTATTAATTATTTCGGGATTGATGTCAATTACTGAAGCATGTCAGTCACTGGAGCACCTACCCTATATTGTAAACCATTTTATTCATTGATCAAATTTAATTTATAACAGTTTACTACACCTCATTTTAATCAGGGATGCCACTCAAAAAAATTGAATAAAGAGGAAATTGGGCATGAAGCAAGATTTCTGATATTTTCCCTATATTCATATGCAAATTCTATAAATTAATATAGAATAAAATAATTAATATATAAAGTTTAATAATATATAAAATTATATTAATTAAAGAAACGAAATGAAATTACTAAATTAAATATATTAAAAAACCTTTACTACCTTCGTTGTTTGCCGTTAAATCTTTCCATTGGGATCCCGATTCTCGTCAGACGGCTTCTCTGTGAGTGATTTGGACTATTCTGCTGGTTTCTGCCTTTTCAAAATGTGGCGCCGCCGCCTTTTTACAGGGAAAACATAGATATAAATTTCAAACAAACCACTAAAATAGCTAATTATGAAGAATACAACTACGCCATGTTCCACGAATCAATCAAAATAACCACCAATAAGAACGCATGTAATGACAGCAGCGCAGTAGCTCCAGACAGGAGGTGGCGCCACATTTTGAAAAGGCAGAAACCAGCAGAATAGTCCAAATCACTCACAGAGAAGCCGTCTGATGAGAATCGGGACCCCGATGGAAAGATTTAACGGCAAACAACGAAGGTAGTAAAGGTTTTTTAATATATTTAATTTATATAAAATATAATTTGAATATAGTTAAATGAAAAAACAGTTACTTTGCAGTCAAAAGGTTATAATATTTTAAGCAATATAAAAAAGTTTGAAGCGAGGGAGACAGAATTTTTTTTTTTTATATAAAAAGTGGAAACATGCTGTTCAGCGGAAAAATGGCATCTCTGATTTTAATGCATAAGGAAAAAAGATATTTTTCAGCTTTATTACTAGAAATAATCAAAGATTTAAATGAACTTATTTTAAAGTGATATAGAATGATTAATTATAATTAGGGCTGTGCCGATTAATCGGTTCGGTTAATCGGATTAAAATTTTCAAACTACGAATTAAAGTAAAAATGCTGTTCTGCCTACAAAATATTTTTTCACATATTTTCCTAAGAAACATTCTAAGAAACATCCATCAAATAATGAAAAGCAATAAAAATAAAATAAAAATAAAACCTCACAAAAGAAGATGTTGCACTTTTGTTAATAGAGAAAAGGGGGAGGACAGTTAAACAAAATGTGGCTTCATGTGCATGCTGGAGCTATACCACCTGTCTGTAGCCTTCTACAGAAAGTGTTAGCTAGGGCAATAGTATTCTCAGAAACAAGAAACTTTCAAAAAATGGAAATTCTAAAGTTAAAAAAGAAAAGAAAAGAAGGGACTGAGATTTCCACTATCCCTCTGATGGGGAAAATATAAACAGAGTTTCACAATATCTTCAAACGTTTATTGTCTGATCAGAATTGCTGATAGTAACTATCGAAGTAGAAACAGAAAATAACATTCTGTGTTCTAGTCCGAAGTGATAAAGAAGAACTAATTTGTTAAATAAATCCTTGTCGAATCATGTTCTCAGACTGACTAAGAACATGATTCGACAAGAATTTATTTAACAAAACAGTATTAACTCTACTTTTTTTATATAGGAAATTTTGCTAGTATTTGAATACTTTTGTTACCGACTGTACACAATATGAGAGTTTTATTCATCATTGAAATAAAGTTATATATATAAGAAAAAAAATGAAAACCAATTAAAAATCCGATTAATCAATTAATGAACTACGATTAACCCAGTTAAAACTCTTAATCGATTCCCAACCCTAATTATAATTAGTCAAATAATTCTGTAAACTTCTTTTATAACTTCTACCCCAACACTTGAACATTTTAAGATAATTTTTCAAATGAAGAATATAAGAATATTAAAAGGATTCTACTACAGAAAATAACTGAAGCACAATAAATTTTGACTTTAGAATGACTCTAGAATACTGGGAAGTGAAGGTAATGTCGAAAAGAAAATGGATACCTTGAATTTCTCCTTGAGGGTCTTGATAATACCATCTATTATCTTTTTCTTGAAGTGGAGTAGCAGTTTGAGATATCACTTTCTGCTCCTCCTATATGAAATAAAAATTATTTAAATCATTGTTAAATTTAATTATTATACACAAGAAGGAAGTAATCTGGTGTGGCGCTAACACTACTTTCTCATACCTACTTTACTGCAGAACTAACTCTCAAAGGTCATATTTTGTGAGACCCCAAAAATTTTATTTTTCCCTTGATCAATTAATCACCTGTCTAGTGTATAACTGATATTTAAGATTCAGATATGTAATGATCAGTTCTGTAATGAGTTGGGCTCTGGCCGAAAGCTAGGGTCAAGTTATCGCAAGAAAAAATAATTTATGCACATATGAAGAATTATGTCCATTTTGAAATAAAAATAAAGCATTTCAAATACAAAATATGGTTCAAAATGGCAAACAGAATGTTTTCATGAAGTGTTTCAGAACTTTTCTAATAAGCTGCATGTGTTACACAAGATTAGGTACACATTTCTATTTTTTTTCCTGTTTAGTAGATTATTTATACAATAATTGATAACTTTACTTTTAAAATCTTTCCAAGAAGTGGAATTATCATCCTCAGAAAGTTTTTAGAGAATAAAAAAATAAAATAAATAAATTCTAAACACTGAGGCTCATTTAATTTAAAATGCATGTAACAAACATATAAAATGGAAACATTATAATAATTATTTTATCACTTAGAACATGACAGGCTTCATTAATCTTCAGATCCTAGAACAGGGTTCATACTTAAATATGGGGAAAAAATTCCCCGAGTTCCCAGACAATTTTCAAGAAAATATTAGCGACATATTACAAGAAATGTTTTTCTAGACAGGACAAAATACTACTTCTGCTATATGATGTCATATTACTGCCGATCATGCTAGAAATTCAGGTAGAAATCATTATTTACATGTGTATTTTCACAATACTTAATTATTTAAATTTTGATACAAAGCTAAAAAAGAAAAACATAACTTGAGAGAAAAAAAAAAAATTGTTTTTCCCAGGTTTTATAACTGATTTTCCCTGACTTTTAATGAAATTTTTTATTTTCCCTGACTTTTTTTTAACAAATTTCCTGAGTATTCCCTGTTTTCCAGGTTTTCCTTGATGAGTATGAACCCTGTAGAAATGTAGAAAGATTGTATATAGGTGGTTTTGGGCCATAATTTGCAAACAACATATTTCATTATATTAAAATATACTTTTCACAACATTTTAGTGCATTTTCTTTTTTGTTTCAGGTAACAGGAGAAAATAGTTTGGCAGCATAAAAATATCGTAAAAAAATCATGTAAGTGGAATTTTTATCACTTTGTCCAAAACAGAACCAATATTTTTTGGAAATGCAAACAATTACCTCTTCAGTCCACTGAGCAACCATATTTTCAGTGGCTTTCTTATGATGAGCAAATGTATCCTCTTCAAGAGATGCACTAGGCACAGAAGCTTCAGAGTTCTTAGCATGATTTAAAAGTACAGTCTCACTTTTTGTACTCTTTGAATCAGGCACATTTGGCAAATTAACTGACTGTTTATTATTTACAATGTAATGCTGTACATTGGTTGTTATCACATTTTCTGCAGTCACTGCAGTGCTAACAGTTTTACTGCTAGTTTGAGGTTCTGAAGTTTTAGGTGGATGTTTCTCCACCACCACTTCATCAGTTTTATTCTTTTTATCGGGTTGTTTCACACTCTGTTTCACAGAAACGTTCATTTGTGTTGGTGATTTTGACTTTGAATTTTTCTTTGAGCTACCTTTTTTAGCTTCCGGGCTATCCTAAAAAGAAAAATAATTAAACCAACAAATGCACAAATAATTAAGGAAAATACAAAATTGTCTATAACATAAAAATTTGATTTAATAATCTGTTGCAACTGATAGTGAATATCAAATTTTGACAGAGTAAGTTCACTGAATAGTTCAAGGTAATATTTACAGTACAATAACTATGATGATTTACTTACCATAAATTTAACTGCAGACTTTGCCCCTCCCCTTTTTTCCCTTTAATTCTTTAAGCTTGCTAGTAATTACTTTTAATAATACTTGTTAATATTAACAGGGCTATTTGTAATACTATCAGGGCTTGAAAAATCTCAAAATTTTTACATGCTCGATTGGGCATGTTAGTCTAAAAAATACATGCTCAAATTAAGCTTTTACATGCTCAAAAAGCTTACTTAAATGTATTTTAACAATATATTCAAATATCTATACAGAATTATTGAAATATTTGTTAACATAATACCTATACTGACACACTTTATTTCATTTTAAATTTAAGTTAACACATTCAGTGCTATGTCAGCCATCGGTGGCTGATACTGAATTTTCTGTTTTTAGGCCACATCAACCACTGGTGTGTCAAATATGTTATAAAGACACATCAATCACTGGTGGCCGACAGCTTAAAACATGATAAATAAACGAATTACATTGTTTAAAGTAATTACTGAAAACTTATTTATAATTTACTTAATTTTTATTTATTGCAAGATTATATCTTTAATTAATTTTAATGGATTTTATTGAAACACGCTTTTAAGCAGCGCACGTGGCCTGAAAATAATTTTCTTAAGGGCCTTCCTCACTCACCGCCGCCGGAAGCCGAAGCTAATGTTATTCTACGGGGAATTTTTCTTTACGAATAACTTATTAACTAATACATATTTTTAAATTCTGTTTTCACATTCTGAAAATTCCCAGCTGTTAAATTGACAGAGCTTTTTTAAAAAATTATTTTTTAAATTTTTTATATTTTATTTTGAAGCTGCAAAATACAAATTTTCAATATGTGAAATTTTTTCATTTTACAATTAAAGGGGCTTCTGGCGACAGTAAGTGAAGAGGGCCATTAAGAATTCACCATGTTAAAGTCAAATACAAGACACTATATTATTGACTAAATATTTACATGCCTAGCTGGCCATATTAAGAAAAAAATACATGCCTAATCTCAATTTTTACATGCCCTCGGGCGTGTCAGGCAATGTAATTTTTTTATCTCTGGATGCTATTTTAAAAGTCCTGAAATTACATGAAATGAAAAAAGGTCAATGTTTGATTAAACTTTCTTATGACTAAAATCAAATACTTAACATAATGGCTTTTTTTTTTTTTTTTTTCATTATTTTAATGGATTTTTAATCTTTTGTTGCTTTTCTGTTCAGTGGATGGCAGCACTACTCCGAAATTTAACAAAGTACATTTAAGAGGAAGTTAAATGCATAAGTCAAATGAAATTTCTTAGTAGTTGTAGTGCAACTTATTGGCTTAATAATGCATCTGCGTCTTTTTTTTTTTTTTTTTTTTTAAGCTTAATAAAAGGCTGGGCTATTATTTTGACTTGAAACAACTTTTGTGAGTTTTTGTAGTTTTACATTATTTTACTTACCGTATTTTCCGGTGTATAACACACAGGTCAAATAAGTGAGTTACACACCAGAAAATTTAATTTACAAATAAAGCTATATTTGCAAGAAACAAAAGCTTGTTAAAAAATAGCTTTTACTGCAAATTTAAATTTATAGTGTATAACTCATTTAACAAACTTGTACGTTATATGCTGGAAATACAGTACAAACTTTTCTATTTATTGAATAAAACATTATTTGAATTTAATAAGGTTAACTTATGTTTCAAACCGAAAATTTCTTCCTTTTTTCATATTTATGATCAGCAATGTGTCTAATAGCAATTTTTTAAGTTAGTTTAGAAGTTTTCAAAAAGAATTAAGTAGTGAACTTAAAAGAATAAATGATAATAATTACAAAAGATATTTCTAAATTTACATTGTAACTCGTAATAGTTTCTCTAAAGTTAAAAAAAATCCTGAATATATTAAGCAAAAATTCCTTAATTTAAAAAATAAAATATCCTACACACAATCACCCCTAATTACACTAGTCGACAAAAAATTTTTTTTGGAGGGTAACAAAAATGAAATTAGCTACTTTCAACTAATTTTGAAGTGCAGAATTCAAAAATAGCGAAAAATCTTTAACACATACAGATTTTTTGTTATGATTATTTAATCTGTACTGGAAGCAATAATCCCTGTATAAAAAAAGTACACTTAATACTGCTTTGTTAAATGAATCCTTGCCGAGTCATGTTCTTAGTTAGTTTAAGAAAATGATTAGATAAGGATTTATTTAACAAAATAGTATTAAATGTACTTTTTTAATATCTGAGTTATTTGCTAGTGCTCGGATACTTTTGCTGTCGACTGTATTGTAAAAATAACAAAAAAAAAAAAAAAAAAAAATGAAATTTGCCATTTTCTGATATTTAAACAAAAAAATGGAACAAACATGGTTGCTGGGACTCTGGGTTGCCAGCAGGAAAGGTTACAACCTGTAATACTGTGAAAATGATAAAAATTCATGAAAATTGCCATTTTCTGATACTCTAACAGAAAAATGTGACGTGGTGGGACTTTTTTGCTTACAGATATTTAAATAAAAATTGGAATTAATAATAAAAATAATAATTTGACTGTTGTTACCGAACCACTGTAGACCAGTGTTATTATTATTACAGTATACTCTCAATCATCTGCAGAATTGAGTAGCATGGGTTTCGCGAATAAACTATAAAAGGACTGGAAATGAAAGGTACATGACATAAAAAATATTCTAGTGTAAAATTGTGAATGTGTTGTATATATATAAAAAAGCATAATAAAAACAGTGAAATATTCACAGCATAGTAAAAATATTGATTTTATTTACTAAAGAATGTAAGAAGTATTTACAATGAGGTTGGCGTACAATCTGTAAGCCAGTTTATGTGCTAAATTAAATTGTACCTCAGACATCATTCTAGAGCATTGTGAATACACAACTTTTTTTCCACATCACTTTATCTGTATAGCAATTTTCTCCAATATTTAATTACGATCAAATAAAAAGAAAAATATCCTTCAAGAAAAGTGGTGTGAAAAACAAAAAGGCGAGTACCAACAATGTTCCTGAATAAATTTAAATGTTAGTATATCTGATATTGTATTGTATTGTACTGTACAAAAAATAAAACAAAAGCAACATAGTTCTTTATATTTTTCAGTTTCTTCATTGTTGAGGTGTCAACTATTCTTATTATTCTAATCAAACTATAAAACAAAGTAATCAATAAATTTCATTGTTGCTTCATAGTTTCATTATTCTTTATCTGCTATGAAATTTTGCTTTTTTAATCTATATGACTCCTATTCTGGTCTTGGCAGGCTGGGGGAGTGTTGCCGGCGTGAAACTAGTTTAACCCCACAGACAAGTCACAAGTCTTGCCGCCTGCCTCCTTCCTTCCATTCTTAAGTCTCTTAAATTATTTTTTCATAAATTTTGTTTCAGTTTAAGTTTTTCTGTTAAGATTTTGTTGAGTTAGTTCATTGTTTTGCTTATTTTGCAGGCTGTTAATTAATAAATTTGGTTTCTTTAAATATGTGTATTTCATTCCCTGATGAATTTTTTTTTTCACCTCTCTGAGCTTCTCCTACATAAAAAAAAATTGTTTATTCTTATTGGTCTTTGTAGTTTCAGTGATCTTGTATCTGTTGCTTGGCTTTTCTATGCTTAATGAATCATTATTATATAAATATATTTATATAATGGCAATGATTTATTTTTGTTTCTTGTTGAAAAAACCTTTCTCTTGATCCAGCCCTTTTACTATGCCCGTGAATAATCCGCAACGCACATAATTTGCTCGTGATTGGGAGTTTACTGTATTGTAAATAAGAAAAATAAAAAATCAATTTAAAGTGTACAATATTATATCTTTTAAATATTGCAACCTGCTTTTAGATAGCTTAAAATTTGCTTCATCTTGAATGAAGAAAATAACCTAATGACGTGGACATAAAATTTTTAAAAGCTTAAGTTAAAATGAAAAAAAAAATATATATATGATTTTTTAATTAATTAAAAAATAATAATAATAATATAAAAACATACTTTTAAAGGCCCTTCATCAGCTTCATCTGAGACATAAACGTCCTCCATGCAGTTATCTGTCATCTAAAGAAAATTGTGATATAAATATTTTTCAAGTTTCTGTCTACATAAAACCTACATAAATAATACTACATAAAACAGCAATGAATTAAAAAATAATGGATATATATTTAGAACACTCTTTGATTCCTTATTTATGTTTTAGGTAATTACCCATACATAATATACCGCTGTATTTTTTTAACAGACCCTCAATGATTCAATTGTTTTAAATCATTGTCAATACATACAATTTTATATGTTTTATATAAGTAATATATTTGATTATGTTTTAAACAAATTTTTCCATCTTTTTAAGAATGTAAAAGAAAACCTAACCCTTATCTTAATCCATTAGGCACCAAAGCTCCCGCTGTGGGATTATCTGATTAAGAATTTTTTTCTCTAGAAGAAATTAAAATATATATTTTTTTATTTTTTACAGTGAAATTGAAGTGCCTAGCTTCGTTGTTAATTTTATCAAAAAAGTTTGTAATGTAAATTCTACATTTTAATTATTCAAACAAAATTGTTTGTTTCTACTACATAAGAAAAGAAAATTCACCAAATTATAACTCATTTGAGTGCAGGAGTTTAAAAACAATGGATAGGAAAAAAAACTTTTCTTAAATTATAACAAACAGGGATCAAGAAAACTAATTTAAAAAGGTTTTGCAGTTATAAACATCTATTTCATCCACATTCCACGCCAAATCTCCCATTTTGAAACCATATCATATCATTTAACTTTTTTTTTTTTTTTTTTTTTTTTAATTATTTAAACTACATATAATAAGAAATGCACATTGAAACCCAAAACATGCAAAATTTAAGAGTTACAGAATCATATACTTTATTTTTACACTACCCGCCTCCAGCTATAAGAAACTTTATTTGAATAATAATTTTTGGAAAAATTAACATATACTGTAAAAAACAAAGCTAGTAGATTACCTTAGGCTCTAAGAATGCACCACTAGAATCAAATGTACCAACAACATCTGGCTCATCTGATTCATCCACACTCCATTCTGGCAAATGATTTCCTTTAAATAATGAATAAAAAAAATCATTTTTCAATACATTTTTTCATACTATGATGAAAAGAGATAATACACTGGTTCACAGTGATAAAGCAAAGTTTCCCCTAGGTTTAAAAAAAAAGCAGTGTGCTGCTAGTAAAAAAGGGCACATTTAACATTTAAAACCAGACAATTAGTTTGAAAATTTAGTATTAAGTATGGATACTAGAAAAAATTTTAATCATCAATTTTCTTTACAATCTAATTTTGCTTGTTATTAAAGTATGAATGAGTGTTGAATTGTCATGCACAATAAATTTATATTTATAGCATTTATGTTCAGTTTAAAGGCTATTTTCTACAAAAGGCAGTACTGGTGCAATTATTTTAGATGACGAGCAAGAAGGGTGCCATTTTTTTTCAAACAAAAGGCAGGCAGCGCACAGCATCCTCCTGAAATTGTCTGTGGGGAAACTCAGGATAAAGCTTATCCTCATGCCCAGCAATATTGCAGATTCAGTCAATTTTATTGATAGTTATAACCCTTAATGAAAACAGCATAAGGAGAACAATTAAATGCAACTACAATTCTAATTCAGAGACTGTTAAAGTAGTAGTGTCACTAGATGTGAACACCTTAAAGACCTTGAAGATTCTAAAATTCTGTTTACCTTTTAGGTTACAAAAATTTTAATTTAAAAATTTAAAATGAAGTATGTATCTTTTTTATATATACTAGTTTGTTGTAGGGCGACTAAGGTGCCCATTGAAAAATAATCGTTTCATTTTATTTATTTCTCACTTAAAATAATTCATTTGCTGGCAATCCCGTGCGAAATTTTCTCACTTTGTTTATCTCTTCATTACCTTTAAAATTATTATTTTATATACGTCATTTTTTTTTCATATGCATGAGCAATTTTTTTTTTTTTTTAACGGGAAAGCATATTTTATTTTATGCCGAAAAAAAAATGGCAACAATTAAAAATTTAAATGTAATTATATATTCGTTACAAATAATGTGCCAAATGAAAGGTGCAATTTTTCTGAATACGTTCGATTAAACAGTTTATCGATTGGACAATTACATTTTTTAAAATTAACTAAAGTATGAAAATTAGGAGACTGAGTCCAACGAAATCTCTTAGGCCTAAAGTGTGACAGAATCAGTGACGGATGAGGGTAACTATATATGCCGATAGTGAAACATTCACAGAACTTTCTCTAATCCAGTTTTTGAATACAGACAGATTATAGATTAAAGGGTAAGAAGTGGCCTTAAATAAACTGCCACTGTTCGGAGGTGTCACAGCAAAAATTAATAAACCGAATGAAACAATATTTCATATACACACTGTGAAAGACATGAGGAGATGATTTATACAAAGAAATAATATGGTGTAGCACTTTAAGACTTTCTCTAACCCTGTATTTCAATACTATAAAGACAGATTGCAGATTAAGTGATAAGATAACAAGTACTGCATATGAACCTACATTAAAAAGGATTCATCTAAGTTTAGGAACAGTTTCATTTGACAAATAATTCTATGTGAGGGGGCCTAATGCACCCCTCAACTCCTGTTTGAATATAGCACCAATATTTATATAGAATTTAAGATTGAATAATTTGAATAAACTTTTTAATTTAATAACAGACAACTTTCACCCACACAATTCTTTGAGACTTATCAATCTTGATCAAACATTTCGCATGCAGCAATCTCATATGAACTTCAATATACGACATTTAAATTGCCTGCAATTATTTATTTTTAAGTTATACTATTAATAAGCACATACAAAAATCAACCATTAAAACCTCAACTTAGTATTCAAAGAAACTCAAATACTTCAAAATGCATAATTATATCAAAAAAACACACACTGAAAATTTAACTTCACCCAGTACTTTCTATAAATTATGTACACACTATATTGTATCAGTACAGCAGTGTTTCTGCTACAATCACATTTTTTCCAAAATGGGAAAAGACTTATCCAAAATGCGAAAATGAAATAACATGTTTTCGCTTTTTTTGCTAAAGCCTCTTACTAAACATAAATTGAAGGGGGAAAAATCTTCGGCAAAAATATTATACCGAATCTTTCATGGAAAAAAATCTATCGGTTCGTAAAGGGAAATCAAATGCTGAACCACGCATTAGAAGTCATACAGGAAATCAGTTTGTAAATAAAAACTATTTTTAGATTTTTCACACATCTTTCACAAAATGCTGAAACCATGGAGGTAGATATATTAACCTTCTATCTCCATGGGCTAAACTAGATACTACGCTCGCATCGCAACACGGATATACGTGAATCCCTACTACCTGTGAACTGATATTCATCTTTTTCTGCTGCTTCTGGTATTTTAGCATTTTGCTAAAGGTTTTTTTTCTAAATTTAGCTTTTTTGCTAAAGAAAATTTTTATTCAGCTTAAGCCCTATAGTATAGTCTTATATTAATAACACACAGCACAAACTGAAATGCACTTCCAGCAATTTTTAAGTATATAGTCCCACTATATTTCTAGTTCTTTTGGGTAGCCCTGTAAGCAAATGGTGATTTATCTTCATATCATATTTCATACAAAACATGTTTTTATATGATCATTTCATTTTGTTTAGTGCAGCTCATACGTGTTAAACTGTATCTATTAAAAATTTTGCCCACAGACATAATGTATTTTAATGGGCTCTTCCCACCTGACGTCAGAGGTCACATGATAGAGGAAAAACAATAGCAGACAAAGTCTTGTTTATCTATAGCGATTGCTGAAATAACATATTTTCTATTCTTATTTTTGGATCAATCATATTTAATGTGTTTTTTTTTAATACATCATCATTTTTAATCCATTTCATATCATTATTCATCATCTTTTGTTTGCCGTATACATTTATAATCATCATTTAGTTTATATTTGTTATTGATGTTTATGAAGAACATGTTAAATACTCTGATTTTTGGTACTTAAATCAGTGACAGTGCAATATCGTACTGCGTAAATCCATTTAGACCAGTAACTAAGTTAATTAACTTGTTGTAACACCTTTATGCAATTAAATTAAATGGAAACATTTTAAAATTTCAAATTATAATCCATAAACATTCCACAAGAACAAGCTACTATTTATTGCTAGATCAGTTAATGTAACAGTTACACTAGAACATACAAAAATCAATTCTTACAGTTGAAAATAAATAAACACAAAGTGTTTTTTAAAAATTATTAAATTTACAAATACACAATATTACTTTTATTTTATATTAAATATTAACATTTTTGTTCTTAAGAACAATATTTAATTGAATTTGATTCTCAGAATTCGATTATTCGTTTTCCTCTATCACATGATCGAGCAGATGAAACTGGGAAGAGTCCATTCTCTAGGATGTTCCGGTACACAAAGCACTTGCTTAATCCCAACAAAAAGTTTAACATAGCATCTCTATGGCAAATTTCAAATACAATTCAACTTCAAAAATCCAGACTTCCAAAAATCCAGAAATTTTTACAATTTCAGTTTTATTTTTAAAATAAGACTTCATTGTAACCGATTTCCACATTTCTTGTGGAATGCAGTTTAAAATCCTTTTAATTAAACACTGAATACATAAAAATATAGTCATAATCTGACATTTTTGTACTGCTTGATTGTTTGTTAAAGACCTTATTTCTTACAAAAACAGGCAGGTTAAAAAACAGAATTAAGAAAGGAATATTAACATAAAAAATACTTTGTCAGTTTCCATGTTTTATTTCTGTTATTTTTTTAATGAATAAATAGTTTAAGGTAGTGTCTATCATCTATTATATTTTAATTTATTGTGTTTATATTATTTTAACATAAGTGTTTTTTTATACTCCTATTTTATTATTTAATTCGCCAATTTTATTGTCATTTATTTTCACTAGCATAAAAATTGCATTTTGTATGTTATTATAATGTCAAAAAAAAAAAAAAAAAAAAAAAACCAGTTTTTAATAGATCTCTAAAATCCAAAAATTTGAAAATCTGGAATCGATGCGGTCTACTGACTCTGGCTACTGAATTTGGACTAAACTACAAAATATTAAAAATACACTTCAAAATGAGTACAGCAAAATAAAACTATCTCAGAATAATAGCGACAAAAAAAATTTCCGTTACCTTGGTTCTTTTGTTGAGAATGAGAATTTCTAGAATTCCCATTGAGACTACGGGATGATGGATTTCTTTCAATATCCCGTCGCTCTTTATCAATGGGATTTCTCCAAGATCCTCTAGGACCTGTATATGATAAATGTAGTACAAATTTTAAAATATACTCATATTTTAACCCCTTAACCTACAATGACGGGCATAGCCCGCGTACGATGGTCGGGCCAGAAGTGAATATTATGGGCATAGCCCGCGTACGCAGAGCCTAATTAAGGGAGGAGCACACATTATTTATACTTACACCGTTATTTTTTAACAAATACTTTCCTCCTATAATAAACAGAAAATTCTCATTAAAAATTATTTTAAAAGAATTCTGGTGTCTAATAACGGTAAGTAAATTGGATTGTTTTACACCACTCATTTTTTATAAAAAATATTTCCTCGTCAAAGCGTGGAATTTCTATGACATGAAGTAAAAAATAATTATAAAAATATTCCGGTGAGAGAGGAGATAATGTGTGCTTTCCCCTTAATCAGGCTCTGCGCGTACGGTGATCGGGCCAGAAGTTAATATTACGGGCATAGCCCGCGTACGATGGTCGAGCTTGTATACGATTTCGGCCCAACATCTTCGAATCTAAATCGTAGGTTAAGGGGTTAATAGCAAGAAAAAAAAAATGTTCAAAATAATAAAAAATGAAAAAGTAATATACAGCTGATAACTTGAGAAAGTGAAAAGCAGCAAGATTTTCCCTTAAGGGCCCTCTTCACTCACCGATGCTGGAAACCGAAGCTAATGTTATTCTACGGGAAATTTTTCTTTACAAATAACTTATTAACTAATATATAGTTTTAAATTCTGTTTTCACATTCAGAAAATTCCTAGCTGTTAAATTGACGGACCTTTTTTAAAAAAATATTTTTTTATATATTATTTTGAAGCTGCAAAATACGAATTTTCAATATGTGAATTTTTTTCATTTTGCAATTTCAAAATAAAATATTAAAAAAAATACATTTTTAAAAAAGGTCCATCAATCTAACAGTTGAGAATTTTCTGAATGTGAAAACAGAATTTAAAAATATGTATTAGTTATTAAGTTATTTGTAAAGAAAATTTCCCCATAGAATAACATTGGCTCGGGCTTCCGGCAACGGTAAGTGAAGAGGGCCGTTAAGGAGTATTTACCGTAATTTTTGGCATATAATGTGCAGCTGTTATTTTTTTTTATGAACTTAAAAAAATGTTTAGAGATATTCTGCATTGGCAGATTATCTGTCACTTACGAAAAAAAAGTTAAAGCCAAAATCAGCCAAGAGGTAATTTTGTTATATAAAGTAAAATTACTAACATTAAAGTCTGCAACATTATAACACATTAAAATGCATAACCTTTATAGTATATAATATTATATTATGATATTAGTAATATTATTTAATTGCTACAACATCTGAAAAAAAAAAAAAAATCTGCATTAATGGTGCCATCTAAAGTTAATGCAATAATTTAACTATGTAAGAACAAAGCTTAACTAGTTTCTACGCTCACAATACAGCATTGGATCTAGTTTTAGTCTTGGTAAGAAGCATTTCAAGAATTAAATAAAATAATAAACCTTTTGTAAAGGTAG
Source organism: Salticus scenicus (assembly GCA_963930645.1). NCBI lineage: Eukaryota > Metazoa > Arthropoda > Arachnida > Araneae > Salticidae > Salticus > Salticus scenicus. The sequence goes on along the minus strand of OZ005662.1, from coordinate 138,326,844 downwards.
GAAATGAAAAAATAAATTATAAATAAATAGTAATATCAGTTAAGTAATTTTAAAGAATATCATTATAAATATATGTATATAATTTTTGCCATTTTACAGCGTTTGGTGGTGCCATCTGCAGTGGGGAAAATCAAACTTATGTTTTATTAAAGTAGAATGAAAAATTTTTTTAACTATGGCTCAGGTAAATAGTCAACATATCAGCGTACACACCTCGTACATAGTCACTTTTTTTTATTAGATAATCTGTGCATAATATGTTGAAAATTGCAATACAGTCGAACCTTGTTAATGTGAACACGCTTAGCATGAACTGTTTCCGCAATCCCGGTCAAAATTAAGATTAGTTACTGATAGCATGAACTACTGATAACACGAACAAATATTTTTTTCCCCTTGAGATTCATGTTAATGAGGTTAAACTATTTAAATAATCTGTTGATTAGTTGAGTTTGTAGATGCCAAATTTCAGAGACGATATATTGCACCAAAATATAAGAAAAAAAAAAAAAAAGACATATTTTCACTATTCAATATTAAAACTAACAAGTCAGAATTTTTCTATGTGATTGTGGCATTGAATAGTTCCATATAAATTAAATACAGCCAACTTTATAAAATCTGAAAAAGTTGGAATAGTTTTTTCATTTTATAGATAATTCCTTTTGTTTACATATTATTCTCTTTTCATTCATACATAAATTTGCAATGTTAATGTAAAAATTAAAATGTTAACAATACAAGATAAATAGTTTAACTGTCTAAGTACATTAAAATCAAAATTTTACATATGAATTAATAAATTATAATTAATATCAGTAAACACAAATCAGAAATTTACTGCAAAAACAAATTTAGATCAAGTGTTTTACACATTCATTTATTAGTTATTTAATATTTTAAACACTGAGATAACAGTATGCATATCTTTTTATTTGAAAGTAATAATGCTGGTTTATATTCAAAAAAAAATGTAAATTTCTATAAATCATTCTAAATTTTAAAAGATTAGAAAAAAAAATATGCTATGAAAGAAAAAGACTTAAAAAAAAAAAAAAAAAAAAATCTAATTGCAAGAAATACATAAAAAAAAAAAAATAATAATAATTAATTAATGTTAATATGATCATACATACCTGACTTGTCAGATGATCGATGATTTGGCAATCGCCAATCTGTATCATCATCCTTGTCAACTTTACGCCAATACTCATTGTTACGAGATTGCTCTTTTATATTGCTGTCATCCATACCGCCACTTCGTCCTAAAATAATTTATATCAAAAAATTGAAATAATTTAAAACCAAATACTTATTAAAGTAATAAATTAAAGAGACATTTAAATTATACTCTTCAAAAGTGCAGAACATGACTATAAACTAACAGTTTTTGAAATATTCATTCTTAAAAAATCAAATATAAATTTTAAAGACTGTTTAAAAATATTTTAATGCACTCTAGAATAATACCTAATTTACATAATACATACATAAATGCTACAAATAAAAAGTTAATGATCACTACAAACATAATAATAATAAAAGTCATAACAAAAAGAAAAAAAAAAAAAAAAATTAAAGTAAAATACCTGAATAAGATCGATCAAATCTGCGATCTCTGCAAAATAAATTTTAAAAATGTTAATAGAAAAAAAAATATTTTAAAAATATAAAAAAATAAAAATAAAAATAATTACAATTTTTAGTAAAGTATTAAGTAAATTTACTTGTCATCCCATCTGTGGTCTTTTTCATTTGCACTTTGGCTTCTCTCAATGGGCTTTGGTCGTGAAAAATTAGATGGTGGGCCATCTTCATTATCTTCGTATGTTATACCTCTCTGATAATATCCACCACGACCTTTTGAAAAAAATATATAAATTTCCCAATGAGCATTTTACAACAATGCAGAAGCATTTATTTATATGGAAATATCAATACTCTGAAACAGAAATGGACAAACTAGGTCCTGCCTAAAAATTCTATCCAGCCAGCTGCAAATTAATCATATATATGTTTTATTTAATTACAAATAATTAGAATTAGGAAAGAGATTATCTACAACTCAAGTGTAATGCTAATCATTTTTTCCTCTGGTATAATTATTTACACTAGCCTTTCCCACTCAGAACATCTGTGTGGTAGTAGCTACATACTTAAAATGTTTTTCAGAAAAATCGCATAAATAAAATCACTGGAAATTTTCAGTTTTTTCCATTTTTTTTTTCTTTCATTAAAAAAGATTTAAATCTTTGATATTTGCACTATAATTTCAGTTTTAGTACAATAAGTTTTTTCCGCTGCTAAGTTAAAAATTCTTAGAATTATCCTTATATTAAAAATCAATTATTTCCTAAAATTTCAAGGAATAAAATTACCATATCACTATACATAACACAAATTCCATAGTTAATAAATGTATTAGGTGTAAAAGAAAGTTCTGTCATTGTGTGGCACCCAAACAGAGAGTTTGGACACGAAACCAAGCCTTTTAATGTGATCCAAAGCAGTGGTCTGATGAATTCCAAGCTTCCCACTTCTGTGGAAGTTAATGTGCAATTTGTCCTGATCATACTTCGTCATTGACACATGATGGCCTTCCTGATCTGGGTTCATTTTTTAAAGAAAAATCACCCAAATGAAACTCCGCAAACCATCTTTGACATGTTCAAGCTGTTACTGCATCCTCTCCAAACATGTCACACAAGTTTTTTGTTGCCTACATCGCATTATTGCCTTTTTGGAACTCGTTCAGCACACAATGTCTTAATGCACTTTTTCTTCACCCGTGGTGACAGTTCTACAAGTTTGAAAGAAAAAGAAAAAAAGACTAAAATATGAAAAAATGCATGTAAATCATCAATCATATTCTAACCTAACTCTTTAAACCGGTTTCAGTCGATAATCGACAATGCATAAAAGTGCATGTGTTCAAACACGACAGAACAAAAGAAATAATGTTCATTCTATTCATAATGAATGAAAAATCTAAAAAAATATAATAGATGGTGCCACACCACCATCCCTGCTGAACAGTCGTAATGCCATGAAATGCTGTGAAAGCTAGTTTTAAATTCTTCCAAATGCACTGTTAAATATGAGATTGAGCATATGTTTCAGCACAAAAAGTTAATATTTTTTCAATTTCTTTAAGAAAATGTGCCTTTCAAGTGTATTAGATTAAATTTTTGTAGCTGAAAGGGAAATCTCTAGTGGGCGAATTTATGCTTTGGGTCTGGGTTAACCAATCAGATAACACCTTTTGTCACTATCGTATAGTTTGGACAAAATTTAATTGTAACTGGTCCACATTAAATGAAATATAAATAATGATGGTTTCATTTTTAGTTAGAACTACACAGATATGCAAAGAACTTTTTTCACTGATCCGATACAAATGGATTAGAGCTTGTGAAAAAAAAAAAAAGAAAGAAAGAAAGAAAGAAAGAAAGAAAATGCCATTATACAACCAGCATGAAAAATGAGTTCATGTAGAAAAGGTCTTATTTCACCTCATTGACATGATGGAAGTTAACAAGTTCCAAATTTATTGCTAATGTAAACGAGACGTAAATACATGTATAAGACTCCATATCAACAGATTAACAGTAATAAATAAGTTACAGAAAATATAAACTATTTATTTTCAATCAACATCTCATGACTAGATTGAGAGCACTTTGTTCTCAATGTTCCAAAATGTAAAAGCAAGTTTCCTAAATTTAATATCACATACTCAGAAAATTAGCACTATATTTCGCTTCATCTTATATATTAGCATGCAATATCAGCATACGTGAACAAATATTTTCAAACTTGAACTTGTTAATTATATTAGTAATAGACCGACAGATGAGCACTTAAGCATTACTTCCCAGAATCGGTACATCACAGTTCAAACCTATATATTAAGAAATTTTTAATAATGCAATTGCAGTTTCATTCACCAAATTAATATTTCTATTTCACCAAATTAATCACATTATGAAAATTCAATTGTACAAATGTCCTATCTCTTCATGAACTGCTGGACACAGAAAGATGCAGAAGATTCTTCCAAGTGGACCATTTAAATTAAATAATTTCAGTTAGTTATTGTTATAAAAATATTAACTTAAAACCCAAAGCAAGTACAAGATAAGCAGCACAACTGTATTGCTAAGAAGTCGACTTACAGCAGCACCAGCTGCTTGAAGCAGTTGGACAGCAAAATACAACCAGCAGTAGTGGGATGGAATAGGTTAGTGAAACAGTCCAAAATAATGTGTAATTGTTCAAAAAGATAGGGTGGCTAACATTAGAACTTTTCTAAATTGCCTGACTTTTACATGACTATTTTTCACCATTTTCCATGACTTTTCCCTGACTTATGCAGTTTATTTCCCCCCCAAAATTTCACAAAATTAGTGATCAGTTTAGCAATTTACACTAACAAACTTTCAGATATGGCCTATTTCCACAAAATTTGTCAAAATTCCCTGACTTTACATCCCCCCCCCCTTAAAATAAATTACACAGAAATAAAAGTATTTACAGGGGTTAATACAGGTCAATTTTACTACCGCTTATGGGTTCCTACACAAAAATCAACCTGGCAAAAAAAGGTACCTCATACAGCTAAAATCGATACTTTCACAAAAATCTTAGTCATCCCAGCAAAATCTGACTTTTTAAATGAGCGCAAAACGATAAGCACAAAAGTAAACAAAACGATCCTTGAGTGTATCAATACAGACACACTCTTGAGTTATGGCCATAGTGTACTGTTTGCTGATTCGTCAGGTGGTTTGACGTTTTGATGACTATAGGTGATGTGTCTTTCCTCTCTGGTATAATTCATGTATAGTGCAGTGCAGTAATACTAGCACGAATAAAAACAACTTCTTCTACTTACACTCTCTCTCTACTGAACTGTTTATTTCAGAGAGAAGTGAGTTTTGGTTCATGTTCTGCTATAAGCCTCACACTAACTGCTGAGCGTTATTTTTATTATTTTACTTAGTTTGAACTCCCCCGCCCCCTCAAGTGCACTACAATTTTTCACAAAAATAAAATAAAGATTTTTCACAAAAATAGGTATTAAATTTGAAATCCTGGATTGGTCCCTGATTTAGAAACAAAAGATCTGAAAATTACTTATAAAAAAATTAAGAAATGTTGGAAATTCCTACAAAAGTCTGAGAAATTTCATCTCTGATAAAGTAATAAAAAGAATTGATTCAATTTTCTTTTTTTTCTTTGAAAATTCATTTAAATATCGTGACCAAGAAAGCAAGCAAAGTGTACTGGGTATTGTAATGTTTGTTTGTTTTTAAAGTTTTAAAATAAATTATATTGATCTGCTATTTTTTTTTTTTTGTTCATTCCCAAAAAAAGTTTGGCCATGACAGCTCTAAAACCTTACAAATCAGTGTAAACAATGACTCGTATAAAAATAATAAACATTTTTTAAAATATGAGCTCCAATTATTGAGCAGCATTGCTACCAACCTAATCCGGAGTAGAGTATTGTCAGTACCTGTATCTTTTTCCACACCACTTAACTTTTAGAGTAATTCTCTTCAAATGTATTTACGATGAAATAAGAAAAGTACTCTAAAAAAGACTGGTGTGAAAAAAAAGGCGAGTACTAACAATACTTCTGATTTTTAATTAGGATGTTGGCAGCTATATAACAGTAACAGACCTCTTACAAAGAGAAAACTTTTCTAAAATAAAATCTAAACCCTCAATTCCTTAGACACGTATCAACATTGAAAGATCAAAATAAGGGAGATTCTACATGAGGTATTTTTAGACATACACAACACTGACAGATTTTTTGGCAAATACTAGTTTCTAGTTTAATCCATGGTTTAAATTGTCAAAAACTAATATGCATAAGCAGGGCTCGTGAAATATGGCCGCCTGGTCACTATTGGCGACCACAATGGTAAACAAAATTATAATTTATATAATTGTATTTTACTGGCAAGTGTAGAACATTTAAATTGTATAAATGTACGAGAGGCATAAATCCTTCAAAAATATCAAACAGTACTATTGGATAATTTAGGATAAATATAAATATATAAAAATAACATGTTTCAATAACTTTATTTGAAAGTCACTGAATGCTTATTGGGGGGGGAGATAATTAAATAAATGAAAGAATATTTCACTATTGAAACTTGATCAAGCCAAAACTGGGCTTAGGGCCTGATGTGCATTCGTCCCCTTCTCATCTATAACTTTCTTCATGGTTTTTACCATTCTTAAAAAATAAAATAAAATAAAATAAATAAGGAGCTTCAATTTTCCTATTATTTTGCACAAAAATGCATATTTAAGTAAAATTTTACCTTTGTAAAACTTTTTATTTTGCAGTTAGAAGTTAAATCCTCCTGAAGTGCTATTTTCAAAAGCATTATTGTATAAATTTAATTAAAATTTTTGTACTGTAAACGAAATTTCAGGCTTCTAAGGAAAGGCCCCGTGGGCCATGGCCCAGCCAGCCCACGCGTTAATCAGGCTCTGTTTACTATATTTCTTTTTTCATTCCTAGTACCAATTTTTTAAAGATTCTTTTAATAAATGAAGCAAAAAAGCAGTTGCACATAAAAACTGAATACTGTACGCTTTATTTAATCTCATTATAAAAACCAATTTTTAGCAGGGTTTTTACACAAATCAGGAGAAAAAATTCCCCGAGTTTTCCCTGTCCCTTTTAGAAGTAAAATAGATGACACGCAATCATGCAGCATCAGAATCTAACATGTTTACAAGTTTATTTAACATATTTAGGGTATATTAATTTAATTAACTTACTATAGTTGGAGAAAAAGACATAATTCATTCATTATTATAAAGCACTAAAATTTTTAAAAATATTTGATTATGAAAATATTTTCCTATGTTTCTCCAAAAAATTTCAAAATTCCCTGAATTTTCCCTGTTTTTGCAATAAATTTTGAAAATTCCCTGAGTTTTCCAGGTGCCGTAGCAACCATGTTTAGATATTTATTTTAATTAAGGTTAAAATCATCTGCAGATGAAATTAAAAAATCTTCTGCACTTCCAAATATTTATTTTGTCTTATTTTGGTAGGGGTGAGTTTATTCTAAGTTAATTATGTGAGTAATTTTGTTCTTTTAGAATAGATTTTATTTTTATTTATTTTTGTTCAAATAATTTTATTTTGAAGCTGGAAAATGCCTCACATTTGGTAAATATTCCTTTGTACTATTTTCATAGCACTTTCCAACAAGGTTGAAAAGTGTTAACGACTTCCGTTTTCCTATCTGTCTGCTCTTTAATTCACGGAAATATCCATGGAATATTTTGAAACTTTTGCATGTTAATTCAAGTTCACTATCGGATGTTTCCTATTGAAAATGGAATAAACACCACTACTGGTTTATGTACAAGTGTACTCGAAAGTATTCCAAAACATTGTGTTCTATGAGAGGCATTCCTGTAAACCATATTTTAATATATATCTTTACTTTACACAAATATTAATAAAATTGAAATGTTATTCAAGTTCATTATCGGATGTTTTCTGTTGAAAATAAAAGAAATAAAACCACTGCACAGGGGCATCCAAAAGTATTCCAAAGCATTGCGTTCTATGACAGGTATTTTTATAAACCAATTTTTAATAATTTTATTTTGCACAAATTTCAATGAAATTGAAATATGTTATTCATATGCACAAAAAAACGCTTTCTACAGAATGTAGTATGATTAGCATTAGATTTACAGGGCCACACAAAAATATTCAGTTACATTGAGGTTCTTTCACTAGAAATTCGCTGGAATTTCATTTTTATTTAGTGGTTTAACACTTTTTAATAATTTTTAAGTGTGAATATGATTTCAATCTGTCTGTCTGTCAGCCCCCAGCACAGCGTCCATAAATATTTTCAGAATTTTAAAAAAAATTATACATGTTATTCAAATTCACTATGGATTGCTTTCTATAGAATATTACATAATTAGCATTAACATTTACAGGGCTACACAAAAATATTCAGTTACATGAAGGGCTATTATTGGGAATTTTTTGGAATTGAATTTTCGATTACATTAAGTGTTTCTAACACTTTCTAACAATTCTTATGTGTGAATATGATTTGAATTAGTGTATATGGCTGTTCGTCTGCCAACTTCCAGCATACGTAAATATTTTCAGATTTTCTTAAAAATATGTGTTATTTATGTTCACTATGAAATGTTCCCTATTTAAAATGGAATTAATAGAATCTGTATGACTGGTTTGTGTACAGGAATAACCCCAAAAAATGCAAATGCATTGCATTTTAGGAGAGACTTTTATAAATCACATTTAAATAACTTTCTATTGCAAAAATCAAAGAAATTGACATTTATTGTTAATACGTTGAAATAATGTTTGGTATAGATTGTGATTTATTTATCCTTCAGATTTACAGAGCTACGCTGAAATATTCAGATACATTAAGAGCTGCAACTGGAAATTAAGAGCTGAATTTCTGTTTGTGTTAAGCATTTTAAACACTTTTCAACAATGTTTAAGAATGATTATGAATTCAATTAGTCTATCTGTCTGCCTTTCTGTCTTTTGTGTTATAAGATAGGCATTGACCATTGAATGTTATTCGATACAACAAGTACGTACATTTAGAAAGAGTTAACAAATAATGTTTTTCAATTTTCATTCGCAAATGTATAAAAGTGACAAACGTTTTTATTCGTATTCTAGAGAAAAAAAAAAAAAAAAAAATTAATAATGACACTGATTCTGATTTATCAGCTATATTTTATATTTCTCTGAATTTTTCAGTTTTTCCTAGTAGCCTAGTAACTCTGTAGAAAATTGCAGCTGAATATTTGAATCCATGTACATAAAATAAATAAATCAAAAAGAGTCCTATTCTAAATTTAACTTGTTTTTGATTTATTCTTTGCTCCAGAACTGAAAATGTTTTCTTTTTCTTTTCTTTTTTAATATTTATGAAATGTACGCGCAAAAAGAAAACTATTGCAAATTGCAATTTTAAGGTTTTTAAAAAAATATATTTATGTAACATATGAAAAGAAAATACTGGAATTTTATGTACTGCCTTGCCTAATCTTGTTGTTAGTATTATTTATAGGCAAAAAAAAAAAAAAAGAATGAATAGATTAAAAAAGTTAGACTAAATATGATAGCTTATCACACATCACAGTAACATGCAAAGTGTGCAAAAGAGATATCTGAAATCCTATTTATCTTTAGAAACTGAAAAATTCAAACTGTTACCAAGTATTACATACATCTGAGTATTTCTGAATATCTAAAATGAACTGAAACTAACTGAAAACACAGATAACATATTAAACTAAAGATATTAATTCCATTTTTTGATAAGCAGCTGATAAATTCTTAGCTAAACAAATTTCCAGATATGCTAACAACATTAAACAGAAAAGAATGCTTTTCAAAATGAAAAGTTTGTTCACGGGAAGATTTATTATCTTTTCACAAAACCTTTTTTCTTAATAAGTCATTTTAATCCTTAAAGCATGTTAAGTCAATTCAACAGTTTAATAAAAACAGTACTATCATACACTTACAAATAAAATATCCTTTTTTTTTTTTTTTTTTTTTACGTTATAGCTAACTTTATATACAAACAGGGTTGGGTTTTTGACATGACAAGGGTATAATACTGGTTTAAACTGTCAAAAACTTGTCAGAAATCTCTACCATCAAAAACCTGTACTATCAAAATTCGAAATCTATAGATGAGGTAGAATCTGGTTAGAAATAGGATTTAGTAATATTTGCCATATACGTGAATATCTAAATATTATGCTGTTTATAAATTAACAAATCTTAAAACAGTTTGTAAATAATTAATAAAAATTTAGGTAAATATATTGGTTTATCATTATGCATAGACATATTTTGTATGTTTATGTTTATTTCATTGATTGTAAATATTTATACCTGTTTACAGCTTGGACTATTGGTGTTTAATGTTTTGGGAGTAAGCTCGATTGACTACTCTAGGGTCCTAGGCCTGTGGGGGGGGGGGGGGGTCTTTCTAAGGGGTCCTAGCCTGTATTTATGCAAGTTTCATAGAAACCCCCAGAAAACTCTGAACAGCTAGGCCAACGAGTGCATCCTAGGATCAAACCCGGCACCTCAAGTCTATTAGCTTGCAGCGTAGAACTGCTCAGCCACTGGTGGGCCCTACAGCTTGGACAAATAAATTTTTAAAAAATCTGTACGAGTAAATGTTAAATTTATTACAATTTATGCATGTCCAGAAAGCATTTATATTTCTCTTGTCTCATGGTAATTATAAGAATTTCAGAAGCAATTCTAGCTTGTTTAACATTCAGAATTATTGCTTTTTCTTAAAAACTCGTAATCTCAGCAATTATAAAAAAAAAAAAAAAGAAAAAAAAAAAAAAAAGTTACATTTTTCTATAAAATATTTAAATACAAAATATTAGGCTATACATTTTTATTTTACTGGTTAAAATACATAATACTAAAAACACAATACTAAAAAATTGAAATGTACAATGTTGTATTGCAAATAAAATGATTTATCAATCAAAATGGTCTATCAATGATTTATAAATCATTCGATTTTCAGAAGCTTAAAGTTTTGTTTTTATATTAATCAAAATGTTATAATAATGCTTCTCCAAAAACATTAATATGTTTACCTTTTAAAACATACTTATATATAATATCTTATTAAAAACAACTATACTTTTAAAGTATCACATAACTATAGTTTAACAGGTATTATAATTAAGCATAGTTTTAAATAAATTTCATAGTAATACAGCCAAACCTCGTTAACGTGAATCTCAAGGCGGATAAAAAATTTATTCATGTTATCAGTAACTAATCTTCATATAACTAATCTTCCTTTTGATGGGGATTGTGGAATCAATTCATGTTAAAATAATCAAAATGTTGTAACAGTTTTTCAAAGAACATCAATCTATTTACTTTCAAAAAATCTTTATAAACTATATTTTGGTAAACTAAGTAACAATTAAATTATAAATATAGGTTTTTGACATGACGGTTTTAACCCCGGTTTAAACCGTCAAAAACTGTCACGTGTCAAAAACCTGCCAACCCTGCATATAAATCATTAATATGATTAACACAGAAATCTTTATATATTTAAACAAAATATATATATAAACAAAATACAAACAAATATATACTATGAATTATTCAGAGAATTGTATTTAAGATATAAAAAACTAACATTAGAGAAAAAGTTTATAAATAACTTATGGCATATTGAACTATGATGTTTCATAAGGTCATACAATAGATTTTAATGGAGTTGGAAGATCGCTAAAAATATCTTATCACAAAACTAAAAAATCTAAATCATACACACATTTAAAGGGACTATTTTTACATATGAATTAACCCTACAAGGCTCAATTTTTTTAGTGTGCGACAAAAATATATAGGTTGTAATTAGTGATCAGAAGATAGGGAAAACTTATAAAAAAACCATATTTATAAAAAAAACCATATTTTTACTTATATAAAACCATATTTTACAGAAAAATGAACTTTTTAGCTCAACATACCGTATGTGAAACATACATAAAAATATGATTTACTAATACGTTTACTATTGTAATATTAAAATAAGAAACTTACCTCTGCAAAATATACACTTCGTTATAACACACAGTATTTTTTTTTCTAGTCAAAACTGTTCAATAACTATTCTTTTTTATTTTTGAATTCAGACAAACGACTAACGTATCACTTTCATTCAAATTTCACACTGAGTGCACTCTAACAAAGACACGAATGACATCTTTAGGTAAAGATTTGTATTACTACATTGCTAAACGTCAGTAGCTTCTATCAAAATCTCAAGAGATGTTGCTACTAATAGTTTTATAGCTATAGGAATGATTAAAGTCGGTGTTCCACATATGGAACTGGGTGCCTTGTAGGGTTAACAATATTTGTTTATAAAATACACTCATCAAATGAAACTAATTCTTAAAATCTGATGAAACTAATAATAACAATAACGTTCATACCTCGTCCTCTGCCTCTATCTGTAGAACCACCTCTATTACGACCCATGTTATTCCCAGGAACTGACTTGCCAGACGCTCTCAGAACTGCATCACTGTTCACTGACCTAGCCCACAAACGCTAAAAAATAAAACGTAAATAAATGAAAATATTTCTTTTTAAACACTAATATAAATAATACACATAAAAAAAATTACAAACACTTTAAAGAGTCAAAATTTAATAACTTTTCAATAATAATTAGAAAAAAAGGTAAAAACTTTTGCAAATCAGATTTATTTATTTATTATTATTATTATTATTATTTTATTTACTTTTAATTTAATAACTAAAAAACTATAATTCTAGTCAACATATGGTGGAAATTTTAGAACAAAAGACCACTGAGAACTCAATGAAAAGAGTAACCTGTTTATAAAAAAAAGAAAATTACTTGCCACCTTTCTCCATATTTTCTCCACAGAAATTTTTATGTTCAACAAAAGAAAATTATTTTTACTTGTGCATGTGTAGAGGTAGACAATGCAGGGTGGCTAGCATTAGATCGTTTTGATTTTCCCCGATTTCTTCCAGACAAATAAAGGTAAATTTCCCTGACTTTTCCAGCTCATTTTCTTCCATTTTGGCAATTTCATAAATTGACTTTTTTTTTTCTCTAGAATTTTCTTGGTGTAAATAAAGTTTTGAGACTTTTATTCAAAAAATCAGAGAAAATATCCTGACTTTCCAGTATTCAAGGTGTCTACTGACTTGACAGAAAAAAATTCATGACCTCAAAAAAATTTTCATGACTTTTTTTATCGATGCAACCAACCTTTCTTTTTAAATTAACTTTTTTTTTTTATATTGAAAAAGCCTACAGATGTTAAAATATTAGAGAGTTCTCTGGTGAGTGCTAAAATGTGTTAAGATTTTTCAAGTTCTAAAATGTAAACAAAACAGCTACATGAGCTGCATCTTAATAAAAATGATTGTTTACAATAACGAATAAAATAACAATTTTACTAGGCATATTTTTTGTTACACAATAGTAATAATGTATTACTTGTTCTTATAAATGTAGTAAGTTAGTGGCTGACGGTGTACAATATGATATAAAGCTGCGTCAACCACCAGTGGCTGACAGTGTAAAATATGATAAAAAACTAAAAAATTTACATTGTTTTAAGTAATTACTGAAAATTTATTTAAAATTTACTTAATTTTTATTTATTACAGGATTATATCCTTAAGGCATTTTAATAGATTTTATTGAAACACGGTAAACATAACGCGCTTCCAAGCAGTGTGTATGGCCTCATTGGGATTTTCTTAAGAATTCTCGTTATGCTCAACATGTTAACTCCCAGTTTAATCAGAGTCAGGTTGACTGGTAAAAAAAAAATGTAAGTCAAATGTAAAACCTGATAAAACTACTTGTTCTATTTCAAAGATTTTCCTGAAACAAACTGACTTAAGTGTTAATCAATAAAGCTTCAATATGCAGAAAGAAAATAAAGAGAAATATGTGTTACAATTGCCAATTTGGTACAATTACCAAATTGAGAATTTTATAAAATAATAAATTTTGCTAACTGCTTATTCTTACCTGCTCCTCTTCTGTATGTGGTATTAGAGCAAGTGGTAAAGTAAATGTTTCTTTAACGATTTTACAAGTGTCTTTTAGCAGACAATCTGGTTTCTTTGGATCTTTTGGTATCAACGCAAGCATTTCTTCACGGCCATAGCGATACTGCGCTAAACTGTATTTTGGAATAGAACTTACATTTGATGGTGTTGGTTGAGCACCAGGGGTAGAAGAACCATGGGCTAAAGCACGGATCCTGCAAAGGAAAGAATATACATAAAATGCAAAGTGGAAAAAAAAATTATTTAAATATATATTTAAATACAAATTTAAACACTTGTGTATCAGCTTGAACTTACTAAAAGTATGTGTATATGTGTATACATATGTGTAAAATACCAAAATACTGAGATATAATGGCGGATATAATTTAAAAATTTTCAGGAGTCTGCCTAGCTTTTTCTAAGGTTTATTTTTGTACATTTCAAGACAATTTTGTGAAACTGATTAGCCACGTCATTATGAGTCACATAAAGTGTGTCCCAAAAATATAGACAAAAGTATAAAATACAACTCGCAGTAAAAATGAGAATGGGATGGATTTTTTTTAAAATTATAAACACTACATGAAGCACAAGTTAGGACTAATTTGTATTAGAAAACACGAAAAATGCTGAATTTATTTAGAAAAACAGAAAATAGGGTGTCCCATAATTATAGACAAAATTTTTTTTTATGGATTATATTTAAGGTTGAGGAATACAGTTACAAATGTTAGTATTTAATTGCATTTCCATTTCCTGTAATCACATCAAATACACAGTTTTTCATCAAAAGTACTAAATTTTGCATTACCTCTGGGGACAGTTCATATCGTGCTTACTCTATCGCTGTTGTAAGGTTCTTGGTTGAAAAATATTGGTGTCCATTTTCATATACGTGCTAGATGTCCCCACGCATTCACCACTGAATTTAAGTCCCGACTAACAAGAAGTATGAATCAGTATAATTGCTATAGAAACCAAACCAAGCTTAAATTAAAGAGCATGGTCGAAAACATACGGTAGAGTGAAAAGTTGCTGCAACAACACCCATGGGGGGCGAGATATGACCCCCTAATAGTTTTAGTTATTTATATAAAAACCAACAAAATATACATCCTTGTAAGAATGGGTGGTGCAGTGGTAGTGTGCTTGACTTGTGATACGGAGATCCTGAGATCGAGTCCCTGCAAGGGCTTTCTTATTTCAAATACTTTTTAAATGTTTTTAATTAAATTATTAATTTAAGAAAAAAAAATATATCAAGTTTTTTTTTTTTTTTTTTTAAATATTTCCAGTTAATAAAGTACTGACCATGAATTCAAGAAATATTTTTATTTATTTATTTATTTATGAAAAAGAAAACCATGTTTAAATCTATGAATGTAGTTTCTAATTTATAATAATTATGATTAAAAGTAAAAAAATCATGAAATCATAAGTATTTTATACAACAAAAACAAGATATATAAGAAGATTGATCACAATTATTAATTACAATTTTATACACAGTTAATTATTGCTCTTCATAAACGTTTTGTTAAATATTTGGCTTTTCGCCGAGATTACTAGATTTGTAAAATTCATATTTACCCAGATTTTGAATTTTTTGAGATGTAAACTAATTATAAATTAGTGAAATCATTTTGAGAAAATTTGTCATTGTGTTCATTCAATTTTATTGTCAGTTCTTCCAACACCACCAAATTTGATAGTTGTTTAATGAAATATTTGAAAGAAAAGTGAAATGTGACATTGAATGCAACAGCTGTTGTTTTAATTTTTCATGTAAAAAAATGCACAAATATAATACAAGTGAGAGCAGACGATTAACTCTTGTTATTAATGATGTCGATAAAAAATAGTAATTAAAAAATTACATAAAACACTAGCACAAATCATTAACAAAATTTTATCTAAATGTAATATAAAAGTATTTCCCATTAAATTATTAATTTCTTGTAATTTAATAAATAAACAAATTTTTTAAAAATTAAAAAAATATTAAATTGTCCGCACTAAAAGAAAAAAAAATTAATATAATTAATAATTTCTCTTAAAATAATAATTTAATTAAAAATTTTAAAAAATAAATATTTCAGTTGAAATAAAAAAAAAACTGAAATACAAAACACCCATGCGGAGACTCAATATTAAGACCTCCGTATAACAAGTCAAGCACGCTACCACTGCACCAACCGTTCTTACTATGATGTGTGTATTGTTGGTTCTTATAGAAATAACTATAATTATTGAGGGGTCACATCTTGCCCCCATTGGGGTTGTTGCAGCAAATTTGTATTCTACCCTACATTTTGGATCATGATCTTTAATTTAAGCTTGGTTTGGTTCCAACAGAAATACCAATTCATACTTCCCTTATAAGCGATGATCAGTCCATGACATTGATATTATGCATATTAAACCACATCTTTGTCCAGTTAGACACATGAATAGGTGCCTTGTCTTGTTTAAATACACAGCTTGGTCCACCCAGCAAATCCTGGAGTGGAATAAAATGGTCCTCTTAAGATTTGCTGATAGTCATGGGAGTTCATTTTCTTGCAACAGATTGCCAAAAATGTTTGTCCATTATATCAAAAACCACACCAAGTCATTACTGATTCTCACCTTGCTGTCTACTAAAAAAAAAAAACTTTTTGGTTTGCTTCTTAAATCATACCAGTAAGATTTATATCCATCTGGTCCATCAAAGTTCCACTTTTTCTTGTCACTAAATATTGTTGACAGCCCAGTGGCAGAAACACTGCAATACGACGACATAGTTGCGGACACAGAAAAACGGCTTGCAGACAGTTTTTGTCTGCACTAATAAAAAAAAAATTGCCCGTAACTTTCAGACAGTTTTTGTCTACAGTTACAAAAAATTGTCTGCAATTTACGGACATTTTTCTCCCACGACAATGCACTACCGATGTATGACGTCTTAGATGCTGACTGGTAGGAACACACAAAAGAGTGCTTAACAAGGGCGACCTAGGAGCCTAGATCTCCCTTGATAAGCAGCGTTATGCATGTATTCTTTTCTCCTGTTACCGAGATTCTATGGGAATATAGAAAAGTGCTAATTTCATTTAAAACTGCTCCAATACTGCTCTTCCACTTCAAAATTCAATAAAAATTTCTGTATCAAAACTAAAACTAGTACTTTCATTATTTATAATTATTTTTATTGTGTAGTGTCAAACATTACTATAAAATATTTAATTGAATGAGTTAATTATATTATTTTATAATTGTTTACACGACTATATTGTTCTGTAGTAAAATTGTATTGTGTATTGTACAGGCATTAGAGTGCAGAAAATTAAAAAAAGAGGAAACACGCATGTTCATAAAATTAATTTTAAAAGAAAAGTAACGCGCGCGGGGAAAACTATACAAATGTATGTTCATAAAATTTATTTCAAATGAAAAATAATGCTCACAGTAAAAACTATACAAAATATTTTAAAAGTGACAAATTAGACTAAAAGAATAATGCACATCAACACAATAAAACATGTGTTTAAAAAAAAAAGTAAGTTAGCAATCAACATTTAATCATTGGCTGGTGGTGGAAAATGGGAAAGAAGGGGGGGGGGATGAAAAGTAGTTCATGAGAGAAATATTTAACACAATTCTACTTCTTTATGGGTTCTAGAATATCATAAAGTAAGTTTAAAATTAATATTGTGGATGGATAAATATTCAAAAATAAAAGGCTTCCCGTCGAATGTTTGATCTTCAATGGTTAGAGATGAAAAAAAGGGGGGGGGGGAGGACAAAATAAATTACATGAGTGAGAAATATTGAATAATTCTGTTCTTTTATATGTTATAGAATCTGATAAATGTAGTTTAAAATGAATATTGAATTCATATTTTGGATGGAAAAAGATTTAGAATCTAAAGCTTTTCGTGAAGCGTTTGAACACTGATCGTTATTGGAGTTGGATTTTAACAAAATAAAAAACTGCGGAATTAACGAAAATCGCAAAAAAGCGGAAAATCGCGGATCCGCAGAATTCTCATGCCTGATTGTAGCACAAGATCACCACTGTTGTTAGCAATTTCGCAGACAGATTATGAAATTTTAAAAACCTGTTGCAGACATCTACAAAATTTTGTCACTGGGGTTGATAGCCATTTATCACCATAAGACATCATTTTCTTTGCAAATCTTAAACATACTGTTTTGTAGTATACTTTTAAGTATAGTTACTTCAACATTTTCTTGAAAGTTATTCATTTAGATTCCAATATTCTTCTGTGAATGGTACATTTGACACTTCAATTTTGTATTCAATTTTTTGCAATGAAATATTTTTTCTAGATGCCATGCTTAGAATAATTCTGTCATTGTGCATAGATGTAATTCTTTGTCTACCAGGTCTTTTCTTAATAGTTCGTAAAATTTTGTTTGTAAACACTTCTTAAAAATCTCTTTAAAGATATTTCTTTTGGATTTTTACCTGTAAGTTCTAAATCCAAAACATTGGTGATCTCCTCTTTCGAAATCTCTTTACCTCTAGGTATTTTGTCGAATTTATAAAAATATCAATTTGTCAATCGAGAACAAGCCAAAAAATTATTTCAAACAATAAAAGTCAGAACAGCAGACTATATACACCTTCAAAAAATGTAAATAAATAACAATCTGCTGAAAAAAATATTTTACTAATCATATTCCCAAGTAAAAGTCAGCCAATGTAAAGTCTATATTTATGGGACAGGTGATATTACATTTTTTAAAAAATTTTACATAATTTTTACGTATTTTCTAATTCTTTTTACAATAAATCCGAATAAATCAACTACAAAAATGTATCTGCATCATTTCTAGAATTAGATGAAAAGTATTTTAGCTTGAGATGTCATTTTTGATCAGTGTCTACATTTTTTGTACAGAGAGCATAATTTTTCTATTTTGACTAATTGATAAAATGTAAATTTCTTTATAGTCAGGCCACGTTGTTTGTAGTTTATAAAGTTGCATACAAATTCACTAACTAATATTATGTTTCATTAAGATCAAAGAATTTTTTTTTTTTAAATGATACCCATGTAAAATAAGTGAGACATTATTTGTGAGCTGTGGTTTTGCTTTAGCTTTAATGCAGTAACTTGAATACAATAAGAAACATAAACGGTTTAACAGAAACAAAGTAAGGAAATATCAGATGTAGTTTGCAAGATTTTGTCCAAGGTGATTTCAGTAAAACAGGTAAATTTGATATAAATTAATTATATGGGTCCAGGAAAGAGTTGTCATGCCATTACATGAATAATTCTTTTTTAATAACCCGTTTTTCCTAAAATAATTTTAAAAAATGAAAATAACATTCAGTTCAAGCCATCTTAATCCAAGCAGTAATATTTTGAATTTAAGTCTATGGCTTAATATTTAGTTTAAAAGAAGTAACTTAACTTCCTTTCTGAATTAAAAAAAAATAATAATTCTGAAATATTTTTACAGATTTGTAACACTTGTATAGTTGGAATCTTGAAAAATTTCCTAGTGCAGGTCTACTGGGGTTACTGCACCAAAAAATGTGAGGAGGAATTGGCAACTTTTACTTTAGTAAAGGTTAAGTGACTAGATAGAGAATTTATCACTTCGAAGTTTGTTTAGTTCAAAAACAAAATTGAACATGCCTCCCCTTGGCAGAGAACAAGATTTAAAAATTGGCTGAATGTTTAGCAATGTAAGTGTTTTTAATGCCAAATGTATACACACTCCAACGATGGCTAGCGAAGTGTGTATGTGACATTTTTTACTAAAGATGTATCTTTAAAAACATTGCTTTTGCTTCCAACTGAGGCAGTTATTAACTTTTTTTTGTGCAAAAACTAGCTTGACAAAAAAAATAAAGGTCCTGCTTTTAATTGTTCTCACCAGTTTTACAAGTTCAATAAAGATAAAATAAAAAGTACAAATTTGTCATCTATAATTGGTTATGATGTTATGAGTGCTTTTAGCTGTTTCTATAATTAATCATTTTCATCTTGTGTATGGCGCTACTAATCTCATCTACATTACAACCTACGACATAGTGTTAGTCTTTTTGCCACACTTCATCCTACAGCAGTGGCGTATGCAAGGGGGGGGGGGGGTTTGGGGGTTTAACCCCCCCCCCCTTGACAAAATGTATGATAAGAAAAATTAGGCTGTTCCTTACATTTTTTTTCACATTTCAGGCGGAAAAAATGTATGGCAAGCGTAGAATATTTTTTTCTACGAAGTGGTTTAAAATTATGACTAACTTTTTTTTTCATTACTCTGCGATAAACACTCCTGAAAATAACTAAACCACTTCATTTGCACAGCGCGAAACATGGTTCCCCTGAAAACAATTCTCTGAAAGGATTTCACCTTAACGAGTTCATACTCAAAGGCAAGAGGGGTCGACCATATGGGGAAGGGGTGACCATTGAAGTAGTGACCCAAACAATACCCCAACAGTAGAAGACATTTTAAATGAACTAGCGAAAACTTCTCGTCGATTAGACTTCGCTCTGTAAATAAGAAAATTCAATGAAATATTTTGCGTAACTATGTATTGAATTTTATGTTTTGTGTAGCAGTTTGTACAGGCTCTACGTTATTTGTCGCTAATTAAAGATTTTTTAGTTTGATCTTCTAATTGGTGAGTTTGTTTTACTATTTTTCATTTTCTTACTCTTATTTTCGGCAAGTAATTATGATATTTTAAAAGATTGTTAAACTTAATTAAAAATAAACTTAATTAAACCTAATTAAACTTATATAAACTTAATTAAAAATTCGGAAGGACGAACCCCCCCCCCCTTGGAAAAATCCTGGATACGCCACTGTCCTACAGCATGATAAAAAGAAATAAGTAGATGATAACACGCATCTCCATTGTCATGAGAAGAGTGCTAAGCCACATTTGTAAATTTCTGAGATATATCGATTTGAAAGTCAGATTAACCCGATCAGGTTACTGTGGGTCATTGGAGACCCGTGCCATTCTTCTTATAAATCATCCGTTAGAATCCACGTATAGAAGAAATATCTATCTATCATGCCCATGATTTTTTTCATAAAAATACCATTCTTAAACTTTATTATGCGATTTGAATTTTTCAAATATCTCAATTTGTTCAAAAGTTATAAATTTTTGGTAAATACCGGCATTTTATAGAAATGGGTGTATTTCTGATTAAAAATAAAATATTTGTTTAAATTTATTTTGCAATATTCATTGTCTGCCCTTAAATTAGAAGTATTCAAGAGTGTTCAAGAATTTTATCCCATTGTTTTTTCCTTAAAAATTATGTGTTCTAACATTGCTCGGGTCTTCAGCGACCCATGATAAACTGACAAGGTGCCAAAAAATATGATAACCTGATCGGGTTAAATACTCAAATCGAAATACATAACAAAGGTTGTTTTTTTTTCCATCTTCTTAGTAACATTAAGAGATATACACTGAATAACAATGTCATTACTTTAATGATACTACTAGTATAGGCTTCACATTAGAGGATGGAATGCTAGGATCCCACTCAAAAATATAACACAAGGGGAATTTCCCCCCCCCACCCAATTTTTCCACTATGTTCATAGAGTATTGCATCCAGTTTTTAGTTAAATTGGTAATACAGTCGAATCTTGTTAACGTGAACATTGTTAACAAACATGAACTGTGTCCACAGTCCCCGTCAAAAGGAAGATTAGTTTCTGAATTACTGATAGTGTGAACTACTGATAACATGAACACATTTTTTATCCCCCTTGAGATTCATGTTAACAAGGTTGGACTGTATATTGATTGATTTCAAGCTTGTTGTTGTTTCTCATCCCCAAAGACTAGCAGAGCTAATCAGGTGTATGAAATTGTGCACCCTAAAGAAATCGCAAAAGAATAGAGGACAATCAGTAAGATCCTGCATAGATAAAATATTATCATTGTGTAACAGCAGGTTATAATCTATTATAGAATAAAACAAGACATGGTAATGCAAAATAAATGTATTATTATTATATTTAAGAGTTTATTACTTCCTTAGAGCATAAAAACAGTTTTATATTAAATTGAATGCAAGAAAAATTAACTTTTCCTTTTGTTTGTAACATAATTTTGTTACACGGTCAATAACTACCATATAAAAATTATAATCTATATTTATGATGATGTTTTTAACATATGTGATATTTTAAATGTATATTCTCATATTTAGAGTAATAAAGCTCATTCTAAATAAATTATTAAGACAGATAATTAAAAATATATTAGTAAAAGAGTAAACAAAATCCTCCATCTCATAAGAAAACAAAGAAAATCACTTTCATACTTGCCAACTTTTCAATTTTGAAAAACAGTACATTTTATAAATTGACATTTTTAACAATAGAGACTGAATTTATATACGTATATAGTAGACAAAAAGAAAAATATATGAATATGTATTTACAAAAGATTTTCTATAAATAGTAATATTTTTTAAATAAATCACCCATCTTTCAAATGAAAACAAATAAAATATTGAGATTAAGTATACTAAAGAATTAATTTCAAATCCCAAAAATTAGGAAAAAGAAAATGTTTCCAATGATATTTACTTAAACAACTTTTTACATTTGTAGCAGATTTTGCTTTGATAAGAAAAGAACAATTAAATTGTTCTCCATATCAATTTAAAATTAAATTTTCATTGCATTTAGAAATTAAAATGTTCTCCAGAATTTTGTCAGATAACGAGGATCAAAATTCTGTTTTTAATTATCTTATCTGACTGAAAATACACTCACAATGACTACGTACCTAAATATATTTAATTACAAAAGCATTTAAAAAACCTAAACATTTAAGATTATTTTGAGATAGTTAAAATAATATTGCAGTTTTACACATACATTTAATAAGCCTCATTCCATTAGTATATTTATTCTCTGCATATTTTCCTCCATATATTTTACAGGAAAATTGCTCAGTTCTACAATTTTTCTTGTAGATTCCAAAAAAACAGTAGATTCTTAACAAAAACCAGTAGAAATAGCCGAAAAACAGAAGTCTACTGGTAAAAACAGTAGAGCTAGCAGGTATGCACTTGGATTTATCGAACTGAATTTTACACCACAATAAAGTAGATTAGCAGTAATTATTGAAATATAAAATCGTTGCACAGATATTATATGGTAAGTTTTAAAATCTGAAATACAGCTGACACCAGAATAAAAGGTTCATGTGACACTATTAAAAATATATACTGTTTTCATAAAGAGCATTTTAAAACAAAATACAAAATTCTGTGACTATATTGGATACAATGTAAGTCAGATCTATTATTTTGTATTATATCAATGTATTTTAAATGCATATATATATTTACGTATTTTTTAATTAAGAAATTAGAATAAAAGACGAATCCACCTTATCTATGTAGAAGTATCCAAATACAAAATAAAAAAGACTAAATAAATAAAGTATTTACAATATAAAAAAGTATTAACTACATATAGTATAACATTGGTAAAACTTATTTAATTATAAAAAATGCATGCAAAAATGGACAGTTTTATTTTTTAAATAAGGTAATCTATCGATTGAATACAACATAAATATGAAAATAAAACTTATATAAATAGCATTACTCATACAAAATAAAAGAGATTCTCACCAATCAGGGCCAAAATTCAACGCAGTCTCGCCCATTTCAAAATATGTAATCTAATAATTACAGAAAATACAAAATAAATCACTTTACATGCACTTAAACAACATGGTTAAAACGTAAAAAATGAACAATTTACAATTATTTCAAAATTACAAGGGGTAGAACATTATCAAAACATCTTTGTTTATAGTATATACAAAAGTATAAAAAGAACACTTGCAGTAAAAAGTTAAAATTAATCAGTGTTCTCAATAATATGATGGCTATTTTTGTAATCCAAAAAATAATAAAAGATGTTGCATTCAAAGAATTAATAAAAACATTTAGAGTTTATATTCAGCAAGATGCCATACATCGCTATTGTAAACACGTTAAGATTACCACCCTTCCTTCACCACCATTAAATCTCAGAGAAAATTTAATGAAATAAATTAATGAATAATAAGTAAATGAATAAATAAAAGTAAACCAAAAACACAACATTGTATTTATTTAAGTAATTAAGTGCGAATTTCCCATGATGCACATGCGTATTTGAATGCATAACATAGATGTATAAATTTAGCGAAATAAATTAATAAAAACGATCAATGATAAATAACAAAACACACTTTTACATAAAATATTTTGTAAAAATGAAAAATTATTCACTATCAATACTATATATCCGGTATGCCTGTAAAAGTATTTTCGCGTTCAGGCTAGCAGCCAACAAGACAAAAATAAAAACAAATCAACTTTGCAAACACAATCACATATGCAAATTTTTCTTGTTTTAATGCAGTGTCTTTAATTATATTTTCTTACGAATGTTATCTTAACAGGTAATAAATAATTGAACGCGCGATTGATTATTAAAAGGATTAACAAAATTTATCAGGGGATATTTAAATATACAGGAAACTAACCTTGCAGCTGATTTCCGGAAGAACGTAAATAAATATCGCTTTGACACACGTTGTGTAAATTTTGTAGAAATAATTTCTATAGTTAATCAAAAATAAATAAGATAAGGGATAATTGATTAACTTTATGCTCACAAAACGATTTTATAAACTTATTAGATCCTACGACACGACGACAACATTAACATGAACCAAAATGGCAGAAGAGATGATCACGTGACTTAACTGAGATCATGTATCTTCTTATTTCTTATAAAAGGGTGCGTGCGTAGGCAACAGACAACTTTGAAAGGAAAACAACAACAACGCATTTTGTACCTACTCCACTCATGGAGCTAAATGTAACATCCTTCCTCCGAGATTACCAATTATTACAAGAATATTATAAACACGGATTAGAATATTTACGATTATGCAATTCTAATCCGTGATTATAACACAACACAATTTTTATATATACTTTTAAGTGTGAGTGTGGTCTTGATGTAAAAAGATGTGAAAAAGATATACATATCAATATTTGTAAGAGCACATTTATAATACTGATCTATAAACAAAAGTTTTGAATTCAGGCCTTTATTTATTTATTCTGAAAATGCCATAGATATTGTAATAAGACATAGATTGATCATTGAGAGGGGAAAAATGATACATTTTTTAATCGGGAAAAGCCGTCATTTTACTCTCTTATGGATGTATTTCCCCGAGTGAATATACACGGGAATACACATAGGTAATTTAGCAAATAAAATTTATGCACTAAAAGAGAATGAAAAACTCCAGACACACCTTTTTCTTTCTTTTCGTTTTCGTTTTCCTTTCCTTTTTTTTTTTTTTTTTTTTTTTTTTTTTTACTATACTCTAGTATACTCACGTCTGCACAAAACTGTCTTTCTTTCGGCATTTATTATTATTATATTTCTTTGAGATAAAAATCGTCTGCATTTATCATGAAAAATAATTTTAATAAATTATAATTTAATAAATTATTTGCATTGCGTAAATTTGTGTAGGATTATATACAGTGGCGGATTTAGGGGGGATTTGGGGGGGGGGGGGTAGGCCCAAAAAGTACTGACATTCCCAACTGAATAGTACAATTGCAAAATTTTCATTGATCTGGAATTACATCTTGAAAAATCTTAGCCCCCCCCCCTCCCAAAAGTTAAGTTCTCGATTCGCCACTGATTGTATATGGAAGAAAGTCTTGTGGTGGCCACAACATACTAGTTATATATTAAAACTTTCGCGGCTGCTAGCTACATTTAAAAGAACTTTGAGAATTCCATATTACTTACTAATATAAAATCTTAAAAAATATTAAAATTATAAAAAGTATTCCATTAAATATGAAAACAGTAATTATCTCATAATAATAACAAAACAACTGATTATAAAAATTATATTTTTCATAAATTACTTGAATATAACTTATTTATGGAACCTACCCCATTTCTTTTCATACATTTATTAGAACACTTAAAAACCGCGAAATATTTCGGCACTTTCAAAATTCATTACAATTCTATTCTATTACTGATTTCGAGTTTTAACTCTCTAATGGCTGATGGCAAAAAACTCTTTCGGCATCAAAAATCGTTGCTCGTTAACATGGGGATGATAGATTTATATAAATTACTATATCATGGAAAATGCAGGAGTGAATTTTCTCATGAGTAACACAGCACTAGAGCAGAATACCTGGAATAGAAAAAATGACTCTGATATAACAATTTTCAAAGAAAATTCATAAAGGGAATTTGTTAAATTTATTATAGACTTGACAGATTAAATACTGGTGGATTATCTCAGCTGGTTTCTGTGGCAAATAGAAGTATACCGGATACCATTTTAAGATTTTTGAAAGCTTTTCTAAAAAGCCAAAAAGATTTTATGAAAGCTTTTAGTGAAAAGCTACGAAAAAAGGGTTTGTTGCAACATCAGTGCCTTCCCCCCATTCTTTTCCCTCTGTTTTTCGGCCACCTGTCGTGACAGCGGGAATGCTTTATTTTTATTTTTTATTCTCTTTTGGTTTTATTAGAAGAAGATGCACTTTCGATTCGAAAGTGGAGTGTTAAAAAAGATGTAGACTTGAAAGGAAAGGCACTTTTACGGTGTCTTAAAATTTATTATGATTCTGTTTTATTAAAGAAGAAGAAAACTGAATATTTTGAATATACAGAAAGTTATTCATTATGTGAAGTAGAAATAATTTGAAAATTGTTTTATTAATCGTCAAATTTTGTACATATATTTCATTGTACATAGACCTCCATCATCATCATTTAATTAAATATGTTAAAAGCAAAAGTTCCAGAAATATTATTTTGTGTCATCGATATTCTCTTCTAACTCCCTAAGTTTCAAGTCGGCCGTGAAAAGAAGAAAGGGTGAGTGAGTAACCTTTTCGATAATTAGTTAATAAATAATGAATATGATTATAATTTTAAAAGATATTTATCGCTAGTTATAATCTAATTTAAAAAGAACCCATGAATATAAAGATTATATTAAATTAGTGGCGCCCCAGAACAGGGACGGCCGACTTGGTTTACTTTCTCCAACATCGAAATAAGTAAATATAAATGTTATTTGAATTGAATATTTGAAAATTTGTTCTTTTGATGATGATATAAATAAAGAGAAAAAGTTTTGGTTTCAACGAAAAAGTTTCGTTTTCATTTATATTTGAAATAAATAATAAATGATATTTATATTATTCGTTTTGTTCTTGAAATTTGTTCCTTTGATAAAAATGAAATGAAAGAATAGTTTTGGTTTGTGCATTACTTTCTGTTTTGAATTATTGCCTTATATATTAATATGATGAATACATAACTTTGAAATGTTTTTGTTTAATAAACAACTCTGACAAGAAATTTTATTTGATAATTGATCAAATAATAATATTTTTAAAGATTTGTTATTTATAATTAGCATAATGAGTGTAATTCAAAAACAAAAAAGAAGTGTTCTTAGAGCGCAAACCACGAAGTTAATAAATAAAATCGAAGGCAGGTTATTAGAAATTGATGTTGGAGAAGAAGAGTTAGAACAATATTTAGAGGAATTGAATTTAAAAGATAGGGAATTGAATTCATTAGATGACGAGATACAGAAAAATATCAAAGTAGAAGAGGTTGAAGAGGAAGTTTTAAAATGCGATGAATATAATTCAAATATTTTGATTTGGAAAACTAAAGTAAAAAGTAAAATGATTAAAATAAAAAATAGTAGTAATTCTAACATTTTATCGACTAGCCCCTTAATAGAAGGTAATAGATCACCAAAATTAGATCAAGGTTATATTAATCTTCCTCGATTAAACATTGATAGATTTAACGGTGATCCAAGCGATTTTCAAAGATTTATGGATCAATTTGAAGCAGCAATCGATAAGAATTCAGTTTTATCAAATATTGATAAATTTAGCTATTTGAGAACATATTTAAGTGGTACAGCTGCTGATGCAATAAAAGGTTTCACGCTAACAAACAATAATTATTACGCGGCTCTGGAAACATTAAAAGATCGATTTGGTAAAAAAACATTACTAATTAATTCACATTTAAATAAATTACTAAATCTTTGTCCTGTAAAAAAATCCAACGATATATTTGCATTAAGAAAATTACTGGACACATGTCAGACAGAAATAAGAAATCTAGAATCCCTAGGGATAAAAGAAGAAAATTACAGCACGTTATTTTGCCCAATTTTCATAAAACTTTTACCACCAGACATAGTTTTAGAAATAACGAAAAAATACGGCGATGATGATCAGTGGAAAGTTTCAGAAATGATTGAAATTTTAAAAACAGAAGTTGTTAGTCGCGAAAAAGCTACTGCACTAATTTCAAATGCTCAACACTCAGAACATATTTCCACCATATCAAATAAGAAAGAAAGTTATGAATCACCAAAAATAAACAAAATTCGTCCATCAACTGCAGCTGGCCTTTACAATAATAATTCAGGCAATAAACGACATTTCTGTAATTTTTGTAATAGCGAAAAACATTTATTGCAGGATTGTAAAGAATTCAAATCTAAACAAATCAATGAAAAAAAAAAGATTTTTTAATGAAACGTGGTCATTGTTTTGTTTGTTTCTCTAAAGGTCATTTGGCAAAAAATTGCCGCTGCTTTGTAAAATGCCGTATTTGTTCTCGCCGTCATCTCGATATAATGTGTCCAGAAAATAATTCCGAAAAACAAGTTACAAATGAAAATACCACCTTGTCCAACAAAACTTGCAATCAAGAAGTGTTACTCCAAACTTTAACGCTAAGGTTAATCAATAAAGATAAAGAGTACACTATCCGAGCATTAATTGATTCAGGATCTCAGAAGTCTTATTTGAAGAAAGAAATAATAAAGAAAATTGGTTATACACCTACAGGGCAAGAAAAATTAAATCATAGTTTGTTTGGTGGGTTACAACAAACACATGATCATTTACGGTATAGAATACATTTAAGTGATCTACACAAAAACTATTTGTGTAATTTTGAAGTTCTTGATCAAGAAAAAATTTGCGCAGAAGTACCTAAATTACGAAATGGGCCATGGATTAACGAAGCAAGAAGGCGGGGAATTCAATTTTCAGATTATGACAACTCAACAAAATTTAGAAGAAATAAAAATAGAGAAATTGATTTGTTAATTGGTGCAGATGTATGTGGGAAACTTTTTACAGGGAAAAGTAAATTACTCTCGAAGGGTTTAGTGGCCTTTGAAACAAAATTAGGTTGGACATTGATGGGTAAAACTGAAAAATTTAGTTCCAACGATAGTACAAATGTTGTTTTATCTCTTCATGTGGCCAATGCACAGATTTCAGATCTTTGGTCCCTGGATACTTTAGGAATTTTGGATTCAGGAAATAAGAACACGAGAGAAGAATTAGACATAGCTGCTGAAGAATATTTTAACCAAAATATTAAAACTGTTGAAGACGGCAGATATGAAGTAAGCCTTCCATGGATTGAAGGCCATCCTCCACTACCTAGCTGTAGACCAATTGCTGAGCGAAGATTGAAGAATTGCGTGGAATCACTGAAGAAATCTGGAAGATTAGAAGCTTACGAAGCAGTTTTTGACGAATGGCTTGCAGAAGAAATCATTGAAGAAGTTGAGCCATACAGTGATAATCTAAATGAACATTTTCTGCCCCACAGAGCAGTTATTAAAGAAAATTCCACAACTAAAATTCGTCCAGTTTTTGATGGGTCAGCGAGAGAAAATGGCTCTCCTTCTATTAATGATTGTTTGGGAAAGGGTCCCAACTTAGTGGAACTAATTCCCTCTGTAATTAATAGATTTCGCTTTAAAAAAATTGGGGTAATTTCAGATATTCGTAAAGCGTTCCTACAAATTCAGCTCAGCGAAGTAGACCGACCATATCTTAGATTCCTGTGGTGGGAGGAGGGTGATCCTTCAAATATTAAGATTTTTCAGCATAGAAGAGTAGTATTCGGCCTTACTTGTAGTCCCTACTTGTTAGGAGCAACTCTAAAGTACCACTTGCAACAGGTTAACGATGAACTAAAAGAAACTGCTGATAAACTAGCAGAATCTTTTTATGTAGATAATAGTGTTACTAGTGTAGAAAGTGTTGAAAAACTTGAAAAATTTATTTCGGAGTCTAAATATATCCTTAGTACTGCAAAATTCGATCTAAGAGGTTGGGAGCATAATATTATCAATCCAACAGAAGAAAATTCTACTCCCTCCAAGAAAAGAAATGTTCCAGTTTTGGGATTATTATGGGATTTAAACAATGATTCACTAAGTATAGATTTGCGAGAAAATCAAGAAGAAATCAAGACAGTTACCAAAAGACAAATATTGTCAGTAGCCCATAAAGTATTCGACCCCATCGGATATAGTTGTCCTGTAACCTTAGCACCAAAAATTTTACTTCAAGAATGTTGGCAACTAAAAGTGAGTTGGGATTCTGAATTACCTCAATGTGTTGGGAAAAAATTTGAGAAATGGAAAAGGGGACTACATAAGTTGAATGACGTTGCTATTCCAAGACTCCTTGTACCTGATCCGGTGAATACGGAAATGAGCCTTCATGTATTCTGCGATGCAAGCAAAGCAGCCTATGCAACTTGCATTTTTTTAAGAGCAGAAAATTTTAATGCCATTACCTGCCAACTTGTGCAAGCCAGATCTCGGGTAGCCCCATTGAAGTCAGTCACCATTCCCAGGCTAGAACTTCTTGCCTGTACCATAGGAGCAAGACTAGCGCAAAATGTGAAAACAGATCTAAGACAGCCGAGTATTCCAACACATTTTTGGACAGATTCATCAAATGCTCTATTTTGGATCAAAAGAAATGAAAATTGGGCACCTTTTGTTTACAATAGAGTGCAAGAAATTAGATCCCTCAGCCATCCAGAGAAGTGGAAATACGTACCAGGGAGGCTCAATCCTGCCGATTTGCCATCAAGAGGATGTACTGCTGAATTTCTCTTAAAATCCCGGTGGTGGGAAGGACCTTCTTGGTTAAGAAAATCTTCAGAATTTTGGCCTAACGAAGTTTTAGAACCCGATTTAAATGTAATAGAATCAGAGAGAAGAAAAACAATAGTTTCTGCAGCCAATGTATCATCGGAAAACATAGACTTTTACGAGAAATGTTCCTCCTATAAAAAGATGTTAAAGGTCACAGCATGGATACTCAGATTTAAAGAAAATGTTAAAAAGCCTAAAGAAGCAAGAGTAATGACCAATTTAACAGTTGAAGAAATTGAAAAGGCTGAACTTACGATTATGAAGTTTGTTCAGAATCAAGATTTAAATTTTAAGAAAAACTTATCCTCTTTGCGTACATTTGTTGATGAAAAGGGAGTCATGAGAGTTCAAACTAGAATATCAATGCGAAAAGATTCAGAAAATTTTAGATATCCAGTAGTTTTGCCAGCGAACCATAACGTAACCTATCGAATTATTGAAAATGAACATACAGAAATGAATCATGCAGGAATACAAATTCTTATGTCAGCAATTCGAGAGAAATTCTGGATAATAAGATGCAGGAAAACCATTAGAAAGATTCTGCATAGATGTGTCCAGTGTCAGAGATTCTCTTCGAAAGCTGCTGAAGTGCTCAGTTCACCTCTGCCTGAAGATAGAGTGAGAGAAGCTGGTGTTTTTGAAATTATTGGAACCGACCTTTTTGGACCACTATTCTTAAAAGATGGCAGAAAATGTTGGGTAGTTTTGTATACATGTGCAGTTTTTCGAGCTATCCACCTAGAATTGACGACTTCCTTAACAACAGAGAATTTCATACAGACCTTGAGAAGATTCATTTCACGTAGAGGACGACCACGTATCATCCACAGTGATAATGGAACCAACTTAGTTGCGACAAGAAAAGAATTAAATTCTGTGGATTGGGCACAGATTGAAGAATTTGCCACTATAAAAAGAATTAAATGGAAACTTAACCCACCGGCCTCTCCGTGGTGGGGTGGATTTTGGGAAAGATTGATTCGCATTATCAAATCAATGTTGAAAAGAGTTTTAGGAAAAGCCCATTTGAACTATGAAGAATTATATACTACCATTTGTGACACAGAAAGTATGGT
The DNA here is from genome assembly GCA_963930645.1 of Salticus scenicus. NCBI lineage: Eukaryota > Metazoa > Arthropoda > Arachnida > Araneae > Salticidae > Salticus > Salticus scenicus. The sequence continues at coordinate 138,295,037 of OZ005662.1, read as the reverse complement.
GAATTCACGACCACTTACATATGTATCTGAGGATACTGAAGATTTAACACTTCTCACACCTGAAATGTTTTTGAAAGATCTCCGTGAACAGGAGTACCTGACTTGGATTTTATAGAAAGAAATAACCTGAGAAAAAGATTTGAATACCGACAAAAACTAAAAGACGATCTTCGCAAGAGATTTAGAACTGAATATTTGGGATCTCTTCGAGAATTTAACAATGTAAAGAAACCTCCTAACAACAATATTAAAATTGGAGATTTAGTTTTAGTGCAAAATGACAACTTAAAACGCATTCAGTGGCCATTGGCCAAAGTGGTGGAACTCTATCCTGGTAAAGATGGACAATTTCGTGTTGCCAAACTGAAAACACTGAATGGTGAAATTTTACGACCACTACAGAGGATTTGCCCTTTAGAACTTAGTGATACAATTGTAAACAAGAATCAAATTCAGACCTCTAGTTTTGGTAGAATTATCAAACCAGTGAAAAAACTTTAATATCTAAACTGACTATATAACTTTAAGTCCAAAATGACTTGAACATTTTTCTGAACTATTTTTATATCATATTGTTTATTATTATTTTTTTTTATTATTTTACCAAGAATATTTTAGAATGTAAACAGTTTTCCTTTTTCTTTAATATTTTGTTGAGCATGTACAGAATCTTTCCATGCTCAAGGTGGGAAGATGTTGCAACATCAGTGCCTTCCCCCCATTCTTTTCCCTCTGTTTTTCGGCCACCTGTCGTGACAGCGGGAATGCTTTATTTTTAATTTTTATTCTCTTTTGGTTTTATTAGAAGAAGATGCACTTTCGATTCGAAAGTGGAGTGTTAAAAAAGACGTAGACTTGAAAGGAAAGGCACTTTTACGGTGTCTTAAAATTTATTATGATTCTGTTTTATTAAAGAAGAAGAAAGCTGAATATTTTGAATATACAGAAAGTTATTCATTATGTGAAGTAGAAATAATTTGAAAATTGTTTTATTAATCGTCAAATTTTGTACATATATTTCATTGTACATAGACCTCCATCATCATCATTTAATTAAATATGTTAAAAGCAAAAGTTCCAGAAATATTATTTTGTGTCATCGATATTCTCTTCTAACTCCCTAAGTTTCAAGTCGGCCGTGAAAAGAAGAAAGGGTGAGTAACCTTTTCGATAATTAGTTGATAAATAATGAATATGATTATAATTTTAAAAGATATTTATCGCTAGTTATAATCTAATTTAAAAAGAACCCATGAATATAAAGATTATATTAAAGGGTTGTTAAAAGGGTCCTAGTTGTAGTTGAAAAATGAAAGGTAGCTTTTAAGGATTTCATGTGCAAGCCTTCAAAAGAATTCACGCATACGTACGAAAAAATTTTTCTGTGTGATCCACTGAAGATAAAAAAAAACGAAATCAATCATTTTCGTAACTTTACATGCAATCTAGAATTACTACTAACATTCAAATATTCAATATAAAAGTCTTTGCTCTCGATCACTTTACAAACTTTTAATTCTGGTTGCCAGAGCCTGACTAAGGCAGGGGCATACGGGGCAGTTGCCCTGGGCCCCCACATCAGAGGGGGTCCCCAAATAAATAGAGAATTTATTTTACGTTTCCTTCTTTAATGAACTTTGTTAAACAAAATATCAGTACAGTGTAAAATCCGTCAGTTTAAAATCCGGCTTAATTGAGTCGTCGTAATTGCGAAAGTTTAGCTGAATTCTGCCCTAGTGTCAGCAAGGATATGAATTTTTCGCAGCTAGATGACAAAGTTAACAATCATAAATTAAATGGATAGAACGATATTTCATCTGACCATTGGATGTGGAGAGGGATTTATAGCTATTTTAGGTTCTAGTCAATTTTCTTGAGGTGAAAAATTTAAATACCTCCATAAAGTTCGGTTCTTCATAACTGAAGTAGTGAAGCAGAGGGAGGACCCAAAGAAGTTTTTGCCCCGGGCCCCAATTAGCCTAAGTCGGGCCCTGCTGGTTGCTGATGCCCATTTTGAAGAAAATAACATTTATTCGTTTAATTTAAGTTGATTGTTGATTTTCCAATTTCTTCATTTTTTGTTGTGCATTCAACGAATATCTAATATTTGCTTTCAACTAAAAAAAAATTTTTGAAAACCATATCTATGCTGGCTTTATGCATATTCATAGTCTAAGATAGTACTTGTTCCGTTAGTAGAAATAAATATTGTATTTCAAAAATTCCTTGGTAATCTCTTATCTTTAAAAGAGTTTTACACTTTTTTATGTATGAAACCACTAGTTTCCATCATATAGCTTAATGCTTGAAAACTTTTTTGGTAGAAGTATAAAAACTTTGTAAGCATACACAGTGGCGGGTTTAAGGAGGGTGCTAGGGGGCTGAAGCCCCCCCAAAACACTGACATTCACAATTGAATATTGCAATTGTAAATTTTTTATTAGTCTAAAATAACACTTTGAAAAATCTTAGCCCCCCCCCCCCCAAAAAAAAAAAAAAAGTCAAGTTCTGGATCCGCCATTGAGCATACACCTCTGGGTTCCATAGAGGAGTATTTAAGGAACTGCATCGCGCCAAATCCCGATCAATCTCAGACAGTTTCTGCCAACGTTTGCATTGCTATTGAGACAGCCTCTTTAGAAATACAGTTGCATTTTGCTATCTGTGTTAATGCTATCCGCGTTTGTAATGATCGATAGATGGCGCTCTCTGAACACTGCAGTTGTTAGTAAATATAACAGCCACGTGTAATTATTATTCTTTCTCCGCCATTTCATCATGGAAAGTCGATTGCATAATATGAGGATATGCAGTGGTGTGATAATTTCACCTTAGCCCACCAGAGGGCGAGCATTTCATTACAATCGCGGATACAGTTTGTGCTGTGGATTTGCTGCTGACAGTTGTTATTTAAGCTGTGTTTATTTGTGGAATTGAAGTTGATACTGAGTTTATAGACCTGTATTCTTCTGAAATTTTCTGTAAATAAACCACTGAGCTTTTACAAGTTTCGCCTTTCATTATCGGGCAACTCACGAACCCCCAAGTACGCTTTAATGTATATAATCGTACAAATTAAAATGTTAAAAAACAACGAAGCTGGTCCGTCTAAATCAATTCACATAGTGAATATACATATTTGGCTCCGTCGAACAAGGAGCTCGTAACAGTGCTATGGACAAAAATAATAAATTAAAATCTTCCTTAAAAGGAAAAATAACTAGAATTGAAAACTATATAGAAGGCACAAATACCGAAAGTTATGAAATTGATGTAGTAGAAGTGAAAGTTAAATTTAAAAATATGAACTATTACAAACTAAAATTGATGAATTGAGACAAAAATACAACGAAATACAAGATTTAAAAAATGCTGACCAAGCAACTATAGATGATAATCTCGACACATGTGAAGATCGTCTGAGAAAAAGGTAAGAATTAATCCGCGATTGTAATGAAATGCTCGCCCTCTGGTGGGCTAAGGTGAAATTACAATAAACATGGTTTAATTCGAATTCCATACAGCCGCCATTGCTTCACGATATTTAGTTTCACATATATTTATAGAATAAAAATGAATAAATACGGTAAAAAAGATAACACATACTGTTGTGTGCTACAATCTAACTCCAAAGGATCAAGAAATCCAGAATTGAGCTTCCATTTATTTCCAAATGACAAATTTAAAATTTCAGTTGCTTCGGCTAATGGAAGTAAAGAATTAATCAGATGATTTGAAACTAATATTTGTTCAGCTTCAGTTAAAATCTACTTCCGATCGAACTTTGAAGAAACTGAAATATTTTTTTTCCAAAAGCAATCAATTTTCCATGATGTAATGGCGGAATATTAAGTAGAATAACAAAAAGAACACTAATGGAACACACGTGGCTATAATGTTTACTAACAACTGCAGTGTTGAGAAAGCGCCATCTATCGATCATTACAATCGCGGATACTCTAATTAATTCTTATAAAAAATTTGATTCTGATAAAAAAAAAAAATAAATGCGACTGAAAATGCATCTCAAGATGCCTTTGAAATAAAAACTCAAATTCCTCCTTTAGTATTACCTGAATTTTCAGGAAAATATGAAGAATTATTTCTTTAAAGAACAATTTGATGATTTGATAACTAATAATGTTTATATTAATCAGTTGCAAAAATTATATTATCTTAGATCTTGTCTCAAATATGATGCTAAAAATGTAGTTAGTAATTTTGATACATTTGAATCCTTATACCATGCATTAAAAAAATCGCTATGATAACGAGCGATTAATTGTTGACATTCATGTTCAAAATATTCTAAATTTTGAGAAAATTCAAACTGAAAATCTTAAAGAAATTAGGAATATGATTGATTGCATTCAGAAAAATTTGCGTACCTTGAAAGTTTTTAAATATGAACAAAATAAATTATTAGATGTTTTTCTTATAAATATTCTCATGCAAAAGTTAGATAAAGAATCTTGAAATTTTTTTGAGTTATCCCATAAATCCAAAAATGTTCCCACCTTTGAAGAATTTATTAAATTCTTAGAACAATGTGAATCAGTTTTATTATCTATTAATAGAAAGAATTTGACTAGCGGAAATAAAAATACTAATAAAATTTTTCCCGCTATTAATAAGTCTAAAACTTACTTAATGCATGAAAGTAAACACAAAAATTGTGTCGTTTGTAAAAATACTTATCACCCTATTTGTAAATGTGAGGCATTTTTGAAATTGAACATTGATGAAAGTTTAAGAGCAATTCGCCTTCACAAGCTATGCGATATCTGTTTTAAGCAAAACTACAAAATAAATGATTGCTTAACGCAGAATAATAGTAGCAGAAATTTAAAAGAACAAGTATTGTGTTTTCCACAGCTTATATTTACATTCAGTGTAAAAAAAAAAAAATAATAATAATAACAATAAAAATACGAGGAGTTCTGGATTCCGCTTCAAATGTGTGCGTATTAAGTATTAACTGAACAGATGAGCGAATGTTTAGGAATAAAAAAGGAAATATAAAACCCCCAGTTTCAAGTTTGAATGGATTGACTCAAAATATTAAGTGGAAATTAAATACCTTTATTTCAAATGAAGATTGTTCATTTTGTGAACCAGTAGAATTTTTGATTGTTGATAAAATTACAGGGCTTACACCATGCAATAAATTAAACATTTCGAATATAAAAATTCCAGACTTTTCGACATTGAGTGACACGAGACATTTTTTGAACCTAATGAAATAGAAGCGTTAATCAGTGCAAATATATTATTTAAGGTTTAAAGGATAATACTTACAAAATAAATGACGATCTGTTTTCTAAGGAAACTGAGTTTGGGTGGCTAGCGTGTGGGAAGTTTGAAGAAACAAAACCGAATAATTTGAAACAATGTTTCGTTTTGACAGATGATTCTCTTAGCAACACTCTAAGGCTCTTTTTGAGTTTCAAAAAGGTAGTAACGCAACAATTACTACCAAAAACATTTGCGGTGTTTATCCAAGTGCATTAAATATTTATAAATGCCAACGATAGTTTTCTAAATACAAATCCGTTAATTTTGATCTTTTCTACTCATATTGATCAAGAAAACCAACAACTTCGGATACCAACAACGTTAAGGGTGAAAGTGGAAGCAATTCCGTGTTAGACAATCGAGAAACTGTCAAACACTCTTAACCAACCCTGGTCATTAAGAGAGAAAAGAAGAACCTAAGAAAATTTGCAGCAAATTGGTAAAGTAAGAAGAGCAAGTAATTGAGTCCAGCATAATCTGCCCAAAGAAAACAAAGCTAACCGATCGACCTCATGACAGATGACACTTATTGCTTCAGCTGCTTAATAGAGAAATTGTTTTGATTTCTTGATCACTGGAGATAAGAAATGAGTCCTTTATGATAATCCAAAACTAAAAGGCAGTGTCTGTCAATGAATGAATCGTCACAAAGTACATTCATTCAGTATTATTTCAGTATTTGCATCTAAGTCATGTTTACATCCCAAAAAGGCGCTTTTGTGTGTTTGGTAGAGTATTCGAGGGGTCGTTCATTTTGAAGTGCTGAAATCTGGACAAACTGTGAATGCAGAATTTTAATGTGAACAACTGAATCGAATAAATCAATCTTTAATTGAAAAGTGACCAGGAATTGTCAACAGAAAAGGCGTTATTCTGCATATTGGTAATGCAAGAATGCACTTAGCAAGACAAAACCTAAAAAGAAAAAAAAAAAAAAAAATGAATTGGGATAGGAAATACTGCCTCACTCACCATACTCACCCGATTCCTCAGGGGTCATACTCTCTGCCTTTTTTTCAGGACACTCTCAGAGACAAGAAATTCTCGCCTTTTTTGACACCACTAATTACATGCAGAAATACTTCTGGTATATTTATAGTAATGCGCAATGATTATAAAAGGCGGATACCGTGAAAAAAAAAAAAAAAATAGTGGTAGCAATTAATTTTAAATTTTCCCCTTCATGAAAGTGTCCTGAAAAAAAAAAAAAAAAAAAAAAAAAGGCAGAGAATACGACCCCTAGGTTCCTACAGCATTTCCTGTGTGTCAAAACATTAGGAAATTTAGATGATGTCTAAAATGCGACCTTCAGATATTTTGCTCAAAAACCAATTAACTTTTATCGATCCGACATTGAAAACTTGCTTAATAGATGGTAAAAGGTTGTTCATAAGACTCCTGTATGATAAGAGCTGGTGCAGTGTCCGCCATTTTCTAACCCGTCTGGGAAAGTGTTGGCGGTAGAAAAAGCTAGGTTACCTGATTACCGTTGTTATCGCCTTTAAACTTCTATACAGATCAAGTGAGCTAGAACTTCTTATCACGAAACAAACAAGTTGGCAATTTTCAGAACATCGCCAACATTCTCAAAACTGCAACCCTTCACGTTAAACGAAATGTAAAATTAAAGTTAATTTTAAAAGAATTTAAAGTAATAACTTAAAAAAACAGTACATTCATATTAAATTTGTCAAACAGCTTTGAAAATAAAACGAAATAATTTGAAAATAAGGAAAATCTTACGCTACAAAGTTGTGCTCCTGCTCCTTGTATCCACGAGTTACATCTGCAGTTTATAATCCATCTTTTCCTTCTTCCTGGATTAGAAGAAAATATAAACAGGCGGTGCCCTTTTCTGGAGTTATTCGTGCAATTTATTGCCGAAAAACCACCAACAATAAATCGTCAGCCGGTCTTGTGGGCTAGAAAATGGTGGATGCGTCAGCCTATCTATGTAGGAGTTCCAGTTGTTCATAACGGGATAATTACACAGTTGATTAAAAAAAAAAAAAAAAAATTGTTAAAAATTCATCTCTTTGAATTTAATGTAAAAAAAGAAAACCAAAAAGAAAAAAAAAAAAAAAAAAAAAAAAAAAAAAAAAAAAACTGACATTCTGGTCTCTCTACTATTAAACGAGCGGCAACTCCCCCCTAGAAATACGGTAATTTTCAGTGTATAATCCGCTGGTCAGATAAGTCAGTTTGCACCAGAAATTTTAATTGTCAAATAAAGTTATATTTGTAGGAGCTCTTTTATCGAAAAAAATATAAATTTTTCTGTTAAATAAAATTTCTGGTGGAGGAATCACACATCTTACCTGCGGATTACACGCTGAAAATTGCGGTTTATCTAATATTTTTAAAAGAATTAATCAAGATATATAAACACAGAGAGAAGGAGAATAAATAAAAATAACTTTTCACCTTATCGGTGCATAGATGCCAACATTTTAACACTTTCGTGACCGCAGCGTAGATTCACGTCATTTGAAATTCTGTAACTCCACCTGTGGGCATTTCCTTCATAATATTGAATGTTATTTATTTCTAAAGAATATACCCAATATTCACATTTGTTCATTCAATATACTATGGATACAGATACTTTGATCAGAAAAAGTATAATTATAATGTATATCCATATCCATTTGTATTATAAAAGTGAATTAAAAAAATTTTGTTCTGAAATATTGTAACTTGGGAGTATAACGCCTACAGACGGACCTATCTTTCAATGCCGGCTTCGGTTTATTATTTTTAAGGGAAAATAATAAAAAGCCATTCCTTTAAGATAGCTGCAATTCTTATACCCACATGTAGCACAATTACATAAAATATATTAATTAGGATATCAAAATACGATAAACCATCAAAAATAAATATTATTTGAACGCATGATGTCGTCTCAATGCCGGAGCAGTGGGTGAATTCGTTGTTTGTTTTCCCCACGTCACGTGACCATGACGTCAGAAGAATAGGGTTCATTCGTTGCCGCTGCCGCTTTAAATTGTTTGGATTCGTATCGTATTTATTTGTATTAATAATGTTTTATAACTTAGTTCTCTTTTCTATCTTGATTTCTCTCGTTAAATATTTGTTTCATAATTTATTTTTATTTTCTGTCATATTTTCTGCTTTATTTGTTACATTGTTTTTCATTAAATAAGTTAATATAATTGATTATTTTGTCTTGGACATAAAAAAAAAAAAAAATAAATAAAAAAAAGCGAGATTCGTGTGGGAGATTTATTCTACACCTATTCTGAATTTAAAGAAAACAGTTATAAATATATAATAACCTAAGATTCCAGAAGGTAAATGTATGATTGGTATGATCTCTCGTATGATCTCTATCTACTGATAATTGTAAATGATAAACAAAAATTTAACATATATACTCATGAAAAATTACATATACCGGGTGATCCAAAAGTCACAGAAAGAATAAAAAATATATTATTCAAAAAGCATTGCCTGTAGCACAATGCGGTTTTCCCTGAAATGCACAGAAAGACAAGGGATTTTTTTTTTTTTTTTTTTTTTTTTTTTTTACTTTTAGGTAACGAAAGATTTATTAGCAACATAGTTTAAATTTTCTTCATCAGGTGCGCTTTAATTGTAAAATTACTTTTTTACAGTGGCGCAGTTCGGTCAACAAGGTAACCAAGGGCAATAAATGCTCAATGCGACGGAGGTCATTCTCTAGAACAATCATCAGATGTTGTGCATTGGAAATTCTCCCAAAAAATGCATCAGTATTCGTAGTAATATGGCGTCATTTGGTCCGGCAGATCTGTTTAAAAAGTGAGAGGATACAGCGAAAATAGCGTGATATATTGTTGAAAAATGCAACTAATATTTTTTCTTATACATATAAAAATTATCTGGTGTGTCACTTACACTACTTTCTCTTACCCTTAAATTTAATACTATAAATACAGGTTGGAGATTAAGAGGTAAGATAACGAGTACTGTTATGTAAACCTATGTTAAACAATTCAAATTAGGCTTAGGAAGAGTTTTATATGATAACTAGTTCTGTGTGAGGGGGGCTACCGTCCCCCTGAACCCCCCGTTTCATTAATGTACAAAAAAGACAAGCGATGAATATTTAGCTTAAAACATACATTATTTACCATATCTCTATGAGGAATTTATTTCAATTCCTCAACAACTTTCCTGGAAATGGTAAAATATTATTAGTAAAGCACATCCCCTAACAACAAATAACTAGTGTGTTGTAGCCACCACACGACTTTCTTTTATATTTTCCTATACACATTCACTCCGTAAAAATAATTTATTAAAATTATTATTTAAAAAAATTATCTTCCATGATAATGCACACGGTTTCCATATTAGAGAAGTAGTATAACACTAAATATATAAAAAAAAAAGTTGAATTTATTCTCAATATTACATTAAAAGAATTTTTTCTTTTTTTTTGTTAAAAATGAAAAAAAAAAAAAAAAAAAAAAAAAAAAAGATAACTTTATTTTAAACTAGCAGGCTACGCCCGCTTCGCTGGTCACTATATTTAAATGAATTTTCGAAAGAATTGAATTAATATTTATTTTTCTACACCAAATTATAGAAAAAACTTTAGAAAAAAAACTTAAAAAAAAAAGGAAAGAAACTGAAATTGCTCCAAACCTCGCTTCGGGTACCCGCTGTCTACGGCAGCTCTTTTCCCGCCTGCAATGCATCAGGTCTAGGTTTCCCATGCCTGCAGAAAGATCTTTTCCGGGCACTTCAATCTGGATATTTATCGACGACAGGGGGGGGGGGATCTACTACAATTTAAGAACTACGATTTTAAAGATGACTGTATCTCAGCATCTATTAAATATTTTAGTTTTGAACCATGTATTTTATAGTCTATGCTATTTACACTATATTAAGATTTTATTAACGACCAATGTAATAAAATAAAACAAAATAAAAAGTAGATTAAAAAGAAATATATATATATATATATATATATATATATATATATATAAACAAATAAATTTTAATAAATTTAATCTTTTTTACTACGTATGTACTACCATTTTCCCCGTTAAATACTGTAAATAAAAAAATTAATAAATAAAAGTTTTTCTTTTAAAGGAATTAATTAAAAAATGAAAAATAAGAAGTTGTTCTACTATAAAAAATTAAACATAACTGTTACAAATACGTTTTTAAATTTAAAACTAATTATGCTTAATTTTTTCTGCTGCATTACGATTTATTTTCAATAAATATAACAAATAAAAAAAAAAAAAAAAAAAAAAAAATCGCCTTCAAATGAATGTATTAAATAAAAATAAGTTGCATAACAGTCGTTGCTAAGATACGCAGACGATTGAAGCAAAAGAATAAATCTATGAAAATGAAGCATTAAAGCCAATATTTAAAATCGAAAAAACATTAATTTAAAAAATTCAAATTCGAAAAAATCTCGATGAGGTGCACACTTGCAGGCTCCCAGGTACCTATATGCCAAATCTGGAAGCTCTGCGATCAGTAGTGTGAGCGCAAGAGCGCAGACACACACACAGACACTTCTCTTTATTTATATAGACTAGCAGGCTACGTCCGCTTCGCTGGTCACTATATTTAAATGAATTTTCGAAAGAATTCAATTAATATTTATTTTTTTATACCACATTATAGACAAAAACTAAAAAAAAAAAAAAGAAGAAGAAGAAGAAGAAAAGAAACTGAAATTGCTCCAAACCTCGCTTCTGGTACCCGCTCTTTACGACAGCTCTTTTCCCTCCCGCACTGCATCAGGTCTAGGTTTCCCATGCCTGCAAAAATATCTTTCCCGGGCACTTCAATCTGGATATTTATCGACGACAGGGGGGATCTGCTACTATTTAAGAACTACGATTTTAAAGATGACTGTATCTCAGCATCTATTAAATATTTTAGTTTTGAACCATGTATTTTATAGCCCATGCTATTTACACTATATTGCAATTTGATTCCGACCAATGTAATAAAATAAAAAGTAGATTAATATATAGATATATATATATAAACAAATAAATTTTAATCCATTTAATCCTTTTTACTATGTATATACTATCATTTTTCCCGATAAATACTGTAAATAAAAAAAATAATAAATAAAAGTTTTTTCTTTTAAAACAATTAATTAAAAAATGAAAAATAAGAAGTTGTTCTACTATAAAAAATTAAACATAACTGTTATAAATACGTTTTTAAATTTAAAACTAATTCTACTTAATTTTTTTCTACTCATTACGATTTTATTTTCAACAAGTATAACAAATTGAAGCAAAAGAAAAAAAAAAAAAAAATTCGCCTTCAAATGAATGCATTAAATAAAAATAAGTTGCATAATAGCCGTTGCTAAGATACGCAGACGATTGAAGCAAAACAATAAATCTATGAAAAATGAAACAAAGAAGCCAATATTTAAAATCGGAAAAACATTAATTTTAAAAATTCAAATTCGAAATTCGAAAAAATCTCGATGAGGGGCACACCTGCAGGGTCCCAGGTACCTATATACCAAATTTGGAGGCTCTGCGATTAGTAGTGTGAGCACCAGAGCGCAGACAGACACACACACTCACACAGATACACAGACACTTCTCTTTATTTATCTTATACTATTAAGTGAGCAATATTTGTATGTATATTTCACTGATCTCGAAAACGGTAGCTCGGACAGTCACGAGATTTAACACAAAGGTGCATCCCGAAGGGTCATTGTGCACATCGAAGTCAGATTTTCGAATTTTTGATTAGTTTTTTCTTAATTAATTAAAATGTGAAATTCATAACCTTCTAATTTCTGATAAAAAAAAAGCCATTTAAATTTTAACGTTTTATACATAATTTAATTGTTGCCAATTTTTTTTTTCGACAAAATAATAATAATAATTAAAAAATAAACGTACATTTATTTAAAATGAGGAAAATAAATCAGAAAGATTAGAAAATAAATTAGAAATATCACTCGCATCGTTACAAATAAGACACCAAATGAAAGGGAAAATTTTTGTAAATCCGATGCATTAAACAGCTTATCAATCGGATGATTAGTTTTTTCTTAATTAATTAAAATGTCAAAATAAAAACCTTCTAAATTCTGATAAATAAGACATTTAAATTTTAAAATTTTATCCATAATTTAATTGTTGCCATTTTTTTCGACAAAATAATAATAATAATTAAAAAAAAAAAAAAAAAAAAAAAAAAAAGAGGAAAATAAATCGGAAAGATTAGAAAATAAATTAGAAATATCAGTCGCATCGTTACAAATAAGATCCGCGATTGTAATGAAATGCTCGCCCTCTGGTGGGCTAAGGTGAAATTACAATAAACATGGTTTAATTCGAATTCCATACAGCCGCCATTGCTTGCCGATATTTAGTTTTACATATATTTATTGAATAAAAATGAATAAATACGGTAAAAAAGATAACACATACTTTTGTGTGCCACAGTGTAACTCCAAAGGATCAAGAAATCCAGAATTGAGCTTCCATTTATTTCCAAATGACAAATTTAAAATTTCAGTTGCTTCGGCTAATGGAAGTAAAGAATTAATCAGATGATTTGAAATTAATATTTGTTCAACTTCAGTTAAAAATCTACTTCCGATCGAACTTTGAATAAACTGAAGTATTTTTTCCAAAAGAAATCAATTTTCCATAATGTAATGGCGGAGAAATTATAGTACGAATATTAAGTAGAATAACAAAAAGAACACTAATGGAACACACGTGGCTATAATGTTTACTAACAACTACAGTTCACAAAGCGCCGTCTATCGATCATTACAAACGCGGATAGCAAATGAAAGGGAATTTTTTTTTTTAATCCGATGCATTAAACAGCTTATCAATCGGACAATTAGATTTTTTTAAATTAACTAAAGTATGAATTTTAGGTGGCAACAGCAGAAGATTGTATGGAAACCGTTAGGAGAAAAAAAATGAAAAATCTGCTTCACATTAAGTCACATAATTTTTAAAAGGGATTAAAAATTGCAGTTTTCAAATTCTTTTAAATTTTCTCTCAGGAACACAAAAATATAATATACAGCCTGTACGCCACAAGACCAACTTGCATTTCAAATTTCATCAATTATTTTGGTTAATAAACAAAAGTTATTATTATTTTTTTTTTTCAAATTAAGTTTTATTCTATTTTCGAAAAGATTTATGTGATCATAGATATAATAATATATATAGATCTATCATCCCCATATTATCGTGCAAAGATTTTTGATGCCGAAAAAAAAGCTTTGGAATCAGCCATTAAGTGGTATTGAAGGAAAAAAAAAAAAAAAAAAGAAGAAGAATGAATTTGAAACTATATCTGGGGCTTTTCATTCACCTTTAGTAAATAAATTATTCATGAATTTTATTTGCTAAAACATTCGTGCATATTCCCGTGTGTATTCACTCGGGGAAAGACTGCCATATTTTGGTAAAATCGCCGTCTTTTCCCGAGTGAAAAAGAATCACTTTTTTGTCCCCAATGATCAATCTATATGTTATTACTATATCTATGTATGTGATACGATAGATTAATAATTTGGGTTTTAAAAAAATTTTTAAATAGATTATTTGAACTCTATGAACCATATTTTTATTTTATCAGCTTCATTAACAGATCCTGCTGGGCGATTTTTTAAATTTTGGTGTTGAAGTACACCGAATGTTTTTCGACAAGAAGTTTAATATAGCAACAGCCATTTTAATCTAAGTAGCGCATCAAACATATAAAAACATAAATGATTTATTTTTACACAAAATTTACAGAACAAATGCAGTTTTAAAGATAGGAAATTTATTTCAACAAGCACTATTTTAAACCTAAAAAGCATTAAAAATATAAGCAGAATATAAAGGATTCTTATGTATAAACAAAAAAGAGTCTGATAAAATTATTAGCAAAATAGTCTTCCCCTTTACATACAAAAAAAAAAAAAAAAAAAAAGAAAAAAGAAAAAAACCCATCGCTAATATGGCGACAAAAATTCAAAAGCCGCCAATGGAGCGACATAATAAAGTTGTGTAACACGATAATGTTTACCTATTTATTTATTTTTTTATATAATAATCACTATGCTAATTTAACATTCAAACAAATGAACCTCTGTGTGTTACTGCACTCTCACGCTGTCGAACAGAAATATTTGAAAAATTCAAATTAATATTTAAATAAATAAATAAAAATATGTTTAATGGGAAATATATATAACCATAAAAAGATTAGTTGTCTAAAATACGGCAGAAATAGCGCTCATAGCATATTGTTACAAGGGATTAAGTCTTATTGTTACAATGGATTAAGTCTAAAATGGTGACAAAAATTCAAAAGCCGCCAAAGAGAACTATATTAAGGCTGTACTATCAGGTTTACAACCCATGAATTATATATAAACACAAAAAATTAATTGTCTCATGCGACAGACGTAGCCGGTCACAGCATATTGTAATATTTGGCGTGAAATTGCTGTCATTTAATGGTTGATTGGATAAACAAAAAAAAAACATATGAAATAACGGAAAAGCAAATATTATGTTGTCTAAACCCAGTTACTTTTGAGTCCAGTCCGAGTTACATGTGGACAACACGTATAGTGTTGTTCGCATGTAACTGGGATTCAAATATAAAAGGGAAACTCCAATTTTTTCGATACTATCTATTTCGAAACTGTTATATAATAAGCACCTAAATGTAAGCTCATTGGTAAACTATTGTCGCAGGTAATGGTAATAAGGAGAAGCGCCCGAGTTGCAGTTGATGATCAAATCGCTGCTGAATGCAGCAGGGACCTGGAGCGAGCTTTTGAACAATTTCAGTAATTTATTTTATTTTATTTTTATAAAGCTATATAGAAACGAGTTTCCTTTAAATTTAGTGGCCAGCGAAGCGGGCAAAGCCTGCTAGTATAGATTATCGCAGATGGATAGTTCAACTATTCGTTTTAAAGGTTATTGGCGAGCTCTTTTGAAAGATACCACCAGGAAAATTTACTCCCCTCGAGAGGGGACTTCCCCCTCAGGAGGGGCGGGAGGCGAGGCTCCTACATATACAAAAAATTTTTCCCAGTTGACTATCTCTATTACACAAAATATATATTCGTTTCATTTGGTTTAGTGCAGTCTATAGATGTTAAACTCTACTTACCTGCAAATTCCCCCATAGACGTAATGTATTTGAATGCTTTTGAGTATCCCTGTATACGAACAATTTGCTTCATCTCAACAAAAAGCTTAATGTAGCATCCCTATATGATATACATTTAGAATACCGAGTTTGGAATTTCTGCTACTATTTGTTCTTGAGATATGCTGATAACAGACACACAGACAGACACACAGACCATTCGCTAAAAACATGATTTTCGCATTCAGGGGACTTCAGAACAGGTAAATATAACAAAAACTTACGTTCGAAAATTTGACCCTAAAACAATACTTTCTCGACCCTCGATCCCATGGTTATCTGCACATTTCAGTGAAAACCGCATACAGCTACCGTCAGTACATTTTGAATAATAAATATTTTATTTTAATATTTTATACTAGATAATTAATTATTATTTAATATATTTATTTAGTTAAATCCAACTAATATTTTACAATGTGATAAAAACAGATAGGGAATTATGTTTACCAAATTTTACTTTAAAAAGACTATTAGATAATATTTTTTAATGCGATTTTCTTGATTATGATAACAATACATATTAGATATTTTTTCATTAAAAACAACCAATGAGTTGTACACAAATGCTAACTTTTAAAGTTATATCCAACGAGATATATAAATTAGAGTGCTGATTCAATGAATGAAGGATTAGCTTTCCGTGGTTCAAGATGAATCACGTGACATGCTGCAATAGGTTGCCGTGTTTGGCCCTTTATCGCTATTTTGGCATTTAAAATATCAGTTCGACAAATTATCATTATTATTAGTTTAACATGACGGTCCTATGACCGAAATAAATTGTTTTTAAAATAATTTTACACATATATCACATTTTAATAAATAATAAAATACCTTTTTTTCCATAGTTTCCCAACAAAGTTTAAAAGTGTTCATAAAAGAAAAGTTAAACTTTTAAAGAGCTAAATTTAATAACAAATAATAATTTTTCAACTATTTTTAAGCATTTTGTCGGTTAAAGTTCAACTACACGACATAAAAAAGAAGTAAAATCAAAATCAAAATGGTTTAGAACAAAAGAATATTAAACTACGTAAAGTAAATAAAAACATTGACATCGTTGCCATAGAAATTTACTGAAAATGATCTGTTACTAAGGAAACCACCGAATACGCAGGTGCAAGGAGAGCATGTCATATGACTCATCTTGGACCTTCTCAGGGGTTACCATTTATCACTCTACTTTATATATCTCGTTGGTTATATCATTGTTTATTTAGCCCATCTATTTATTAATAGAAATAAAGCAAAATAATCTGGTGTGTCACTCATACGACTTTCTCTTACCCTGAAATTTAATACTATAAATACAGGTTGCAGATTAAGAGGTAAGATAACGAGAACTGTCATGTAAACCTATGCTAAACAATTCAAATTAGGCTTCAGAAGAGTTTTATACGGTAATTAGTTCTGTGTGAGGGGGCTACCGCCCCCCTCAACCCCCCGTTTCATTAATGCACCTACATTTATATAGAGTTTAATTCGGTTATTAAAAAAAATTCTGTTTTTTTTTTTTATATATAATTTATTAAAATTATTATTTAAAAAATATATCTTTTATGATAATGCAGACGATTCCCATATTAGAGAAGTTGTGTAACACTAAATATCCAAAAAGTCCATTTTACTCTCAATATTAAAAAAAATTTTTTTTTTTTTCGTTAAAAGTAAAAAAAAAATAAAAAATCTATAACTTTGTTTTAAATTATCACAGATTTATAGTTCAACCATTTGTTTTAAAGGTATTGGCGAGCTCTTTTGAATGATACCCATCATGAAAATTTACTCCCCTCGAGGGGGGACTTCCCCCCCAGGGGGGGGGGAGGCGAGACTTCTACATACACAAAATCTTTTTCCCAGTTAACTATCTCTATTACAAAAAATATATATTCGTTTCATTTGGTTTAGTGCAGTCTGTAGACGTTAAACTCTACTTACCTGCAATTTCCCCCTTAGACGTAATGTATTAGAATTCTCTTGATTGTCCCTGTACACGAACCATTTGCTTGATCTTAACGAAAATCTGACTGTAGCATCCCTATATGATACACATTTAGAATACCAAATTTGAATTTTCCGCCATAATTTGTTTTTGAGATATGCTGATAACAGACAGACACACACACAGACATACACACAGACATTTGCTAAAAACATGATTTTCGTATTCAGGGGACCTCAAAACGTGTAAATATAACAAAATCTCGCGTTCGAAAATTTGACCCAAAAACAATACTTTCTCTACCTTATGGGTAAGAGAAAGTAAAAATAAAGAAAGGTAGAAATGCTTTTATAGTTCTGTAAATAGAACTAATAAGGTATGTACACTCCTATATGATACATTCAATTACAACCTTCAATCAATTTTAAATAACCTATCTCCAAATTTAACCCTCTATTTTATGACGTTAATGTCTATATTTCGCACTAAATTTAAGCAGTCTAATTTCTTTCTTGTGGGTTTCAGATTGATTTCAAAAGATGAGGTTTCTTAGTTTAATTCTTAAAAAAAAAAAAAAAAAAAAAAAAAAAACTATAATATTATTAATTATTTTTTACATTGATTTAAAAAACAATATTTTTTGCTTTATCTTTATCTGATAGCTTGTCACTATTTAACAAAAAAACATTGCTACTTCCGCTTAAAAAAAAAAAAAAAAAAAAAAAAAAAAAAAAATCACGTTTATAATTTACAATCGTCAGTAGATGGCGAGACTAATCATAAATTCATACTCTAAATTTTAGATTTTTATGCATGATTTTACTCTGAAATTAGTATAATATTAGTCTGAAATTAGTATTTTTTAATAGATAAAAAAAAAAAAAAAAAAAAAAGAACTTACATGTTTTAATCTTAAAATTATTTATTCATAAATTCAGTAAAAAAAAAAATAAAAAAAATACTAATTTTTAAGCATGGGATGAAAAAACTTATTACATGTAATCTTAAATATGAAAAAGACAACTTAATTATGAACTAAATATTTTACTATGAACTAAAATTAATTATTTGATAATCTCTAAAATAGCAGTAAAAGATTTTGATCGTTAATAATTTTACGCAAATGATATATAATACTAAAAAATGTATATCGGAAAATATTTGTAAATGTTTCCGTTAAAATTTAAGGAATAAGAATCTATCAAGGAGTATTTATTCTCTGCGTCACCTGGGACTTCATCTATAGATCAAGTATGCCATGCCCGGAAGTTCTACTACGCAAGCGCAGAAAACTGTCGAGTCTCTTATATGGACCTGACAACATGATTCGACAAGGATTTATTTAACAAAACAGTATTAACTCTACTATTTTTTAGATAGGAATTTTTGCTAGTGTTCGGATACTTTTGTTACCAACTGTAGATTGATTTCTTTTTTCTTATCAAGTTGCCGCCATTTTGAAATTAGGTGATCGATAAAATTGAATGAGAATAGTAAAGTTGATTGAGATATTGTTAGAAGTATTTACATACCAAGTTTTAAGAAAATTCATAAATGCGTTTTTTATGTGGGTACAAAACAACGGATCACTTTGGTAAATGAACTCATCCACGACATTTGCAAAATAAGTTCGCTGTCCCACTTTGTTCGTACTGACTATTTTGGAAGTTATTGGATAACATATTTTCAAATGACCACATCATAAGTGGTCCTATGAATTAATTTTCGCGATTTTGAAACAAGATGACGGTTTGAGATTGAATAATAGATTGACACCCTGATATGGACGATTTATATAGTGAATTTTAATAAATCAGCTCTTAAATACGTTTCTTACGACGTGATTTTTACATTTTAAATTGCCATTACTTGGACAAAATATCAAGTGATTTGGTTAACTAACTTATCCAAGATATTTGCAGGTGTCATACTGTCTGCCCCTTTTCAGGAATGAAAAAAATTCCTTCTTTATTGCAACCACTGTTTGTGTACAATCTCAATCCTATTTAACCCGTTAGCAGTCGCTATAGACAGCGCCACCTATTACAGATTGCGCACTTTTTATTTAACTCTCACCAATAATTTTTAGAAGTGATGTGATCGACGTTCCTTCGATTTTATTCGTGTTTTATGTATATCAAATGCTACTTCTAAAAATTTTTGGTGGCAATTGAATAAAAAAAATCTGGCAACACTGAAGGATGGGCGGCAAATCGACCAACTAGCGACTTCTAACGGGTTAATTATGACCATTAACTATAAAAATACCACAAATATTTCTGTATGAAATAATTGGTGACAAAAAAGGCGAAAATTTCTTATTTCTGAGAATACCCTGAAAAAAGAGTGGAGAGTATTTGTATTAAAGATAAATCCACAGTCTAGATTCGTCCGAATCAGTTCAGTACTTCGGGAGTTATCGTGATGAGACTTTTTTCATTATATGTATAGATAGATAAGCGAGTTAATTAAAATCAGTCGATAACTGAAAGAAAAAGGGGAAGACAGAATTCAACCTAATAGGAATTTATACTATTATATGATCCAACTTTAAAAAAAAAAAAAAAAAAAAGCCTTATTTGTTCTTAATGAAAGTTTAAATAGCATGAGGAATAAGTACAAATGAAATATTTCAAACACTCAATGCAACTAAATTCAAGCAAAAATTAAAAAGAAAAAAAAATTAAAATACTTTATATGCTTATTTATATACATATATACGGATAAAAAGTAAAAAGTAAAAAGTAAAAATATAATAATGAATCATAAAAATACTTACCCGTATTGATAAAATTTTCTTAGAATATCCCCCGATAAATAAAAAGTAATTTAATTGTTTTAATTGCTTGTTCCATAATTTGGCAGCTTGAATCGAGCAGTGCGAAAGAAATTGGTGGTAATGACAGATCAAAACAATGTCATCTCACTATCTCATGTGAAATTTGAAGCAGTTTTTGGCACGTGAATTTACTTCTTTCGCATAAATATTGAGACTGGAGCGGTCTATCTTCTGTTTATAAGTTTGAAAGCCAGCAGTCTAAGAAGTTGCGCATTCTTCGCGAATAAGTTAAAGCATAACATTTTTGCCCTTCTCGATTCGAAACTAATCTATTCCTTGAAGACCGCTGTCTTTCTGTTAATCAATAAGAACGTATCAATTTAGGTATTCAGAAAACATCTATAGATCTTACTCTTAAAGCAGTCAATGTTGCCATGCAATGTCGGAAAATAACCTTGTCCACGCATATACTGATGGCTCAGCTGACGAAACTTTTCAAAAAGTACACTTTGTACTACCCAACGGCACAACTATGAACCAATCATTGGGCATTGGTTCCATCGCCTCAAATTTCACCAGTGAACTCAAAGCAATATATAATGCATTGCATGAATACATCGTACTCAACAACACTGACAAAGCTAACGGGCTAGTCATCTTTTGTGACTCCAAAGCTGCCTTAGAAGCATTAAATAAAGGTCAATCAAGGCTAACCCATGATATCCAACACCAATTGGAAGAAATTGACAAACTATACAAGTTATGTATTCTGCAGTGGATACCTGCGCATGTCGGCATCCCTGGAAACGAAGAGGCAGATCAACTAGTGAAGGAAGGGAGAAATCTCAACAATGAAAATATCGCCAAGGTCTCTCTTGACGATGTTAATGCGATCGCAAGATTCCGTTTGAGAGAAAACACCATTAAAACAGACTCGCAGATTTGTGAAATAAACGCAAACAGAGACCTTACCAAAACTATCACCCGCCTTAGAACTGGCCACTATCGAGGTATGAAGATCCTGAGAGATGGCAATAGAACCTACCGTCTCTGCAGTAACTGTGATGATGTTCCACTAACACCAAAACATATTTTTGACTGCCCTGACATTTTAAGATCCCGGGCTCAGCTTGGGGAATTCTCCCCCTTTGACATCGAGAGTCTGTACTCCGATAACATCAAGGAGTTGGCCGGCTGTGTTTTGCACACTCATGGTTATCTATAGTTCTCCCCATGGACACGACACCAACCAACCAACCAACCAGTCAATGTTGCCAGCAGGGGCCGCTTACAATTTTGGCGGCCCTAAGCAATAGATTTTTAGCGCCCCCTCCAATAGATATTACGGCAGGGCAGCTTATAGATTTCATGTGACCCCAGGTAGATTTTCTCACTTTGATCCCTACACCCTTCCTCCCCCCCCCCCTCCTATACAAAAGAAAAAGCTACTACATTAAGATTCAACTTATTCTAATATTATAAGTTAATATAAATTTAAATAACATTTTCATTTTAATTTTTTTTTTTTTTTTTTTGTAAAAATTGAATTGGATCCGGCATATTTAGAAGTAAGAAAAAATAAACACGTTGAATAGAACCTTTAGCTTTTCTACTTGACTGTGCTAAACGCTCGATTGGGAAAATGCCTTAAAATTTCTGTTTATACTAATCTCCATTCTCTACGTGACGTCGCACTTATTAATGTACAATGAAACTATTGTACATCAATACTGTTAAATCTGTACATGTACTCATATACCATGTACAGCTTGTACCATAAAACTGCTTGGCTGCAAATTTGAGTAAAAACTATTACAATGGAATGAAAAAGAAATCTTTTGTATGGCCAGAAAAAAAGGGAATTTGAAATCCGTCATTCCCTCACCATTGCTTGGCTATCAGATTGCGGCATCGCATCACAAAACAGAGTGAATCTATCAAGTTGCTACATGTTTACCACCGAAAAAGTTCCAGAGTGGTAAATAATAATATTAAAATATTACTGTTGTATATATATATATATATTACTTAATTCTTATTTTTATTATAATTTTAATCCTTCCATAATAAATGATAATTTTACATTTTACTTTAAACAAGATAACAAGAATTCGTGTCATTTTTTAAACAAGAACGAAAAATCATTTGGTTTGCATAGACTATTAATATTTTCCAACTGTATGTACTTGTTGCCTCATTCAGAGCCTGATTAAGGGGGAAGCACACATTATCTCCGCTGTCACCGGGATATTTTTACAATTATTTTTTACTTCATGTCATAGAAATTCCACGCTTTGACGAGGAAATATTTTTTATAAAAAATGAACGGTGTAAAACAATCCAATTTACTCACCGTTATTAGACACCAGAATTCTTTTAAAATAATTTTTAATGAGAATTTTGTGTTTATTATAGGAGAAAAGTATTTGTTAAAAAATAACGGTGTAAGTATAAATAATGTGTGCTTCCCCCTTAATCAGGCTCTGGCCTCATTTAATCTTCAACGTACTTTATCTACTTTATCACACAACAGAAAAAAATAGGTACAGACAGACAAACTAACTGAATTCGTAGTCACTCTAAAACATTGTTGAAAAGTGACCTTAACGCAAGCGGAAATGCAGTTCTAGCAATTTCCAATTGTAGCTCTTAAGCTCATATAATGTGTTTCAATATTTTGGTGTGATCGTGTAAATCTTAAAGTTAAATATACCATATTCTATAGATTTATTTATTTATTTATTTATTTATTTAATTTTTTTTAAATCATATGAGTAATAAATCTAAAATTTAATACGACTTTCGCAGTACAAAGTTTTTAAAATGTGATTTATAAAAATACATCACATAGAAAGCAATTAACTGTCATTCTTTTGGGTGTCCTTATACAAAAACTGGTTATCCTATTTCTACCATTTTAAATAAAGAAGATTAGCTACGGCCGTGCTGACAAACCGAAGTCGTCAATATTTTAACCCCTTAACGCGCGCTGTCCTCGCTGCGAGGACGCAAAATTTAAGATCCAGCTGCAAAAATTCATCCCGGAAATTTTTCAGGAAAAATTTACGTTTATAACATGTCAGAAAAGGCCGGTTTTTTTTAAACATTAAAATTTAAAACTTCTTTAAGTTTAATTTAGGTCATGAATTCCGGTGGCAGTATAATTTAAATGATTCGAATTGTCTTGCGCCGCAAAGGGTTAAAACTTTATTGAAAAGTGTTAAAAATGGTTTCCCCTTCACTTTTGCTTGAACCTTTTCCTTAATGTATATGTGAAATAAAATTTTTATTAATTCATATCTTAGTGGATTGACTTATCAGAGGAAATTTTGTGTTGACTATTATTAATTGCAAACTAATCACTTTTAAACGCAATTACGAAGCCTTTTCATTCATAAACGCGCAACATAATTAGGTATTCTTATTTAGATATGGTGATATAAGTCGATTGGTAGGATTTAAGACCGAATGACTATGCTAAGGTCCGAGGACTATAGGTAGAATGCCCTCCGAGGGGTCTTTCTAAGAGGTACTAGCCCGTATTTATGCAAGTTTCGGAGAAAACCACAGAAAATTCCAAACGGCTAGGTTGATGAGCACGACCTGGGATTTCCGGGCACTTCCCATCTACTAGCTTTGAGCGCAGAACCGCTCGGCCACTGGTGAGCCTGTGATGCAAATCAAAGTAGCGTTTGATTTTTTCCGTATGAAGGTAAAGCCATTTGCAGAAAAAAGACTATCTAAAGTCAACGCTTGAAACAGATTTTTTAGACACCATAGACGAGAAAAGATCGTCCTTAAATAATTTAAATTTACTCTTATTTATTTTTTAATCTTAATTTATATATTTTGCGTATTTTAAATCTATTCTTAGGACTTTTCTGAAATCTGAACTATTTTCTGACTTGTTTACGAAGTTTTTTTTTTTTTTTTTTTTTTTTTTTAAATGTACAAAACTTTCAGGAATTTTTTATTTAGATATACCTACTTATAAATTTAATAGTGTTT
Source organism: Salticus scenicus (assembly GCA_963930645.1). Taxonomy (NCBI): domain Eukaryota; kingdom Metazoa; phylum Arthropoda; class Arachnida; order Araneae; family Salticidae; genus Salticus; species Salticus scenicus. The sequence continues at coordinate 138,270,807 of OZ005662.1, read as the reverse complement.
TTTTTTTTTTTTTTTTTCTATTTTCTTATTATTAGTTCTATTATTTAGTTGATTATGGACGAATTTGATATAAGGAGTTCGAATTTTAAGCTGAATGAGCTTAAAAATGAGGCCGCCATGCGAAACTGTCAAACGCATTAGTGATGTCAAGTAAAAGGGCTTCGAATTTTTCATATTTGATAAAACTATCGTGAATAAATTATATTATTCTGATGGCTGGTGGAATGTTTAGTTCTAAAACCAAATTGTTCGAGTTGAAATTGCAAATCATCCAGCCCCTCCTCATAATTTTTTCCATCTAATTTGAAAAGATCTAACTTTTCATTATCACAATACAAATCAAAACACATATTTATTAAAAATCAACATTTTAGTACCTTAACCAGAGCACCTAATTTTAATTCCCTTGGAACTTTCATCTTGGAACTTTTTACAAAGTTTTATTTTAATAACATAAAGGAAATTTCTTCATTTACTTCTTCTATTTTAGACTTGTTCGCAAATTCTGGTGGTAGTTTATGTTAAATGAGTTAAATTTCCTTGCCCCTGAAAGGGTTAAGGTGTTTTTATACAAAGTTAAAATCTTTAAAGAATGTTACTTTTAATTTACAATTGAATATACGTGTTACGCTTGCATGCGTTAACACCGCGCCACCTATAATTTGTATTCATCGTAAGGAGCTTTGAAGTGAAGCAAACAGAGTTTGTGTTGTGAAGCAAAGTGTGTGTTCGGCGACCGCAGAACGTGGCGTCGAAAAATAAATAAATTATGAGTAATTAAAGTGAATTCGTGTTTTAAATAAGCATTAAGTGCCTTTACATGGCCCGTCGAGCCACAGGACCTGTTAAAAAGAAAGAGTAATTACGAGTTTGTTTATTTAATTTCATTGTGAGAAAAAAAAAGTTTCGGTTTCGTAATCGATCGATGAAACAAAAAGTTTTGTTTTAATCATAGAAAAAAAAATGTTTATATCGACGGATGGATTTTTTTTAAGTGAAACATAAAATATAAAAGTGAACGAAAGAAAAAAAAAAAAAAAAAAAAAAAGTGAAGTGATAGTTTATTTAAGAGGAACAAGATTAATAGTGTTTTTTGTTCTCAAGTGGAATACAGCGATCTGAGGTAAGAGCATCTTCATAAAATTTAAATTTGTTCTGAATTTATTACTTGTTAAATTTAATAATGTCAATTATCGATAAATTAAGAAAAGATGAGCTTAAGCTTGTCGCAGAGGAATTGGGTTTAAGTGTAGGAGAGGGTGCTAAACTTGTTGAGTTAAAAGATATTATTGAGAAATGTGAACATTTTTCAAATAGTGAGTTAATGAAAAATGTAGTTGATTGCGCGGTTGAGGAAATTAAATCGAAAAAAGAAGAAGAAAATCAAAAATGGAGTTGGAAAAAATTAAACAAATTAGAGCACAATTAGAGAAAGAGTTAGAGATAGCAAATATTCGTAAGGAATCTTTACAAAATTCTGATTTCGAGAAAATTAAATTAGCGCAGTTAGAGAAAGAGTTAGAATTAGCGAATATTAAAAGGGATTCATCCCAAAATAATTCGCTTTGAACTGTGCATTCGGAACCAGAACTTCTAAATAATAATAATCTGGAAAGTTTTATTAAGAGTATTAAAACGCTTACAATTCCATTACCACCTAAAGCAGAATCATTCAATTTATTTTTTCATTCGCTGGAAAAGGCATTTAAGAATAAAAATGTTCCAGATGGGTTTAAAGCGGAAATTCTTTTAAACATTCTCGGTGAAAAAAGCCAGTAATTTAATGGTATATGTGTCTGAGGAAGACATGTGTAATTACGAAAAATTAAAAACAATTGTTTTGAAGGAGTTTCAGCCGACGGCTAATGAGTGTTTAAATAACTTCCGGAAAGCACAAAAATTACCGTCAGAGAGTTATGTGCAGTATGCGTCGCGATTAGCGGCATCTTTTGAGTATTATTGTGAATTGCGTAAAGTGAATGATTTTAAATCATTATGTGAATTAATTGTATCTGACAAAATTTTTAATTCATTAGATCGTGAATTAATGACACACATTGGGGTTAAGCAGGGTGAATCATTTTTTAAACCACAAGAATTGGGTCGTGAATGTGATATTTATTTATCTGCAAGGGGCAGAGGTAAAAATGAGTTGAATGTGTTTGCAAAGACTAGTGTAAATGCGATTTGTCGGGAACAAATCGCATAATTCACGATTTCAAAAAGTTGCTTCAAAGGTGTTCTTATCAGAAATAAAAAATGTAAAATGTGTTCTTTGTAAAAATAATGAATATCATGCTTTATATATGTGTCCGCAGTTCAAAAAACTTCCTGTACAAGAAAGAGTTAATGTTATTAAGGCAAATAAGTTATGTTTTAAGTGTTTTTTACCGAATTGTAATGTAAGGAAATGCAATACGAGAAGCTGTTTTTGTGGAAAACCACATAATAAATTGATTCACTTTCCTAGAGAAGGAAAATTTAGCGATTCTTGTAAGGAAATGAAGGATAATTCGGAAGTTGCAGCTGCCGCTGATTCCGAAACATTGAATAGAGAACAGCACGGTGAATTCAATTCCTTTTTTCCTCCTAATTTTCCTAGTGACAGACAGCAAATTGTAGCCACTAGTTTTGCAAAAAACAAAACAAAAAATGTCTTATTGAGTACAGTGCGTGTTTTAGTTAAAGATAAATATTCTCAATGGCAGGAAGTAAGGTGCCTTCTAGACAGCGGCTCTCAAGCGTGTTTGATAACAAAAGATTGTGCAAATCGATTACAACTCAAAATAGAAAAAGTAAATACTTTACTCTCTTGTTTGAATGATGTATCGATGACCATTAACGGTTGCGTAACAGCAACTATTGCCAATAAAGAGAAAAACTTTGAGAAATCCCTAAATATGTTTGTTGTGAGGAAAATTACGGATTTTGTTCCGAATAAAGTAATTAATGTACATATCGATGTCCCGAATTCAATAACGTTAGCAGATTATAGTTTTAACATTCCTGGAAAAATAGACATGCTCCTTGGTGCTGAAATTTTTTATGAATTATTGAGACCGGGGCAAATATATTCTCAGAACCCTCAGCTACTCCTTCAAAATTCCTGTTTTGGTTACATTGCAACGGGGAATTTAGATCAAAGGGATGAGGTTAAAATTCATTGTGGATTAATACGTGGAGAGTATTTAAATGTAACATTAAGGAAATTTTGGGAGATTGAGGATGTAAGTATAGAATTAACCAAAAGTAAAGAACAGGCTATATGTGAGGAACATTTTACGCGTACACATAAGAGAAATGAGAAAGGTAAATATATTGTAACAATGCCTTTAAAAGATGACCCGTCATGTTTAGGTCAGTCTAGAGAAATTGCTCTTAGAAAACTCAGATCGCTGTGGAAACGTCTATCTAGAGACGAGAAATACTTGTCGTTATATAAAGACTTTTTAGAGGAATATAAAAATCTTGGTCACATGAGAGAAGTAACAGAGGATAAAACTCCTGATGTTGCTTATTACGCACCTCATCACGGAGTGTACAGGCCAGATAAAAATACGACCAAATTACGTGTAGTTTTCAATTGTTCTTCACCAACAACAAATGGTACTTCTCTTAATTCCTTGCAATTCAATGACGGAGTAATACAAAGTGATTTATTTAATATAATGGTGGGTTTCCCCTGCATATTTACGCCTTAACTGCTGACATCAAAATGATGTATAGAATGATTCTTATTGACCCGAGTCAGTACCCGCTGCAGCGAATTCTCTGGAACAATAGCATTGAGGAACCCCCCAAAACATTTGAATTAACAACAGTGACATATGGAACAGTCTCAGCGCCTTACTTAGCTATGAGAACCTTATACCAGCTTTCACTTGATGAGGAAAAAAAATTCCCGAAAGTATCCCCAATCCTTCGTGATAATTTTTATATGGATGACGTATTATTTGGAGCAAGTACATTAGAGGAGGCGAAAGAGTTACAACAGGAGTTAAAGGAGGTTATACAGTCCGCAGGGATGGAGCTACATAAGTGGTGTGCTAATAATGATGAACTTTCCCCAAGTATGACAGAGAGTTACAATTTTTATAACAAAGATGAAATTAAAACTTTAGGCGTGTCTTGGAAGCCAAAGGGTGATTGTTTTGTTTTCCGAGTTAAAGTAGATCTGAAAAATTCCTATACAAAAAGAGAGGTGTTGTCGACGATAGCTAGGATCTTTGATCCACTAGGCTTAATAGGCCCAATAATTGCTAAGGCCAAAATATTTATGCAAAAGCTTTGGCGTCTAAAAATTGATTGGAGTGATGCACTCCCAGCACCAGAATACAGAGAGTGGCATCATTTTCTCATTGCATTAGAACGAATAAATGACATAAAAATTGAAAGGTGCATTGTGATTCCCCAGGCTTCAAATATAGAGATACATGGATTTGCAGACGCTTCAGAACTGTGCTATGGAGCGGCCATCTATTGTAAGTCCAATGATTCACGTGCCCGGACATTAATAAGATTAATCTCAAGCAAATCAAGGGTTGCTCCGGTTAAAAGCTTAACAATCCCTCGATTAGTGTTGTGTGCAGCTGTTCTGCTGGCAAAGCTAATGAATAAGGTGTTGGCTGCTTTAAAGGTGATGATCAATGAAGTCTATTTTTGGACAGACTCTACAATTGTTCTGGCGTGGTTACAGAAGGAACCCATGGATTTGAAACCGTTTGTGCAACATAGAGTAGCAACTATCCAAGACCTTTCACCAATCCAACAGTGGCATCATATCGCTTCAGATCAAAATCCTTCTGATGTATTATCAAGAGGCATTGATCCAGATAAACTGTTCGATCACGAACTATGGCTAAGCGGACCCAGCTTTTTACTAGAAAGGGACTATCCGAGTCAAATAACTGTTAACCCAAAAAATTTGAACGATTTTAGAGTAGAACTAAAAAAGTCTAACACAAACTCTGATGATAATTTTAATGTTTTTAATTTGTAACTGATAGTGACTTTGTGTGTAATCTTCTGAATTTAAGTAATAATTATTTAACTGTTCTGCGTATTATAAGTTTTATTTTCAGGTTCATAAATAACAGCAGAAATCCGCTTTACAAAACAAGTGGACCACTTATATCTTCAGAAATTGTTGAAGCAGAGAAATTTTTATTAAAGTGCATACAAAGTGAGGAATTTTCCGAAGACATTACAGACTTACAGGTAAAAAAGGCTATAAAGCCTAACAGTAAGTTGAAGATGTTGAATCCATTTATTGACAAAGAAGGCCTGCTAAGAGTAGGAGGAAGACTTGGAAATAGTGATTTAAATTATGATAAGAAATTTCCAATTCTTCTTCCATCTAAACATAAATTAACTGAATTAATTGTTGTCTTTTATCATAAAAAATTTTTGCATGCTGGGCCTAATTCTCTATTGTATTATTTGAGGGAAAAATTTTGGGTTACAAATGGTAGAAATTTATGTAAAAAAGTTATGCATAAATGTGTTAAATGTTTTAGGGTTAATCCAAATTCAGCACAACAAATATTAGGTAATTTGCCAAAAGATAGAATTGTTCAAAACTATCCATTTAATATCACTGGGGTAGATTTCACTGGTCCTTTCTATATTAAGTATAAAAATCAACGAAAAGGTATTTATAATAAAATATATGTTGCAATTTTTATTTGCTTTGTGACCAAGGCTATACATTTAGAGTTAGTCACGGATTTAACGTCCGCAGCCTTTATAGCTGCTCTTAAGAGGTTCATATCGAGGAGAGGAAAATGCAGTAAGCTGTATACAGATAATGCGGGAAACTTTGTGGGAGCAAATGCAGAGCTCAAAAAATTGTATAAAATGGTAAATGGACCAGATGATCAAATTTCGGGGTATATGAGTTCAGAAAACATTGATTGGCAGTACTCACCTCCTAGAGCGCCAAACTTTGGAGGATTGTGGGAAGCAGGAGTCAAATCCTTTAAATATTATTTGAAAAGTGCTGCGGGAAATTTAAAATTAACCTATGAGGAATTTTTGACTTTAATTATACAAACTGAAGGGATGCTAAATTCTAGGCCTTTAGTCCCCTTAACTGCTAACGTAGAGGATTTAAATGTGTTGACTCCTGCCCACTTCCTCTTAGGAAGGTCAATTACGTCTATAACTGAGCCAGATTTATCAGAAATTACAGAAAACAGGCTTAGCCAATGGCAAAAAATAACAAAGTTATTTCAAAGCATTTGGCGTAAGTGGCACTTAGACTATCTATGCCACTTACAACAGAGATCGCGATGGAAATTTGGGAAACAAAACATATGTGTTGGAGACATGGTTATTCTAAAAGAGGATAACTTACCTCCATGTGAGTGGCCACTGGCCAGAATAAGCAAAATTTTTCCCGGAGCGGACAAAAAAGTAAGGGTAGTGGAGATCAGTACTGCCTCTGGAAAATTTAAAAGGTCCATTTCTAAAGTTTGCCCGCTTCCAATAAATGATTAACATTGTTATTAATTATGAATGTTGTAAATTATGTAATATTTTGATAATTTTTTTTTTTTTGCATTACTTTTTATTTAACATATGTAATATTTACTGTATAATATTGTGTAATATTAAGTGTATCAGAATTTTTATGTTGAAAAAAAAAAAAAAAAAAAAAGAAAAAATGACTGTTAGATTTATTGAATGTTTAATAAACATTGCAATGGGGGCCGGTATGTTACGCTTGCATGCGTTAACACCGCGCCACCTATAATTTGTATTCATCGTAAGGAGTTTTGAAGTGAAGCGAACAGAGTTTGTGTTGTGAAGCAAAGTGTGTGTTCGGCGACCGCAGAACGTGGCGTCGAAAAATAAATAAATTATGAGTAATTAAAGTGAATTCGTGTTTTAAATAACCATTAAGTGCCTTTACAATACGCATATTCCTTAAAAGAGAGAAAAAAAAATTGGTTTATGAATTTCGCTTTTCTTCCATCCACTTTTCCTCCCCTTAAATTTTAGGCAGTGTTTCAATTTTTTTCGCAGCCCTAGTCGACCGCTTAGGTTCGCCTAATGGTAAAGCGGGCGCTGGTGCCAGCTTTGCAGTTTTTTTATTCAATAATCACCAATAATTTCGAGAAGGGTATTTCATATAGATAATAAACGATCGGAATATAAGGAATATCTATTATGTGCAGAGATTCCAATATCCTAATTAATATTCCGTAGTGTTGTTAGTCACGCCCTTTTTTACACACAAGTAAATTTTTAGAGTAATAGTCTCTAAATTCAATTACGATTAAATAAGAAGAAAAATACTCTAAAATGATACTGGTGTGAATAAAAAGGCGGGGCTAACAATACTACGGAATATTAATTAGTATGTTGGAGTCTCTGTATGTGTATCAATTATCACTTCTAAAAATTTTTGTTGTCTGTTGCATAAAAATGTCGCAAAATCTGGCAATTTGAAAGTAGAAATGGATTTATCTGATTTTCAGTCTAAAAACATATTCCCATATCTCTCTCGCGTGAAGGGAAATTTTTTCCCACATTACTTCGTTTCCCTATTTTTTTCCCTAAAAAGGGAAACTTTTCCCCGAAGTGAAAACCAGAACACTGTTTCCCACCAACAAGTATTTTAGTTAATTATTAAGCAGCAAATCCTGCAATAAGCGGATTGGCGTATTTAAACACATCACTCCTGAATGGAAAACTTAGGCACTGATCACGACGCTGATTAAAATCAAATACAAAGTAAATATTTAAAAATTACTGGTGTCAATATGTTAATAATTTTTATATTGATATACTATATTTTAAACTGTAAAATAAAATACTTAATTACTCAATTAAATTGTTTCTAGGAGTTTTTTCACTCAGAAGTATTATCCTATAAAGTACACTGTATGTACAGTCAGGGGAAAAAAAAACACCTCCCACCTAATTTTGCCATAAATTACCGCAGAAACATGTGGTTGGTACCGATCGATTTACATTCGTATAATTAGATTTTGCTTAGGGGGTCATCTACGTATTAAAACTGGCATCAACTGCATTTTTCAATGGTAATCCACATTTTATATATATACATACTTGCCAACCATCTCATTATGAACCGTACAATTTTTAGTATCCGCCTTTTTTTTCACACCAACAATTTTTTAGAGTAATTTTAATCTTATTCAATCGTAACAACATTTGGAGAGAATAATTCTAAAAATATTGGGGTGTGAGAAAAGGGGCGTTTTTTCAGGGAGCGTTAACATTTGTACGGCTATTAATGAGATGGTTAGCAAGTACAGGGATGGAACACGGGCGCAGAATTCATACCGGAATCCGTTTAAGAAATTTCTCTACTTATAATATCGTTGATTTAAGAAGTAGAAAATTTTCTTACATCGATAGTGGTATGAATTCTGCGCCCGTGTTCCATCCCTGCAAGTATGTTTTTTTATATTTTAATTATTTGGATCAAATCGTCGCGGAAAATGGTATAGTTTGTATATTTCACTCAATCTTTCATAGAGTTATAAGCTGTCAAAGTATGGGGATGCTAATGTTAAATAAATATGACATATTTAACGTACACAAACATCAAACCGTCTCAATTATATATATATATTAAAAGCAAAAACTGTTTTATTTAAGAGACAAAAATTTAAGTTAAAATACATAAAAAAAAAAAAAAAAAAAAAAAAAAAAAAAAACATATAAAAACAATTAAAAGCTAGACGTTTCGAAACCCGTCCGGGTTTCTTCATCAGTAATTACAACACAATATGCAAACATTACATGAACACTCAAGGAATTTAAAGGAGTACCGAATATTGAGGAGCCAGTGCGCATGCTTCATTGATAGTGTGGAGATGCTTGGCAGTGTGCCAGCTCTCAAGGAAAATACGCGATTTATAATTATGAAAACCAGAATTTAGAATTTTCATATTATCGAAGTCAGGAATATGATCAGTTTCTATTGAATGGATTACAATTTTAGAATTTTGGTTGCAATTTTTAAAAGATCGTCTGTGCTCTTGTAGTCTAATTTTTGCTCTAAGGCCAGTTTCATCTATATAAACATATTTGCAATTTTTACAAGGAATTAAATATATTACACCAGTTAAATCCAAAGAAGGGGTTATGGGTTTAAAGTTAAAAAGGACATTTTTTAATTGTTTAATTGGCCGGAAAGCAGTATAAATATTATGTGGTTTAAGTAATTTAGAAATAAATTCTGAAGGAAAACCAAAATATGGAATAGAAATATAATTGTTCTTATTAATTTGTGAATTTTTCATTTGCATTGGAGTAGAGGGGGAAATTGCAGGAGGGAATGAAGGAGAGGGGAAGCTGATAATTTTTCACGATAAATTCGTTTTAACTAATTAAGAGGGTAATCGTTATTTATTAAATCCTGAAAAATTCTTTTAATTTCCAACTTATGCAGTAACGAGACACTTTTTAAGTTGGAAATTAAAAGAATTTTTCAGGATTTTCCACACTATCAATGAAGCATGCGCACTGGCTCCTCAATATTCGGTACTCCTTTAAATTCCTTGAGTGTTCATGTAATGTTTCAATATTGTGTTGTAATTAGTGATGAGGAAACCCGGACGAGTTTCGAAACGTCTAGCTTTTAATTGTTTTTATATGTATTTTTTGTTTTTTAAAATGTATTTTAACTTAAATTTTTGTCTCTTAAATAAAACAGTTTTTGCTTTTAAAATATGACACATCTTCCCGAAAAATTATTACATTCAAATTTTCTTTTTGTTTTTATATATATGGTAGAATGAAGTAACCCAAACCTATTCCATGCGTTTTTTTTTTTTTTTTAAATTGAAAAACATTTTTTTAAAATTATGAATAATAAATTCATATTCGAAAAACTTATGAATTCTGACTCATATTAATTTTTGCACGAATAGAACAGCTATCATCAAAAACATGGGTTTCCAAATTTACAGCTCGTTTCGAACATTATTTTTCGAGTAACAGTGATATTTCATTTTTTTATTGCTGTCACATGTTCATACTTGCCAACCATCTCATTAATAACCGTACAATTGTTGACGCCTCCTGAAAAAACGCCCCTTTTCTCACAGCAGTATATTTTTAGAGTAATTCTCTCCATATGTTGTTACGATTAAATAAGCAGAGTTGTCAAGTTTTATAATTTATTTCGGAGCAATTTTAGCCCCGCCTTCTATTCACACCAGAAATTCTATAGAATAATTTTCTTTAATATGTGACAACTGTTAAATAAAGGAAAAATCATTCTTTAAAATTTCCGGTGTGAGAAAAAGGCTGGGCTAACAATGCTCCGGAATAAATTATAAAAGTTGGCAACTCTGAATAAGACTAAAATTACTCTAAAAAATTACAGGTTTGAAAAAAAACGCCGGGTACTAAAAATTGTACGGTTAATAATGGGATGGTTGGCAAGTATGCATGTTATAATCTATATCAATAAAATTGCAATAACCTATAGATTTTTCTAGATTTTTTAGGAGTTGCTTTATGTTTCCGCATTTAGCGGTACTGAATCTCCCTTTAGGTAGAGGAAGTTTTTTATTTACTTTCTTATTTTCAACAGGCGGGCTAGATTTATTGCTGTGACTGCAGGCGCCATCTAGTGGTGCCGGAGGATCTAAAAGTTCATTTTCGTTAAGTGAGTTGAATTTATTTTCAGTAGGAATATTGTAATCATTCTCAAATTTACTATTTTTTGAAATAGGGCTATCTTTTTCAAGCTTACGTTTGTTAGTTCTAATATGAGTGGGGTTAGTGTTTTGTGTGGGAAAATTAGTTTCAGTTAGTGGAGATTCGTCTGATACCTGATTATCGTCTATATCCTCGATGAATTCATCATTCCTCGTCTAGTCAGTTGATTCAATTTTTCCGAATCCTATTCGGAATTCGGGGAATTCATTGATTATTTTTCTAATTTCAGAGACAGTGAAGTCTTTAAGCTGACCAGAGGAGGTCTGTCTAGATTCAGTGTCGTAGAGTTCAAATTTAAATTCAAGGAATTTTTCGTAATCTTTGTCCGACAATCTCTCAGTCATTATTCTCTGTATCTCATAGAATTTCTTGCATCTGAACATCATAGCTAGGAGCTCGAGGTTGGTGATGATTGAAGCGATGCGTAACATTATCTTTGTCTGTGACTGATGAAATCTCGGGGGTTGTTGAAGAATTGTATGAGTGATCCTCGCTGACATTCGAATTTTGGCTCTGAAAAGAGCCTCTAAGAACTAGTGGATCCATCTCATTACAATTTTCAATTTTAGGATTCATTAAATCAAGATCCTTGCTGGCCTTCGAAATAGTCTGTAAGGTTATTCGTCCACTATGTATATCAAATATCACTTCTCAAAATTATTAGTGAGAGTTGAATACAAGAGACCTTAAATTTCGCAACACCATTTAGAGCGTAAAGACCGGCAAAGGATTAAGATAAAAAAAAAAAAGGTAAAGTACCATATACATATTACTAAACAAAAATTTACGGTGTCATTCTATAAATTTAAAAGGACAGAATTTTCCAGTAAACCTAATAATTATAAAAATTTTATGATATGGTGTCTTCCATGAAAAATGGAAGAGTTGGTAGCTATGAATGCAATGTTTTAAAGGAATGCACAAAGACAAAGATTTACATTTCATAATGGCACCAAGTTAGTGTCATCCAGAACTCGAAGTCTCCGCCCTTTTTTCAGAACACTTTAAAGAATAAGAAATTTTCGTCTTTTTTTTTTTTTTTTTTTTTTTTTTTTTTTTTTAACCATTATTTTTATACGACAACATCACTCCTTTTTAATCATGACACATTGAGAAAAAAACATGGTAAAGGTTTCTGTATAAAAATAGTGATAGAAAAGAAGGCAAAAATTCCTCAACTTTAAAAGTGTCCTGAGAAAAGAGCGGAGACTTCGAGCTCTGGTGTCACCGAACGTGAAGGTGCTAAAAACTTTTTCTTATTTAACTAAATAAATATTTAAAATAGTTTCACTAATTAAAAAAAAAAAAAAAAAAAGTTTGATTATATCATGTTTTTGAAATGAATTTTATAATTAACCCGTTAGTAGTCGCTATAGACAGCGCCACCTATTAAAAATTGCACAATTTTTATTTAACTCTCACCAATAATTTTAAGAAGTGATGTGACCGACATTTCTTCGACTTTATTCGCGTTTTATGTATATCAAATGCTACTTCTAAAAATTTTTGGTGGCTATTGAATAAAAAAATCTGGCAACACTAAAAGATGGGCGGCAAATCGACCAACTAGCGACTACTAACGGGTTAAGAAAAATATCTTTCTTTCTGAAGTGTGCGGGGTTAGTTATCGACACAAAACTTGTAATTCCATGCTAAAATGTCATCCAAAGATTTTTAGCATAAAATTGGCTAATGTAATTCAGTAAATCAACTTACAGCAATAGAAATAAATAAAAAACTAATACAAGAAAAATAATTAGATGTGAACCGTAAGTCATTCACATACTTGCCAACATCCTAATTAATATTCCGTAGTTTTGTTAGTCCCGCCCTTTTTTTCACACCAGTAAATTTTTAGAGTAATATTCTACAAATGCAATTACGATTAAATAAGAGGAAAAATACTCTAAAAAGATACCGGTGTGAAAAAGAAGGCGGAGCTAACAATACTACGGAATATTAATTAGTATGTTGGCAAGTATGCATTCAGTTCAACAGCAAATTACCAAAGTCCTACAAAATGCTTTAAGTACAGTTTTTTTTTTTTTTTTCTTTTTTTAAATGCTTAATGAAAATTATAATTTTTTTTTTTTCAAATATTTTGCAAAAATGTAAAGATTTATTGAGTTATTGTTGAAAAGCCTTTAGAAACAAATAATTGAATCTATAATAATAAATGGAAAGGTTTGTCTGTCTGTCTGTTCTTTTATACGTTCAGCCCCTATTGAACGCAGAAGTACAAGAATTGACATACGGATGCTCTGGAGCCTTTCCGATGTTTTCCTCGAAACAGAATTTAAAAATCTTAATTAGTTTCGGAGATATTAATTAAAATGTTGACCCATATCGATCGCAAAAATGACCAAAAATCCTTATTGCTTAAAAAGAGGCATTCTATCAGCATTCAGCAGACGATTTTAACGACTGTCTCTAACGGAAACAAAACATGTGCAAGTCATTAATGTCACATGATCTTTAACCGGGGTTAAAAATTGCAAATTTCAAAGTGCGTCAAATTTTCTTTTTCGTACACAACACTTAATATACAACCTATTCAGCACAAAACCAACCTGCAGTTAAAGTTTCATCAATTTTCATTAATAAACAAAGCAGTTACATTTTAATTGCAAATTAAATTTTATTCTAACACGCAATCTATCTTTCAATAGACGATAGGAGTTTCCATAGCAACAAAATACATTTGAAGGAACTAAAAAATACTTTTTCTTTTTCTTTTTACTTCCATTACCCGACTACCGTGGTATATATAGGTTTTGGGGAAATAAAAAATATTTATATTTCTTTTTACTTTCATTAATAAAACTACCGTAGATAATGGAATTGGAGAATTCACGTGATTTACATGTTTTAGAATGTCCTGATTAGGTTGTCTTTTGTATTTCAGCTACTAATTAAAATAATTTCATAAGTAACACATTATTTGAAAACTTTGTTGATTTGGAATTGAACAGTAGATTACAGAAATTTCTACCGCCAGATTATTTTAAAATTTCGATATTTCAAATTCCAATTAAATTATTTTTAATAAATTATTTTTAACTTGGTCGACGTAAAACATTCCCTGTTTCTTGAAATCGATTCCTCAGTCTTGAAATGACACTTTTTGCCACTCCAACAGCGTCCGTTACACTTCTTTGAGTTTGACCAGATTCAAGTCTCCCGTTAATACGCCAAGCTATGAGTTCCGGTAGATCACGCTGCCGTAATATTTTCAATTCACTTTTTCTCAAATCAAAAGCCGAACGGTTGAATTTCAATGCTGAGACAGTGAAAAAAAGAAGCTTCTGCGAAATCGCGATTTCTGTACTTATAATTTTTTTGTGCTTTTTGACGTCACGAACGTTAATTGCATCTTCTGTTTTTAGCCAAGCCTTAAATTATGGATCTTTATTTGACATTGGTTAACGGTACAAGCATTTGCGTAATTTCGTTAAAACCATGTGCTTGCCTAATTTTTTTGAGCAGTGTACAGTCGGTAACAAAAGTATCCGAACACTAGTAAAAACTCCTATATAAAAAAAGTAGAGTTAATACTGTTTTGTTAAATAAATCCTTGTCGAATCATGTTCTTAGATGTTCGGATACTTTTGTTACCGACTGTATACATTATGGACAAAATAAAGGGGACCCATACGAATGGGATCTCCAATTTTAGGTATTATTGCTGATTTAAAACTGAGATTAATCCTTTGCCAGTCCTAGCGTTCTAAAGCTTTCTAAATATTCTTGCCAAATTTAGAGACACTTTTATTCTATTATCACCAATAACTTTGAAGAATGATATTTGATATATAGAATGAACGAATATCCTTTGAAATGACAGCATGCCTTTCTGCCTTGGTGGGGAGAAGACGTATCTAGTTAGCTCCAGCGCACGCCTTCGGTTGGCAGTTAATGGCACTCTTACGACGTCACCTACAGATCCTTTTCAGGACCAGTGTTTGAAGTGATGGAAAGTTTACTATTCTTTCTCTATCTCCTTTCACCAAAATTGAATTATCAGCAGGGGGTCAAAAAAAGACACTTGTCTTATGACCGATTTCTCAAGGAATGGATATATAAATGGCGTCTTAACGCCATTAATTCTGGCTACACTCACAAAATCCATCCAAATCAGATTAAATCCATAAACGACGATAAATATGCCCAACTTTTTGAAATTAGAATTTTTGTTAAAAATGAAACCAAAGCTGGCCTTCTAAAAGGGCAAATCAAGGAATTTACTGTTGAGCAAATAAAAATTACAATGCCCGGTTTTCCTGACTTCCGAAGTAATTCCCATGCCTCTGTCAGGCCGACAGATGGTGCCTATAGTATGGTGGAAGAGGAAGAAGATGGAAAATCAGGTAAATACAGTAACTGCTTCTTCTCAAAACCTAAACTTTGACTTAAATTTCAAACTAATATCTCCTAGGAAAACCTCTAAACGTAAAATTGACCTAGAGTCCTCGGCTAAAAAGAAAAAAATTCCTAATTCTAAAATCAGTCTCCCTCTTTCGACCAAAAACTCTTTTGAAATCTTAAAAGAGACCGTCCTTATGGACGAGTTAGTTCTCCAGCCATCAAAGGAAATTTCTGACAGTAAGAATCCTTTTATTCCAAAAATGCGTCACGTAACAGTAAAATGCGGTAATATGACCCAAGTGTTCAAGAACCTAGCCAATCACAAAGATCATTGTATTTTTCGGCCACCCCTGCAGGTAACTTCTTAAAAATATTCCCGGACAAGTCGGAAGACTGCGAGTATATATCTAGTAAGTTAGATGAAATGAAAGTAAATTATTATGTCATGCCTGAGAAATCTACCACCCCCTTAAATGCTGCCATTCGAGGGCTTCCGAGTGATACTGCAATCCTTGAAATTGATGACGCTCTCTCGGAGTTCGATTTTGAGTAATCAAAATCAACCAACTTACGAGCTTCAAAACTAAACTTCCTCTTCCCCTCTCTCAAATCCATTTGGTTAATGATGAAAAATTCGAAGAAATTTTCAAATTAAATAGATTCATGCATTTTTGCATTAATGTCGAAAACTATAGAAACCCGACCCGTACTTTGCAGTGCTTCAACTGCCAATTCTACCATTATTCAGCGCTAAATTGTAGAACGAAGCCAAGGTGCGTTAAATGTTCTGGCCCCCACGAGTCTAATAATTGTGAATTTCGTGTAGGAAAAATCAGTCAAGAAAATCTCAAGTGTTATGTAGCAAGATAGGCCATTTTTCGAGCTTCCAGGCAATTACTATCAGTGCCTTTTCACATCTTGTATCCGGGAGGTGTTGACTTCGGTCGTCAACCTCACAGAAAAATCTAGGACTTAGCCGTATCCTGGTGGATTGTGGAAGATCTATTTCGATGACCAGTACTTTACTATTCCACACAATTGAGATGTCCACCGAATTCAGGTTTGCAAAGGAACTACGTAAGGTATGTTTTTGTATGAGGGGGCGGGAACTATTTTTATATAGAAACATATATATCTTTAATAAACGAGTTAATCTCGTATGACGGGAGAGAGAAAACAGTATAAATAAAAATTGACTGCTTAATAATAAGTAATACAAATATGGATTATGATATAATAGTTAGGATTCTGAATTGTAGATCCACTTGTTTATATTATTTAAAAACAGAAGACAAAATCATAAACATAGTGATTAGAAGAATCAGTATACAGAAGCGATAACCGTGAAATTTATCAGCAACATGAACAAAATAACTTTTTTATCAGAAAAAGGTTGGTTGGTTGGTTGGATGGGTTTTACGTCGCACTAGTGCTGCGCAGATGGGCAATTGGCGACGGTCTGGGACTCACCCCTAGAGGTGGTCCGGAGACATGCCATCGCAATTTTGATCCTCCACGGAAGGGATGGCTCTCCCGCTTCGGTAACCCCCAGAGGTTATCAGAAAAAGGAAACCAACGCACATAACATTGAAATAAGCCTCTAGTATATATCCATAGCGATTTCAATGGGCAAAGTAAATATAGCAAAATTTGCTAATCCCGCGATATCCGCGCGTATGTAACAGCGCACTATAAAACCCTTTTTTGAGCAAAAATGGCTTCATGCGGCACCTAATGTCATGCACCGAGATTACAGTAATGTATATCAGTACAAAAAACTCTTAACGGCTTAAAAGTTTGTGACGCCGCTACTTTGTGGCTATAAGAATTTGAAATATGAGTCTTAAAAATAATGATATTAAATTTTAAGTGACGCTTTGCAATTAGATAAAATATACATAGATTTTCTTATTTGATCATTCACTTTTATCTTTTATTTATATTTATAATGCAAACGTAATATTTTTAACTTCAAGATCAGACAGATATTTAAAATACACTCACTGATGCTTTTTCATTCGCATTTCAAATTCAAAATAACAGTTTTAAAAGGAATGATATAAAAATTCCAGTGGCGCCTCGGTGTTATTTTAAAAGATTTGTTTTTAGATTCCATTAAAATTACTTTTGTTTTGCTAATAAAATATATTTACACATTTAAACAGTGCTTTTAATTTTCAAATATACTGTCAAATAATTATACTTTCACTGAGTTAGCATTATAAAGTAAAATTATTTATTTCAATAAATTGATTTATCTTTTGCATCACGCTATCCAAAACATAGTATCATAGTGTCCAACTAAGTGAAAATTTGCTCAAAGAGGTAGTGTGACGTAAAGAAAACATTTACACAAATTTTACTTGCAGTTTTGGATAGCGTGACGCAAAGGATAAATCAATTTATTGAAATAAATAATTTTACTTTATAATGCTAACTCAGTGAATGTATAATTATTTGACAGTATATTTGAAAATTAAAAGCACTGTTTAAATGTGTAAATATATTTTATTAGCAAAACAAAAGTAATTTTAATGGAATCTAAAAACAAATCTTTTAAAATAACACCGAGGCGCCACTGGAATTTTTATATCATTCCTTTTAAAACTGTTATTTTGAATTTGAAATGCGAATGAAAAAGCATCAGTGAGTGTATTTTAAATATCTGTCTGATCTTGAAGTTAAAAATATTACGTTTGCATTAGAAATATAAATAAAAGATAAAAGTGAATGATCAAATAAGAAAATCTATGTATATTTTAACTAATTGCAAAGCGTCACTTAAAATTTAATATCATTATTTTTAAGACTCATATTTCAAATTCTTATAGCCACAAAGTAGCGGCGTCACAAACTTTTAAGCCGTTAAGGGTTTTTTGTACTGATATCATTACTTTTTAGTGGTTATTGATCAAAAAATTAAAACAAGTCCTTCTGGCTCCTAGGAAGAGTAAACTAATTTATCTTTTCATATGAAGTTGTCACCATTTTTTTTTCAAAATAACAGCTACAATTTATTAATGGACTTAGTGGATTTATAAATGAAGGCTATTTATACATGGAGTTTTAAGCAAATCGGTTCATAAAACCTTTCTAATGTAAATTTGAAATTTTCAGTGTGTTGGCACAGGGAAACAAGAGGGTGGATTAAGTTGGCAAATGAACATATCAAATACATTTCTGAGATAAATCCACACTACAAATTTAGTGTGAATTAATTCAGTATTTCAAACGTTATCATACTCACAAATTTTCAAGTAGCCTGCCACTTGGAAACAAAATGGAGAAGCTTCGCACTAGAAAAATTTATTGACTGGGATTCTCAAACTCTTAAAAAAAAAAAAAGTAAGTGAAAATTTTCAAATTTAAGTTAGAATTACGTAATTTACATTTTTCAAGTTTCTTTTTAGAGAATTACAAATTAAACAATTAAAAAAATATATCAAGTAAATATTAAAAATGGAATTTTATATATTTTCTTTCCCCTTTTGAGGCTAAGTATACGGCTCCAATATTCACAATTTAAATTTTCATCAAAAGTGCAGGTAAAAATTACTTCGTATATATTTTAATATAAAACGTTTGGGGGGAAAAATAGACAAAATATAAATTAAGCTTTACATTTCTATAATTTTAAAAATAAGATAAAATCACCTGGAGAAAAATTTTATGGAAAATACAAGTTAAGTTTAAAAAAAATGAAATTTCTCCGTAAAAGTACTATTTCATAAATATATTTACAACTACAATAAACAAAAAACGCTCCTTTAATTTTAAATAATTATTTCTACATGTTTCGAAGCTATTAAAAGTTTTTTTCTTTCTTTTTTTCTTTCTTTTTTTTTTTTTTTTTTTTTTAAGAAAAATAAATGTAGTGGCGCCATCTAGTAGTTTTTTTTTAAATCATATACATACAGATTTAACTTTTTTTTTTCATTAAAAAAAAAAAAAAAAAAAAAAAAAAAAAAAAAAAAAAAACTTGTTTAGAAACAGGTAGAAATAGTTATTTAAAATTAAAGGAGGATTTTTTGTTTACTGTAATTGTAAATTATGAAATAGAATTTTTCATGCACAAGTTAATTAATTAAAAAAAGAAAAGAAAGAATAATTTTTTTAAAATGAATTATTATGGGTTTCAAAGTAAAGATGTTATTTATTTATTTTGACGTGTTTTTTAATAATTGCTATTTGACACATTTTTCATGAATTTTACTGAAATTCATGAAAAATGAATTTTATTAAAACACTGTTTAAACACTGTTTATTAAAACACTGTTTTTTCTAATAAACAGTGCAAACACTGTTTCATCCTCTAGTCGTTGCTTTGAATAATAATAATAAAAAAATTTGATTATGTTAATATTTAAAATATGTATCATTTTAAAGTCTGAAAAATAAATAAATGAATAAACACTAACTGTATTTTCAAAATAGATTTTTAATTTTTAAAAAGAAATATATATATATATATATGTATTTACGAAAGAGTATGTTTTAAATAAAAACGATAGATGGCGCCAAAACTGTATTTGCTGTTTTTTTCCATTCCCGGAGCGTAAGGATACATGAATAGGAATCGCAAATCATTGAGTTATTATAAAATCGATTTTCATGAATGATTAAAAAAATTTTCGCTTTAAAAAATTGTAAATTCATCATTATTATGATAAAATGGAATATCTAAAATTACAAAATACTTCCTTATTTAAAATATTATCTAAATATTTCTTTGACTAAATATGAAATTTTGAAATCAAAACTATTTTTTTCATAACAGAAGAGAAAATATATTTAAGTGAATTTGACTTAGTATATATACAATAAATATTTTAAACATGTAATAAAGTACTGTTGCGTTAAAAAAAAATTCTAAATAATTCACTGGCTGCATTCAAGTCGGTCAACAAACCAACCCACATACCTTACAAGTAAGAACCGAATAACAGCGTTTTCACCCGAAGAAACATATGTAATTGGCGGAGTAATATAGTTCCATATTTAAAGCGATTTATATAAAAAACAAGAGTTTTCCTGAAAAAAAACAAAAACGTTACTAGATTCAGAAAGATCCCATTAACAACGTATATTAATTAAATTAAAATCGTTCGTGCGGTTTTAGAGATATTTTTATTACATCCTTACATCGTTACACCACACATTTTCCCTTTTTCGCTTTAAATTGAGATTCAGATCTCAAAACATACTGCATGTAGAAATGTAAAATTTTCAGGATAGATTAAGACCGAAGATAAAAGACTATTTTGAAAAAATCAGAACAAAATATGGCTTATTTGCTGAGATATTAAGTGTCGGCTTTTACAAATATCTTTGATGTCAGACTAGGCGTATATATGAGTTCGCAGCTTTCCGTCCGTTTGTCCTTCCGCTTGCGTCACTCGAAAAACTGCCGTTTTTCATGATAAATTTGATCCTCATAAATCTTTGACATTATTTCCGTAAATTCGATTTTTATATGTTTTTTAATCCATTGGGACTTTAAAGTCACGTTGGTAGTTAAACGGTTGAAAACCTTTGTTATAAAAATGTGATACATACTTAAACATTCAAATATATTTAGATTCCAAATATATAATAAAATATTCTAGTGTGTCACTCACACAACTTTCTCTTACCCTGCATTTCAATACTATAATGACAGATTGCATATTAAATCTTAAAATTAATAGTGCAAGATAATAAAGTTCAATGTATTTTTAAAATAATCTAAAATAGGTTTAGGAGCAATTTTATTTGACATGTAATTCCGTGTGTTTGTGTGTGTGTGTGTGTGTGTGGGTGTGTGGCGGGTATCGCCTCCCCTCAACCCCTGTTTAATTACAGTGCATACAATTATTTAAAAAAAAAAACAAAAAACTCCAGGCTGTTATTAATTTGACTTTAAACTTGCCAGTCTTGATCAAATTTTTAAGTGGCAATTTTACGGAATTCAAAGTACCAAATTTGAATTTCCTGCAGTTATTTGTTTATAAGTTATGCTGATAACAGATATATATACAGATAAACCGCTAAAAATTGGACTTTCGTAATCAGAGTACCTCAAAACGTGATATTATACAAAATAAATAGTTGAAAATATAACTAAAAAGAAAAATACTGCGTTGACAGTATGGGTATGAAAAATTAATTCTGCAGTATTCGTTGACATAGTAAAATATACAAAGCGCTTCCGTCAATTACATCCAATAGAAAATAAGTTTTGCTTAATTCTGGGTAGCCCTGTACATAGTCTATAATCAACATGCACTATGAACAATACTGTGTGTGTATTTAAAATTAGTCTTACTTGAAGAACATCTAACATACAACGAATTACGATTCCTGGAATTTCAAGTATAACCCCAATATATCCAAATACTTTGGGTCGTCCTGTAAACGAACGATGAATTATTTCCATACCACAATCTACACAAAAGATGCTTTTTTGAATATAATAAATTTTCATCATTCCGTTTTGTTTGAGTCAGCCTGTAGATGTTACACTGTACTTACCAGAAATTTCCTCATAGACATAATGTATTTTAATTCTCTTGGATGGCCCTGTACGCGAACCATTTTTTTGATTTCAACGAAAAGTTTAGTGTGGTATCGTTATATCCTACACGTTTAGAATATCAAGTTTGGACTTTCTGCTATTACGTGTTCTTGAAATATGCTGATAACAGACAGACACACAGATCAACCGCTAAAAACATATTTTTTGGATTCAGGGGATCTCAAAACGTGTAAACATAACAAAAACTCCATTTCGAAAATTTGACCCAGAAACAATACTTTCTCATACACATTTAGAATACCAAGTTTGGACTTTCTGCTATTATGTGTTCTTGAGATATGCTGGTAACAGACAGACACACAGACACACAGATCAACCGCTAAAAGCACAATTTTTGGATTCAGGGGATCTCAAAAAGTATAAATATAACAAAAACTCAATTTTGAAAATTTGATCAAGAAACAATACTTTCTCTACCGTATATATGGCTAAGAGAAAGTGAAAAGTATGCAGTTTCGAAGCGACTTTGTTAAAATAAATTGTGTCTTATACTATTTAAAAAACAATAATTTTAAAATGATACATGTTTTTGTAAGCACAATTCCTTTTAAAGTCAAAGAAAAATAAAAATTGTCAAAAACTTTTAAAACAATATTAATCGTTGAATTCCTTTGTGAATCATTTTAAAGATTTAATATGCAGTCTGAGTAATGCTTGAATGAGCAATTCAAGTGTAACCTCATCCCTTCCTCATTTATTTTTCCATATTTTTATTAATTTCGATTTTTGTTTGTTTGCCCGGTACAAATCTTGAAATCGATTTTTAACTAACTTCCTTACTAGCTAGACATTTGAAACTTTCAAAATAGCTCAGAACCCGATGACAACATAATACTTCGAAGCCTAATTTTCGAAATTTTGATTAGTTTTCTTTTAATTAATTAAAATAGGAAAATAACCTCCTAATAGCTTTAAAACTAGCCATTAAAATATTACCTATAATTTAATTGTTGCCAAAAAAAAAAAATTACTAGTTTATTTTCTTTCGACATAAAAATAAATACGTTTAATTAAAAGTGAACGTTAAAATATTGTAAAAAGTTAAATTACGCATTTCGCAAAAATGGACGTCATTATCACTTTAAAAATTTTATACGCATTGGTAAAGTGCTAATGTAGTTCTATAGCTATGATTCAACAAAAAATTTAAAAACATGTTATATAAAAAGATTTTTATCTTTTTAATTATTTTTAATAAGATGTTGAGAAGTTGATTACATTGGTGTTACCAACCGAACGTATACAGTCAAAAACAGAAAAAGTTTATATGTTTGTTGACAATAGACGTGTTCTCTATTGAAAAAGGTGTAAATGCCTCCCCTGGTTTGTGTTACAGGGACACCTGAAACAAATCCAAAGCATTGCATTTTATGAGAGGTATTTGTATAAACCAGACTTTAATACCTTTATTTTGCACAAATCATACAGAAATTGATATTTATTATTTATAAACCGTATTTTCCGGCGCATAACGCGAAGGTGACATAAATGAGTTACACACCAGAAAATTTAATTTACAGTGCAGCCACATATTCTAAAACTAGCAGCGAGGACGCGTCCAAAATGTTGGAGGGATGCCAGCTTGACCGATATTTTGAAATTTGGAAAACATCCAATAATTCTGCACTCTGTTATTGCTCATTTTCTCTGAGTCAGATGACTGTCACCCCCATTTTAGCATTGGACTCGTTCAGTTAGCACTTGCGCAGATGCTTCCATGGTTTCATGAAATGTGGTCGAAGAATACAGATTAAACTGTATTTGTAAGAAACAAAATTTAATAAAATAAAATAAAATAAAATAAAATAAAATAAAATAAATAAATAAATAAATAAATAAATAAAAATGTTTTCTGTAAAATAAAGTGTGGTTAGCGTGAAGATTTATAGAGGCACACGAAAATATTTAGATACATCAAGGGTAGTAATTGGATGCTGCAGTTGCATTTTACTTTTCATTACGCGTTTTTAACACTTTCTGACAATATTTAAGAGTGATTATGGTTTAAATTAAACTGTTTGTTTTTCTGTCCGCCTGTACACCTCTAGCGTACGTAAATATTTTCAAAATGATAAATGGTATTGAAAACCAGTATTACATGTTCTCTATTTAAAATTGTATAAATAGCACAAGAATTTCGTTCTATGAGAGCCATTTAAAAAAAAATCATATTTAAATAACTTTGTACTGGACATTTCAAATGCGATATAAATTTGCTTTTTTATTGTATATTAATAAGAAGTTTGATTTAGAACGGTAAATGTTTACTCTAAAGCGAGATACTTATGAAATTACATATTTTTTTGTGTTAAACTTCGTTCAATTACAAATTAAACATGGTGTACGTCTATAAAAGGTCATTTTTGGAATGCAGGATGGCTGAAAGACCTCTTGCGCACGTCGTTTTGTGATAATCGCGTGCTGATCGGCCAATTTCGTCATGTTTGGCCTCTCAGGTCCCCAGATCTCACTCCGTGTGGTTATTGGCTATGGGGTTACCAGAAGTCGCAAGTCTACTGCGATCGACCGACATCAGTAGGGATGCTGAAAGATAACATCCGACGCGAATGTCTCACCCACGGAGTAATATTAATAGGAGTTGAAGGTCCAATGGGAGAAAGCTACGAAACTGTGATCTAAATTTTTGGTAAATATTGAGGGCGCCACTTGTCATTCCTCCCTACCTCGGCGCGGATATACTGTTGTTTTCAATAGAATTTTGCTGGAGTACATTTAAATTTTTTTATTTTAAGCAATTTAATTTCTTTGTAAGTTCTTAAAACTGCATAATTCAGATGTTTCAAATAAATGCTTCGTTCCTAGTTGTAAAACAGGCTATGATAGTGATAAGAAAAACAAAAAAAAGCCCTAGGAGAAAAATAAAGTCCGAGTTCGTGTTTTCTTCACCTAAAGTAAGTTTATATTTTTTCTTTACAAAATTTCATCCATCCTCCTTCCTCCCAATTGTCTGTTTTAGCTAGCTTCGGTTCATAAGAATCGTCATTTTTTAAAAGCTTTCTTTCAAAGTAAAATTAGTATAAAATGGCTCTTAAAAAAAACATGTTGGTTAGAATACTCTATTTAATGAAATTTGCTTTCAATCGAAATTTTTTCAGCTTGATATTATTTTTTAAAAAATAATTAAAACGAGACATTTCCCCATTGAATAACATTGCGGAAGCTGGAGAGAAGGAAGGATTGCACGCTGGCGCCATCTGTAAACATTAGAAAACCACATCACAAAATTTCAGCGTTACCTTCTTCTCCTGTCTTTTTACTCCGTGGTCTCACCATAACTCAGTGATGCCAGATTGGGGATTTTGTCCCCATTTTGGGGGGTTTTGAGGCTTCTGGGGACAATTTTGGGGACCAAATGTTTGTGGATACTTTTTTGGGGAATTCTAAAATTTTTGGGGACAAATCTGGGGAGTTCTTCAACTTTCTGTCAATGTTGGCAACGTAATGATTTATCCCTACGACTAGGGAATTTCAATAGCTTTATTGTTATTTGGGGATTTTTTTCATTCCTTCATTTTGGGAAAAATCTGAGCTTAAATCTGCTTGATATATATATACTATATATATATATATTTTTTTTTTTTTTTTGAAAATTTTTTTATTTTCCCTTTTCAGTAGAAATCAAGTTGGGGATTTTTTCGAAAAAAACCCTTGATTTGGGGAAATTTGAAGACCTGTTTGGGGAAATAATTTTCGACCATCTGGCATCACTGCCATAACTACAGATATGCTGTACAGTGCTGTTCACAACAATGCCAATCGACTACAGCTATTGTTGAGGAATGACGGTCGACATGATGAGCATTTGTTCTGAAAAACATCGTCTTTGCTTTGTCATACTTTGTTATGCTAATTATTAGTTTTCTTATCACATGAAGCGCTATCTGTCGGCCATTTTTTGAACCTTTTTTTTGTGTGTGGTTGAAATAGAACTCCATGTCATTCCAAGCATGTATGTCAATTTTTACCTCTCTACCTACATTATTCCGTGAATTATTAAATTTTCCATTGTATACTCTCATATTTTGATCATCCTGTATATATATAAATAATTCATTTGCAGCTTATTTGCGGTTTATCCGCGATTTGCATAATCTTCGGAATCCATGTCATTCAGTTCCACGGAAGCCAGAGTTTACTATACGATAGTATAAATTTTAAAAGCATAATTTAAATCCTCAATCATTATGAATGTTTATAGGAAGGGGAGCACGAAAAATGGATTGCATTCTGGGCACAAAAGTATATTAACGGCCCTCTTCACTTACCGTTGCCGGAAGCCCGAGCCAATGTTAATCTACGGGGAAATTTTCTTTACAAATAACATATTAACTAATACATATTTTTAAATTCTGTTTTCACATTCTGAAAATTCCCAGCTGTTAAATTGACGGACCTTTTTAAAAAAATTATTATTTTTATTTTTTTATATTTTATTTTGAAGCTGCAAAATACGAATTTTCATTGTGTGATTTTTTTTTTTCATTTTGCAATTTCAAAATAAAATACTAAAAATTAAAAAAAAAATGCATTTTTGAAAAAGGTCCGTCAATTTAACAGTTGGGAATTTTCTGAATGTGCAAACAGAATTCAAAAATATGTATTAGTTAATAAGTTATTTGTAAAGAAAATTTCCCCATAGAAGAACATTGGATCGGGCTTCCGGCGACGGTAAGTTAAGAGGGCCGTTAATAATAACAATGAGAGGCCTAGTTCAGAATAAATAGAAAATATTTTTTTTACCCATCGTGCTTGGCGAATTTTGTCCATTAGTAAAAAATAAAATAAATATCATTTGCAATAAATGTTTTTCATTGCAAAAAGTAGTAAGTTAAAAAAAAAAAAAATCTATTTTTACAAAGGCCAATTTTAATGACACACACACACACACACAAAAAAAAAAAAAAAAAAAAAAAAAGAACAAACAGGGAACTAAAGTGAAATAAAATTTAAAATAAACAGAAAAGTATTATTGTTATTTCTTTTTTAATAAAAAAAAAACTTAATAAGGTTGCAACATAATACATAAAAACGGCCTAATTTTTTGCAATTTCCATTTTAAACGTCAATGATGTAAGTAAAATAAATAGTTTCTAACCGTAATTACAAAGTAAATGCATCAGAAATTTTTATCTTATGCTGTGACGCAATTGTCATTGTTAGAATAAGCAAAAAACTACTAGTTCTTCCTGTCTTTTTCCTTTTTCTCAGTTGTGACACATGAAGCATTTGTTTATTGAAATAATATTCCATCTATTTTTGATAGAAATTATGTAGAATATGAAAAGGTATTTCTTTTTCTTTTTTAGATATATAATAAACAATTAATAATATGAATAATTGCATCGGTTTCAGTATTTTTTATTTTTTTTAAGAGAGAGAGAAAGAAATATATTCCAGAAATAATGCTATTAATCTGAATTTCCTTGAAAAACTAAAAATGGAAAAAGGTTAGACTGAAAAAAGAAGTTAAATAATAATAATAATTTTTTTGTAAATAGTAAACGGATAATTTAAAAATAATACGATTGCCTCTATGTTATTAACATATTACATTTCACCAGAAAAAAGAATTTTCATTTAGAACTGCATATATATCTATATTTGATGGTTTAAAAGTACATAGACTGTTTTCTTATCTATCTACAGGCCCTGACTAACGGCAGGGCATACGGGGCAAATGGCCTGGGCCCCCCTTCTGGAAGGGGCCCCCCTACAGACGTATGCAGAAATTCTGCAACCTAAAAAGCTCTTTTGCCACTGCAAGGGGGGCCCCCAGAATAGGCTTGCCCCGGGGCTCCAGGTACCCTAAGTCGGGCCCTGTCTATCTATCTATCTATATAAACTGATAAGTATAAAGGATTTAAGTCCATATTCTTGATTTTTCAGGAGACGAAAAATAAAGTTAAACTAACTAAAAAGTAATCAGAAGAATCGATTAGGAAAAAGCGGATTAGGTTGATTTATACCCTTTATACCATTCAGTGATTGTCAATCTTCATTTAATAAAGGAAAAAAATTGAATTAAATACTTTATACTAAAGATTAATGCTAAATTTCTAACTTTAATCTTTTTTTACGAATGGATTTTCTCAAAGACTAAATGACATGGATTTAAATTCTTTATACAAATCGATAGAGAATTTTTTTCTGAGTCTGACTATGTAGTTAACTCAAAATCGACATTTTTGGACTTAAATCCTTTATACTTATCAGTACATATACATATATATACTATATTCAAATTTATTATATCAGAATTTAATTAAATGATTTTACAACTAGATAATTAAAAAAAAGTTCTTCTCTCAAATAAATAAATAAATACAAAAAATAAATAAATAAATAAAATACAATAAAAAAAAATTAAAAATATAAACATAAATATAAATAAATAAATAAACCTGCTTTAAAAAATTCTCATGATTTGATTTATAGTGTTTATCTTTTTTCCCGCCAGATGGCGCATCTAATAAGTAGAAATTTAAAAGAAAAGAAAATGTTACTTATGACGTAATTAAACTCCAATTCTTGAAAATTTAAAAAAATTAAGAATAAGTACAATAAAAATACATTGAAATAGTGAATTCAATTATTTATGAAATTGCTCGTTTGTAGAACCTTTATTGATTAATCGGGAATGGTCTCGAAATTAATTTTTCTAATTAGAAAAGTTCTGTTGGCAACTTGTTATGTGTTATTCTCTGAATTTGGTAGCCGAATGACATGTGAATAAATGTTATTTTTCTATCTTGATCCTTTGTTGTGTTGTGTTGATGATTTGTTGAAATATAATTGATTTCTTCTTAAATATGGGCTTTGTCGCAAGATAGGCACATGCACTGCATTTTTGGCTTGGAATAGCTGTACAGTTTTCCGAAATCTTGCGATCTCTCTGCTCTAAGAAAGACATGTTCCCTGACAAGTGAATTCTTTTATTTTTGAGCATTTCCAATTCCAATGGGCTCTTCCCACCTGACGTCAGAGGTCACATGATAGAAGAAAAACAAATAGTAGACGAAGTCTTGTTTATCTATAGCGATTGCTGAAATAACATATTTTCTATTCTTATTTTTGATCAATCGTATTTAATCTGCGTTATTTTTTTTTATACATCATCATTTTTAATCAATTTTATATCATTATTCATCATCTTTTGTTTGCCGTATACATTTACAATCATCATTTAGTTTATATTTGTTATTGATGTTTATGAAGAACATGTTAAATATTCTGATTTTTGGTACTTAAATCAGTGACAGTGCAATATCGTACTGCGTAAATGCATTTAGACCAGCAACTAAGTTAATTAACTCGTTGTAACACCTTTATGCAATTAAATTAAATGAAAACATTTTAAAATTTCAAATTATAATCCATAAACATTCCACAAGAACAAGCTGTTATTTATTGCTAGATCAGTTAATGTAACAGTTACACTGGAACATACAAAAATCGATTCTTACAGTTGAAAATAAATAAACACATAAAGTGTTTAAAAAATATATATATTAAATTTACAAATACAACTATTCTACTGTTTACAAATGCACAATATTACTTTTATTTTATTTTATATTAAATATTAACATTTTTGTTCTTAAGAACAATATTTAATTGAATTCGATTCTCAGAATTCGATTATTCGTTTTCTTCTATCACATGATTGAGTAGACGAAACTGGGAAGAGTCCATTCTCATTTCCAGTTACCTTTTTTTTCATATTTTTATATTTCATGGTTTTCGTTTGATAACTTTCTTGAATATCGGATGATAAAAATCACACCTTCTAAGCCTTAGTGTTATGGTCCTAATTGCAAACATTAGCGTAAATAATTTAAAAATGACTGCTAACATTTAAATTGAATTCTTTTATTTGAGTGTTGTTGGTATTCATCATGTAATCATTTTGTAACGTTGAGCAGAATGGAGAAGAATTGTAGAAAACAGGGTAGTTTGGAATCACCTAGGAGAGGCATTCATCTTGCAGTGGATTGGTAAAGGCTAAAATTGACGATGATGATGATGCTGATGATATAAATATCTAAGTCTGTATTTCTATCATATAATATATTAAGAGGTTACATGGGTTTCGAAGGCTTAGAAAGCATATTTTATCTATTTTTTTAATATCATGAATAAAATTTTTTAAAACCAATGTAACATTTGAAATGAGATAATGAATACAAAAATTTTTAAAACTTTAAAAATACATTTAAATTAAAAACATTAAAATACGCGACAGAAGTTTCGGCTTGAACACTAGCCCTCCTCAGTGTCAAACATACAAGCACAACATTTACACAAAATTCATAACACATCATAACAAGATTCTTTTCAGGAGGAATAGCTTTAGCCTCGTTCAAGGCAGAATGTTGCATTTTAGTGAAAGCGCCCTCTAGAAAAATACAGGATTCGTATAAATTTACATTAGAGGCTAGAATTTTAAAGTTGTCAAAATCAGGAATATGATCACTATTGTTGAGGGAATGGATTACGAGTTTCGATCTTAAATCACCTGTTTTATATGAGCGTTTATGTTCCTTTAATCTAATTTCACCTGCTCTGCCAGTTTCACCGATATATGCAGAATCACAATTTTTACAGGGGATACAATAGATTACACCTAGACGTTGAAGGGGGCGGGGGGACAGCGGGTTTAAAGTTTGAGAGAAAGTTGCTAATACGGAGTTGAGGTTTAAAGATATTAACTGTTTTAAGCAATTTAGCAATATTTTCGGAAATACCTTTATAATAAGGGATAGTAGTACGGTGAGTAGAATTTTTAACTTTAGGATAAACTGACTTAGATGAAAAATAGAACTCTTCTTTATAAATCCATTTAATAAAACGAGGGGGTAACCATTATTTTTTAAATCAGAAAAAATTTTAGATAGTTCAATATTTAAAAATTCAGAATTACTACAATAACTTTAAACCTCAACTCCGTATTAGCAACTTTCTCTCAAACTTTAAAACCGCTGTCCCCCCCCCCCCCTTCCCCTTAAACGTCTAGGTGTAATCTATTATATCCTCTGTAAAAATTGTGATTCTACATATATCGGTGAAACTGGCAGAACAGGTGAAATTAGATTAAAGGAACATAAACGCTCATATAAAACAGGTGATTTAAGATCGAAACTCGTAATCCATTCCCTCAATAGTGATAATATTCCTGATTTTGACAACTTTAAAATTCTAGCCTCTAATGTAAATTTATATGAATCCCGTATTTTTCTAGAGGGCGCTTTCACTAAAATGCAACATTCTGCCTTGAACGAGGCTAAAGCTATTCCTCCTTAATATATAATCTTGTTATGATGTGTTATGAATTTTTTGTAAATGTTGTGCTTGTATGTTTGACACTGAGGAGGGCTAGTGTTCTAGCCGAAACGTCTGTCGTGTATTTTAATGTTTTTAATTAAATTATATTTTTAAAGTTTTAAAAATTTTTGTATTCATTATCTCATTTTAAATGTTACATTGGTTTTAATATATTAGTGAGACGTATAAATTATGGTTCATTTTATTAAAATAAAATTTTTTATTCAAAATTTTGAGCATATGAAAGAACAATATTTAAACAGTACTAATATAAAATTTTCATTAAGAATTTTGGAAAATTTAGCCGGTGGGTTCTGGTCTACGGAGACCCTTCATAAAAGCGGTGGACACGATTTCGTAAAATCCTTCGTTCAAGCACTGGCCAATTCTATTTTGAAGAAGTGTGCAAAATTTCAATAAGATCGGTGCATTAGTTTTTGAGAAATCGTGAAGGGTCTCCAGAAATCAGGATCCACCTGCTGAATTTTCCAAAATTTTTAGAGAAATTTTTATAAAATATTGTTTAAATGTTGTTCTTTTATATGCTCAAAATTTTGGTGAAACTTTTATGTATTTTATTTATTGAAATTTTTTTTATTTTTCCGACTGAGTGAAAATAATGCCTGGACCGGTAGTCGAACCCCGGATCTTTGACTTACAAGGTCAAGGCTCTACCAATTGAGCTATCCTTGTCGACACCCCGGTCAGCATTACTCATTCAGA
The DNA here is from genome assembly GCA_963930645.1 of Salticus scenicus. Classification (NCBI taxonomy): domain Eukaryota; kingdom Metazoa; phylum Arthropoda; class Arachnida; order Araneae; family Salticidae; genus Salticus; species Salticus scenicus. The sequence goes on along the minus strand of OZ005662.1, from coordinate 138,239,099 downwards.
CAACCTTTAGGCAGAAACATCTCTGGTCTATCATGTAGATAGCTCGACAGAAATAAGCCGCAGGAAATGGAAAACACCATTAGATAATGGGAGATAATGGGAGAATTTTTTTTATTAAAATCACACAATCGTTGATTGTGTGATTTTAATAAAAAAATTGTACTTCTTTCTTCCATTATCTAATGGTGTTTTCCATTTCCTGCGGCTTATTTCTGTCGAGATATCTACATGATAGACCAGAGATGTTTCTGCCTAAAGGTTGTCTGAGTGAGTAATGTTGACCGGGGTGTCGGCCTGGATAGCTCAATTGGTAGAGCCTTGACCTTGTAAGTCAAAGATCCGGGGTTCGACTCCCGGTCCAGGCATTATTTTCACTCAGTCGGAAAAAAAAAAAAAAAAAAATCAATAAATATTATTTTCTTCCACAGTTGATTGTGTGATTTTAATAAAAAAATTGTATTTTATGTATTTATTTATTTTAAATATAAAAATATGCTTTCCTTAGCCTTAGAAACTCCTGAAAACAAAAGGTAACATTTTAAGACGAAATGTGGCAATTTGAGCATGCGTGGAAATTTTTGAGCCAAATCGCTCATTTTATAGGATTTTCTTATTATGAGCAATATGAAGCAAAGTATGAAGCAAAATAAGATCGATGGATTAGTTTTTGAGAATTTGTGTCCACAGCTTTTCTGAAGGGTCTCCCGAAATCAGGACTCCCCTGCTGAATTTTCCAAAATTTTTAGAGAAAATTTTATAAAATATTTTTTAAATGTTGTTATTTTATATGCTCAAAATTTTGATGAAACTTTTATGTATTTATTTATTTTAAATATAAAAATATGCTTTCTTAGCCTTAGAAACTCCTCAAAACGAAAGGTAACTTTTTAAGACGAAATGTGGCAATTTGAGCATGCGTGGAAATTTTTGCGCCAAATCGCTTATTTTATAGGCTTTTCTTATTATTAGCAACATGAAGCAAGAAATTAAAAAAAAAGAAGTAAATTTGCTGCTAAAACTATTCATACATTTCAAATAAATTCTTTTTTTACCTAAAAATCCAACCTTATTTTTCAAATTACTGTTTAAAGAAAAAGCTAATGTAAAAACATAAACGGTATTTTTATTTTTATTTATTTATTTATTTATTTTTTGAAGTAATATAAAACACAATTTAACTAAATAAACTAGAACAAAAACTCATACGGTACGCTTTGATTATTAATAGTTTCCAACTGCACGTAATTGTTGTATAACTTTCAGTTTTTTTTTTTTTTTTTTCATACGTTATCAGACAACGAACAGACAGAAGAACTGAAAGGCATACCGATAGACAGTGATGCCAGATGGTTAAAATTATTTCCCCAAATTAAGGTTTTTCTTCGAAAAAATCCCAACTTGATTTCTACTAAAAAAGGAAAAAAAAATATATATATATATCTAGCAGATTTAAGCTCAGATTTTTCCCTAAATGAAGGCAATTTTTGAAAACAATCCCCAAATAACAATAAAGCTATTGAAAGTCCCTAGTCGTAGGGATAAATCATGTTGCCAACAATGACAGACAGTTGAAGAACTCCCCAGATTTGTCCCCATGCTCAACATGTCGACCGTCACACCTCTAGTCGATTGACATTGTTGTGAACAGCACTGTACATATACAGCATATCTGTAGTTATGGCAGTGATGCCAGATGGTCGAAAATTATTTCCCCAAACAGGTCTTCAGATTTCCCGAAATCAGGGGGGGGGGGGGGTTCGAAAAAATCCCCAACTTGATTTCTACTAAAAAGGGAAAATAAAAATTTTTTCAAAAAAAAAAAAAAAAAAAATATATATATATATATATCAAGCAGATTTAAGGGGATTTAAGCTCAGATTTTTCCCCATATGAAGGCAATTTTTGAAAAAAATCTCCAAATAACAATAAAGCTATTGAAAGTCGATAGTCGTAGGCACGGATTAAAAGAGGATTAGACTCTTCTTCCGTGGTCGTAGGGATAAATCATGTTGCCAACATTGACAGACAGTTGAAGAACTCCCCAGATTTGTCCCCAAAAATTTTAGAATTCCCCAAAAAAGTCCCCACAAACATTTGGTTTCGAAAATTGTCCCCAGAAGCCTCAAAAATCCCCAAAATGGGGACAAAATCCCCAATCTGGCATCACTGCCGATAGACTAATTGTATTCATAATAACTCTTAAACATTGTTAGAAAGTGTTAAAATTGCTTAATGCAAAAGAAAACGCAGCCCTGAGATTCTAACTGCAGGCCTTAAACCTTCCAATGTTTAAATATTTTCCCGGTGTTAAAGTATTATAAAATTCCATTATTATTTATTTTTGTACATGCATGTTCATAAGTATATTTATTTATATTCATATTTTTTTTGTTTATTAATATATATATATATATATATATATACACACAGTAAAGCACCGTTTATACGTCATTTACATTTATACGTCCTTTTAGTGAAGTCCCAATTCATTCCTATTTATTTTAATGCAGAAATTCTTCGTTTATACGCCGCTAATATCGGTTATATGTCGTTTCCACTTTACTAAAATTTGCAAAATTTCTCGACTTGTCATTATTTTTCATGCTAAATAAGAAGGATTTTTCCTAGAAAGCATATTAAACAGAGGAACACAGGAAAGATCGAGGAATAGGGGTCAAAGAATCAATCGAATTCACAGCAGAATTTTTAATACTCATAGACAAGCAGGAAATCAGACGAATACTAAAGATTTTTATTGTTATTAAATTGCTATCTGTATGGACATAAATTGTATGCTTGTTATTAAAGATACGCAATATATATAATTAATGTTCCAAAATGTGTTCATATAGTTTTTAAGAAATGTAATATAATACTCAATATATGATATATGTAAGTAGTATCCAGTCAGGCATTAATAGTAGGATTTTTCTCACTTTTTATAACAAATCTTTCATTATTATTATTATTATTATTATTATTATTATTATTATTTAGTGTCTTAAAAGAGTTATAATATACATTTACTAACTTAAGAAACTTTATTAATTAGTATTTAATATAAATTTTGTTTAAGTATAATTAGATTTGTAGTAATCAAAGTGTCATTATTAAAATTTTGATTATACGTCTTTTCGTTTACACGTCTTTTTACGCTAGTCCCTTGAAAGACGTATAAACGGTGCTTTACTGTATATATATATATATATATATACAGTGAAACCTCTCAAATTGGACACGCCTATAAGTTGGACACCCCTCTAAGTTGGACGCTTTTTCTCGGAACGGAATGTATTTATTAACATTATGTCTAACCCCTATAAGTTGGACACCTCTCTAAGTTGGACACTTTTTTTTGGAACCGTATGTGTCCAACTTAGAGAGGTTTTACTGTATATGCATTGTTTAACTTTTTAAAACCAGTGCATTTACATATCCAAAAGTCCTAATTTCATGTCTAATGCCTTATCGTATAAATATCTATAAAATGAGTATTGAAAATGTGTAATTTAAACTTAACCTTTCTTTAACAGTTCAAAGAATTCCCGACCTTGAATTTACGCTTTATTTCGCTGACTAATATCGCCATTCTAACAAGTGGTATTACAAAAATTGTTTTGCTAACTGAAGAGGACTAAAAATCCTTGACACACAATTCTTTATTTTATTGATTTTTTCTTTCTTTTTTTAGTTCTCCATCTTTAAACTCGGTTGATTTACAATTGTAAAGAAAAACTCATGTGACCTACTTATGTTCCTCCTCTTCTAACTCCTGCGAAGTTATTTGCGATCAAGAGGAGTGATGGGGGAAAAGTCAAACAGGAAGAACAACTTCCTCCGATGTTCATATTTGTCCATTCAGATCAAGATAATTTTTCGAAACATGCAAATAATTATGCGCTGTAAAAGTGTTTAAATATCTTTTGAAAGATGAACTTGAGTGTTACAATGAATACTTATATCTTTAGGATATTTAATTTGTTTGAAAGTTAGCGAAATTAAACTCATAATTACCGGAGTTGTAAAAACTTTCGATTTTTGATTTACACATTTTTAGGTGCCCTGACCACGATCTGACCATTTTTAGAAAAATGTCCGTTTGTCTATATGTGTACAATTAAAATTTTGTAGCAGCTCTGGATCAGGAACTAATGCACAGAAACTCATGAAATTTTATATTTAGTTGAACCTAGATATTAATTGGGTTTTAACAACTTATGGTAGATATCGCCCGAAATGTGGCTGTGATTTCTGCCACTTACTGGAAGACTATATCTCGGCTTCTATTATGCATACTTACACAAAACTTAAAATGTGAAAAGACCATTATACTTGACTACGTTAATTGAATTTTCGGGTATATATTGACCGATAAGTGGGCTTGCTATTCTGCAATTATTTCCGTGCAGGAGAAGACTATATCTCAGCTTCTATAAATGCACCAAACTTGGCAAGTGAGATGGTCAAGAGAAAATAATGCCGAGTTAATTTGGTGCATATCGGTCAATAGGTGGCGCTGCTATTACTCAATTTCTCTTTTATCCATATTATTATATGTAAAACCTTTATTGTGAGAAACTTTGTTGATTAAATATTTGGGCATGCATGTTATCCTGTAGGTGGCGCTGTTACGTAGAAATATACAGAAGAAAGTTTTATGATGACTACAACATACTAGTTGTTGTTAAATGTACTTTTTTTTTTAAAAAAAAAGTAATAGGAATACTTTAAAGTAATTTTCGTTACTAACTACAGAGGAAAATAGTCAAAAAATTTTCGTTTATAAAATATGTATAGACTATTTATTGTTAAGCCACTGTTTTCAAAATTTTAAATCTTCATATTCACTTTTTTTTTATAAGTTAAAATATTAAAATTTGCTTTATGAGCGTATCTTATTTATTTAAACAATTTAAAATAAATGTAAATTATGCTCAATAAAATTGAAATTGCAAACTCTTTTTGATGCATCCCAACAAAGTTGAAAAAAGTTTGTCTCTCACGATATCTCCGATTTAACTGGGATCTGGAGCGCACATTTCTTCTTCAAGGACCTCTTAAGTGCCCGCTTTACTCACCGCCTGCGGAAGCCGAACTAATGTTATTCTATAGGTAATTTTTCTTTACAAATAACTTATTAACTAATACATGTTTTTAAATTCTGTTTTCACATTCAGAAAATTCCCAGCTGTTAAATTGACGGACCTTTTTAAAAAAATTATTATTATTTTTTTTTTATATTTTATTTTGAAGCTGCAAAATACGAATTTTCAATATGTGAAGTTTTTTCATTTTGCAATTTCAAAATAAAATATTAAAAATTAAAAAAAATACCTTTTTAAAAAAGGCCCGTCAATTTAACAGTTGGGAATTTTCTTATTGCGAAAACAGAATTTAAAAATATGCATTAATTAATAAGTTATTTGTAAAGAAAATTTCCCCATAGAATAACATTGGCTCGGTCTTCTGGCGACGGTAAGTGAAGAGGGCCGTTAACACTTTTTCACTTAAACTTATAACCTCCCCCCTCAAAAAAAAAAAAATAAATAAATAAAAAAAAATAAAATAAAAATAAAAATAAAAAAGCAATGAAGATATGAAGCAAATTTTACATTTGACTTGAAGACCGACTCTTTTGCAGCTGAAGCTCTTGTTAATTTTTTCTATCATACTCTTAAAGGAAGTATATATTTAAAAGGGGAAAAAATAATATTTAATGTATTACATATAAAAACTAGCATGCTTGTGACCACCACGTGACTTTCTCCAATATTTTTCTATAGAAATTCACTCAGTAAAATTAATTAAAAAAAAATAAATAAAAATTATCTTCTGTTATGAAGACAGATGATTTTCATTCTAGAGAAATACTATAACACTAAATATATAAAAAAAATCAGTTTTTTCCTCCCATAAAACATCTTAGTTTTTTGTTGTTGTTACAAAAGGAAAAAATCTGATGTGGGCACCACATGACTTCCTTATACACTTTTAGAAATATACATAATGTTAAAAAACATTGTCACTGGAGCCGAAACATTTGGCTAAAAATATTAAAAAAAAAAATGCATGCATACGTAAAAAAAAATAAAAAATAAAATTGTGCCTTGAGGGGAGTCATGTCAAAGTTGTGCCTTGGGGGGACTCATGTCAAAGTTGTGCCTTGGGGGGGGACTCATGTCAAAGTTGTGCCTTGGGGGGACTCATGTCAAAGTTGTACCTTGGGGGGACTCATGTCAAAGTTGTGCCTTGGGGGGGACTCATGTGCCTTGGGGGGACTCATGTCAAAGTTGTACCTTGGGAGGACTCATGTCAAAGCTGTGCCTTGGGGGGGACTCATGTCAAAGTTGTACCTTGGGGAGGGGACTCATGTCAAAGTTGTGCCTTGGGGGGGACTCATGTCAAAGCTGTGCCTTGGGGGGACTCATGTCAAAGTTGTACCTAGGGGGGGACTCATGTCAAAGTCGTGCCTTGGGGAGGGGACTCATGTCAAAGTTGTGCCTTGGGGGAGACTCATGCCAAAGTTGTGTCTTGGGGGGGGACTCATGTCAAAGTTGTGTCTTAGGGGGAGGACTCATGTCAAAGTTGTGCATTGGGGGACTCATGTCAAAGTTGTGCCTTGGGGAGGACTCATGTCAAAGCTGTGCCTTGGGGGGACTCATGTCAAAGTTGTGCCTTGGGGGGGACTCATGTCAAAGTTGTACCTTGGGGGGCACTCATGTCAAAGTTGTGCCTTGGGGGGACTCATGTGCCTTGGGGGGACTCATGTCAAAGTTGTACCTTGGGGGGGACTCATGTCAAAGTTGTGCCTTGAGGGGGACTCGTGTGCCTTGGGGGGACTCATGTCAAAGTTGTACCTTGGGGAGGGGACTCATGTCAAAGTTGTGCCTTGGGGGGACTCATGTCAAAGTTGTACCTTGGGGGGACTCATGTCAAAGTTGTGCCTTGGGGGGGGACTCATGTCAAAGTTGTGCCTTGGGGGGGGGCTCATGTCAAAGCTGTGCCTAGGGGGGACTCATGTCAACGTGTTCTGAACTTTTCTGAAAGTTTCAAATGTCTAGCTAGTCGAGAAGTCAGTTAAATTGCAAGATTTGTCCAAACCGTTTTTGAGCTATTACCGTTTTTTGATACATTTTGCCCATTATAAACTTAATTTTTCTAAATATCTCCAAAACGGAAAATCATATAAAGTCCAAAAAGGGAGGTGCACAACTAGATGTTATAACAAACCTATGTACCAATTCGCAACTTTCTACGTCCAACCGTTTTTGAGTTATGCGACATACACCCACACACACACACACAGACACACATACATACAGACGTCACGAAAAATCGTGTAAAGTCGCTTATATCTCTAAAACGAGAGCTCGTGTTAAGACGAAACTTGCAGGTGTGCAACTAGACATCATGACTGTCACACGTATAAATTGGCAACATTCAGCGATTATTCGTTTTCGAGCAATGTGAAATACAAAATCCATTTCGCAAATCGGGATTACTATACTTCCTTATACTTTGTATAAGGAAGTAAAAAAGAACGATAACTTTGTTTTAAATTACCGCAAATCGATGGTTCAATCATTAGTTTTAAAGATATTGACGAACTCTTTTGAAAGATAACCATAATGAAAGAAAAATCATGCAGTATTCATTGATTACTATCTCTTTCCAACTGTACGTACTTGTTGTATCGTATAACTTTCAATATTCTTCGCCTACGTTATCACACAGCAGACAGACAGGAGGACTGAAAAGTATACAGATTGACAAAACTGAATTTAAAACCACTCTTAGACACTGTTGGAAAGTGTTAAAAAGGTTTAGCCCAAAAGAAAATCCAACTTTAGATTATAATAGTAGCCCATAATGTATCTGAATATTTTAGTGTAGCCCTGTAAATCTGAAAGTTAATCATATAATATTCTATACAAAATATTATTTTAGAATATTAACAATACATGTATTTCTTTATGAATTTTACAGCAGAAAGTTATTTAAACGCGATTTTTAAAAAGGTCTGTCCTAAAACGCAATGCATTGGCATTTTTATTTTCGCTGCATTTTAAATAAGGAGCATCCAATAGTAAACTTGAATAAATACCGTAAATATATATGGGAATCAGAGCGCTGACAGGCAGACAAATAGACAGATGGGCAGACAGACGAACAGACAGAGAGATACACAAATTAAAATCATTTTCACACTTAAAAATTGTTAGAAATTCTTAAAAACGCTTAATGTACACGAAAGTGCAATTTCAGTAAATTTATATTAATAACTCTTAATGTAGCTGAATATTTTTGTGTGGCCCTGTAAATCTAATGTAAATCATACTATATTCTATACAAAGCATTCTTTTGTGCTTATGAAAACCATATTTCAATTTCATTTGGCTTTGTCTAAAGTAAGTTATTAAAATTTGGTTTATGGAAATACCTCTCATAGAACTCAATGCTTTGCATTACTTTTGAGTGCCCCTTTACACAAACCATTGGTTGAATTTACTTTATTTTATAACTAGCAGGCTTTGCCCGCTTCGCTGGTCACTAAATTTAAAGGAAACTCTTTTCTATATAGCTTTATAAAAATAAAATAAAACAAAATACTGAAATTGCTCAAAATCTCACTTCAGGTCCCTGCTGCGTTCGCCAGCGATTTGGTCAACCGTTAAAACTCGGGTGCCTTGGGCTTCCATTTAGGTGCTTATTAGATAACAGTTTCGAAACAGATAGTATCGAAAAAATTGAAGTATCCCTTTTATATTTGAATCCCAGTTATATATGTACAACACTATACGGGGTGCACATAATATTTGCTTTTACGCTATTTCCTGTGTTTATTTTGTTTATCCGATCAACCATAAAATGACAGCGATTTCACGCCAAGTATTACAATATGCTATGACCGGCTACGTCTGTCTCATAAGACAATTAATTTTTGTGGTTATATATAATTCATGGTTTGTAAACCTAATCATGGTACAGCCTTAATGTAGTTACCTTTGGCAACTTTTGAATTTTTGTCACCATTTTAGACTTAATCCCTTGTAACAATAAGACTTAATCCCTTGTAAAAATATGCTGGGCGAGCTATTTCTGCCGTAATTTAGACAACTAATCTTTTTATGGTTATATATATTTCCTATTATTTCAATTTGTGTATCTGTCCATCTTTCTTTCTATCCCATCCCCATCGTCCTTAAGTATTTTCAGAATTTTTTTTTTAATTGATACACGTTATTCAAGTTCACTATGGACTGTTTCCTATTTAAAATAGTTTAAATAGGTCCTGTACAACTGGTTTGTGTACAGGGCCACCCCAAAAATGCCAATGCATTGCATTTTAGGACAGACAATTTTATAAATCACATTTTAAGAACTTTCTACTGTAAAAATCACAAAGAAATTTGTCATATATTGCTAAAATAATGTTTTGTATAGAATATGATATGGTTAACCTTCATATTTACCGGGCTAAAATATTCAAATACATTAAAGTGATATTAACTGAATTTTCTCAGTTTGAAGAAATGAAAATTTTAAACTATTTTAGAGAAGTGAATGAGAGGTTGCGTTAAGGGTGAATTATAGATAGGTAAAAATGCATATATTTTTAAAAGTTAAAAGCCCTTTTCTTGTCCTTTTTCTTTTTCCCTTCTTCTTCTTCTTTTTTAGTTCCCCATCATACTATAGGTATGGGGAACTTAGGTAATCGTGAAATTTTTCGACCTCGGATTTTTGACTTTTTTACACGTTTTCAGGTGTGAGGAATCCGAAAATGGCAAAATTTGTATGGTGTATGTCTGTAGGGTGTCTGTTAGTGTGTTAGTCCGTTAGTTTGTTAGTCTGTTTACACGATATCTCACGAACAAATGATCGTAGAGAGGTCAGACCAGTTTTAAAATATTACTTTCGACACTGGCAAGAACCCTATTTATTTGCAACATTCGAATTAAAAAACTTCTTAAGTTATTTGAAATTTACGATTTTCTTAACATGGGAGAATAGGGCAAAATTTTACTTAAACTTGCATTAAATGAAAAAGTTTTGCTGTAAAAATGTCAGACCAGTTTTAAAATATCAGTTTCGATGTCGGAATGAACATCAGTTACTATAAACATGCTACTTTGAAATTTTCGCAAGTTATTGGATATTTACGAATTTCTTAACATGGCAAATAGAACAAAATTTCACATAAACGTCAATTTTGAGGGATATTTTCATCGTAAAGATGTCAGACTACTTTAAAATATTATTTAGGATACTGGCATGAATATTATTCACTATGAATTTTCCAATATAAAAATTTCGTAAGTTATTGGAATTTTACGAATTTCTTTCATAACAGAATAGGGCAAAATTTTACACAAACGTCAATCTTGAGGGATATTTTCATCGTAAAGATGTCGGGCCACTTTTGAAATATTATTTAGGATGCTGACATGAATGCCATAGAACATGAATTTTCCAATTTAAAAAATTTGTTTATTTGGAATTTACGATTTACTTCAAATCGCAGAATAAAGCAAAATCGAGTATAAACGTCCATTTTGAGGATCATAAATATATCAGACAATTTCAAAATAACATTTATGATACTTGTATGAACATGATTGACTACAAATATTCAAATAGGAAAATTTCGTAAGTTATTCGTAATTTAATATTTTATCAACATAGCAAAATGGGGCGATATTTCATATAAATACGCAGTTTTGGGAAAGTTGCATTGGAAATAGTAGCATGAAAATAAACTACGAAATTGATCCCAAAAAAAATAAATTAATAGATTAGAATAAGATATCGAACTGAATGGTGGGTAGCCTATTAGGCGAGGATTTCGTTAGGTCACTGTGTCAAGCGTTTGGTCAAAATCATTTCTCTTAACGTGTATATAATATGCCCTGTACAACAAATTTATGAGAGCATACATATGATGGGGAACTGAGCAGAGTCCACCTATGCCAACTAATTATGTGTGAGTACATTTTTTTTTTTTTTTTTTTTTTTCTGTTTTAAGATGCACACGGACACGAAATTTTGGTGAAGTAATTGTTATACAGGAATATTTACTGATATTTGTATTTATTTCAAGCTATATTCACAGTTTCACAAATTAATAATTATATGTTATTTCAAAGTCCATTTTGGAAGTCAAAAAAGATAGAAAAAACAGAACATTTGGTGGCGTATATGAGCCGTTGCTTTATGCATTTTTCATTGCCACTGTTTATTACTTTTCTTAAATCCTCCCTTCCTTTCTATGAAACAAGAAATGTTAAGGGAAAAAAAAAAAAAAAAAAAAGAAAGGAAAAAAAAAAAGTTGAAGAGTTGATATTACTTTAAAACTATTTCCGATGTTAAAATAATATCAAAATTGATTCGTGATTTGATAACAAATCTGTCACTGAAATTTTGTGTTCATATTCTCATTAGTTTAAAAGTTATACGCAGAAAAAGAATACAAGAAAAGAGGTTGTTGCCCAACTTTTGGATATGGTAGTGTAGTACAAGGCCGATGATAAGGAGTTCCGAGACTTCACATAAAATAATAATAATGATAGTAATAATAAACTAGTTGGCATAGGTGGACTCTGCTCAGTTCCCCATCATATTTATGTTCTTCTTCCAAAGCTTGATACAGTGACAGAATGAAATCCCCGCCTAATAGGCTATCCACCGTTCACTTCGATATATTTATCTTATTCTAATCTATTAATTTACTTTATCAGGGTCGATTCCTTTGTTTAGTTTTCATGCTTACTATTTCCAATGTAATAATCCTCAAAATTCATATTTATACGAAAAATTTACAATTTCGCTATGTTGATAAAATCGTAAATTACGAATAATTTACGAAAATTTCCTATTAGAATATTTGTATTCAATCATGTTCAAACAAATATCATAAATGTAATTTTGAAGTTGTCTAATGTATTTACGATCCTCAAATTGGAAGTTTATGCTCAATTTTGCCTTATTCTGCCATTTTAAGTAAATCGTAAATTCCAAATAGCTTACGAATTTTTTAAATTGAAAAAATCATAGTCTATAATATTCATGCCAGTATCCAAAATAATATTTAAAAAGTGGTTTGACATCTTTACGATGAAAATATCCCTCAAGATTGACGTTTATGTGAGATTTTTCTCTAGTTTGCCATGTTAAGAAATTCGTAATTTTCCAAGAACTTACAAAATTTTTTTATTGGAAAATTCATAGTCATTAATGTTCATGCCAGTGTCCTAAATAATATTTCAAAAGTAGTCTGACATCTTTACGATGAAAATCTCTCTCAAAATTGACGTTTATGTGAAATTTTGCCCTATATACTGCCATGTTAAGGAATTCGTAAATTTCCAATAACTTGCGAAATTTTCAAAGTAGCATATTTATAGTAAATAAGGTTCATTCCGGCATCAAAACTGATATTTTAAAACTAGTCCGACATTTTTATAGGAAAAAGTTTCCATTTAATGCACGTTTAAGTGAAATTTTGTCCTATTCTCTCATGTAAAGAAAATCGTAAATTTCTCATAACTTACGAAGTTTTTTAATTCGAATGTTGCAAATGAATAGGGTTCTTGCCAGTATCGAAAGTAATATTTTAAAACTGATCTGACCTCTCTGCGATCATTTGTTCGTGAGATATCGTGTAAACAGACTAACAAACTAACGGACTAACACACTAACGGACTGACACACTGACACACTAACAGACACCCTACAGGCAGACACCATACAAATTTTGTCATTTTCGGACTCCTCACACCTGAAAACGTATAAAAAAGTCAAAAAACCGAGGTCGAAAATTTTCACGATTACCTAAGTTCCCCATACTTATAGTATGATGGGGAACTAATAATATTAATAATAGTAATAATATAAAAAAATGTGTGCCGTAGACCATTTTTTCTTATCTAGAAAAAGTAGTTTTAATTGAAATACCAGTAAACGGAATGAAGCGTAAATTGGAGTTAGAAAGACACACATACAGTCACGCAGACAAACCGTTAAAATCCTGAATTTCGGATTCAGGGAACCATAAAACGTGTAAATATAACGAACTCTAAATTTGGAAAATTTGACCTGAAAATAATACTTTCTCTGCCATATATAGACAACAGAAAGTAAAAACAATCAATAAATTTTCTTCTTTCATTCCAATTAGCAATAAAATGAACTTTTAAAATGTTTTAAACGAAATAAAGTGTAAATTGAAGTTGGTTTCATATAATGAGAGGCCAACAATACGAAATTCCTAAAACCCAGCCGATTACGGAATTTTAGGTTTTAGTTCCCCATCATACTATAGGTATGGGGAACTTAGGTAATCGTGAAAAATTTCGACCTCGGTTTTTTGACTTTTCTACACGTTTTCAGGTGTGAGGAATCCGAAAATGACAAAATTTCTATGGTGTCTGTCTGTAGGGTGTCTGTTAGTCTGTTAGTCTGTTAGTCTGTTAGTGTGTTAGTGGGTCAGTCCGTTAGTTTGTTAGTCTGTGTACACGATATCTCAAGAACAAATTGTCGCAGAGAGGTCAGATCAGTTTTAAAATATTACTTTCGACACTGGCAAGAACCCTATTCATTTGCAAAATTCGATTTTAAAAACTTCGTAAGTTATTCGAAATTTACGATTTTCTTAACATGGGAGAATAGGACAAAAAATCACTTAAACGTGCATTAAATGAAAACTTTTTATTGTAAAAATGTCAGACCAGTTTTAAAATATCAGTTTTGATGCCGGAATGAACATCAGTAACTATAAATATGCTACTTTGAAAATTTCGCAAGTTACTGGAAATTTACGAATTTCTTAACATGGCAGTATAAGGGAAAATTTCACATAAACGTCAATTTTGAGAGATATTTTCATCGTAAAGATGTCAGACTACTTTTGAAACATTATTTAGGACACTGGCATGAATATTAATGACTATGAATTTTCCAATATAAAGATTTCGTAAGTTATTTGAAATTTACGAATTTCTTAACATGGCTGAATAAGAGCAAAATTTCACATAAACGTCAATCTTGAGGGATATTTTCATCGTAAAGATGTCAAACCACTTTCGAAACAATATTTAGGATACTGGCATGGATATCATAGACTATGATTTTTCCAATTTAAAAAATTCGTAAGTTATTTGGAATTTGCGATTTATTTAACATGTCAGAATAAAGCAAAATTGAGCATAAACTTCCATTTTGAGGATCCTAAATACGTTAGACAACTTCAAAATTACGTTTATGATATTTGTTTGAACATGATTGAATACAAATATTCTAATAGGAAAATTTCGTAAATTATTCGTAATTTACGATTTTATCAACATAGCGAAATTGTAAATTTTTCATATAAATATGAATTTGAGGATTATTGCATTGGAAATAGTAGCATGAAAACTAAACAACGAAATTGACCCTGATAAAATAAATTAATAGATTAGAATAAGATAAATATATCGAAATGAACGGCGGATAGCCTATTAGGCGGGGATTTCATTCTGTCACTGTATGAAGCTTTGGTCAAATTGATTTCTTTTAACATTATTGCCGAAACGTCAGTGGAGGCCCTCTGTTGAGACTCAAAACGGTTTTGAGCTGTGTCTGTCTGTCTGTCTGTCGCGCGATAGCGGCCGCCAAAAAAGCGCTATTTACTTGAAATTTGGTACACATGTTCATGAGCCCCACGAAATCAGCTGTATAGTTTTTTTGTATGTATTCCATTTGTAGTTCGTATACAGGGACACGCCAAAGTTTTTCTTATCATTACGGCCTATGGGAGAAATTTATATGTATCACGATAGCGGCCACAAAAATCATGCTATTGACTTGCAATTTGGTACACGTGTTCATGTGCCCCGCGAAATCTGCTGTATAGTTTTGGGTGTGTATTCCATTTGTAATTTGTGTACTGGGACACGCCAAAATTTTTCTTATAATTACGGCCTATGGGAGGAATTTGTATGTACCGCGATAGCGGCCACAAAAATCACGCTATTGACTTGCAATTTGGTACACGTGTTCATGATGCCCAAGAAATTAGCTGTATAGTTTTCGGTGTGCATTCCATTTGTAAGTTCGTGTACAGGGACACGCCAAAGTTTTTTTTACCATTATGGCCTATGGGAAGAATTTGTATGTACCGCAATAGCGGCACCCAAAATAACGCTATTGACTTGCAATTTGGTACACATATTCATGAGCCCATTGAGCAAACATTTGACGAAACTGATATAGATCTGAGACTGACCGCCTTGGCGAAAATAATGCTCCTTTTATACTTTTCTATCGAAAACAGACTGTTCTGGAAAATTCTCGTATCACATCAGCCAATGAGATTAGAGCTTCCATATTTGGTATATCCCTAATAAGGGTTTTCTCGCCAAGATCGCCAAAAAAGTCGCCAAGGAGGGAAATAGTCGCCAAATTTGGCGCCAAATTTATTTCTTCCCTTATAGGAGCTTTTTAATGCGTTTTTAAAGGAAAATTTGGCTATTTTAACGCTAAAACGACTATAAAGGCACAAAATTAGCATTTTATCAACTTACTAAACCTCTTTGAAAGAATTTATACAAAAATAAATGCAATTATTTACAATTTCGTAACACTTTATATCATATACAAATAGGTATACAAAGAGAGATACAACGGGGGGTTGAGGGGGGCTGCCGCCCCCCTCAGGAATGTATTTGATTTTGGTAATAAGTCGATCGAATCAATATATACTATTATATAATAAGGAATAAATAAAAATGACCTATTGAATAATGTCTGATGCAAATAGGACGTTGAGGCTCCTGATCTGCAGATCCGCTAGTAATATGTCTCGCACTAGAAATTTCTGAGAATATAAATATGATGGGGAACTGAGCAGAGTCCACCTATGCCAACTAGTTTAACTTAGTAAACGAGAAAAATACGTGTATCCATTAAATTATAGTTAAATGAAATCAACGTAAAAAAAACTTTCTAGACTTTTATTAAGACGACAGGACTATTGCTTTCAGATAAAACATACTTTTTAAAAAAGGTTTTTCTATTTTCTTTTTTTTCTTTTGACAAGTTAAACTAGTATGTTGTGGTCACCACAAGAGTTTATTTTCCTATACAAATTCACCCAGTAACAATAAAAAAAAAAAAAAAAAAAAAAAAAAAAAAAAAAAAATGTTTTTTTTTTTTTTTTTTTTAATTTATTTATTTTTTTCGTTAAAAGTAAAAAAAATCGATAACTTTGTTTTAAATTACAACAGATTTATAGTTCAATCATTCGTTTTAAAGGTATTGACGAGACCTTTCGAAAGATACCCATCTTGAAATCCCCCCCCCCCCCCCCCCAAGGAAGGAGCGATGCCCCCACATGCACAAAATTTTTTTCCTAGTTAACTACTACTATTATCAATAATTTACATTAATTTTACAATCACAAGTTAAAAATAACTCTCATTATGTACATTTATACGAAATTTTGTCCTATACTGCCATGTTAAAAATTCAGAAAAAAAAAATGCGATCACAGCGCCACCTGTTGAGCGATTGATCCCCAAAGGTGCAACTAAATACGAAGTTTGGTAAAATTTCATTCATTGGTTCATAACATACAGTGTCCACAAAAATCGTGATGCACAGACAGACATGTTCTAAAAACTATCAATTCGTGTTCAGGACATCCCAAAACGTGTAAATCCATCAAAAAACGGAGGTAGAAAATTTTCACGAATCCAATACTTTCTCTATATTACATATAAAAGAAAGTAACAATGTTAAAAAGAAGTTTGACAAATATATGAAAATTCTGGAGTGACTCCACTCGACTTTCCGAACATTGAGTAATTAACAGTTTTGTAGATAAAGTAAAGAAAGAGGAGTTGTTAAAAAAACAAAAGGGAGAAAACCATAATAAAGTGTTTGAGTATTTTTCTCCATATATTACACGATGTTTTATTTAACGCTACTGATCTTTTAGCCCATAGATCATAATGATAAAGAATTTTTCGTTGTGTCCCTGTAAAAACCTATAAATGCTAGATTCACCAAAATGCTTATAGTTAGTGCAACAGTGCTTTTAAATATTCAGATAAATTTTCAACTCAATTGAGTAAGGCGTTTAGATGCTATCGCACTTTTAAAAATTTGGTCCCATTGGCCATAATGATAAAGATTTTTTCTTTGTGTCCCTGTAAAAAACTGTAAGTGCTAGATTCACCAAAATCTATACAGTGTGTGCAACTGTGACCTATAACATGTGTACAAATTTTTTGTTTATATTAATAAGGCGTTTAGACGCTATCACACTTTTAAAAATTTGGCCCCATTGGCCATAATGATAAAGATTGTTTCTTTGTGTCCCTGTAAAAAAACTGTAAGTGCTAGATTCCCCAAAATCTATACAGTGTGTGCAACTGTGACCTATAACATGTGTACAAATTTTTTGTTTATATTAATAAGGCGTTTAGACGCTATCACACTTTTAAAAATTTGGCCCCATTGGCCATAATGATAAAGAATTTTTCTTTATGTCTCTGTAAGAAAACTATAAGTCCTAGATTCTCCAAAATCTATACAGGTTGAGTATCTGTGACCTATAACATGTGTATAATTTTTTTGCTCAATTGAATAAGGCGTTTAGATGCTATCGCACTTTTAAGATTTTGGTCCCATAGGCCGTAATGATAAAGAATTTTTCTTTGTGTCCCTGTAAAAAAACTATAAGTGCTAGATTCACTAAAATCTATAGGGTGCGTACTATGGTGAATTACAATATACGTACCAACTTTCAGTTTATTCGAACAAAGCGTTTAGACGCTAGCGTGTTCACTCACAGACATACACACATACATACACACATACATACACACATACATACACACACACATACATACATCATCGCAAAAATAGTGAAAACGGACTCATTGGACCATGAAATGTATAGAAACATCAAAATCTCAAATTCGGATTTTTGACATGATTACAATACTTTCCTCACTATAGTGTTCGGAAAGTAAAAATATAATTGAGAGAAAACGTGCAAAAGAAATTTTAAGAAATACATGTAGTAACTGTTGCTAAGAAACGTCAGTTTATATTTTAAAATAAAAAATCGTTTATTTATTTATTTTTTAGTAAAACTTTTTATATTTAAACTTTTTTCTTTCCTTTTTTTTTTTTTTTTTTTTTTAATGCGTTTCATGAAGTTAAAAAAAAAAAAAAAAAAAAAAAAAAAAAATCTGGAGTGACTCCACTCGACTTTCCGAACATTGAGTAATTAACAGTTTTGTAGATAAAGTAAAGAAAGAGGAGTTGTTAAACAAAAAAAAAGAGAGAAAACCATAATAGAGTGTTTGAGTATTTTTCTCCATCTATTACACGATGTTTTATTTAACGCTACTGTACTTTGAGGCCATAGATCATAATGATAAAGAATTTTTCGTTGTGTCCCTGTAAACCTATAAATGCTAGATTCACCAAAATGCTTATAGTTAGTGCAACAGTGGTTTATAATACTTATATAAATTTTCAGCTCAATTGAATAAGGCGTTTAGATGCTATCGTACTTTTAAAAATTTAGTCCCATAGGCCATAATGATAAAGACTTTTTCTTTGTATCCCTGTAAAAAATCTGTAAGTGCTAGATTCACCAAAATCTATACAGTTGGTTCAACTGTGATCTATAACATGTGTACAAATTTTTTGCTCAGATTAATAAGGCGTTTAGACGCTATCACACTTTTAAAAATTTGGCCCCATAGGCATAATGATAAAGAATTTTTCTTTGTCTCCCTGTAAAAAAACTATATGTGCTAGATTCTCCAAAATCTATACAGATTGAGTATTTGTGACCTATAATATGTGTATAAATTTTTTGCTCAATTAAATAAGGCGTTTAGATGCTATCGCACTTTTAAGATTTTGCTCCCATAGGCCATAATGATAAAGAATTTTTCTTTGTGTCCCTGTAAAAAAACTGTAAGTGCTAGATTCCCCAAAATCTATACAGTGTGTGCAACTGTGACCTATAACATGTGTACAAATTTTTTGTTTATATTAATAAGGCGTTTAGACGCTATCACACTTTTAAAAATTTGGCCCCATTGGCCATAATGATAAAGAATTTTTCTTTATGTCTCTGTAAGAAAACTATAAGTCCTAGATTCTCCAAAATCTATACAGGTTGAGTATCTGTGACCTATAACATGTGTATAATTTTTTTGCTCAATTGAATAAGGCGTTTAGATGCTATCGCACTTTTAAGATTTTGGTCCCATAGGCCGTAATGATAAAGAATTTTTCTTTGTGTCCCTGTAAAAAAACTATAAGTGCTAGATTCACTAAAATCTATAGGGTTCGTACTATGGTGAATTACAATATACGTACCAACTTTCAGTTTATTCGAACAAAGCGTTTAGACGCTAGCGTGTTCACTCACAGACATACACACATACATACACACATACATACACACATACATACACACACACATACATACATCATCGCAAAAATAGTGAAAACGGACTCATTGGACCATGAAATGTATAGAAACATCAAAATCTCAAATTCGAATTTTTGACATGATTACAATACTTTCCTCACTATAGTGTTCGGAAAGTAAAAATATAATTGAGAGAAAACGTGCAAAAGAAATTTTAAGAAATACATGTAGTAACTGTTGCTAAGAAACGTCAGTTTATATTTTAAAATAAAAAATCGTTTATTTATTTATTTTTTAGTAAAACTTTTTATATTTAAACTTTTTTCTTTCCTTTTTTTTTTTTTTTTTTTTTTTTTTTAATGCGTTTCATGAAGTTAAAAAAAAAAAAAAAAAAAAAAAAAATCTGGAGTGACTCCACTCGACTTTCCGAACATTGAGTAATTAACAGTTTTGTAGATAAAGTAAAGAAAGAGGAGTTGTTAAACAAAAAAAAAGAGAGAAAACCATAATAGAGTGTTTGAGTATTTTTCTCCATCTATTACACGATGTTTTATTTAACGCTACTGTACTTTGAGGCCATAGATCATAATGATAAAGAATTTTTCGTTGTGTCCCTGTAAACCTATAAATGCTAGATTCACCAAAATGCTTATAGTTAGTGCAACAGTGGTTTATAATACTTATATAAATTTTCAGCTCAATTGAATAAGGCCTTTAGATGCTATCGTACTTTTAAAAATTTAGTCCCATAGGCCATAATGATAAAGAATTTTTCTTTGTATCCCTGTAAAAAATCTGTAAGTGCTAGATTCACCAAAATCTATGCAGTTGGTTCAACTGTGATCTATAACATGTGTACAAATTTTTTGCTCAGATTAATAAGGCGTTTAGACGCTATCACACTTTTAAAAATTTGGCCCCATAGGCATAATGATAAAGAATTTTTCTTTGTCTCCCTGTAAAAAAACTATAAGTGCTAGATTCTCCAAAATCTATACAGATTGAGTATTTGTGACCTATAATATGTGTATAAATTTTTTGCTCAATTAAATAAGGCGTTTAGATGCTATCGCACTTTTAAGACTTTGCTCCCATAGGCCATAATGATAAAGAATTTTTCTTTGTGTCCCTGTAAAAAAACTATAAGTGCTAGATTTACCAAAATGTATAGGGTTCGTACTATGATGACTTACAATATACGTACTAACTCTCAGGTTATTCGAACAAAGCGTTTAGACGCTAGCGTGTTCACTCACAGACATACACACATACATACACACATACACACATACACACACACATACATACATCATCGTAAAAATCGTGAAAACGGACTCAGGGGACCTCAAAACGTATAGAAACATCAAAATCTCGAATTCGGATTTTTGACATGATTACAATACTTTCCTCACTATAGTGTTCGGAAAGTAAAAAAAACTGAGGGGAAACATACGAAAGAAAGTTTTTGAAACAAATATTGTAGCCATTGCTAAAGAACGCAACAACGTTATCACATACCTTTATCTCTAGCTCAGTGGTCTTCATATCAAAGAATAGCAAAAAAAAAAAAAAAATTATATACATAAATAAATAAAATCTATATACAGTAACCGCCGCTTAATAAAATCACTGGTTAATAAAATCAGCCGCTTAATCTGATCAAATTGCCAAGACCGGAATCAAATCAATACAAACTACTTTTAAAGCCGCCGCTTAATAAAATCAGAACGAATGTGATTTTAATAAGCGGCGGGAACTGTATATAAAAGAACACTTCCTGAGTGAGTGAGGGGGTGATCTATCAACGCCCAGACCAAACCCCTGGACCTAAAAGCATAAAATTTTGTGACAATGTTCTTTCTATGACGTAGGCATCCACTAAGAAGCGATTTTACAAAATTCGCTCCCCAAGGGGGGGGAGGGGGGGGGCAAAACGTTATTTCACAAAATCCTTCATATCTCAAACAAAAAAACAGATATCCGTAAAATTTTTGCTTTAAAATATAGCTAATACAAATGTCAAAAAAACAATTTCTGGAATTTTCAAAATTCGGTCCCCAGATGGGGCTGCAGGGGGTGGGAGGGGCTAAGGGGCAAAAACAAATAGAAATACAGTTAGGGCGTTCAAAATTGATACAGATAGGTTTTAGAGGCCTGCAAGTCGAATGAGGATATTTTCGATTGTGTAAACTTATTAGGAGGGGCAGGAAGGGGGGAGGGGAAAGGGGGGGCAAAAAATAAAAATAGAGTTAGATCGTTCAAAATTGGTATATAGAGGTTTTCGATACCTACAAATCGATTTCGGATATTTTCGAATTTGTAAAATTATTAGGAGGGGCGGGAAGGGGGGGCTATGGGGCAAAAACAAATAGAAATACAGTTAGGCCGTTCAAAATTGGTACAGATAGGTTTTAGATGCCTGCAAGTCGAATGGGGATATTTTCGAAAGTGTAAAGTTATTAGGAGGGCCGGGAAAGGGGGAGGGGAGAGGAGGGGACAAAAAAATAAAAATAGAGTTAGATCGTTCAAAATTGGTATATAGAGGTTATCGATACCTACAAATCGATTTCGGATACTTTTGAATTTGTAAAATTATTGGGAGGGGCGGGAAGGGGGGGGGACTATGGGGCAAAAACAAATAGAAATACAGTTAGGCCGTTCAAAATTGGTACAGGTAGGTTTTAGAGGCCTGCAAGTCGAATGGGGATATTTTCGAAAGTGTAAAGCTATTAGGAGGGCCGGGAAGGGGGGGGCAGAGGGGCAAAAAAAAGAAAATAGAGTTAGATCATTCAAAATCGGTACATAGAGGTTTCCAATACCTACAAATAGATTGCGGATATTTTCGAATTTTTAAAATTATTGGGAGGGCGGGAAGGGGGGGGGGAGTAGAGCGGCAAAAAAATAAAAATAGAGATATATCGTTCAAAACTGGTGCATAGAGGTTTTTGATACTTACAAATCGATTGCGGATATTTTCAAATTTGTAAAATTATTAGGATAGACAGGAGGGGGGGGGCGAAGTGGGAAAATAATAGAAATAAGGGTTAGAGCATTTTGGGAATTTTTTCCGAAGGCAGTGAGAACCCGGTGCGACATTTTTCCTACTCAGATTTTGTTTCTCATTTTTTTTCACGTGATAAAAATTAATGCAATTTTGAGAATTCATTATAGTGATTCATTTAAAAATAGGGACCAGCGAAGCGGGCGTTGCCTGCTAGTAAATAAATAAAAAATAAAATAAAAAAAGTCTGTCGTTCTAAATTAAATTTTGTTTTGTACAGAATTTTATATTTATGACATAGAAAACAAATATAGGCTATGGTTTCTTTCTTTTTTTTTTTTTTTTTAAACTCTTTTCAACCTTGTTGGAAAGTGTTAATCGCTTCGGTTTGTTTGTCTGTCTGTCCACCCGCGCTCTAACTTCCGTAAATATTTCTGGAATTT
The DNA here is from genome assembly GCA_963930645.1 of Salticus scenicus. Classification (NCBI taxonomy): domain Eukaryota; kingdom Metazoa; phylum Arthropoda; class Arachnida; order Araneae; family Salticidae; genus Salticus; species Salticus scenicus. Next base: position 138,216,217 of record OZ005662.1, on the reverse strand, counting down.
CTTGAAACTGATATATGTTATACAAGTTTACTATTGGATGTTCCCTATTAAAAATGGAGTTAATATCCGTACTGGTTTGTGTACGGCGACACCCGAAAATATTCCAAAGCATTGTGTTCTATGAGAGATATTTCTATAAACCCTATTTTAATACCCTTACTGTACACAAATCTTAATGAAATTCAAATTCACTATCGGATGTTCCCCATTGAAAATGGAGTAAATAATACCACTGGTTTGTGTACAGGGACACTCGAAATTATTCCAAAGCCATGCGTTCCATGAGAGATATTTTTATAAATCAAATTTTAATAACTTTACTTTGCATAAAGCTTAATGGAATTGAAATATGTTATTCATATACACAAAAGAATGCTTTTTATAGAGTACAGTATGATTAGCATTAGATTTACAGGGCCACACAAAAATATTCAGTTAAAAATTCGTTGGAATTGTACTTTCGTTTACATTAAGCGTTTTTAACACTTTCTAACAATTTTTAAGTGTAAATATAATTTTAATTTGTTTATCTGTCTGTCCGATTGTCTATCTTTCTACCTGTCTGTCTACGCTCCCAGCGTCCGTAAATATTTTCAGAATTTTTTAAAAAATTGATATATATTAAGTTCACTATGGAATGTTCCCTATTTAAAATGACATTAATTGGTCCTAGTTTTGTACTAGTTTTGTACTAGTTTGTGTACACGGACAAAAAAAAAAAAAAAAAAAAAAAAAAAAAAAGCCAATGGATTGCATTTTAGGACGGACATTTTTAAAAATCACATTTAAATAACTTTCTACTCTGAAAATTATAAAGGAATTGACATGTTTTGTTAATATTCTAAAATAATGTTTTGTACAGAATATGATATTTTTAACCTTCAGATTTACAGGGTTACACTGAAATATTCAGATACATTAAGGGCTGCAATTATAATCTAATGGCTGGATTTTTTTTTGTGTGTTAAGCCTTTTTAACACTTTCCAAGAATGTCTAAGAGTGATTTTAAATTCAATTAGTCTATCTGTATACTTTTCAGTCCTTCTGTCTGTCTGCTATGTGATAACATCGGCAAAGAATATTGAAAGTTATACGATACAACATATACGTACAGTTATTAAGTGTTAATAATCAATGCATACTTACATGCTTTTTCTTTCTTATTTTATTTTAAACTGTTTTTATGATTACGTTATGCTCAAATTTAATCTTTTCTCTGTATATTCCACGATGAACATTTTATAATTTTGTATGTATGACATTGGATGTAAAATTATTTTTGTATATGCATATAGTACAAAGACAATGATTCGGAAATCAGGAACCTCAAAGAGAGATTAAATTGTATGCTGTAGTAAACGCAAAACTTTCTTCTGTATTTTCCTATACAAATTTCCGAAATGCAAATTACTTATTGCAATATTAATTATTGTAATTATTACTTTCTTCTAGATAAAATAAAATAAATTATTAAATTCGTAAAAATTTCCGCCTTTCCGGTATTTGATGGATTTACATACTTTAAGAGCTCGTTAGCACAATTTGACTAATTTTAGAAAATGCCTGTGAGTCTGTGAAAATTTTTTGTAGTAGCTCTAGCTAAAGAACTAGTGTATAGAACTTCATTTAAACTTATATGTAGCTACAGCTTTGCATAAATTAGTGCCTATGAACTTTTTGCGCAAATCATACAAAAGATGGCGTGCTATATTGCGTTTTTTCCCATTCAAGGGAAGGCTATATCTCAGCTTCTATAACGTATAATTGATGAAAACTTAATATGTGAAATTATCATTATGAAACATTACTCTGATTTAATTTAGGCGCATATTGACCGATAGGTGGTGCTTCTATGCTTTAATTTTTTCCGTGAACGGGAAAGCAATTGCTCAAATTCCATTGGGCATAATTCACAAAACTTGGTATATAAGAGAGCCATTATGCTAATTTAATTTAGGCGCATATCGGCCGAAAGGCGTCGCTTCTTTTTTGCAATTTACCCCGTGAATGAAAAGGCTTCATAACTTCTGTGGCATATATATGCACCAAACTTTAATGCAAGATTACTATTATGTAATAGAATGTTGATTTAATTTGTGTGTATAATAACCGATAGGAAATACCGATAAAAATGTTTACATTTTTATTTGCGACTAATTAGCCAATAACTTTTTTTAAAGCATAGTTATAGGACTTTTTAAGATATAATGCTGAAATTTTGTACAACACCTAATCAGGGTATGTTAAATAATTTTTTCTAAGGGGGGCGTATAGAGATTTAAAATTTATGACTCTTGAAATTTAAAACCCTACAATATTTTATGTATATATATTATTTCTGTGTATAACTACGTATATTTATAATTTGTTATGTCTATAATCAATTTATAACAAGGCACACAGAGAAAAAAAATATACCGCCTTTCTCTAGAATGAATAAGTGACCATTTTCTAAATCCCTTAACTAGAAATATAGATTTCCGAGCTATGCGCATAAGGCACACCAATAAACTGAATAGACGAAATTATCGAGAATTTCTACTGTACACATTTCTAGATAGTGAAACAATATTCTGAATACTCTAAATATTCTGAATCATTTATACTGCGAGAAATTCTCGCTTGATTTTCTAGAATTGGTTAATAAACCCAGATTATAGTTGCAGAAACCCGCCTCTTGTAGTCTCATTTATTTGCAGAGATTTTTAAAATACCTTTGCCCTCGAGAATATAGGCAAACGCTCTAGAATTCTAATAGGGGCTTCTAAAACTCGCTTTCCAAGGGACTAGAATTTATAAGGATGACATGGAACTATTTTTTCTAGAGCCACAATTTAGATTCTAGATATCAGTTACAGATTTTTTTCCCAGTGCATTACGCTCAAAATGAAAATTTTCGATCGCCATGTATAGACTATTACATTTCATATCTTATCTAAAACAATGTAAACAAACCACACCTTGTACATAATGTCTTCACATTCAGGTTATGAAATTGCTAGAGGCGTGTTTGATTGCGTGCCTGGCGACGCGAAACAGGTTCATCAATCGCAGCTGCATCTATGGCACACACAGCTATTTCATTGTTTACTAAATTACTCTTTGAAAGCGATGCTAGATTTGCGCTGTGAGGAAACAACTTTCTGTAATAAATATTCTAACTAGCCGATCTACAGATCTGGGTCTTCAACATTTATATTACTCTATTTCCTCAACAATTAATTTTTATTTATTTATATTCTATTTATAAGATTACCGAGTTTAACCCATTCTTGGTCACGCCATTTTTAATTTTTTCGTTTCGAAGCCATTTTAGTGGGATGTGTTTTATATATTTTTAAGTACTAATAATATTACAAATTTATCGGGAATACTGAGAAACTGATTGTTTTCTATTTAGCAAATTCGTAGCAATGAATAAATGATTTAGAAGTAAAAAACTCTGACCGTGTATACACGTTCATGACCATGAAAGGGTTAATATGACTCGTATTTTATCTATATTTATATTTGCATTCTACGAAATTCACCCTTTCTCTCTTCCCGTGTTATAAAATAAAATAAATAAATATTTTATTTTTTTAGTAAACTTAGGTGCTGGTGTTTAGATTAAAGGTCGATTTACTGTGCTGGGGTCCTAAACCTGAGGGGTAGTGCCCTCTGCGGGGTCTTTCTAAGGGATCCCCTACTGTAATTAAGCATGATGTTTAGGAGAAAATCGTGGCAAATTCCGAACGGCAAGACCGATGAGCATTCTGGGATCGAACCCGGCACCCCGAGTTTACCCTATATTCAATAGAAGAGAGTATTGGATTCGTAAAAATTTTCGACCTCGGGTTTTTGATGGATTTACACGTTTTGAGAGCTGTAGAACACGATTTGACCATTTTTAGAAAATGTCTGTCTCTGTGTGTGTGTGTGTGTGACAAAATTTTGTGGCGACTGTACCTCAGGTACTATTGCACAGAATTTCATACAAATTGGTATGTAGTTATACATTGACATAAATTAGTGCCTATCAACTTTTGGTAAAAATTGTCCAACAGCTTGCGTTGCCATCCCGCTTTTTCTAAATTTTTTACATGGTGGTAAAGGACGAAATTTTGTAAAAATGTGCAAAAAAGAAAATTATTTTTTAATAATCATTATTAAATTTAAAAGAATTATTTGTAATAGAGATAGTCAACTGGGGAAAAAAAATGTGTATGTATAAGCCTCGCTTTCCCCGAGGGAGTCCCCCCTCGAGGGGAGTAAATTTTCATGATGTGTATCTTTCAAAAGAACTCGCTAATACCTTTAAAAAGAATGATTGAACCATCGATCTGCGATAATTTAAAATAAAGTTATCGATTTTTTTTTTTTTTTTTTTTTTTTTTTAAAAAAAAAAAATCTGTAACATGGAAATTGTTTGCTTTATTATGAAAGATCATTTTTTAAAATAATACTTTAATGAATTATTTTTACTGAGTGAATTTGTATAAGAAAATATAGAAGAAAGTAATGTGGTGGCCACAATATACTAGTTTTTCTTTGTTCTTTTGCGTATAACTTTTAAACAACTTAACATATGAACTTAAAATTTGAATGTTATATCATTATCAAATAATTTATTAGATTTTATAGCATTTTAACGTACTAAATAATATTAAATTCATATTAACTCATTTTTTTCCTTCAAAGGTACGTGTCTGAAGAAAAAGAAAAATTAAATGGTTTTAGGAAAAAAAAAAAAAAAAAAAAAAAAAACAGAGACAGTGTTATAGGTACATTACAGATAATGATGATCATTCTTTCAAAATTTATAATAAAAGCATTTTTTATTTCATTTTTTTCTCTCTTCCCTTTCCTTCTTTTCTATGCGATTGGCTTTTTAAACTAGTTGGCATAGGTGGACTCTGCTCAGTTCCCCATCATATTTATATTCTCATAAATTTCTAGTTTGAGAGATATAATCATGTTAAAAGAAATGAATTTGACAAAAGCTTGATACAGTGACAGAATGAAAACCCCGCCTAATAGGCTATCCACCGTTCACTTCGATTTATTTATCTTATTCTAATCTATTAATTTATTTTATCTGGGTCAATTCCGTTGTTTAGTTTTCATGCTACTATTTCCAATGCAATAATCCTCAAAATTCATATTTATATGAAAAATTTACAATTTCGCTATGTTGGTAAAATCGTAAATTACGAATAATTTACGAAATTTTCCTATTAGAATATTTTTATTCAATCATGTTCAAACAAATATTATAAATGTAATTTTGAAGTTGTCTAATGTATTTATAAGCCTCAAAATGAAAGTTTATGCTCAATTTTACCTTATTCTGGCATGTTAAGTAAATCGTAAATTCCAAATAACTTACGAATTTTTTTAAATTGGAAAAATCATAGTCTATGATATTCATGCCAGTATCCTAAATAATATTTCGAAGGTGGTTTGACATCTTTACGATGAAAATATCTCTCAAAATTGACGTTTATGTGAAATTTTGCCCTATACTGCCATGTTAAGAAATTCGTAAATTTCCAATAACTTGCGAAATTTTCAAAGTAGCATATTTATAGTTACTGATGTTCCTTCCGGCATCAAAACTGATATTTTAAAACTGGTCTGATATTTTTACAGTAAAAAAGTTTCCATTTAATGCACGTTTAAGTGAATTTTTGTCCTATTCTCCCATGTTTAGAAAATCGTAATTTTCTAATAACTTACGAAGTTTTTAAATTCGAATGTTGCAAATAAATAGGGTTCTTGCCAGTGTGGAAAGTAATATTTTAAAACTGATCTGACCTCTCTGCGACAATTTGTTCTTGAGATATCGTGTACACAGACTAACAAACTAACGGACTTACACACTAACAGACTAACAGACTAACAGACTAACAGACACCCTACAGACAGACACCATAGAAATTTTGTCATTTTCGGATTCCTCACACCTGAAAACGCGTAAAATAGTAAAAAAACCGAGGTCGAAAATTTTCACGATTACATATGTTCCCCATACCTATAGTATGATGGGGAACTAAAAGTATGCACTTGAACATGAAATTTGAATGAGCTGTTTGGTAAAAAATATTAATTACTAGTATGCTTCGCTGGTCGCTATATTTAAACAAATTTTCAAAATATTTCAATCACTAACTTTTTTTTTTTTTTTTAATAATGTTTATAAATAAAAACTAAAAAAAAAAAAAAAAAAAAAAAAAAAAAAATCCATTGAAATAGCTCTGAACCTTGCTTTGAATAGCCCATATTGGATTTGGTTTTCACTGTCAGCAGCAACGCCTTTCCCGGGCACTTTAATTTGGATATTTACCGGAAGATAGGTGGAACTGAACTGATATTATTAAAGAACTATGATTTGAAAGGTGGTTGTATTTCAGTATCTATTATGCATTTTATTTTTGGTTCCATGCATTTGCTCTTTGTACTATATTACCGTTTGATTACCATTTCGCCAGCGCAAAAAAAATAAATAAATAAATAAATAAATAAATAAAATAAATAAATAAATAAATAAATAAAATAAATAAATAAAATAAAATAAAATAAAATAAAATAAAATAATAATAAAATAATAATAATAATAATAAAATAATAATAATAAAAAATCATTTCAAAGGAATTAAATAAATAAATTTTAATTAAATGTTAATAAGTTTAATCCTTTCTACTACATTACCATTTTCCCCCGTAAATACAATAAATTAAAGAAAACAAATTCTCTTTTAAATGTATTAGTCAAATAAATGAAAAATAAATTGTATAACACCAACACCTATTGCAATGCGACGCAGACGATTGAAATGAAGGAATAATTTCAAGAAAGCAAAACAGAAAAGTAAACGAATAAAATCGAATACATATATATATATATATATATATCTATATTATATATAAAGGGTGTCCCATAAATATCGTCCAAATTCTGCACACCTAGATTCTTCGTCGGGAGTACATAAAAAATGCCCAAAGAACTGTACCTGTACGATCCATAGTTTACGAGAAAAATACAGTCGGCATCAAAATTATTTGAGCGCTAGCAATAATTCCTATGTAAAAAATATACACTTTATACTACTTTGTTAAACAAATCCTTGTCGAGTCATGTTTTTAGACTAACCAAGAACATGATTCAACAAGAATTTATTTAATAAAACAGCATTAAGTGTACTTTTTTTAGATAGGAATTATTGCTAGCGCTCGAATAATTTTTATGCCGACTGTACGAAAAGCAAAGTATGACGTCACAGCCGGTGCAAGTAGAAAACACTGTATTCGACACATCAACAAGAGTATTTGCATATCTTCGATATGCACGGCGGACACTTTGAACATCTGCCTTTATAAATATTTGCAAATGCTGCTGTTGATGTGTCAAATAAAGTGTTTTTTCCTTGCACAGGCTGTGACGTCACACTTTGTTTTTCGTATTTTTCTCGTAAACTGTGGATCATACCGGTATAGTTCTTTTGGACATTTTTTATGTACTCCGAACGAGAAATCTGGCTGTGCAGAGTTTGGGCGCTATTTATGGGACACCCTGTATTTAAATGTACAGTCGGTAACAAAATTATCCGAACACTAGCGAAAATTCCTATATAAAAAAATTCCTTTTCGGCAAGCTTAAAGGCAAAGGTAGATTCCTTTACGTTAATGTTACAATTGTAAAGAAATTTTACGTATGCATTAATATTTAGCCAATGGCTTTGTTCCCACACATTACATTTTTTACGTCGCTATTCTGTTTTCAAGAAATTTAATTTTCAACTACAAAAGGGTTTTATTCATTCTACTTAAAATTTTCGGCTAGATTTATTGGTTTGTAAATGTTTCAATTTTTAAAATTCAGGCTCATAATCAAAATCATTCAACAAATAGAAGTCTTAAATATATAAAATACCAGCCATGGTGAATCCGGGAGGGGGCTATTGGGCTACACCCCCTCACCACCAAAGCTGAATCAAAAATACAATTTTTATTTAAAATCAATATAACTGTTTTTCAATATCTTTCTTTTAAAGAAAAAATAATAGAAACGTGAAAATGCACGACCTTATTATGGTCAAGCACTGGTGAGCCTGGCGTTGGTATGATTAAATGAAATACAGTTAAGTGGTAGCGGTTTTTGGATAGTTATTTCATTGTAATTTTTATTGAATTATTGAAAGTTTTGTATTGTGTTTTTGTGATTCTTATTGTCAGATGAGTAAAAATTGTAAAGTGAATCTGTTTTGGTTCACATGAGCTGGAACATTAACATTAGTTAACATTGGACCATTTGGGCACCACTAAATTTCAATGTTAATTGTTACGAATTTAGTAAATTGTATGATTTGGCGAGATTTCGGTGGCAAAACTTGCAACTTAGCAATGAAATTTGTGATTTGGTGGTAAAATTTGATAGTTGACGACGAAATTTTTGACTTGGCGACAAAATTCGTTATCTGACGACAAAATTTGGATAGCTTGGCGATGGAGAATGGCAGCTTTGGCGTCATTATATTTTCTTTCCACGCGAAAACTTCACATCTCTTCATAGACCAATATCTTGTTTCCACAAGATAAAAAGTCAAAGAAAGCTGTAACGTATTACTCTGAATCGTAAATTTTAAATTATTGCCTAAACCGGCATTCTAAACTATTCACCACAAACGATATTTGTATTAAGATTGAAGTATTATTTTAATTTTATATTTTTAAATGATTAATTAAAGCGTTTAACATGGTTTTTAATTAACACACTTTTATTAACTTGACATGATGTAACTATTAATGTATGTAACAGAATTTTGAAATTCAATTTTCGGCAACATCTTGTCGTCCGAAAGACCTGAAATTTTGCACACGACTTCAAATCAATGACAATACTATATACAAGTGTATCCAGGCACTTTTCCCATCAAGCGCAAACAAAAAATCTATACTTATACAAAACTATCGTATGTGACACAGGATTTGAATGTATTTGTATAACGTCGAGTGGCAACGATTAATTTTTTGAAATAAAGATTTAAAAGTATGTAATAGTTTTCTAAAACCTTTATTAGTTCACTTTTCAATAAAAGAGTGTTCTTTAGTTTTTTAAAATGGTATAGAGTTCTAACAGATGACGTCACGAGCATGTTTGCTGAGGGACAGTTGACCTCACTGACCCATTTTATCAATGCGGAATAGTGTTACAAATTTATTGTAACACAGTGTTGTAAATGTATTTGCAAAAGCATAAAAAAATTCGACTACTACGCTTCCAAGGGCATGGAAAAATTAGCTTTGTCCTTCAGCAAAGTACGGTTGCTAAGAAGAAAGTCACGTGGTTGTTAGAACTCAATAATTTTATTTATCAAAATAAGGGAATTCGAGTAATGAAATACTTTAATTTAAATTTAAGTTATTATGAAAATAAACTTCAACGGAAAATTCATTAAAATTGTCCCTAGTATCATTTGTTAAAGGGATACCTAAATGTTCCCAAATTTATTACCTTTTCTACCATGCCAGTTTAATTCGTTTAGCATCGATTTACAAGATTTATTTATTTATTTATTTATTTTTTTAACGATGACATTTATCTTTTACATTATAGCATCTATGGCAAAAAGCTAAGTCTAAATATGCTTAGCCCTAAGATATGTTGATTTTATCAACGAGATATATAAAGTAGAGTGATAAATGGTAACCCTTGAGAAGGTCCAATATGAGTCATGTGACATGCTCTCCTTGCATCTGCGTATTCGATGGTTCCCTTGGTAACAGCTTATTTTCAGTAAATTTCTATGGCAACGGTTTGGAGATTGTTTTTCGCATAAGTCATAAAAGCCAATGTGTTTGTTTACTTACGTAGTTTAATATTCTTTTGTTCTAAATCATTTTGATTTTGATTTTACTTGTCTTTTATTTCGTGTAGTTGAACTTTAACCGACAAAATGCTTAAAAATAGTTGAAAAATTATTATTTGTTGTTAAATTTAGCTCTTTAAAAGTTTAAATTTTCTTTTATAAACACTTTTTAACTTTGTTGGGAACCGATGAAAAAAAAAGGTATTTTATTATTTATTAAAATGTGAAATATGTGTAAAATTATTTTAAAAACAATTTATTTTGGTCATAGGACTGTAATGTTACCTAATAATAATGATAATTTGTCGAACTGATATTTTAAATGCCAAAATAGCGATAAAGGGCCAAACACAGCAACCTATTCGAGCATGTCACGTGATTCATCTTGAACCACGAAAAGTTAATCCTTCATCCATTGAATCAGCACTCTAATTTATATATCTCGTTGGATTTTATTTACTTATTTTTTTATTAACTTTTATTTTATTTGTTTAAAATCACGGATAAAATTTTATTTCATTTTTCTCAGTACATTGTTGTAATTGTGACGTCATATTTTCTGTTCAATTAAACTTTTTTTTTTTTTTAATCAAATTATTATATTGTTTAAAAACATCATTAAAATTTTATTATATTTTCAGTGATCCTTTTTATTATCATTTGCACGTGACATAAGCATCAAATTATAAATTTTTGCAATGAAAGCTATCCGCGATTGTAATGAAATGCTCGCCCTCTGGTGGGCTAAGGTGAAATTATCACACCACTGCATATCCTCATATTATGCAATCGACTTTCCATGATGAAATGGCGGAGAAAGAATAATAATTACACGTGGCTGTTATATTTACTAACAACTGCAGTGTTCAGAGAGCGCCATCTATCGATCATTACAAACGCGGATAGAAAATGTCGGCTTCATCACAAGAAAAATCACTTTTTAACTTGTAACTTTTAAGCAATTGAAGTTATCGAAAAAGTTTAAATACAAAAGTTGTAAACAACAACAACTGACAACATATCCCGAGCTGGTTAAATTTAAATAAAAATTACTCCAGTTATCGTGTTCACAACTTAACATGGGAAAAAGCGTTATACATATATATATATATATATATATATATATATATATACATATATATAAACTTTTGAACGGAGGGTGGTTTGGGGTTCTAGGGGTCATGATCGGTGAAGATGTGAAGAAATTTTCCAGAAGTCGTGTCATGAGAACCATTGCAATAGGTAGATCTCCTATAAGGAATCTACCTAAAAACTAGAGTTAATACTGTTTTGTTAAATAAATCCTTGTCGAATCATGTTCTTAGTCAACGACCTTCACAAATCTTGCAATCTATTTTTAACTAACTTCCCTACTAGCTAGGCATTTGAAACTTTCACAGTAGCTCAGAACCCGGTGGCAACACAATACTTCGAAGCCCGATTTTCAAATTTTTGATTAGTTTTCTTATCTTATACTATTAAGTGAGCAATATTTGTATATATATTTCACTGTTCTCGAAAACGGTAGCTCGGACAGTCACGAGATTTAACACAAAGGTATGCCCCACGAAGGATCATTCTGCACATCGAAGTCAGAATTTCGAATTTCTGTTTAGTTTTCTTTTAATTAATAAAAATATGAAAATAATAAGCTAATAATAGCAAAAAATTAGCCATTTTAATTTAATCCGTAATTTTATTGTTGCCAAAAAAAAAAAAAAAAAAAAAAAAAAAAACGAGTTTATTTTTTTTTCTAACAGGAAAATAAATACATTTATCTAAACATGAACAATACTACACACTACTGATCGCAGAGCTTCCAAATTTGGCATATAGGTACCTGGGACCCTGCAGGTGTGCACCTCATCGACATTTTTTCGAATTTCGAATCTGAATTTTTTAAATTAATGTTTTTTCGATTTTAAACATTGGCTTTTATGTTTCATTTTTCATGAATTTATTCTTCGATTGTAATCGTCTGCGTATCTTAGCAACGGCTATATCCGCGATTGTAATGAAATGCTCGCCCTCTGGTGGGCTAAGGTGAAATTACAATAAACATGGTTTAATTCGAATTCCATACAGCCGCCATTGCTTCACGATATTTAGTTTCACATATATTTATAGAATAAAAATGAATAAATACGGTAAAAAAGATAACACATACTGTTGTGTGCTACAATCTAACTCCAAAGGATCAAGAAATCCAGAATTGAGCTTCCATTTATTTCCAAATGACAAATTTAAAATTTCAGTTGCTTCGTCTAATGGAAGTAAAGAATTAATCAGATGATTTGAAACTAATATTTGTTCAGCTTCAGTTAAAATCTACTTCCGATCGAACTTTGAAGAAACTGAAATATTTTTTTCCAAAAGCAATCAATTTTCCATGATGTAATGGCGGAATATTAAGTAGAATAACAAAAAGAACACTAATGGAACACACGTGGCTATAATGTTTACTAACAACTGCAGGTTGAGAAAGCGCCATCTATCGATCATTACAATCGCGGATTATGCAATTTATTTTTTATTTAATACATTTATTTGAGGGCGAATCTTTTTTCTCTTTTTAATTTATTATATTTATTGAAAATAAAATGGTAATGCAGTAGAAAAAATTAAACATATTAAGTTAAAAATTTAAAACCGTATTTATAACAGTTATGTTTATGTATAATTTTTGTAGTACAACAACAATTATTTTTCATTTGTTAATTTAATTTCTTTAAAAGTTTTTTTTTTCTAATTTATAGTATTTGTCAGGAAATAATGGTAGTATATAGTAAAAATGATTAAACTGATTGGAATTCATTTGTTTTTTATGTATTTAATTCCTTCTAAAAGAAAATCTACTTTTTATTTTATTTCATTACATTGGTCGAAATAAAATGGTAATGCAGTAGAAAAAATTAAACATATTAAGTTTAAAATTTAAAACCGTATTTATAACAGTTATGTTTATGTATAATTTTTGTAGTACAACAACAATTATTTTTCATTTGTTAATTTAATTTCTTTAAAAGTTTTTTTTTTCTAATTTATAGTATTTGTCAGGAAATAATGGTAGTATATAGTAAAAATGATTAAACTGATTGGAATTCATTTGTTTTTTATGTATTTAAAATTCCTTCTAAAAGAAAATCTACTTTTTATTTTATTTCATTACATTGGTCGGAATCAAATTGTAACACATTATAAATAGCATGAGCAATAAAATACTTGGTTCAAAAACTAAAATATTTAATAGACGCTGAGATACAGTTATCTTTAAAATCGTAGTTCTTAAATAATGGCAGATCCACCTATCGTCAATAAATACCCATATTGAAATACACAGAAAGAGATTTCTGCAGGCAGTAGGAAATTGCTCCCGATACATTGCCGGCAGAAAAAGAGCTGCCGTAGTCAGCGAGTACCCGATGCGAGGTCTAGAGCGATTCCAATGTAATTATTTTAGTTTTTATTTATAATGTGATGTGAAAAATAAATAATGATCCAATTCTTTTGGAGATTCGTTTAAATATAGTGGCCAGCGAAGCGGGCGTAGCCTGCTAGTAATTAATTAAAATATGAAAATAATAACATCCTAATAGCATTAAAATATTAGCTATAATTTAATTGTTGCCCCCCCCCCCAAAAAAAAAAAAAAAAAAAAAAAAAAAACGAGTTTATTTTCTTTCGACATAAAAAAAAATACCTTTAATTAAACGTGAACATTAAAAAATTATAAAAAGTTAAATTATGCATCTCACAAAAATTGACGTCATTATCACTTTAAAAATTTTTTGCACATTGATAAGAGCTCTATGATCAGTGGCGCACCCAGAATTTCTGTCTGGAGGGGGTTGAAGAATAATCGGGTCATGTAGTACAGTAAATAGGAGTATGGGCATATACGCACACATACATTTAGTAAAGAATCTGCTTTAAATATTTCTTTTGAAATAAGTAAACGCATGAATGAAATTGAATTTAAGTTGAATAGCGCAATCGAGAAATTTATATCGGTATATAACAAGCTAAGTTACAGTAGTTCGGTCAGTTGGAATTGACATTGAGCTTGTAAACATAAAGTTGTCTGTTCATCTATGATTAAAAAAAAAAAAAAAAAAAAAAAATATATATATATATATCGTGTACAATATGACAAGCTAGTGAACACAAAATTCATCCGAAATGAAATGCTTTCCCCCATATTTCCATTTAAAATAAAATTTGATCAAATTTAATACTCTTCTGCGCTGCTTTACATGCATATGCAGTAACACGTAAGTAATTAAGAAATTATAATAATTATAGCCAAATAAAAGCTACAGTTGTAACATGTAGGAATTATAACAGAATTTCAGTGTAAATTTTTACATTGCTATTTTCATTTAATTATCTGAAGTATTGGGGCGATGCTTTTAGGTTCGGTTAACAGAAACAAGTCGGACGTGTAGTCTTCGTGGGTGTTAGTCAACACAGCAAACAGGGGGCAGAACCTCTTAATATCCTAAATCATTAATTCTATTCTAATATATATTACTTAGAATTTTAATTTGTTCAGTTAGCAAATATTTAAAGCGTTACCTTTCTGAGTTCATTACAGGATATTGTATTCCAGTATAATATTTATATATATTGTGAAATTTGAATTTTTATAACAGGAAAAAATTGCATTATCCAAAAATGAAGCTTAGATCTCAGTGATATGAGAGGCAAAAATGAAAACTGTGCATGGGCTGTGTGTTCTACTAACCGTGACAAAAATAAATAAGTGGCCCCATCCTCAGAAGCATCTGTAAAATATCTTAACATATTGCTATCGGGATATTTTCCTATTTTGAACAGTAAACTATGCCTTTTGGCATTCCTCTAAATCATTATATTTTTAGAGAAATAATTTTGCGTATTTGAGATTAAACCAATTAAATTTTATCTTCAATTGATGTGAAATTTTACTAGCATGTATATGTGCTAATGACATATGAAAGGCTTAACGAATATGCAAATTACATTTTTAATTTAAAATATTGTTTCAGAGGAACGACTAAGAGCAGGGCTGATCTTTTATTTTATATCAAACGAGAATTTTCATTTACCAATGCGAATGTGTTAATTTTGCCCAAGGACAAAACAAACTTTCACAAAGATGCTATAAATACTCATGAATTAAAATATAAAATTTTATGAGCTTGGTATCCCATTTTTCTGACAAATACATCCCTGCTTACTTCCACATCAGATTGCTTCTCCTGCCTGACTTTTTCGGTACTCCCTCTATTTCACAATAACAGTATATGCTTTAGGGCCTTAGAAGCCGATTCCTAAAAATTGCAATGGAATGTCTAGGGTATCTTTCAACTAAAAAACAAAGATCTAGTTCACTGTTTTTGTGTTTGAATGTAAGAATTTCAAAAATTCCTAAAAATTTGAGGTTTAATTTATAAACTTTATTTTTGCTTACAATATCTGTGTTTGAATAATATTTTTTCATGCATTTTTTTTACCATGTCAGCTAGTTCTGGAGGGGGCTTCAGCCCCCTAAGCCCCCTCCGTGGGTGCGCCACTGTCTATGATTCATCAGAAAATTTAAAATATGGTATACAAAAAGTTTTTTTTTTATCTCATAATTATTTATTTTTCTGTTTTTAACAAACAAACTGAAAAACAAAGAAAGGACTTAGAAGGGAAAAAGAAAAGCATTTCCTGAGATATTTCCTAAATTGCATAAAATTTACTTTTTACTTTCATTACCCTACTACCGTAGGTAATGGAATACAGTCGTCCCCACTTAATCGGGTAACGGATAATCGAATACCCCGCTTATAAGAATAAAATGTTATAGAACCAATTTTTTCCCTATAGAAGTAATGATAAATTTCCTCGTTTAAAGAAGTATTTTTTACAACGCCACCCCGCTTAATCGCATAAACACTCAAAGTTTCTTAAATAAAATTCCTCTATTTCTGGGCAAATTTTTTCTCTCTCTCTCAAAAAAAAAAAAAAAAAAAAAAAAAACCGTTCTTCTTTTAAAAACCTTACATAACTATGACATGCTCTTTAAACATGAGACGGTATTCCTGCCGAGGTTATAAAAATTGTTTTGAAAAAGCCAAATTTATAAAAACAGAAACTGATGAGAAAATTAGAAATTGAAATACAAATTTTTTTCAGGAATTTTAAATCACAAATTTTGAAAGTTTTCAAATGATTGAAAAAGAACATTCTGAACTCATAGATGTGGATAAAGATGGAGAAACAGAAAGAGATGAAGAGTTTAATCTTCTAATAAAACCTTTAAATGAAAGTGATAAAGAAGAGCAAGCGAATGATAAATGAAGTTGCAAAATCCTTTAACATTATTCATCGTCATTTTGAGTCTCATAGAAGCGATTATAATCTATTTATGTGCTTTAGAAACAGAAATCGAAAAATATTTAGTTAAGTCTTATGTTAAAGTAATCAATCATAACTGATTTTTTTTTTTTTTTGTTAAAATAAAATTGTAAGTACACTTTATTTTATATTTATTCCAGCATTAATTGCATTTATAAATTACTACCCCGTTATAAATTACTCAATAAAATAATTGAATACCCCGCTTAATCGAATTAATATAGTTGGAACGGTAGATATTCGTTTAAGCGGGGCCGAATGTATTGTATTCGGTCCAAAAATTCGACATCGAGCTTTCACCTGATTTACATGTTTTAAGGTCTCCTGAGTCATTAAAAAAAAAAAAAAAAAGTTTTTGGCAATTGGTCAGTGTGTGTGTGTATGTGCATGTATGTGGGGAATCTTCTGGCTTTCACATCTCCGAAACTATTAAAGATAAAATTACAAAACTTCAGAATTAAGACAGATCTGGTGTACAGATGAATTTTCTAAATCTTGGTGAAAATTGCTTCTTCGTAGGATCAAAATTGTGATGGCATGTCTCCGGAACACCTCTAGGGGTGTGTCCCAGACCGTCGCCAATTGCCCATCTGCGCAGCACTAGTGCGACGTAAAACCCAACTATCCATCTTGGTGAAAATTGGAAAACCGGAAGTGGGCCATTGGAAACTGGAAATGGGACCGTAAGTCCGTATCTCAAAAACGGCTCTAACGATTTTCTTCAAACTTGCTATATAAACACTGTATTTGATGTCCTTTCGAATGATATAGTTGGTTAGGTCAGGAAAATTGATAGGCGTGTTGTATAAATAGCTCAAATTCAGGTTTCGCAAGTGCGTTTCTTTAAAAACGGCTGCACGGATTCTTTTCAAACTCGCAATATTAACTCTCTTTTAAATATCCTTTTGTATGTAATTATTGTTTTCCGGTCAATAATTGTGCATGCGAAGTTTTGGTATAAGCTGGTTTCTCAAAAACGGCTCTAACGATTTTCTTGAAAATTGTTACATAAATCCATTTTAGATATCCTTTCTCTTATATTACGTGGTTATTACAGTAAAATTAACAGTCAGCCTGACTGGGTGGGTCAGCGTTAGATTTCTGAAATTGGTGTTTCAAAAAATAACTCTACATTTTTTTTTTCTTTTAACTTAATATGTAAACTCTGTTTTATACATCTTTACACGTGTATCAAGTTTCTCTTACCGTAAAAATTTTAGGTGTCTACTTTGTTAAGTCATTTTTGCCTTCTGATAACATTATCTCCAAAAAATGTATATAATATGTGTAATAGTGAGTATTGGAAGTCGTGTGGTTGTTTCACACCAGATTCTTTTTTTTTTTTTTTTGACATTTAATATTATAAATTTCTGTGATAAAAAATCTCTGTATTCATTATGGAAAACAACTTTAATAAATAATAATTTTAATAAATAATATATACTGTTTGAATTTGTGTGGGAAAATATTGATAAAAGTTTCATGGTTGTGGTACCCACAACACTCTAGTTCCTTCTTTGAAGTCAAAACTTTTCATAGAAAGTGACAAATAGCAAATGGGAGTCGCGATTTAAATTGCCACGCAATTGTAAAACTGACAAAACGAAAATAATCATGATAATAATAATAATAATAAAAATAATTTAGGCTTGAAATTCTGAAAAAAAAAAAGAAAGAAAAGAAAATATATATTTGAAAATTGACAAAAAAAAAAAAAAAAAAAAAAAAAAAGATCGGTTGGTTGGTAGGATTTCACGTCGCACTAGTACTGCACTGTGAGTAATTGGCGACGGTCTAGGACGCACCCTCTAAGGATGGTCCGGAGACATGCGATCACAATTTTGATCCTCCAAAGGAAAAACTCTCAAGGAACATCAACCAAATGTCTAAATGCGATTTCAATGTAATTTTATTTTCTAAATCCATTAAAACAAGTTAAAAAATATGTAAAAATTTCTGCACAGAAAAAAAAAAAAAAAAAAAAAACTAAATGATGCCAAATGTTTGGTTTTGCAGTGAAACCAATGAAGCAAATAATTATGAAGCAATATATACATATATATATATATATTAAATAATTTACACACTATATTTAAATTTTTTTGGGCCGAGGAGGGGGATATCACAGAAAATCTTACCAGCCAGGAACTTTTTCTTACCTTATTATAAAACTGAAAACTTAGGACAGGCTTCGAGACTGAAAGTAGTTTTTTTTTAAAAATTTCTAAGAAGAATTTATAGTAATTTTGAATGTAAACGATAAATGATTTTTTAAAAGAAAGATTGGAAGTTATGTTTTCCTAAAACCGCTAGATGGCGACACCAGCCAAACTTAAGTACTGGTGGTTGCGGAAGCTTTCCAGTCTTTCTTTCGAAATTATCAATTATTCGCTGGATTTTTAAATGAATAAAACAAACAAACAAAGCAAATAAATTAAGCTTCATATTTATAGTAAAGTAATTATTAAAAATAAAACTTTAATTCTTCAGTATAGTTGATTTTAAGATTCATTAAAAAATTATTATTATTATTATTACCATTACCCTTATTTTAAGAGAAATAAAATAACAATCCTTTTCAGATTTCATATATTTACCCGATGCACACGTAGGCGCACGTACTATATTTGTAAAAAAAAAAAAAAAAATAATAATAATAATAAACATAGTTTTGTTATTTTATGTGTTTATGGATATTTTTCTGTAAATTATATAAATTTATATATATAAAAAAGATTTTAACTATACTGTCAGATTTATTTATTTATTTATTATTATTATTATTTTTAATGTAATTGGTTAAGGAAGAATAAAAACTTTGAAAACAAACATCATAAATTACAAAAATATGAAACAGTCGTTTCAGGTCGAATTAATTAAGTGCGATAATTCCTCAAATAGAATAAAGTCAAATTTAGCAATAAAATAACTACAAAATTAATATTACATAATTGGTTCTTATATTTTTGCTTGTTGGATACTGTTGAAAAATGCTTTAAATAATATTACAATGAATGTAAATTAAATGAATGTTCTTTCCTCTATTATATCTCCACCAGTAGCCGTGTGGTCCCGTTCTCTAAGCTGGTAGACGAAACATGGCATGCTCAATTTCAGGATTTGCTCGTCGGCTTATCTCTTAAAAGTTTTCAGTGGTTTTCTTTGAAATTGGTGAGAATACGCGCTAGGAATTATGATACCGTAGAAAGAGCTCCCACGGAAGGCATCCCTACCAGTCCTAGGCAGGGCCCGACTTAGACTACCTGGAGCCCCGGGGCAAGCTTATTCTGGGGGGCCCCCTTGCAGTGGCATTAGAGGTCTTTAGGTTGCAATATTTCTGTTTATGCCTGTTGGGGGGCCCCTTCCAGAAGGGGGGCACAGGGCAACTGCCCCGCATGCTCTGGCGTTAATCAGGGCCTGGTCCTAGGTGTCTATAGCAGACAATTAGAAATCCTCAAACCACCACCAACACCGGTTTATTATGTTACGTATAAACCGAAATTTTCTTTCAAAAATAAAATATTAAAAACTGGTTTATATGTATTAGGTGTTTGCATAAATTCGTGCGGTTTTTTATTGCTTCATTTCATAAAAATACATCAAATCAAATGACATTTTTAATCAAAATTTTCTCCATCACTTTCTACAATCTTTGCCCATTTTTCGGGTAACAAATGCCACGGCGACATATACCACGGCGATAGTAGCTCTCGTCTTTGGAGGCAATAAAATGATCCGCGTCCGCACGAACTTTTGTAACGACCTAATATATATTTTTCTTTATTCTTTTTCCAGACTTTGAGTATAAATATATTTAAATCGAAAATGCTACAATTTTTGATAATGTTCTTTTTTGATCATTAAAAGGGACCTGGCACTTTAGACTTGGCAACAAACACTAAAGTAAATTTCATATGAAAACTTACATTTCCATCTAATATTTATAAATTGAACATGTTCTAATAACAATTCTAATGGTTTTTGAAATATTTTCTATACAGATTTGAAATCTTTAAATTGTATTTTCTCAGTGCTTTGCCTAGGGTCCCAATTTGTTTTGATCAGGGCCTGCTTATAAATTGAAGTATATTAGGTTTGTTCAGTAAAGTATATATTCAAGCAGCAATTCTTACGGTTTTTACTTTCTCTTACCCATAGGGTCGAGAAAGTATTGTTTTAGGGTCAAATTTTCGAACGTGAGTTTTTGTTATGTTTACATGTTCTGAGGTCCCCTGAATACGAAAAATCATGTTTTTAGCGAATGGTCTGTGTGTCTGTTATCAGCATATCTCAAGAACAAATAGTAGCAGAAATTCCAAACTCGGTATACTAAATGTGTATCATATAGGGATGCTACAGTAAGCTTTTCGTTGAGATGAAGCAAATGGTTCGTGTACAGGGACACTCAAAAGTATTCAAATACATTACGTGGAAATTGCAGGGAAGTAGAGTTTAACATCTATAGACTGCACTAAACCAAATGAAACGAATATATATTTTCTGTAATAGAGATAGCCAACTGGGAAAATAAAATTGTGTATGTAGGAGCCTCGCCTCCCCCCCCCTGGGGAGGGGAGTAAATTTTCATGATGTGTATCTTTCAAAAGAGCTCGCCAATACCTTTAAAACGAATGGTTTAACCATCGATCTGCGATAATTTAAAATAAAGATATCAATTTTTTTTTCATTTTTAACAAAAAAAAAAAAAAAAAAAAAAAAAAAAAAAA
Organism: Salticus scenicus; assembly: GCA_963930645.1. NCBI lineage: Eukaryota > Metazoa > Arthropoda > Arachnida > Araneae > Salticidae > Salticus > Salticus scenicus. The sequence continues at coordinate 138,195,257 of OZ005662.1, read as the reverse complement.
TTCTTCTTCTTCTTTTTCTTTTTTCTTTTTTTTTTTTTTAATGTAATATTGAGAATAAATTCAACCCTTTTTTTTTATATATATATACAAAATATATTTAGTGTTATACTACTTCTCTAATATGGAAATCGCCTGCATTATCATAAAAGATAATTTTTAAAAAAAATAATTTTAATAAATTATTTTTTAAAAACAGAATTATTTTTTTATAACCGAATTAAATTCTATATAAATGTAGGTGCATTAATGAAACGAGGGGTTGAAGGGGGCGGTAGTCCCCCCCTTCCTCACACAGAACTAATTATCATATAAAGCTCTTCCGAAGCCTAATTTGAATTGTTTAACACAGGTTTACATAACAGTACTCGTTATCCTACCTCTTATTCTCAAACCTGTATTTATAGTATTAAATTTCAGGGAAAAGAGAAAATCGTGTGAGTGACACACCAGATTATTTACGTATTTTTTACAGACTTGAAATCGTTAAATTGCTTTTTCTCGGTTTGCATTGTTTCATGAATTCATGATCTGCAAAATGCTAAAGCATATACAGATATTTAAGAAAATATTTAATCTTTTTTTTTTTTTTTTTTTTTTTTTGTTTTGAATGCTTAAGTTTAATAGTACCTACTTAAAATAATTAAGAATGAATTTTGCAGTACCTTCAAAATAAATATCAGAAATAATAAAAAGTCTTTTTGTAAAAAAAAAAAAAAAAAAATAGAACCGACTCCAAAAACAACTACTATTCAAACAACTAAAAAAAAAAAAAAAAAAAAAAAAAAGGTATGAAATGAAACTGTGAATTGCGCCTAAAAGTATAAAATAATTTGCTTCACCAAACAACCTATAACACTATAACTTTTGAAGTGGGCACAAAATTAAATAAAATTTAATTAGTTTTTAAAGGTTTGTTTTTAGATCGGTAGCAAGAAATGCTGTTGTCTCGAATGATCCATTTTCATGTTTCCTTTATTATTTTATCACTATATACAATTGGTCCATTAGTAGCATCTACATAGAACAGTGAACATTCTTCGCAATGCGGTATTTATGTTTCTACAAAGTTAGAGTTTCCTTTGCGAATTTGGTATAACTTTGATAACTATCATCCCTGGTGGCTTTTGGATTTGGCGATCAAAACGTAATGCAAAAATATACACGCAAGATGCATAGTTTCATAGTATATATTGCACGATGTATTGTTTCATAATATTGATTACTCTCTTAATATACCTTATCAAAACAATCATGATATCCCAAAGAAATTAAATATGTTTGCCAGATAATTTTGCGAATTTTCTTTCACTAAGGACGTCAGATACCATAGCATCTTCGCCAACTTTTGCTGCTTACGAAATCTTATTTGTTTTCTTGAATCAAAGTAGTTTTCGGCTGCGTTTTGCAGGAGACAATGTGAGATGTGTATAGTGAATAGGATTTGATTTTTGTATTGAATAAATTTATAAAATTTTATTTAATTTTGCGCCGACTTCAAAAGTTATGATTAATTGTAGTGTTACAGGTTGTTTGGCGAAGGAAATTATTTTATACTTTTAGGCGCAATTATTTATTTTATTTACAGTTTCATTTCATACCTTTTTTTATTTTATTTTATTTTTTTCTGTTGTTTGGATAGTAGCTGCTTTTTGGAGTCGGTTCTATTTTTTTTACAAAAAGATTTTATTTTTCTCTTTTCAGTGAAAACTTATTCATATAGGAGAACATCTTATGCTTATGTTAAAATTTTGATTAATAATTTGATAACGAGCATGCCATTCAAATTCTAAGCTCGCATGTTTATTTGTTTAAAAGTCTAGTCTGAAACAACCACGCGACTTCCATTACCCACTATTACACGTATTGTATACATTTCTTGGAATTTTCCAGTAAGAGAAAGTTGATACACGTGTAGAGACATAAAAAACAGAATTTACATAGTGAGTTAAAAAAAAAAAAATAATTTTGCACCACACATTTTCACCTTAAAAAGATGAGGTTTTTTTTTTTTTTTTGTTTGTTTTTATTTATTTAAAATTTATTGATACCATAAGAAAAACGATCTTTATTAGGACTGAGGACTATTAGTCTCAATCTGCGGATTTTTACGATACCAGTTTTCGATAGTTGGACATTTATCGAAATCTAAAATTTATCGAAAATATAATTGAATAATTTGAAAACAATGTTATAATTTGAAAAAAAAAGAAAAGAAAAAAGAAAACTAATAGTTTTCCGTCCTAAACTAAATTTTGCTTTTGCTAGAATTTCACCAAAATCTTTTTTATTTTATTTTATTTTATTTTATTTTTTGAAAGAAAAGGAAAAGACAACGCCCAAAACACAGTCTAATTACCTAACAATGGATCCTCCTAAAATGTTTAAGTAATTATTAGAGATGCTCGCTTATGACGGCTTTTGCGTGATTGAAAAGTTCCGCGATTGAGAGGTCAGCTCAGACGATAAATTCACATGCAACGTCTTCTTTCTTTGCCCCCAGGAAGTCCATTGTTTTCTCAACCAACTGATTATGTACAGGCTGTTTTGTTGGCTAACATATAAAACGGCTTTTCCTGAGCAGAACTTTGTCCATTAAGTTTGTTCCGAAGCAGGTATTTTTCGATGACTGCCTTTCACCAAATTTGTTATATAGGATTTACTTAGGGTGCGTAGAATGGAGAGTGACGACAATTTGTCGCAGCATCCGATTGGTCAAGCGGGGAAGACATCCGCCGGAGGCAATTTTGGATTTCTTTCCCATTGAGATTACATTGGGATTTTTGCGCTCTTTAATTAAAGTGTTACATATAATTGGATAAAAGGTAAATTTAATTTTACGTTTTCATAAATATATTAAGGAAGGTTAACTGTAAAACCTGAAAGCATATTTAGCTGAATAATGCTAATTATTAATCTGTTATATTAAAATTAATCGTGATCTTTACATGTAGATTCAGGGTCGAACTTCTTTTTTAGCTTTAAATTTAATATAGAGATTATATATGAATTGTATTTTTTGTTATAACTAAACTGTATAGACTCTACACAGTTAAAAATTTCGCTTTTGACTTAAACTTGTGTGATTTTTCAGTAAAAAAAAAAAAAGTTTTTATCATCAAATGTAATTAGAAGCTTTTGGCGATATTCTACGTAGTATTTGGCATGAATTTCTTCGCCAGTGTTTTCTCCGTATTTCGTGGTTATTTTAAAGGGAAATTATAAACTTTGAAATGAATATCTTTGTGTAAAGACTCTTTTGTGCTCTCCTTTACCTATCTGTTAACTGCAATATTTATTGCACATATAAAAATTTTAATACATTTTGAACTATGAATCGAATACGTAAATTATGGATATTTAATGCTCTAAATCGAAATCGTAACAATTTATTATAAAATTTTTATATTCTTATGTATACTTTCTAATTTACAATTAACCTTCTAAAAATTATTTTGTTATTTTTATTTTTCCTTATCTAATAAAAATGTTATAATTAACAGTTATAATTTTATATTTTGAATGAAAGAAATAAATTTTTGATTTAAAATAAGTTGATTATTTGTAAAATATTATGTTAAAAGAGGAATTTCTTAAAAACGTACCTGTGTTATGCAAATAAATGTTGTAATATTATTAATTAACAAACTTACTTTGAAACTTTCATACTATTTTAGATTTAGAATAAAATGATGTAAGAAAATTTCACAGAATAATTTACTACTTTTTTCTATATACATGGAAGAAGTAATTCTTTATGATAGATAATTATATAAAAGTTTAGAATTAGTTCGACTATGGCACAAACGGGCGCATATCAGCTTATGGTGCATATTGCCCAACAAGTGGCGCTTTTCGAAAATTAATAGACGGATATATTTATTTCTTTTTATTTATTTCTTTTTTTTTTTTTATTTTTTTTATGTAGTTTTTTTTTCTTAATAAGTACAAAACTTTGAATAAACACAATAAAAAGTAAGCGTTGTTGTTTTGTTTGCAGCACTCGTGCCTGTGTCTACTTTTTTCGCCAGACGAAGGGTCGTGTCTTCATTCGATCCGAAACAATTGTTGAGAATTCTTGCCTTTTATGGTGTTTATTCAAAGTTTCGTACTTATTATTTTTAAACGCCGCATTACAATCTTTTTAGGATATGCAGTACATTTTTGAAGCCTTTCTGTTTTTAGCCGATATACATGCTACTAAAAAAGCAATCTTGCATGGTTTTTCTTTAATAGAGAGACTTTTTTGTTAACGCATAAATCATTATTTTAATTATTCGTTATGTAGTATATATAAATAAATGTATATATAATAATAATGAATTTCAGAAATGTTGTATCCATGTTCTATTTATTTATTTATTATATCGCTTAATTGCACTTAATAAAGTGTTTTTAAATTAGAAAAAATTGCATGCATATTTTTTCTTCTGATTATAATTGTAGTCTCCAGAAGTTTAGACTTTTTTCTTTAGCGTAAAACCAAATATTATAATCAAAAACTCACAAATTTAAATGTATTAATAAGATAATACATTTAATTCCTTCAATTGTTATATTTTATTTATTTTCATATTAGCTATCGCTTCATCAGTAGCCGAGAGGTTCTGCTTTCTCAGCTTGAAGATGGAAGGTGCTGGGTTCGAGCCTTGCCGCACTAGTCGACATAGACATTCAGAGTTTTCCATAGTTTTCTTTGAACTTAACATAGATACGGTTTAGAACTCCTTAGAAAGACCCCCAAGAAGGGTATTTTACTGTAGACCTAGGACCCTAGTTAGTCATTCGGCGTTAACCCATACAACCAAACATCACAACAGCTATCACAGATAGCATTTCGTGCACTTATACGTTATAGTTGTTGAAATATAACAAGAAAAAATTAAAACCTAACGAGAAGGCGAAGAACGATTTAATTAATTAACAAAGTATTTATATAACTATACTGTACAGAAATTGTTATTTGGTTTAAAACAAAAATTAATAATACATAATAATTTCTTACTCTATTTTTTAAATCAACTTCCATTTAAATCAGATCTTCCTTTGATAAGTTTTTTTTTCTCTTTTTTTCTCCTCTTTTTATTTATTTATTATTTTATTTTATTTTATTTATTTATTTATTTTGGGGGGTGGGGTGGTGGTGGTGGGGGGGGATATTTAAGTGTGTATTTTTTTTTTTCCATATTTTTATTAAAACTGTATTACTGCTAATTTTTTTTCCCCCTTTAAATAATTAATTTTTTTTATTTTTGGTTTATGCCGGTTCATCGTTTGATTACTTGGATTTTACAATCATTGTTATGATATATATAATAATAATTTGTCATTACAATGATTAAACACCGGAAAGAAAGACTTGAATTAATCAATAAACAATTATGCACAGAAATGAAGCTTTGAACAAAGCAAAAGATATTGACAAACTAAAAATGTAGAAAAATAATTTTGATAATCCTCCCCAAAATAACTTATATCTTTATTAGGTGCATGTGGAGTAAGGTGCCTAAATGGTATACCGAGTATTACTCCAAGTAAATACATTATTAATTGAAATCATATTTTTAAAATAATGCTTGTCAAAACTATATAATATTATTTAGGGTATTCGACTACATTAAATTAGCTGTTTTTATACTACATATTAGGTGAAAATACTTTATAATTATTGAAATTTATAAACCAAATTTATAAAAACTAAATCAAACATATGTATTATATTTTTGGTTTTTGATGTATTATAGGGGGAATTCATCAATGAATTATTGTTATATAATGTATGCTTTCATTAAGAAATGTCTTTAATTAATATTCCATTTCTTCTGTTTTTCATTCCGTGAAATGTTTGAAAAGGTTTATAATATGTATATGTATATATATACCAGGTGTATAAGCTTAAATCCGCTGTTTTTTAGTAATAAAAACACATTTATTTTTTATATAAAGCAAAACAAAATTTTATTCAAAATAGTTTCCCTCGCTAACTATACATTTTTCCCATCTTTCGGGCAATTGGTGAATTCCACGCCAAAAGAATTCCTTATCTTTTGAGGCAAACCACTCGTCCAGCCATTTTCGAACGTCTTCGTAAGAAACGAAGTGCTGTTCGGCGAGTGCATGGCCCATTGATGAAAACAGGTGATAATCAGAAGGAGCCAGGTCTGGTGAATTAAGCGGGATGGGGTAACACCTCCCAGTTAAGTGTTTTGAGATAATTTTGGACCAATTTTGACGTGTGTGCTGGCGCGTTATCATGAAGAAAAATCAGTTTGTCATGTCTTTGTTGATAATAAGGCCTTTCCCATGGCATGTAGACGGATAGAAATGGCTGGTTGAGTGACACCTAACTTCTCGGCAAGCATTTTTTGCGATTGGGTATCATCTTCGTCCAAAAGAGCCTGTAATTCATGGTCGTCAAACTTTCGGGGCCGATTTTCACGCTCTTTGTCATTAAGTCAAAATAGCCATTTTTGAACCGACGAAACCAGTCTCTGCAAGTTGTTTCTGACAAAGCACTGTCACCATAAGCTTCCACAAGCATTCTATGCGATTCGGCAGCTGATTTCTTCAAATTGAAGCAGAAAAGCAGAGCTCCCCGCATATGCTCTTTTTTTGGTACAAAACGAGACATGTTTACACGAAGAAAAATTAATGTTTTTATATGAAATCACTAACGATTTGCACTGATTTATGTGAACAGACGTCAAACTAATACAAAAACAATAAGACATTTAAATGTCCGCTGTTAATACACTCACTAGCGCCATCTATACGCAAACAGCGGATTTAAGTTTATACACCTGGTATATATAAGAAATTTTGTTACAGTGAAAAACAGTCTGAATATCTCTAAAAAGTACAATAATTGGAGGTTTATATGTATATATATATATAATCAATGTTATCACTAATTATCAAAGCAATTTTAAACAAAATAATAATAATGATAACACAATTTTCATTAACGTAGGTAAATAATAATAATAATAATAATAATAATAAAATGTGCATTGAGTATATTGTGAACATAAAATGCCGTTCTCCATGCGCTTAATTAATTTTAAATTCTCTATTATTATTCCATTCTTTTCTTTATTATTCGTCATATTTCTTTTATTATTATTTGTATTTTGTCCTATGATGTATTTTACTTAGCCTATTTCTCTTACTTTTACTTTTAAGAGAGTAATCAATAGAAAAATGGTGATTTTTTTTTTTTTTTTTTTTTTTTTTTTTCTGTCTGAAAAAATCAGTCCTCTTTAAAAAAAATTTTTTCAGTTAATTAAATAATGGTAAATTAATTTGAAAAATAATCAATCTATTTATATATTAAAATATTAAAACTTCATATTGCATTTGATAATGTTTATAGAAATTGTTTTACATCTGAATGTGATTTTATAGTAAGGATAAATAATTTAGCCTGTTTCAATGAATGGAAGAATCTCGACGAAAAATGAATATTTGTAAAATGTCAAACGGACAAGTTTTCGCCAAAGTGAATTACGTCGCCATAAGAGATCCTCTCTAAGCAACCCTGGATGGGTTCGGAGACATCCACAGAGCATGCGCAGTAGGTATTGTCATCACTCTAATAATCCAGACACTCTAGATTTACCTAACCATCAAGTCAGTGACGCTAAAGTGAGAAGAAATCATTAGCTATTGAAATATACTTGTGTACATAAGGAACTGCGTTGTAATTTTACGCTTTTGTGTGCACGTGATGTTTTTATGCCATCATTATATCTTTTGTTTAGAATTTATTAAAAGGAATATTACAAAAGGTGCTACTTAACAAAAAAAAAAAAAAAAAAAAAAAAAAGGGACTAATGTGCAAGTTGTACCTGACGGGACTAAAGTGAAAGTTGTACCTCAAGGGACTAATGTGAAAGTTGTACCTCACGGGACTAATGTGCAAGTTGCACCGAACGAACAAACTATTTCTTTCAACGAAAATGCCTACTAACCCTGGACGATAGGTCTAATATATCGTATCATATTATATATCGTATTTATCGTAATATAACTCAATACTTATTTCGCTTCCTTCTTCGACTCGTTTTAATACGCATTTTTTATATGCATGAGCAGCCCCCGAAAAACAAAAAACATTAAATCATTAAATTCATTTTTTTTACTTATTTTTACTTCATATTATTTCACGAGCACTTTTTATTTCCTAATTCAAAATTATAAAATTAAAAAAAAAAAAAAACTTTTTCGATATCGCTTGTAACGATACTGATTACTATTAATTTTCTTTTCTTTTTCTTTCAATAATAATAATAATAATAATAATAAAAGATTTTGATGAAATTCTGGCAAAAGCAGAATTTAGTTTAGGACGGAGGACTATTAGCTTTTTTCTTTTTCTTTTTTCAAATTATAACATCGCTTTCAAATTATTCAACTATATTTTCGATAAATTTTAGATTTCGACAAATGTCCAACTATATCGAAATCGACAACGCAAAAATCCCAGATTGAGACTAATAGGCCCTCAGTCCTTAAAAAAAAAAAAAAAAAAAAAAAAAAAAAAAGATTGAGTTATTTTTTTAAAACGCTAATTTCCGATATCTAAAACTGAACTACCTAATCAGGATGGTCGTTGACTTTTCTGTAATAACCACGTAATACATGAGAAAAGGTATATAAAATGGATTTATGTAGTAATTTTCAAGAAAATTGTTAGAGCCGTTTTTGAGATACCAACTTTTACCAAAACTTGTTATACTCAATTGTTGACCGGAAAACAATAATTACATACAAAAGGATGTAATTATTTTGTATGTTTTTGTATGGCGAGTGTTTGAAACTCGCCATATTAACTACCTATTATAAAAGGCAGTTAATGTGGCGAGTTTGAAAAAAATCCATACAGCCTTTTTTAAAAGAACGTACTTGCAATACCTGAAATTGAGCTAGTTATACAGGATGCCTATTAATTTTCCTGAACTAACCAACTATATCATTCGAAAGACATCTAACAGAATAGACATCTAATAGACATCTAGTAGAATGTTTATATAGGAATCTTGAAGAAAATCATTAGAGCCGTTTTTGAGACACGGACTTCCGGTTGCACTTCCGGTTTTTCAATTTTCACCAAAATTTGAAAAATTCATCTGTACACGAGACTTGTCTTAATTCTAAAGTTTCGTAGTTCTATCTTTATTAATTTTGGAGATATGATGGCCAGAAGATTCCGCACATACATACAAACGTACATAAATACATACATACTGACCAATTGTCAAAAACTACTTTTTTGGACACACGAGGCCTTAAAACGTGTAAATCAGGTAAAAACTGTACATCGAATTTTTGGACCGAATACAATACTTCTATTACCTACGGTTGTAGGATAATGGAAGTAAAAATTAAGTGAAAAAAAAAAAAAAAAAAAGAAAAGAAAACACAGAACGACGAAAAATCTAAATATTACCTTTAAACCTTTTATTTGCATTTAACTCACAGGTAATTCGAATATGTTTCTATATAGTCCAATAATAATTCCACTACTTGCATTTCTAACCTCTATGTTTTTACGAATTATTCTTGTTGCTATAGAAACATTATTGTTTGATTCGAATCACCGTCTAGAGAATATCCTAAAAGTTATCTAGAAATTTGTCATTTTCTCTCTTCGTCTAATACTCCAGAAAAGAAATTAGTAATAACATTTTCGATTTCCAGTGATACGCTGCCGATAAATCTGCTATTTCCTGAAATAAATCAGAAAAGGAATGAATGGAGATGCAAAAATCGATACAGCTGTTTCACAGTTGATCCATGAAATAAAATCCTTGAAGGAATGTTGCGAGAAAATTATCGTAGAAGAAATTTCAGGTAATTATAAGTTTAATTAATGTATTAATTATTATAAAATATTAATAACAGTCAATAAATTCAACAATTTCTAAAAGCAGAAATATTTATTTTTAATTCTTACTGAGAAATGAAATAAGTATAAAAAAAAAGTAAAAATACAAAATAAAGATGGATAATGTCGATTATTTATTTTTAACTAAAAACTACTGTAAATTTACTGTTATTCTGGATAAATAATTCAACAAATTTTTAGAACATTTTTACAGTGTAATTGTTGCATGTTATACACTAAGCGACAAAAAAAAAAAAAAAAAAAAAAAAAGCCGCACTTGGATATTTTCCATTTTTCTTTCTGTTACCATTAATTTTATTGCTTTAAATGTAAATTTTGAACAGATTTTATTACGTTGTGTTCCGCGTGCAATTTAGGATTGAGCCAAGTGTTAAAAACAAGATGCAATTGTTCGGAAAATTGTAATTTTAGAAAGTATTTAAAAAATGGCAATAATAAGGCAATTGACGATACAACAAAAAATATTAATTTTAGAGCGAAAATCAAAAACATATTTTAGTACGTGGGACGTCAAAATGATTAAATGTTAACAAAATATTAGTGATCTGCTTTTTAGCAAGATATAATATCTTTTGGCTGTTTAAACTGCACATTCGTCCTTAGGCGGCCACGTTACTCATATAGTCGAGATGACCGAAAGTTAAAGAGCCAGCGCTTAAAAAATCAGTTTGTATTACATCTAGAACTTAGCAGGGATTCAGAAAAAGTGTTTAGTAACATTATTTATCTAAATACAGTGAAATAACAATTAAACAAAGCAGATTTAATTCCCAGAAAATCTGAAAAAAATTCATTCTTAACGAAAAGAATTAGAAAAACAAGACATTAGAGCGATAAAATATTTAAAAATGATCAATTAATTACTGAGCTGAAGTTGTTCTCTCTGATGAGTCAAGTTTAACTTATTTCGAACTGACGAAAACAAGCAGATCTGATCACGAAAATGTGACTGACTTAATGAAAATCGCACTTTTAAAACAATACGATATTCTCCGTACATTACGATACGAAAATGCATAATTTTTCGGTGAGTCTGGCAAATTTTCATGTTCAAGGGATCAATTAACGCGAAATAAAACTTGGCCATTAAAAACTTGTTACCTGACCGACTATTTTTGGGGTATATCAGACTCTTCCATAATCAGCATTTCAAGATGATAATGCACCTTGTTATATGGCACTTGGGATACATTTATTTGATTCAAGTTGTTAGAATTACTTATCCTTTCTCATGAGCATCTATAATTTTGTAAGTTATCATAACTTTTTTCACTTAAAATTAAATCCCACAAAGAATATCGCAGGATTTCTTCTTTATTAGACTAGAAAATTCTCCTAATCTCAATCCGCTAGAAAATGCTTAGTCTATAAAAGAGGGTGGATATTAGAAATTTGTAGCTTATAACTTTGAAAGAACTAGCAAAGAATATTTATGATTTTTAGCGCAGTGAAATTTCTGAGTTTCATGTTAAAAAACTGTAAAATACTATGCCACTGCGCATTAAAGCAGTAATTCCATATGAAGGCGGAATTATCCAATCCAGAATGCATATTTTTATTAAATAATTATTTAGATCTAACCAATAAATAGTTTTATACCATATATTAAAATAGCACTTGCTTATTTCATATAATAAATCATGATAGAATACAAAGTATATGTTTCTTATATTATGTTTAAAAAGAAAATTTTATGTAGATTTTTATTAAATACTTAATAGAGTGTAATAAAACGAATTGTTAAATCGAAAATGCACATAGGCATCACGTTATGACTTCCGTATTATACAAACATAACAATTTTATCTGTTGCAATCATTAGTTTTTAAATTATTACAAACGCAAAAGGTATAGGTGAATTTTTCTGTAGTGCGGCTTTTTTTTGTCTCTTAGTGTATTACTCACATAGTTGTGAAGTCTCCCGAAACAATATTCGTAGTCTGTATCATTATATAAAGCGCAAAAAATTGTTTGTTTGTGGAGGGTAATCTCTGAAACTACTGAACCGATTTAAAAACTTCTTTCACTGACCGAAAGCTACAGTATGCCATATTGTTATAGGCCATATTTAATTTTGATAAAATAAATTTTAGTTTAAAATCTGAGCATTTTAATTAAAATCCCCATAGAAGCCGTAATAGAAATGGAAATAATGAAATATTAAAAAAATTAGCTGCTGCCAACATAAAAGAAACATTTACATATTCATTTCGTTTTTAAAATATCTTGACGTGAAAAGAAAAGAAATATATTTGCACGTGCATTAAATTGAAATTCATATAAAGCTTTTTTAATTGTTAAACTTACACGTTAAATCTGACGTCATTATAGAATTAAAAGTGTTTATTTTTCTAATAATTTAATTTGATATGATATGATATAATATAATGATCTAAGCATCAATGTTTAAACCAGTTTGTTTAAACCAGTTTAAATGTTTAAACCACGGAGTCTTTATTACTCCGTGGTTTAAACTGATGTGTGTAAACGAAATTGGAATTTAAAAATAAATAAATAAATAAAATAAAATAAAATAAGAAATTCTATATTATTATAATATTATTTATTTTAATTAATAATTGTTGCCAAAAAGATTTACGAATTAATTTATTTTTAGACATATAATAAAATATATTTTCACGCGAACAATAATATAAAAAGTGAACTGGATTTTTTGTAAAAAAATAATAAAGATCGAGGAAAATTATTTCCCCATTTTAATCCCCATATTTGGATATAGATATGTATTAGTTATCATGTGCATCCGTTAGATTAAATTGTTTTTGTTGTAAAATTGATAAAATTGGAATTTTAAATTTCAAAACTCTAGAAAAAAAAAAAAAAAAAAAAATGGCAAATTTCCATATTCGATTGAAAACATAAACATTTCATTTCAAAGGATGATATTTACACAATAAACATCCAACTAATAAACTAATTAAAAGGGAAAGGATAAATATTCTATCATAATTTGAAGTCAAATTTGTTTTCAAATGTCTAAATAAAGTATCTGATATAATATACTAATATGTTGCAGCGGAATAGATTTGATATCCGTCATCCTCGGCAGAAAAAAAAATATATCGCCAAATTATCTGGCGAATATAATTTAATTCCTTTCAAAAATCATGGTTATTTTAAAAACTTACATTAAGAGTGTAACGAATAATATGAAACAATATTTCGTACAATACATATTACGAAAATATACATCTGGCATGTATATTTTCGTATTACTTTTTGATCGACAAATACAAAAAACGCCAAGGGTGACAGTTTTGAAATTTAAAATTAAAATTGTGTCAATTTGACAGCAAAATGAAAATCTTTTTCTTGCAGGCGGTCAGTGATGTCACACTTCGCTTGCGTATTGAGATGTTTAAATTTATTTGGCGAGTATTTTTAGCAACTAACAGTTATGGCAAGTAGCTCAATATACATAGCGCATACAGCCATTACTGAAATGTAAATAGCATTTAATTATTTGAGTTACATTATGTTGATTGGAAACCTATTTAATATACCTATGCTCTATAGCTATACTAATATAAAAAGAAGAAAGGTTTATATGCATATGTAGAGAACGATCGCTAGAACTAAAAAGCCGATTGCTTTTTTTTTTTTTTCTTTCAATAATCAAAAGTTACACTGTCTCTCTCTAAGTGCTAGAAGCTATAATAAATTTTGGTAAAATAAATTTTTAATTAAAAGTTTCAATATTTTAATTGAAAACAAAGCATAGATTTGATTTCTATCGTCATTGGCGATTTTTGTATTTGGCGATCGAAAACGTAATACGAAAATCTGTATATTATCGTAGTAAATACGAGATGTATGTGTTTACTTCAATTACCCTACTACCGTAGGTAGTGGAAGTATTGTATAGGTTTTGGCAATTGGTCAGTGTGTGTGTATATGTGCACGTGTGTGTGTAATCTTCTGGCTGTCATATCTCCAAAACTAATAAAAATAGAACTACTAAACTTCACAAGTGATTCAGGTCTGGTGTACAGATAAATTTTCCAAATTTTCGTGAAAATTGAAAAACCGGAATTGGGTCATCGAAAACCAGAAATGGGACCGTAAGCCCATATTCAAAAACACCTCTAATGATTTTCTTCAAAGTTGCTGTATAAATAATATATTAGATGCCCTTTCGATTGAAAAGTTGCTTAGTTCAGGAAAATTGATAGGCGTCCTCTATAAACAGCTCAATTTCAGACTTCGCAAGTGCGTTCCTTTAAAAACGCCTGTACGGATTTTTTTCAAACTCGTCATGTTAACTTCCTATTAAATATCCTTTTGTATGTAATTATTGTTTTTAGGTCAATAATTGAGTATGCTAAGTTTTGGTAAAAGTTTGTATCTCAAAAACGGCTCTAACGTATTCTTGAAAATTTTTGCTTTAATCCAATTTAGATAACCTTTCTCAAGTATTACGTGCTTATTACAGGAATATTAACGGTCATCCTGATTAGGTAGTTCAGTTTTAGATCTCGGAAATTCGTGTTTAAAAAAATAACTATCTATTTTTTTCCCCTTATTTTTTAACTCGCTATGCAAACTCTGTTGTATGTGTCTTTATACGTGTATCAAGTTTCTCTTACTCGAAAATCTCAAAAAATGCAAGTAATATCTCCAAAAAATTGTATATATTACGTGTAATAGTGGGTAATGGAAGTCGTGTGGTTGTTTCACACCAGATTCTGTAATAGTATATATTGTACGAATATTGTTTCATATTATTGATTTCTCCTTTAATATACATTATTAAAATAATAATCAATTATGGAAATAATTAAATATATTTGCGAAATGAACAAATAAATAATAATTAAAGCTATTATGACGTCAATTTTATCAAAAACATTTTCATGTCATAGGTTTATTTTTCAATATTTTTTATTCATGAGTAAAGAAATGTTTCTTTTTATGAAATAAATAAATAAATAAATAAATAGCATTAAGTAAAAATTGCCAACATTTAACAACTAATTAAAAAAAATAATTGTAAAATTATATTTTGACTTTCCAGTTAATAATATTGCCTGACTATAACATATAAACTGATATATTTCTTGATTTTTTACATATCAATCCATCTTTAACTAAAATTTGTTCATCAGTGCGAAGCCGGACGGGTCAGCTAGTAATTAATATATCCTTAAAAAAAAAAAAAAAAAAAAAAAAAACAATAAAATAAAATAAAAATAAGACACTATAGTATTTTTATTTGCGTGATGATTCATATAGTGTAACTATGTACCCCCTCTTCTAACAAAGAGAACGATTCCAAAAGCTTGGAGGGGTGCCAAATTGACCCACAGGTTGAGATTTCGTAAACATCCAGTTATTCAGCGTTTCCTTATACCTGTTTTCTCTCATCCACAAGGGTTATCCAACAAAGGTTAAGGGGTTATCCAAAGTTGCGTTATACATATCCAAAGGGGGTTATACATAGTTGCGAAGTCTCTCGAAACAATATTCGTAGAAATTAATATATCCTTAAAAAATAAATAAAATAAATAAATAAAAATAAGACACTATTAGCATTTTTATTTGTGTGATGATTCATATAGTGTAACTATGTAATCTCTCGTCTAGCAAAGAGAACGATTCCAAAAGCTTGGAGGGGTGCCAAATTGATCCACAGGTTGAGATTTCGTAAACATCCAGTTATTCGGCGTTTCCTTATAGCTGTTTTCTCTCATCCACAAGGGTTATCCAAGAAAGGTTAGGGGGTTATCCAAAGTTGCGTTTTACATATCTAAAGGAGGTTATACATAGTTGTGAAGTCTCCCGAAACAATATTCGTAGTAATTAATATATCCTTAAAAAAAAATAAATAAATAAAAATAAGACACTATTAGCATTTTTATTTGCGTGATGATTCATATAGTGTAACTATGTACCCTCTCGTCTAGCATAGAGAACGATTCCAAAAGCTTGGAGGGGTGCCAAATTGACCCACATGTTGAGATTTCGTAAACATCCAGTTATTCGGCGTTCCCTTATAGATTTTTTCTCTCATCTACAAGGGTTATCAAAAAAAGGTTAGAAAATCTGTTAACCTCTTTGAGGGTTATCACCCACTATTTTATCTCTGGACTCGTTAAATCAGCACTTGTGCAGAAGCTACCCTGGTCGCAAGAAACGTGGTTCAAGAATATCCCTATGAATTTTTCTGTCTATTTTACTCTATTTTCCTTCAATTCTGCTCAACTTTCATTGTCTGGGCATTTCATCAACAATAAGTAATATATATATATATATGGGATGGCCCGTATGTGGCCGTTAAAAATCAAATAATACTTAATTACTATTAATCATTTAAATTTAATAAAGAAAGTTATGATACACTATGTACAATATTATAGTATGAATTAAAATTAAACTGCCGACCAAAACAGTCACATTTAAGAGTCAAATCAGATGATTTGAATAGTTCACTTATTAGCACAGTTCTCCTCAAAAGAAAATAATACATAGCCTATATTCTATAAAATACTTCTTGTCAATACTAAGCAATACGGCTTCGTCTTTTATCGCTTTAGAAAAGCATGCGGCAAGATACAGGACACCGTCTCGGCGAAATCCCGTCGTCAACAGATCAAGGTCCCAACGTTAACTCATCAAGATCCAAAAGTCTACTGAACTCTCTCTGGAAAGTGCTCTGTGGCTCCGTCTATGAGGATGCGCGCACACGCAGGAGGTGACGTCCTTCTGACATCACGACTACGTCATTCCGTTAATATTCTACGCTCGTGGCTGCAGTGCTGGTTTCAGAATCAAATGTTAGGGAGAGCAAGGTACACATACTACATATATATATATATAAATTACTCTGTGAATTTAATCATTAATGAAACAGCTCAGACGTTAATTCTTTATCGATTAATCGATGAATGAAAGGCTTTTATTTTTAATTTCATTAATTTGTTGGCGTCTTCCTATTCTCCAGTTTCTGTAAAAGTTTTACATGTGGCTACTCTGCATTTTTTCTAGTTTTCTCTATGGATTCCTTAATGATTTGATTTAATAATTTATTTAATTTCTCATTCAAATTGGTTTTGCTGCCTTGATCGGGGCTGGAACAATATAAATTGCTATGATTAGCTATATTGTTTTACGAAATCCATGCAGCTTTTACAGCTTTATGAAGTACATGCCCCGTGACGAGTTTTTACATCTAATTTTAGCATTTTTATTCAATTATTATTTCTGTGGTCCTTTAGTTATTTTCTCTGTCATTAAGATTAATGGTCCTTTCTTTATTATTCTCATTCATGTCGGCGTAAGTAATTTAAATTGTTTTTGTCTCTTATTGGTTCTTAATCTGTATCGCAACATTTTTGTGCCAGTCTTACCTATAAGTTAAAATCAGTTCTGTTTTTGTTGTGTTGGTACTGTTTTGTATTGTCAGACAAATTGAAACGTAAATACGATAAAATAGAGTTACAAAAATAAGCTGAATCACTAGCCGACGTATTGCATTTAAAAAAAATTGCACATTCAGATTTAAGAACTTTTTTCTATAGGAATTTTTACAAAGGTTACGTGTATCAGATGAAAAGTGTATAAAAGCTATTTTTGTCTGTTTTCTTGATTTCATATGAGTATATAGTCGGCAGCAAAAGTATCCGAGCACTAGCGAAAATTCCTATGTAAGAAAAGTACACTTAATATAGTTCTGTTAAATAAATCCTTATTGAATCCTGTTTTTAGTCAGCCTAAGAACATGATTCGACCAGGATTTATTTAACAAAACAGTATTAAGTGTACTTTTTTTATGTAGGAACTTTTGCTAGTGCTCGGATACTTTTGCTACCGACTGTATATATATAGATATTCTGCAATCCGCATTAACCATACCTTTCAAACGATATTAATTTTAAGTTCCTTCTCTAAAAAAATATATTAAAATCGCACGACAAATTTTTGCCAATTAATATTGAGATACTTCTTTGAGAGGAAAATCGTCTGTATTCATCATGGAAAATCATTTTAATGAACAATTTGTGATACAAAATATTACGTGTGTGTATAAAAATAAAGATATTTTTGTCCGCCTTTTTGCCCTCTCATGAGAATAATTATTTTTCTCAACTTAATCACAATTACCTATTAACCATATTACAGCGTCCAGAATAAACAGTGTGGCAATCACCTATCCGCGTTTGTAATGATCGATAGATGGCGCTCTCTGAACTGCAGTTGTTAGTAAATATAATAGCCACGTGTATTTATTATTGTTCTTTCTCTGCCATTACATCATGGAAAATCGATTGCATAATATGATGATATGCAGTGATGTGATAATTTCACCTTAGCCCACCAGAGGGCGAGCATTTCATTACAATCACGGATAACCGTGATGTTAAAATGATGCTACAAAAATTAAGCTTACCCAGATGTCCCTGTGATCGAAGCTATTGCTCAAATCGAAGACCTGATTGGCTTTTCCCAGTTTTGTCAGTTTAATCACGTGATCTAAGCATATAATTAACGAATAGGCAGTCTCGGTTTTGTTATCGTGACACTAGCTTCGATTTCAATGACATCTGGTGACAGGCTTAATTTTTTTAGTACAATTTTATTCGCCGCTTTCAACACTGTTTATTCTAGACGCTGTAACCATATCTTTCGAATGATACCCCTTTTAATCTCCTATTCTTACAATTAATATGTTAAAAAAAGTTCCACTCCGGGAGTGCCGACAGAAGTGAAAACTTGAACGATTACGTGTGTATTTCTTGAATCGTCAGTAAAAAATTTTATTGTGCAGGAAATACTTTTAAATGAAGTGTCTTTTTATTCATTAATATAAACTAATACTACAAAAATTTTATTAAAATTTTATTTAATGCGCTAACTGCAATAGAGACAGTGTCCGGAGATGAGAGAAGTCGTGTAGAGCCGCACCAGATTGTAAGAACGTGAGAAAAATGGCGGCTTTGGCCTTTCTCACGGTTTTGTGAGGTCTAACTGCAACGTTTCCGGCTTCAATCTTTAAGAGACAGTGGCCGGAGATGAGAGAAGTCGTGCAGAGCCACACCAGATTGTAAAAGCGTGAGAAAAATGGCGGCATTGGCCTTTCTCACGGTTTTGTGAGGTCTAACTGCAATACAGACAGTGTCCGGAGATCAGAGAAATCGTGTAGAGCCGCACCAGATTGTAAACACGTGAGAAAAATGGCGGCTTTGGCCTTTCTCACGGTTTTGTGAGGTCTAACTGCAACGTTTCCGGCTGTAATCTTTAAGAGACAGTGTCCGGAGATGAGAACCCTAACAACACAGTTAGGCTTAACTTATCCACAGTACATCTTAAGGACGTTTCTGGGATGTCTTTTTATCCAGAAGACATCTTGAAGATATCCTGGGGAGGCGATGTGCTGTCTGGGAAGTCGTGCAGAGCCGCACCAGATTGTAAAAGCGTGAGTAAAATGGCGGCATTGGCCTTTCTCACGGTTTTGTGAGGTCTAACTGCAATAGAGACAGTGTCCGGAGATGATAGAAGTCAGGTAGAGCCGCACCAGATTGTAAAAACGTGAGAAAAATGGCGGCTTTGGCCTTTCTCACGGTTTTGTGCGGTCTAACTGTAACGTTTCCGGCTGCAATCTTTAAGAGACCGTGGCCGGAGATGAGAGAAGTCGTGTAAAGACGCACCAGATTGTAAACACGTGAGAAAAATGGCGGCATTGACCTTTCTGAAGGTTTGGTGAGGTCTAACTGCAATAGAGACAGTGTCCGGAGATGATAGAAGTCGTGTAGAGCCGCACCAGATTGTAAAAACGTGAGAAAAATGGTGGTTCTGGCCTTTCTCACGGTTTTGTGAGGTCTAACTGCAACGTTTCCGGCTGCAATCTTTAACAGACAGTTTCCGGAGATGAGAGAAGTCGTGCAGAGCCGCACCAGATTGTAAAACAATATACAGTATATAATTATTAACGCTTTACATTAGCAAGTTAATTGTATGCCCAGACAGCACAAAATAATCCTCAGGATGTCCGAGAATGAACTTTTTCGGATTTTCCGATTGTCTTCGTGATATCCAAATCTTATCCACAGACATCCTCTGTTCATCCTCAAGATGATAAAATGTCCGCACAATCTGTATCCGAGGGATGTTCAAAATACGTCCCAGGAGGCCCAAATTTGACTGATACAAGGACATTAGGACTATTTAAAAAAACATTAGGCATCCTGAGGACATTCTAGGGATTACATTTTGAAATCTGTTGAGGATCATCATAGGATGTTCCCTAAACAGTGATATTTCACCTGTAACGGTTAGACGTTCCCATGCAATTCCACACCCCCGGCCAACGTTGCTAAACTTAGGGACTTTAATGTCCACCGCAAAATGTTATCTGTAACAGTTGACTATTTGCTTCGAAGGTTATTCGCCCATTACTGATATCAAATCATACTTCTGAAAATATTGGTGATAGTTGATTAAAAGAGTACTTTAATTTTATCATTGAAAAATTTGTATTTTTTAGAATAATTTGTTTTATTTGTTATAAATCTTAATATATATAAATCTCGTGTCACAATGTTTGTCCTCAATGGACTCCTAAACCACTTAACCGATTATAATAAAATTCGCACACCATGTGCAGTTCGATCCAACTTGAGAGATAGGATAGTTTAAATCTCAAATTATAGTCGCAATTTTAATTTATTGCTAATTATTTGTCTGTTATTATTTGACAGTCACAATTATCTGTTAACTCCAAATGATTCTAACAGATGTCGATACCTTTCGACTGGGTTGAAATGAAAGCTGAAATATATTTGGTGCTGCCATCTACACAAAGAATCTTCAACTTTTTAACCTATTAATAAATTTCGTATAATTCAATTATTTCCACTTTTTAAATTTTTGGTGTTAGCATAGCCGGCCACGTGTTACTTAGACTGAAGTGTAAATTGAATTCATATTATAATGAAGATAATACAGTGAAATTAATCCTGTTTTTTACTTATTTGTGCTTCATTGATCAAAACTTTATAATTTAATATAATATATATATATATAACTCCAAATGATTCTAACAGATGTCGATACCTTTCGACTGGGTTGAAATGAAAGCTGAA
Source organism: Salticus scenicus (assembly GCA_963930645.1). NCBI lineage: Eukaryota > Metazoa > Arthropoda > Arachnida > Araneae > Salticidae > Salticus > Salticus scenicus. The sequence continues at coordinate 138,174,254 of OZ005662.1, read as the reverse complement.
ATATATTTGGTGCTGCCATCTACACAAAGAATCTTCAACTTTTTAACCTACTAATAAATTTCGTATAATTCAATTATTTCCACTTTTTAAATTTTTGGTGTTAGCATAGCCGGCCACGTGTTACTTAGACTGAAGTGTAAATTGAATTCATATTATAATGAAGATAATACAGTGAAATTAATCCTGTTTTTTACTTATTTGTGCTTCATTGATCAAAACTTTATAATTTAATATAATATATATATATATATATCTTTATATATAAAATTTATTATGTTTGTCCGCGATGAACTCCTAAACTAATGAGCCGATTTTAATGAAATTTGGACACTGTGTGCAATTTGGTCCAACTTGAGAGATAGGATAGTTTTTATTGCAAAATTCGCCTCCCAAAAGGGTGGGGGAGGGGCCAAAACGTGATTTCACAAACAAACAAACAAACAACAACAACCAAAAAAAAAAAAAAAAAAAAAAATAGAAATGCAGATAGACTGTTCAAAATTGGTATAGAGAGGTTTTAGAGGCCTGCAAATCGAATGAGGATATTTTCGAAAGTGTAAAGTTATTAGGAGGGGCGGGTAAGGGGGCGGAGGGGCAAAAAAATAAAAATAGAGTTACATCGCTAAAAATTGGTACATAGAAGTTTTTGATACGTACAAATCGATTGCAGATATTTTCGAATTTGTAAAATTATTAAGAGGAGCGGGAAAGGGGGGGGGCAGAGGAGCAAAATATAAAAATGGAGTTAGATCATTCAAAATTGGTGCATAGAATTTTTGATATCAACAAATCGATTGCGGATATTTTCGAATTTGTAAATTTATTAGGAGGGGCGGGAAGGGGGGCAGAGGGGCAAAAAATAAAAATATAGTTAGATCGTTCAAATTGGTGCATACAGGTTTTTGACACCTACAAATAAACTGTAGATATTTTCGAATTTGTAAAATTATTTAGAATAGTGGGAGGGGGGAGGGCAAAGGGGCAAAATAATAGAAATAAGAGTCAGAACTTTGAAAATTAGTATTATTAAGTTTTAAGGCCCGATAAATCGATTGCGGATATTTTCGAAAGTATAGAGTTATTAAGAAGGGCGGGAACGGTGGATGAAGAAACGGTGCGCATGGTTTGCGCAGGTATACACTGCCGCAGGCAGTGGGGGTCCGAACAGATTATTCCACCAATGAGAGAAGATTTTTTTGTATTTATATCATTTTCCTTTCGATAATATATGGATTCATTATGAGTGTCGAACATTTTTCCCGATCAGATTTTTTTTTCTCTTTTTTTTTCACATGTTAAAAATTAATGCAATTTTGAGAATTCTTTAATTATAGTGAATCATTTAAAAATAGGGACCAGCGAAGCGGGCTAAGTCTGCTAAGATCAAGGATGTTATCAAGGATGGTCTTTATTCGTAAATAATAATTTTAATATATTGAATATTTTACTACATTATAATTCAACGTATAACATAGCCACAGCAACGCGTGGCCGGGTCTGCTAGTATATATATATATTTCATTTATCTTTGCTTCATTCTAGGTGTTGGTTTTGGGGATAAGGTCAATTGACTGTTCTTGGGTCCTAGGCCAGAGGGAGAGTACCTTCCGTGGAGGACTTTCTAAGGGGTCTTTTCTGAAATTTAAAGTTGAGTTTGAGCGAAATGTGTTCTTTTTAAAATTTTATTTATTTATTTGAAAACTAGAATGAAGCAAAGATAAATGAAATATATATATATATATTTATAACAAATAAAACAAATTATTCTAAAAAATACAAATTTTTCAATGATAAAATTAACGTACTCTTTTAATCAACTAACACCAATATTTTCAGACGTATGATTTGATATAAATAATGGGCGAATAACCTTCGAAGCAAATAGTCAACTGTTACAGATAACATTTTGCGGTGGACATTAAAGTCCCTAAGTTTAGCAACGTTGGCCGGGGGTGTGGAATTGCATGGGAACGTCTAACCGTTACAGGTGAAATATCACTGTTTAGGGAACATCCTATGATGATCCTCAACAGATTTCAGAATGTAATCCCTAGAATGTCCTCAGGATGTCTAAAGTTTTTTAAAATAGTCCTAAATGTCCTTGTATCAATCAAATTTGGGCCTCCTGGGACGTATTTTGAACATCTCTCGGATACAGATTGTGCGGACATTTTATCATCTTGAGGATGAACAGAGGATGTCTGTGGATAAGATTTGGATATCCCGAAGACAATCGGAAAATCCGAAAAAGTTCATTCTCGGACATCCTGAGGATTATTTTGTGTTGTCTGGGTGATACATTATTTGTATCATACAAGGATGGAAAGCGTCAGCTGACGATGACGGGAGTTCAATGATTTTTGTTCACCCAAAAGTGCTCAACGCGCCTAAAGAAGTTTTCACTTCAAAAATTACGACATATTTCATGCCTGCATCATAGATGTAGTAATTTATATGGATTTATCATCCCCATGCAAAGAACAAAGATTTTTGATGCTGAAAAAGTTTTTTGGCATCAGCCATCAGTATGTATGAAACTCGGCAATAGTAATGAATTCGAAAGTTGATGAATTTTCAAAATGCCGAAAAACTGCGTGGCTTTTAGTTTTTCTAATAAATATATAAAAAGAAATAGGATAAGTTTTCATAAGTACGTTATATTTGACTAATTTATGAAAAATATAATTTTATAATCAGTTACTTAGTTATCATTATGAAATTAATACTGTTTTCATATTTAGTGGCCTTTTTTTTTTTTTTTTTTTTTTTTTTTTTAAACATTTCTTAATATTTTTTAATTAGTAAATAATATGGAATTTTCGAAATTCTTTTATATATAGTTAACAGAGGTGTAAGTAAAGTCTGCTAGTTTTAAACTTTAAATATCAACTAAATTAATAAATATAGTAAAAAGAAAAAAATAATAATAATAATAAATAAATAAAGAAAAATGAAATTGAAACTGCATTTGAAATTTTTCATTCACCTTTAGTACGTAAATTATTCATAAATTTTATTTGCTAAATTATTCGTGTGTATTCCAGTGTGTATTCACTCAGGGAAAGATGGCCATTAGGAGGTAAAATTTCTATCTTTCCCCGAGTGAAAAGGAATCACATTTTTCCCTTCAATAATCAGTCTGTGTCTTATTACAATATCTATGGTATGAATATTATTCTATATATGTGTTAAACTAATTCTCTTTTCTTGTGTTTCTAGGGGAACACATGCAAAGTATTTTAAAGAATATAAATAAAGAACAACTTCAAGTCCTTATGGAGTTATTACCTCTAAACACTACGCTTAAAATCACAATACCAGTCATTTACGACGATATATACTGGAAAAGAAAGTGCATTGCAGCCAATTGGAACTATGTTCATTACTGGATAAACAATTGCAGCTGGAGAGATAATTTTATCGTCCATTCTGTAGAAGAGGCAATAGATAATTTTCTGGCCAAGAACACAACATTTGCGCAAATGACCAGTGATTTGGAAGTGTTTGTGGATCATTTGAAAAGAGTGAAAATTAATGGTTATAAGGGTAATTTTACAAACGAGAAAAAGAAAAGTGATCTCGTTTCAAACGTTACTTCTTTTGAGGAAAGTGTTGCAAAATTATTTATTTTTTTCCCCAATTTAGAGGAAGTGTACTTAAATATTGCACCTGTGGAATATGTTGTTGATAACAATGAAGGTGGAGAAGAAAAAGAAAATAATTTATTTAAAAGTATATCCTCTATGAAAAGGTTGACGAAACTTACTATTGTAGGTTATTCGTTAAAAGAAATGGACGTATCAATACTTGCTGATTATTTAGTGGACTCAAACGTTGCATATTTGAACCTTGCCTATAATTTATTGAATGATAAATGTTGCGTTAATTTGGGAAATATTTTAAATTCTCCACGTCTCACAACCTTAGTTTTGAGCAAAAACTGCATAGGAGATAGAGGAATTAAAGCATTATTATTGGTTTTATGTAGCAATAAATTCTTGCAAGTTTTAGAACTCAGCAAAAATTGTATAACGGACGATGGTGGTATGGTTTTGGCAGAATTTTTGAAAACTAATTTTTTTCTTCGTAAGTTAGACATCAGTTTTAACAAGCTGGGTTTCAAATCTGGAATGGCTTTCAACAATGTTTTGCAATCGAATTCCAATTTGTTATTTTTAAATTTAACTGGAAATACATTAGGACAGGTAAGTTGGATTTTATTTATTATTATTTTTTTAAATATTTTTTTTTATAATGTAATTCTTGACATATATAAATGTTTGGGTTAACATTTCAGCTGCCACGTGTGTAACTGGTGATACACAATGAGCTTACATTCTAAAGGGATTGTAGAATTGGATTTTATGTCTATAGAGTCACTTACCATGCCGTATTGGGGTATGTTCTTTACCAATCAAGAGGATTTTAATCGTGCTGAAAACGACCATTAGACAGATGTTAAGCTGTTTACATTAGGTGATTACTGCTGATGCTTTTCAACATTGAGTCTGAACACACCCTAATCATACTTCAGTAGAAAGAACAGAAAACTGAACTATACTTTTAGTAATTTTTCAGATAGCATAACAGATTGGACTGGTATGAAAGCGTCAAGAGCCGTTTGTGGCAAAAACAACTCCATCTTTTTGAAGTTATCATATATTACATCGAATATGCTATTGCACAGCTTGGTGAGATTGTAGTATGGAAAAACGCAGAATCCAAAATAAACGTTGTATAGTTTAGATTCTGCGTTTAGATTCTGATTATCAAAATGAATTACAGCTATGTCATACCGCATCCATGTGGAAGACTTACCAAATGTTTTATGTTTGTTTAACCTTTTGCGGCGCAAGGAAATTCGGATCATTTAAATTACACTGCCATCGGAATTCACAAACAAAATTAAATTAAAAGAAATTTTAAATTTTAAGTATAAAAAAGACGGCCTTTTCAGCTACGTTATAAACAGCTACGTTTCAGCTACATTATTTTTTGCTAAAAAATTTCCGGGATGAGTTCTTGCAGCTGAAGCTTAATAATTGCGTTCTCGCAGCGAGGACAGCGCTCCACAAAAGGTTAATTTTCAACAGGAAACATTTCCGTTCGTGTAAGACTTGGGATGAGCTTTATAATACACTGATTAAATATGTTTAGCACAAAATTTTAAATTAGTAAAATTTACTGGAATTTTCGAGGCAGTGTTGAGTCGGTAACACTTTTGACCAATGCTACACATAATAGGATATAAGGGTAGTGGGAAAAGGCTGTCGCAATATGAAATTACTGTCATTGGAATGGGATTAGGATAGGATATAAATCATTAAAACAAAAGAATTTCGAAAACATAATAAAAAGAAAACGCTCTGTAATATATAAAAAAAAAAGGTTAAATATAACAAAAATATTTCTATTAGAAAATCTAAGAAACTTAAGCGGTAGGCCATCATATAAAAATACCAATAGGTCAAAATGGTAATTGGTTTTTCTTTTATGTATTCCTTAAAACACAAGTTATCATAAGCATTCTATTCGGAGGTTTCGCTAACTTTAATAACACACATGGCCGTCGAACCACCAAACGTAAGCATTATTAAAAGTTATCATAAGCATTCTGATTACAAATTTCCATAAGTATTACTTGGTAATATCTCTGTCACAAAAAGTATAATTACACGCAATGGATAATAAAATTCGTGAGTGGATTTTGAACATGCCCATATAGTTTTATATAATCTCTTTAACATTTAGGATGAACAACAAGGCATTATGAATTATCCCCCCACCCTCAAAAAAAAAAAAAAAAAAAAAAAAAAAAAGAAAAAAAGAGATGGAGAAAGTTTTTTAGTATAAGCTGTGCATATTAGCCACAGTGAAAATAAATTTTATTCTTAATTTTTCATGATTTGTATTTAAACTATAATTGTTGATATCAAACATACATGCTTAATGTACAGGTTATATCTATAAGCATATTAAAATCAATACCGATACGCAATAAATTTATTAAAAGCAATAAAAATGAATTTTAATGAATGCGTTAAGTTAGAGGGATGAGTATATCCATTCGTACACCTACTTAAGTTTTAATTCTGAAATTTTGATTTTTCCATTGCTTTTAAATAGATATATATATAAAATAATGATAAAAATAAAGTTGAGATTGAGTGTATTTAGTATCGCACTACAGTCGCACAGTGTGCTAAGGGCGACGACCTGAAGAAAGTCATCGTTAAGGGCATATCAAAAACATGCTATTACAATTAGGATGGATGGTTGGGTTTTACGTCACACTAATGTTGCGCAGATGAGAAATTGGCGACGGGCCTATTACAATTAGGATCGCTCTTGAAGAGAAGGCTCCTTTGTATTGATAGCTCGAGGACCTCCAGGCGAAGTCTAGCACTTTACAACACAGAAAATATTAACAAGGACCAGAACGGTTACATCCTCAGTTTTTGCGCGGTTTAGTTAGGAGAGGCATGACCCTTCAAAGTACTAGCCACAGTTAGTGCTGCTTTGTTTTCATTGTGTTAATAAGAACCGAATTTAACTACCTAGTCTAATGCGGAACAAAAATCCTTTAAGAATTGAAAATTTTGACTGCAATAAATATTAAACATATACTTTGACTTTTTGAAAATATCTCTTGATAAATATTAAACATATTTATCAAGAAAATATGTTTAATATTTATCTAATATAAACATAAATAAATATTAAACATACTTTGACTAATATTTCTTGTATATGCTTTGTGATGCTTTGCCAGTGAAGTTGGTTCAAAAACTGTTTAAATGAAAAAAATTATAGATGTTTTATTTCACCCATCTGTAGATTCTAAAATTCTTCTGTAGTTATCAAGATACTTTCGATAGATAAATAAATAAATAATATTAATAAAATTCTTGAAAACAGGCCATTAGCTTCCTCCTCTTTTCGGGGAAACTTTTGAGCAACTACAGAAAAATTTTGAGATAGGTAATATTCTAGAAAATAGATGATAATGTATTTTCAGTCTGCAGATTATGAAGTTGATGAATTCCATTTCATAGCAAACAAATAATATTATTATAGAAAAGCCTGGAAACAGACGCAGATCTCTAAGATCTGTGCGGAACATTTGGGATTTTCGAAACCTGATACAAAATTAGTTATAGATATCCTCTATTGCAACAAAATTTCATATAATTTTTTTTATACTCAATAACCTAGCAACTTTTCTTCGACCACATTTGATGAAACCATGGAAGCATCTGCGCAAGTGCTAACTCAACGAGTCCAATGCTAAAATAGGGGTGACAGTCATCTGACTCAGAGAAAATGAGCAATAACAGAGCGCGGAATGTTTTCCAAATTTCAAACTGTCTGACAAACTGGCTTCCCTCCAACGTTTTGGGCGCATCCTCACTGCTAGTTTTCGGATATGGGGCTGAACTGTATAATGATATGTTTGTTTCAAAATGTTTTCTGTACTTCACAATCAGTGTTTGAAAAATAGAAACACATAACTTAGACTGTGAATGCTTGATAATCATTCAATTGAAAACCATGTGATTTATCAAAACTAATATTTTCTGATCACCACACTGGACATAACACGAAACCACACAGAAGTTTTTTAAAAAAGAAAAAAAAAGCAGTGGTTTAATACAGATTTATTCGTGAGAACTGGTAAAATTTAGAGATTTACACACAGAGTGGCCATAATTAAACTTGGCCTATTCAGCTCTCTTTATAGTTGTAACTAAAATACAGATTGAATCGAAAATTTGTACACACACTGGCCAATGAATTAGAAACCTGTAAGAGTTTCTACAAATGTTCGCTGGCTGTGAAGGTATGCAACACCTGTTACAAACCTTTGGGGAATATTCTGCTTGTGTGGAACACTGAGAAAAAAAAAATGTACCGCCTTTCTCTAGAATTAATAAGTGGGCATTTTCTAAATCCCTTAACTAGAAATATAGATTTACGAGCTATGCGCATAAGGCACGCCAATAAACTGAATAGACGAAATGATCGAGACTTTCTAGTGTACACATTTCTAGATGGTGAAACAATATTCTGAATACTCTATATATTCTAAATCATTTATATTGCGAGAAATTTTTGCTTGATTTTCTATAATTGGGTAATAAACCAAGATTATAGTTGCAGAAATCCTCCTCTTGAGTCTCCTTTATTTGCAGAGATTTGTAAATAACTTTGCCCTCGAGAATATAGGCAAACGCTCTAGAATTCTAATAGGGGCTTCTAGAACTCGCTTTCCAAGGGTACTAGAATTTATAAGAATGACATGGAACTATTTTTCCTAGAGCCACAATTTAGATTCTAGATGTCAGTTACAGAATTTTTTCTCAGTTTTGTGGTCCCCTGATGTTACTTAAGGATAATCATAAAGCCATGCAGCACCTGGACATATTGATAGTTTAAGTGCATCCCTCAATATTACATTTTTACTCCGAAGTTAACGGATACTTTGTGATCGATAATGCAACCATACATCGTAGCAGAATCGTTCCAGATTGGTTCAATGAACATCAATCTTACTTCTAACAGTTTCCCTAGATGCCGCAAAGTCCAGATCTTAATCCGATAGAAAATATTTGGGACATGTTGGAAAGGAGCAGCCGTCAGCAATCTCCTCTTCCATCCAATTTACAGGATCTTGAAGTATGTGTAGCCAATGTATGGTAAACTCTGAACATAAATGCACCCCCAGAAGTTTGTAGAATCGCTGCCTACACGAATACTGGCTGTTATTCTCTCAAAAGGAGGTCCAAAGTGCAAAAGAAGGTCCAATAAAATATTAATTTAGAGGTTTCTAATTCATTGGACAGTGTGTGTATATAGACAATTTAAAGGAGGTGCTGAAGGATTCTGCAAAATAAATAAATAAAAATTTCCGCTAGGGAGCCATACATCAGAACACAAACAAGCTATAAATTCCAATACAAACATCTCCATTTATTATTACAGACATTATTGTTATTTTTTAGTGACTGTTCAGCGGTGAAAAACATATTGTTTCATGTGGGTCCCATCACTAACTTTTAAAATCTGCAACCGATGAACCGTGTGTTCAGCAGCTGATCACAGCTGATCGCCAGTGATCTGCCGCACATGCAACGTTATGCGGTCCTTCAAGTCGGCCATAATTACAGCATTTACATAATAAACAAAACACCTTAAATGTCTCCAAAACCAAAAAATTACAGGGATTAAGATCTGGAGAACAGGTCGGCCAAGAAGTGGAAAATGGACGGCTAATCATTGTGCCTCCTGTAAAAATTTCCCGCAAGAACCTTTGCAAAATGTAAGAATAACAGTTTGAAATATCGTAAGGTTTAGAAAATGTTAAAATAGACAACGGTTATTTATTGCCTATCATTTCAAGCATTTTAACTGTAATGCGCTCCCTAACAGAAATTTTTTTAATTTAATATTTATTTATTTATTTATTGTAAAATTTTTGAGCGCATCCTTTGAATTGTCTACATACAAATTTTCTACTCAATCCGTATTTTAGTTACAGTTACAGAGTGCTCTGAATAAGCCAAGTTCAAGTATAGACAACCCGTATTTGAACTATTAATTAAAATTAAGTTAAATTAATTAAAATTTAAAGTAAAATCAGCTATCTGAAAATTCTTTAAAAAAAATTAAATTTTAAATACAATTCTAAAACTAAATATTAAAAATTTATGTTTACTGAGGACAATTTTAACGTATTATATAAATTGATATAAATAAAGGGATAGTAATAGAAATATATATTCAATGACTAGTTATTTCAAATCCCAAAACAATAAGAATGCGTTCATAAATATTTGTTAAAGAAATACATTACGAATGATAAACGGAAACATTAACATTATTTACTTCCTACTTTTCTAAAAAATAACTATTATACGTGCATCGAGAGAATGTAATTGTTTTGTTAAATAAATAATTTATGAGATAGAAACGTTAAGAGGAATTTTAAATGGATTTTATCTTCAAAGATAAAGAATTTATGCTACCGGCATAAATTTATTCCTGTTAGATATATATGCCGCTGGAGAACGATTAAATACCGGAAAGAAAGAAGAAGTAATGTGTAAGATATTAAAATTTATGAAAAAGTTATTCACCAAACTATTTCAATATTTAAAGTTATTAAAAATATTTATTTCCGGAAAGGCATAGTGAGTTTCAGGAAGAAATCAATACATTTTATTAGAATGCTAAATGTTTATGTTTTTCATATTTTCTTTTCGCTAGTAAATAACAAAGACGAGTGAAAGATATAAAGATTCAGTGAGTAAAAAGATAAGAAATTGTAGGTTTAAAAACTAAATTCGCAAATAAAATAAAATAAAATAATTAATAATATAAATAAATAAATAAACCGCATTGAAATTGAAATAAGTATGTTTGTTTGTTTGTTTGTTTATTGATAACATATACATCAGATTTGTATGCTTGACTCGTAGTCCGCTTCCAAATCTTCGTCAGATAATTACAGATAGCACATGAGAGAGTTACAGTACGAAGAAATGGGAAAAAAACGCAGGTCCAGTGCGGGAATTGAACCCGCTCTCCTACGCTCGAAGGCGATTAGCAGCGTGGTGACATAATCACTCGGCCACGAAGTGCCCGAAATAAGTATAGGGTAATAATTAAAGGAAAAATAAACAAAACCTAAAAACTAAGAAAACAAACAAATCCGAAAATCATCGATACCATAAATAAAGGGAGACCCTCCATGTAGGATAGAAAAAGTAAGATGCTTCAGTTACTGTCAGTAAAATAGTAATTATACTATATAAATACAGTGTAATCACGTTTCCTAAAACTGGTAGTGAGGAACAGTCTAAAAGCTTGGAGGGTTGCCAAATTGACTGACAGCTTGAGATTTGGAAAACATCCAGTAATTCTACGCTCTCTTATCGATTATTTTCTCTGAATCAGATGACTGTGTCCCCTATTTTAACACTGGACTCGTTGAGTCAGCGCTTGCGCAGAGGCTTCCACGGTTTCAAGAAATATGGTCGAAGAATACTGCCATACTGCATTATATACTTAGAGTTATATTGCATTTTAGTATTATATTACCAGTATAATTATAGAACAGTTTATGTGTATTATAATTTATATATAGTATAATTACTATTTCCTTAGATAGTATTGTTGTATAATTACTATTCTCTTAGGAATAAAATAATAATTATGCTATATAAATACTGCTACACTACAATAAGTACTGGAGGATCATACTGCATTTTAGTGTTTAATTATCAGCATCGGTATCATCTTATATATTTTTTTTACCATCCACTGAGGGTTTTTCCTTATGATGGCATAAATGTTTGTGGGATTTTTTTTTTTTAATTTAATTTAATTTCGCGTTTAATTTTCTATTAATTGTAATCTTATATTTATGTAACTAACTAAATAAATAACACACACACACACACACACACACACACACACACACACACACACACATATATATATATATATATATATATATAGATAGATAGATAGATATATTATATACGAAGGTGGTTCAAAAAGTAAGGTAACAAGTCCTGTAAAAAAGAAAAAAAAAAGTTCACTCAATCCAAGATATAAACAGACATAGCAGGGCATTTGGCACAGATTATTTTTCAACATAGCCTCCATGGGCATGAAAGCATTTGTTTTATCTGTAATACAATCTAAATCGGCGTCAAAGAAATCGCCAAATGACGGTGCCATGGACTTCGTCGTCGGTTTGGACAATGCCGTCCAGCCAGGTGCTTCTTCAACGACCCAAACTTCGATCTCCCTCATATGAATGCGAGAATTGGTTTGACTTAGACCTTCGATTCGACACACATTGTCATTTACCGTGGATGTGGTAGACCTCTTTGACCTTTGCTCGTCTCACACATCTATTATTCGTTTCTGGAATTACTTCTACCCAAGACATAACATTTTGTCCGTAAACGTCCACTATTTTTGACGATAGATTTCTCATTTCCTGCTGGGGGGGGGGGGGGGGGTTCTTAACACAAAACTCTTATTACAATTTGCATTTCATTGACTGACTATGCATTTGTCAACGTCTCAATCTTCCAACTCAAATTTCGAAACTTTACGACCTTACTATCACTATCTACCTAGGGCATTTGATCGTTATGATCGTCTGTTGTATCTAGTTCTGGAATTTCATGCTCTCGGGGAATATGTATACCTATGAGAGATTTTGTTAGCTTACTTTTTGAACCACCTCCATATATACATTAACGCGCAAAAGTCTTTAGTTGATGTGTGAACTGCCAATAAGAAACAAAATAGGGACAAATATTTCACAAATTTACTCATAACATACTTCGAAACAATATTTTAAAACAATAGAAGCAAGAAAAAATTGTCAGTAAGCAAAAATATATGAATTTTTAGATTTTGCTCTCGTCGATGTGATTTCCTTTAGCACGTATGACAACTTCACATAGACCTCGCATTCGAGAGACAAACTTTTCCAACATTTCACAGCTTAAATATTTTCAGGCATCTTCAAGACATTCAGACACACTGTTAAAAATTTCAACAGAAAACTCAAGTCTTACGTAAAATTACAGAGAAAAATAAACGGAGATGTTAAAAAACTTATTTTATACATTCATTTTAATAACTAATATAAATTTAATTAGTTACTGGTGAGAATATATTTCGGACTTGGAATGCTTTTTCTAAAGCAGAAACAGTCATTTTTTATTTTGATTAAAAATTTAAATAATAAAATTATGTAATAATACAGAATAAACATTTAGAATCTCGGTTATTCACTTTTAACTAAGAATTGTAAGTCTCTGTAAATTTACAGAGACTCCGGATAAATATTTACATTAAATTTACAGAATTTTTTAACAGTGAACGCTAAGTCTTTTTACATTAGTTAAGGCCATTATGCATACTTTTCTGTCCAAATCAATGCACATTAGCTGTACTTCAAGTTTTACCGCAAGAATTATTTGCGAACTTAATGTGGCAGATGATGTAAGGGTGGTGTGTTCTGGTCTAGTGAAGATAATTCTGACGTCTAAATACGCTATATTTTAGGGCATAGCTCTTGAATTAAGTTATTGTCGGATAGTTAAGCTCTAGTGCTGTTGGAGCTAAATAGTTTGGTGTGTGTAGAAGTGCGGTGTTGTTAGATATAGTGAATAGAAAAACCATTCGGCTGGGAAGCCACCGGGTAGTTTGGAGTTTACGTAAGAGTGCACCCGTCGCTAATCTTCTGCTGCCTTTTGTGGTGAGACATCTAAACTTATTTAAATTATTTCTTATGTCTGTTTTCTAAAGTATTTATTTTACTTTGATTGAGTTTATCACGCCAGTTTACACTGCCATTTATTCAAGTCATATAAAACTCTTATTTTATTTTACCCAGTTGTCTCGTGCTCATATATTCAATAGTTATTTCTACTTAGTTTAGTTAACTAATATGGAGATTGCAACAACGCAAACCTCACAATGCTTATAGGTGAAATTATGTTTAAATTTTGGAGTTATATCTCCAAAAAGAGGCGCTGCTGTGTTGTATTTCTACAATTCAGTATACAGAAAAGTAATAATATAAAATTATTATTCTTTATTTTTTACACTTTGAGGTGATAAGGAAATTATTCAAAATATCCTAGTTATGCAAAGAAAGATAAAAGGAAATTAGTGTAATTTATATTTTTATACATTTGTTTATACGTAATTTAATTTTATATACTGAAGATTGAGTATGCTCCTATTCAATACATCCATATTTTTTACTTTCTTCTGTATTCGATAAAAGAAAGTATTGGATTCGTAAAAATTTTCGACGTTCACTTTTCGATGGATTTACACGTTTTGAGAGGTCCAGAACACGATTTGATCATTTTTAGAAAATGTCTATTTGTCTTTCTGTGTGTGAGAGACAAAAATTTTTGGCAGTTCCAAATCCAGAACTAATGCAAATAATTTCTTATAAATTTATATGTATTTGCACCTTCACATAAATTAGTGACTACCAACTTTTGGCGTTGCCATCCTGTTTTTTTTTTTTTTTTTTTTTTTTTAACTTTAATATGGCCCTATAGAGCAAAATCTCGTACACAGTGAGAAGTATTTTTCATGAATTATTGTGAATTAAAAAATATATATATCTTTATAATAATAATAGTCAACCATGAAAAAGAAAAACTCTACGTGTAGAAACATCGCTGTTCCCATTGGAGGTGTAAATTTTCAATATCAGTATTTTTCAAAAGAATTTGTTAAAGGCTTTAAAACAAATCGTTGAACCAAGAATCTGTGGTAATTTAAAACAAAGTTATAGGCTTTTTCATATAAAAAAAAAGCTTTTTTTTTTAGATGCGATCTATAGGGTGCAAAATTGACTTTCTTTCGACATTTTGCGTTGAATTTCTCTGAGAGGAAAATCATCTGCATTCACCATGGGAAATATACTCCTGTTCGAAAGTTTAGCAAAATTTGCAAATAATCAGTGTTTTGCAATTTAAAAACTTATCTCTTGATGAAATGTTTTCAAACATTGGGTATTTAAAGAACTGGGTTTTCTTCATGTTTTTCAGTGAAGATTGGTTTAAGGCAACACTTAGGGGGTCGGTAAAAAATTGAGCAAAATCAATAACGTTTGCAATCACCCTTTATCGTTAAGTGAGCGAAATGATCTGTAACTTTGGGATATGTGAATATACAGTTTGTGGATGAATTTGTGTGACGATAGCATGTGAAATAACGGAAATATAAGTATTTATTTTAAAACTAATAAATAAATAAATAAATAAAATAAAATAAAATAAATCAGCATGATTTTAACTTACAGTTAATATACACAGTGTTAAACGAAAATTATTCCCACTTTCAGATAAATTGAAAAAACACTTTGAAACAATATACTGCAATATCGGAATACAAATATCTTAAATATCTCATAAAATATGAGCATTTTTATAAAAAACATTTTCACTGTGCATGTGTGAAAGATAGAAATTTTTTTTATTACATAGGTTGTAAGCCAGATATATTAGGCAACTTTTGTCAAAAGTTCATTTGAAAAAAGTAAAAATTAAAGAAATTTTCGGCAAAAAAACGAGCTAGATTTTAGGTATTTTCAGAAAGTTGAAATTTCTTATGTGGTGTTTTACATGCTGCGTAATTAATTTGAAGATCCAATTATTTCAACCTTTTTACAAAAGTTCTTCTTTGTGAAAAACTTCTTATGATCTCCAAATCTTAGTAAATAAACAAAAATAAGTTAGAGTTACAAGCTTAAAAGGTTTTTTTTTCACAAAAAGGCACTTTTGGAGAGAGGTTGAAATAATTGGATCTTCAAATTAATTACGCGGCATGTAGAAAACACCTTATGAAATTTCAACTCTTGGAAAATACCTAAAATCTGGTTGACAAATTCCTACGTAAAATGATCTTCTGATTTCGAATATGCTCTACCATCCACCGTTTTTTAGAGACGCTCCTCTATTTTTATCACTTTTTGGTGATTTTGTGGCTATAAATTTGGTTTTTAGGGAGGGGGGGGGGGATTATTTTAACTGTTAAATATCTCCTGAGGGGCTAGAGAGTTGGAAAATTCTAAAACATGAACATTTTCGGCAAAGGGGACATTTAGGGGGGTATTTGCCATTGAAATTATGTATTACATTTATTACATTTTTTTAAATCTATTATTAATGTTATTAAATAAACATTATATATATTTTTTTGTTTTTAGGTGTTAAATTAATTCTTTTTCATTCACCAAATCAATTTCATGGTTATAGAATTACAGAACAGAGTGATAAAAATTCAGGGAGGGAGTGATGTTTCTGCAAAACGGTAGGTGAATGAGCAAAATGGAAATCATATTCGAATTTAGGAGGTCATTTTACATAAGAATCAGCTTGAACGGTATCAGAGCTTTTTTTGTAGTGCAGCGGAATTTGCTTAATTTTCACTCTATTCAAATGAACTATTGACAAAATTTGCCCAATATATCTAGCTTTCAAACTATGTAATAAAATTTTCCCTATATTTCGCGCATGAGCAGTGAGAACACTTTTCATAAAAATTCTCATATTTCATGAGATATTTAAGATATTTGTGTTCCAATTGCAGCATATTGTTTCAAAAGTGTTTTTTCAATTTATCTGAAAGTGAGAATCATTTTCGTTTGAAACTCTGTACATTATAAATAAAAAACATGCTGAATTTTTTTGGAGTTTTAAAACAAACTAGTATCGCCCAGTGGTCGAAACTCGACCATATTTTTTGCAAAGCGAGGCAAAGCAAAGTTATTGCCTTGTCCTAAACGAAATGCAATTGCAACACAGCTGCGGTAATTGTTTGCCGATATTCACTCTAACTGAATCAGCAGAGTTTTACTTAATATAACTATTTATCGCTGTAGATGTTAGCCTTTCCTGAAATGAGAGAAAATCGCAACACGAAAACACCCCTTGTTGTGTGATACAGCCCAGAAGCTAATAGATACCATGTCAAACCAAGGCCCAACCAAGTATAAAATTCTGTTAAATTAATTCGATTGGTTCATAAAGTACAGTGTTTGAACAAAAAAAGAAAAAAAAAAAAAAAAAAGATATTTTTCAAAAATGGTCGAATTGAGTTCGGGAGATTTCAAAACGTGTAACTTTATCGAAAATCGAAAATCTAAAACTTTTCTGAATCTTATATTTTCTACTTATATATGCAGAGGAAAGAATAATAAATCCACTTTTTAAAAAATAAAAATAAGTAGTCAATTTCACTTAATTAAAATGCAAGGAAATCTCAAAACGTGTAAATTCATCGAAAAC
Source organism: Salticus scenicus (assembly GCA_963930645.1). Taxonomy (NCBI): domain Eukaryota; kingdom Metazoa; phylum Arthropoda; class Arachnida; order Araneae; family Salticidae; genus Salticus; species Salticus scenicus. Next base: position 138,157,413 of record OZ005662.1, on the reverse strand, counting down.
CGGAAATCAGAAGTTTTTGTGTATCTTCTACTTGCTTCTTCTACCCACAAAAGCTAGCAATAAAGACACTTTTTAAAAAAATAAGTAGCCAATTTCAGTCAATTGAAACGTAAAGAAAACTCAAAACATGTAAATTCAGCAAAAAACGGAAATCGGAATTTTTTCCGTATCGTCTACTTATACATGCAGCAGTTAGTAACAAATCCATTTTCCTTTTATTTAGTATATTAGTTTAATATTTATTGTTTAAATAACACCCTTTGAAATGAAATGTTTATGTTTACATTCGAAACTGGAAGTTTGCCATTTTTTTTTCTGGAGTTTTGTGATTTTAAATTAAAATTTTATCAATTTTACAGAAAAAATAACTCAATCAAACACATGTAGACAGTAACTTATATAGAACTATCCGCGATTGTAATGAAATGCTCGCCCTCTGCTGGGCTAAGGTGAAATTATCACACCACTGCATATCATCATATTATGCAATCGATTTTCCATGATGTAATGGCGGAGAAAGAACAATTATTAATCCACGTGGCTATTATATTTACTAACAACTGCAGTTCAGAGAGCGCCATCTATCGATCATTACAAACGCGGATTCCCAAATATCGGAATTAATATCGGCAGATAATTTCCGTTATTTTTTAATAATTTTTTACAAAAAATCCAATGGACAATTAACATAGAAAATATTTTTCATGTCTCCATGGACAGATAGTGACGTCATCACTTCGCTTGCATATAGTGATGCTACATTATACAAATTACTGTGTCTATGGTTTTATTTGAGCTTTATGAAATTGCCAGATTCAACAACTTTCTTCTTTTAGGTATTTTTTAATGTGAAGGAATACGTGTATAAAAGGGAAAAATGGGGGAAAATGCATAAAAAATAAATGTATTTTTAAATACCTTCTTGACATCGTAAGAAAATAATATTTGTATTCGCACCTTCCGGCTAACCATACCTTTCGAATGATACCATTCTCAAATCTCTACTCCCATAATTAATATGTTAAAAAGGGACAACAAATTTTATGCTTGCCTATTAATACATAGATGCTTATATCTCTATTATTTAACATGCTATCGTCACAAAATTTATCCACAAATTGTACTGGGTTTATATTAACATATCCTAAAGTTACAGATCATTTCGTTCACTTAACGATACAGGGTGATCACAAACATTATCGATTTTGCTCAATTTGTTACTGGTCTCCTAAATGTTGACTTAACTGAAAAACATGAGAAAGACCGAGTTCTTTAAATACACTATGTTTAAAAACATTTCATCGAGAGATAAGCTTTTAAACTGAAAAAACCTCATCGTTCGCAAATCTTGCTAAACTTTTGAGCAGGAGTGTAATATTAATACTTAATAAATTGAATAAACAATTTGTAATGCATGAATTTTTATAGAAAAATGTAGAAAAAAGTTATAAAACAGCCCCCATTTTTGCTTTACTATTTGTATTTGTATTTCGACTTTGATCTATATTTTCGTATTCGAAATATCACGATATGTATATTCAATCATTTACCTCCTTTTAAATGTTTATTTTTTATTGCTGAATTTTATTTTCTTACCTTACTAAATTGCAAGTAACCCAACAACTGAAATTTCAAATATCTAAATTTGAATTCAAATAAATTTTAGTATCATGAGATCATGGCTAGTAATATATATATATATATATATATATGGCTACTCTGCTTTTTTTCTAGTTTTCTCTCTGGATTCCTTAATGATTTGATTTAATAATTTATTTAATTTCTCATTCAAACTGGTTTTGCTGCCTCGATCGGGGCTGGAACAATATAAATTGCTATGATTAGCTATATTGTTTTACGAAATCTATGCAGATTTCACAGCTTTATGAAGTACATGCCCCCTGACGGTTTTACTTCTAACTGTAAGCAATTTTGTCCAATTATTATTTCTGTGGTCTTTTAGTTATTTTCTCTGTCATTAAGTTTAATGGTCCTTTTTTATTATTATCATTCATGTCGGCGTAAGTAATTTAAATTGTTTTTGTCTCTTATTGGTTCTTAATCTGTATCGCAATATTTTTGTGTCAGTCTTACCTATAAGTTAAAATCAGTTCTATATTTGTTGTGTTGGTATTGTTTTGTATCTATTAATTGCTAAATTTTAAGGTTAAATTTTATTACGATATCTATCATTTATTTAGATTTTACTTTATTTCTTTTTTGGTTTGAGTTGGGTGGTCTTCGTTTTTGATCCGAATAATTGTTTGAATACTGAAATTAAATCATCTTTAAATTAAAAATTTTTGCACTGATAATATTATATTACTATATATATATATATATATATATATATATAATAAAGATGATCTGTTAAGCATAGTAGAAGCCAAGCAACAGATACAAGATCACTGAAACACCAATGACCAATAAGATAAAAAAAAAAAAAAAATTATCAGTGGATGAAATACACTAATGTAAAGAAACCAGATCCACTAATCAACCGCTCTGCAAAACATATGAATCAATAAAGTAACACAACAAATACCAACTCAAAACCATAAACTTATCAAAATTAATGAAAAAATAACCTAAGAAACACAAGATAGGAAGGAAGAAGGCAGGCGGCAAGACTTGTAACTTGCCTGTGGGGTTAAACTAGTTTTACGCCGGCAACATTCACCCAGCCTGCCACGACCAGAACAGGAACCATATGGATTTAAAAAAGCAAAATTTCAAAGCAGATGAATAACAATGAAACCACGAAATGAAAATCACCGATTGATTAGAATTTTAAATATAGTTGACAGCTCAAAAAGGAAGAAACTGAAATTTTAGTGGAAAAAGAAGGTTAGCATAGTATTACAAAGTAAATGCAACAAGCCTTCTGCTTTTTTTTTTTTTAAATTTAATTTCACAAACCCACCCAATCATCCAGCTTTACAAAAACCACCCCACCTCCGTAATCAAACATCTGCCCAACCAACCGCCACCTTTTTTATTGTCTTTTATTATTTTATATTTTTTTGTTGATATACACAAAAGTGTACATAGCTTTTTTTTTTGTTAACTGACAGAGACATGGTTAAGGATATAAAATAGAAAATACAAAGTTTTTAGGAAAACCCATTTTAGCAGTAGCTGTGATCATATATGTATATGCATTCCTTAATGAAAAAAAATCTTATTTTTCGAAAAGAAATGTTTTAATAACCAAATTCATAGAAAATTAAAGATAAAGAATAAAAAAACATTTAATTTTCAATTAATTTTATTTCCGACCGTCAGATTATTTAAACTTTTAGAATTCTAATAACTGTTTCAAAAATTCTCGATATTACTTTGAAAAATGATTACCCAAGCATATTAAGCAAGTTACTGAATTCATAATAAGGATCAAATGTGAAAAGCCTACCTTATCTAGGCAAAAGATTAATAACTTAGAAAGGTCTTTTCATGTCGGTTTTTATTGGCTTCTGGATCATCGGTTAATTCCTTCTCTATCAGCATTCATTTACATGAAATGCTTTATGATATTGATGCAAATTCTTGTGTAGGACGTCATAGATTGTGACAGAATTAAATGTAATATATATTGTTAAACAAAGTATAGAATATTCACCCAAAAGCGATTTACAACTATAATATTCCACAGGAAATGGTGTGAAGCTGTTAGTTAAATTGAAAAAAAAAAAAAAAAAAAAAAAAATCAGTTATTTTAAATGTTATTATATAGTTTTTAATATTGTTTTTATTTTCTTTCTATATTTAATAGAGTAAAGTATTTGATCTGGCGAAATGGTTCATCTTCCGGTTTTTAATGGATTTACCGATTTTGATAGTTCCAGAAAAGGATTTGGTCATTTTTAGAAAATGTTTGTCTGTGTGTGAAAGAAATTGTGTGGCAGCTCTAGCTCAATAACCAATGCACAGAATCTCATAAAAAATTACACGTAGTTTCACCTTGACACAAATTGGTGTCTATCATCTATTGGCGCAAGTCTTTTAACAGATGGCGTAGCTATGCTTCTACTTCTCCCATTTAAAGGAAAGCTATATCTCAGAATTTATTGTGTATAATTGTTAAAAAAAAAAAAAAAAAAAGCAACCTTGATATGTAAGAAGAAATACCGTGCTGATTCAATTTTGTGCGTACAGGTGGCGCTGCTACATTACAGTTTTCTTCGTGTGTGAGAACACTATATCCCGGTTTCTATAGCGTACAAAAGCCCCAATCTTAATATATGTGATGGCCATTCTGAAAAAAATTCTTGAACGTTTTTCGGAGTATATTGGCTGAGAACGCAGCGCTAATATAAATCCCCATCTAAAATTTTACGTATGATGACGTCTTAGCACCTGTTAGTTGAAATTGCCTGAAACTGTATATCTAAAATCTGTATTGGGAGAAATTGGGATTAAATGTTTGTTTATATTGAAAAGCAAGTGGAGTTGCTGCTTTCTTCAACTCAAATAATGATATAGAAGAAAGTTTTGCACTGAGAAAAAATTCTGTAACTGACATCTAGAATCTATATTGTGGCTTTAGAAAAAATAGTTCCATGTCATCCTTATAAATTCTAGTCTCCTTTTAAAGAGAGTTCTAGAAACCCCTATTAGAATTCTAGAGAGTTTGTTTATATTATCGAAGTTAAACTTATTTGAAAATATCTCCAAAGAAATGCGAACACAAGAGGCGGGTTTCAACAAATATAATCTTGGTTTATGACCCAATTCTAGATAATTAAGCAAGAATTTCTTGCTATACAAAAGATTCAGAATATTCAAAATATTGTTTCACCATCTAGAGATGTGTATACTAAAAATTCTCGATCATTTCGTCTATTCAGTTTATTAATGTGCCTTATGCGTATAGCTCGGGAATCTATATTTCTAGTTAAGGGATTTAGAAAATGGCCACTTATTTATTTTAGATGAAGGCGGTATATTTTTTTTTCTCAGTGTGTGATGGCCACAATATATCAGTTTTTTATTCCTTCTAAATTTGAAATTATATACTTTGGTGGTCAATGGAAAACTTTTATTCAGAACTATGTTTCAAAGAGCATTTCGATGTTTTAAAAATCTAATTTAAACTAGAAATTTTATTTAGTAAAATATTATTTTCTTTTGTTCATTGTAAATGTCGTGACATAGAATCAAGCCTGGTCTACGTCTCAATTTATTCTTTCTTTAATCGTGATTTGCTCTTTTTCCGAATTCCTTCTTAATTACTGCGTGTTCGATTCTTGAGCCACCCGAAGATCGTCGTATATACTGATGGTAGCTAATGCACGTAAAATCTGTTGTGACTGTGGGATTGGAATCCGTCTGTTTAGAAGTATTTTATCTCTTCACCATGATATCCCGTACACTGCGTCGCACAACAAACAAAAAGAACCAAAGTCTTGAAAAATCAAATATTGTTTTTATTTATGTCTTGTTAAAAAAGTCACATGATAATAAAATCCAGGTTCATACTTAAAAATTATTATTTCAGGAATACAATCCTAAAAATTCTCTGGGAGCAAGGGAGAGAGAGAGGGCAAAATAAAAATACGTCTTTTCTGTCTCAGAAAAAGAGCAAAACTGTGGGTCCGCCTTTTCGATGACACGGGAAGATCAGCCCGGAATCTGCATTATCATTATTTTCGCCAAAATGCACGCCAATTGCAATTCTTTGTTTTTAAGAATGAATCAATGTTAATTTTTGAATTATAAACGACGGTTATGAAATGTATTAACCCTGAAGTACGTTGTTATTATGCCAAGCGTCAGATTGGCTAAAGAAATGACCGTTATGAACTGAAATCATTAATATTGCGTAATTTCAAATAAATTATATCCGGTGTTGAAATATATTAATTCTGACAATGAGTTTTCTTGTTTAGGAATATTTGAGAACACCTTTTTTTATAATTATGTTTAATGTCAGAATTTCGTTAGATATTATTTTTTTATTTTCTTTTTATCCAATAAAATAAAGTACTTTTCTATTTAAAAGAATACACATTCTATTTACGATCTAGATATAAAACCATATAAATTTAGATCACTGAATGATGTCTGTTATCATTTTATGTTAATATATAGTGTAGGTCGTATGTATAATTAAAATTGTGTAATTTTTGATGACATTTAAAAGCAATTCTTTCTTCAAATGCCTGAGAACAAATTATGTGAATATAATATCTCACTTGAAATTTAATTATTTTTTTTTATTGCAATAATGCATTAATTTATCATTTTATTTTATTTTATTTAAAAATTCAATTAAAATTTAACCAAATATCTGTGAACACCTTCACAGTGACCAGAATGACCTCCATATTCCCATCCAATTTATATCTCTGGGAGTCACTGAAGCGGAGGAGCCTTCCCATTCGTGTAGGATTAAAACTGTGATCACATGTCTTCGGACCACCCACAGGGATGTGACCCAGACCGTCCTCAATTTCCCATAAAATAGCACTCACCCAATTATTACTCACTCCCACACTTACCTACATGTTTTATAAATAAATAAATAAATAATAATAATAATAAAAATATTTATTATTATTATTATTATTATTATTTTATAAATATAAAACTGTCATATTTATGCGTACTATTTTTACGAGTACTTAAATGTCATGTTTAACTTTCTCATTGCTAAAAATAGTTTTTCCATTTCTAATAATCTCAAAAATTTTGCCACTTTTTGTTTTATTTCTTGCACAGTAGTTTCATTTCATTGTATATATTCTTGTTCCCATTGTTCCCCATGACAGTCAAATCAAACCCTAATATCTTGACCCGTGAGTTGTATATATCACTATACAAAGGAAGGATTTTTGTATGTTTTTATCATAGCCTCCATAACTAGATGCCTGTCGCGTGGATCATAAATTTTTGCATCAGTTGAAGCGGTAGACAACGCCATCTGGTACAGATTGCATGACTTTTTTATTCAACTGCCACCAATAATTTTAAGAAGTGATATATGATGTATATAATCGGTGTTTCTTCGATTCTGTTCGCTCTTTATGTCTATCATATCCCACTTAAAAAAATTTTTGGTGGCTGTTGAATAAAAAAATCGCGCAATCTGTACCAGGTCGCGCTGTCTACCACTTCAACTGTTGTAAAGCTTCCGAGCCACGCGACAGGCATCTAGTTTAGGAGGCTATGGTTTTTATACAACGCTGCTAAATTTTATGTTTTTATATAAAATAGTTTTTGTTGAACAAGTCATAAAAGTGAAAATGCAAAGTTTATTAAAAACGGTAGCGGTAGATTTATTTATTCATTCATTTATTATTATTATTATTATTATTATTATTATTTTTTTACAACAGAGATGATTACTTAAATCATCTGAACTAATTTGATCTTGTTAAAATATGTGTGTTGTTTGAATTCGTTCATTTCATTTAACCATTTTAATTTTTATAAATTATATGTATGTGTAATATTCAATTATATGTAATATTCAATCTTTCTCATTCATAAAGCATTCTCTAAGCATTTTTTACAACAGAGATGATTATTTAAAACATCTGAACTAAATTTGTCTTGTTAAAATGTGTGTGTTGTTTGAATTCATTCATTTCATTTAACTATTTTAATTTTTATAAATTATATATATGTGTATATCCATATAAATATCTTGCTAAGCATTTATGTAATATTCAGTCTTTCTCATTTTTAAAGCATTCTCTAAGCATTTATGTAATATCCATTCTTTCGACACAGCTTTATTTTCGACTGTCAGATTCTTTACAGATATTTTATTATTCTTAGTAACTACTTCGAAAATTCTCAGTATCACTTTGAAGGATGGGTATATAAACATATTAAGATATTTATTGAATTCATTATGATGATCAAATACGAAAAGTCTGTATTAACTATGCAACCGGTCAATAACTTCAAAGCATTCTTGAAAATTGCTTTTCATTAGCTTTAGGCTCATCGGTTATTGATGTCTCTATCAGTATCAAGTTAATATTAAATATTTAATTATGTTGATGTAGAAGCATTTGTAGAACAGCATAGATTCTGATATTATTAAAATAACTCTATTTGGGGTTTTTTGGAACCTGTTCAGGTAATCAGATTTTAACGATACTTGATATACGAAAATGCATACATACATATATACGTATTACATAGATTATTAGAGAAAGGATTTTGTAATTAAAAAAGAGTTAAAAATTTTCTCTGCCAGGTTAAAGTATGGCGCGTTACATTTTTAGGGGAAAGTAATTGGGTTTCTATAAAGTTAAATGTGCAACAAAATTAAAAAAATATATGCTTATACAATATATTTCTGCAGTATAATTCTGTAATTTAATAAATGTACATTTTATCTAATCAAATAAATTCTGCGAAAAAGCTTTTTATCGAAACTCAATTTCTTTTTCCTGAAAAGTTTACGACGCACTATATTTTTATCTGGGAGAAACTAATTTTGTTTATTAGAAAAATCTTCACAGGCTACATATAAATTATAAGTTTCATCTAAATCCGATAGGTAGAAGAGCTAAGAAGGGTTTGAATACAGTCAATTTAATTTTCTCGTGGTATTAATTGTGAAAGAAAATAAAGAGTGACAGAAAGAGACTTAGAGCTATTTGTAGTGAAAACATGAAGCCACAGTTAGAGCAAAAAGTATTCAAAAGAGGCTAGTTTGTTTTAAATGTTAATTAACCCCTTACTTGCCGACGAAAAATTAGAAGGTTCGCTTCCCAGTACCACCATTTTAAACACAGGCGCGTGTAGATGTAGTTATGAGTTCACTGTTCCAAAAGCATTCCCTTTCCGAGTCTAGATTCATCGGTAGCAGCATAACGGAAAAGATTGCACTTCTGCAAGACGTATATATGCGTCTGTTTCAGTTAAGGAATCGGCATAGCGAGACGAATATATAGGCCCGGAGCAGTTAATGGGCTAAATTCTTAAGTCCCCTAAAAGAATATTCAGTCATTCTGTCTCTACAACTGTTCAAAATTGAGTTTTTGTTGCAAGTACAGTGTTATGTTCATGAATTGATCTTTCAATCATGCCCATATATATCCAATAAGATTCATGCCTGGCAATCTACATGACTAAATTAGTCATTGGAATTTATCAGAATGTTACTCAAACTAATCGTTACTGTGTTTGATTTAGTGACCTGACAGATTGACATCCTAGGAAATTTCGTCATTGTTTGGGAACATGAAGTCAATGAATGGTACCAAAAAAGCTTCATGTATCTGTACATAACTATTTCTGGTCAAGGATTCAGTGACGGATTCAGATTTACTAGAGGACACAGTTTTAGTAAAAGTGAAAAAGTTCACACCATTATAAAACCATCACCAGCCAGAATAGCCCCTTGCTGAAAACTTGAATCTGTAGCTTCTTGGTGTCTGTACCTCCTGCGAGCTTTACCATTAGTTCTTACCAACTTGAGTTATAACTATTTCGATCAAGCAATGTTTTTCCAGTCATCTAGATTCCATCCAATATATTTACGAGTTCAAAGAAGGTACTTAAGCAGATGGTGTGCAATAAGTAAAGACTTTCCAGTTGCTCTTCAGCTATGATATCTCTACAACAGCTAATTTGGTTGTATTGTTTTCAAGGATACGTCTATCATAATCCCCAAATTTATTGTTTCTATTATTTGACATATTTCTTGTCTGGGAACAAAGTGACTACTCGCTGGTCAGGTTATTAAGCTGAGATGGTCGACTATTGCATTGTCCGTAGTGGAGGGTAAAGTTTGAAATTTTACACTATCAGCACACTTTTGACACTTTGGATCAAGAAATGTTGAATTTGCTAACAATATCCGAAAGGAATACGCTATCCTTAATTAATACTCGCGTTCATCCCTTTTAATTTCAATAATCAAGCCGGAAAACTTTTCATTTAAACCACTAATGCACAAATGAGAGCTCATACAGTTTTGCTCAATTACACAGTTTTTACATGATGGTACTGCTCCTTAAGTATTAGGGTATTGCTACTCATGATTACTAATGCATGATATTGTTACACATGATTTTTGTCATTTCATGTATTGTTTTTACCTATGTTATTTTGATATATTTCAATATATTCATAAAGCACAAATATTATTCTCAGTAATGTTTTATTGTATGTATATTTAATTTATTTACGTCAACTGAGTAGCGCCCGAGAATTTTATCCGAAAAAACACAGCTTAGTTGTGTCATCCTTTTAATCAATTTGGCCGAGCAAAGCTAAAACTGTATCGGCATAATTTTCAACAACATACCTGCCAAACATCTCTTTAATAAACGGAAAATTTTTAGTACCCGCCTTTTCTTTTCACACCAGCCTTTTTTTTAAAAGAAATTTTATACTTATTTAATCGCAACTATATTTGGAAATAATTACTCTAAAATAAAGTGGTGTGGAAAAAAGGACGTGTACTAAATATCTTCCAATTCATAATTAGGATGTTGGCAGGTATGAAAAATTAAACACTGAACATATAAAGTTTCGGGCGATTTAAAACATAATGTTTGTGATAAAGTTTTGAGTCGAGAAATATAAGCAGCGTCACTTCTTAGGTGATAAATTGACATTCATGATTTTGTATAATAAACATATTGTTTATCACCTAGATTGTCATTTCATGGTATAGAACGTGTAATGTAGCTGTTTGGGAGAAAAGTGGTACATGTGATAGCATTTTATTGGATAATGCATTTAAAAATGACGTCAGTCAACATTGGCTTATGCAATGATCCAATGAAGTATAAAGTTTCATGGAATTACGCGAATTTGTTTTTGAGTATTGTATTAGGTCTTTGCATAAATTCGTGCGGTTTTTTATTGCTTCATTTCGTAAAAATACATCAAATCAAATGGAAATTTTTAATCAAAATACTCTCCATTACTTTCTACAACTTTTGCCCAATTTTCGGGTAACAAATGTATACACCGGCGGTAGAAGCTCTCGTCTTTGGAGGCAATAAAATGATCCGCGTCCGCACGAAATTTTGCAGCGACCTAGTATTACTCGCAGAATATGAATTATCCATTGATAGCGACAAGACAGACGGACATTGCTTGCCTTGCTATATTTCAAAACATGCAAATCTATTAAAAAAACGTAAATCAAAGATTTCTGCATGAATGCAATTTTTTTTTATATTACTAGGGAGTGAAGGTTTCACAGAATGCGTGCCACTATATCGTCTGGCAAGTTCAAAGATTTAGCACCAAATTCCCATTTATGAAACAAAAAATAAAATAAAAATGAGAACTAAGTTGCAGGACCTCATAAAATAATTTGGCTATTTATATTACGCATGTAAGTAGGTCCTAAAGTTTCTTCGTATAATTTCTGTGGTAAATTGATTCGATATTATTTTCTGTAGAAAAAGCTTTCAAAAAAAGCATTTTTGAGCAAAAAGTAAGGCATAACTAATTTATTTTCCCAACCAGGGTTCACTCTAACAACAACAGCAAATAAATAAATAAAAATAAATAAATAAATAAATAAAAAAATAACGAAAAAAAAAAAAAAAAAAAAAAAAAAAGGAAAATAAAGAAGAAGAAGAAAAAAAAAAAAAAAAAAAAAAAGGTGAGAGTTTTTATATTTAAGTGAGTAATTACTTATTTTATTTCATATATGATTATAATCTTTAGTTTCCAAACTTTGTAGCTGCTAGATAATAAAATATACACATCCTCATATATTCTTTTAACAAATTTTAAAATTAAGAAGTCTTTTGAAAAAATTACCCCCCTTTCCCCGCCCTTTTTAAACTCAAGAAATCATAGAGAAGCTAAAAACAGAGGATTACAGGCTTTAAAGCTATTGTATTACACAAAGTAATTAAATACTCGATGAACAATGTGAAAATTTTTAAAAAAGGCTCCTTTGTGACATACATTTGAGAGGGATTTTTTAAAAATATAGCAGGATTCTCGCAATCCCACTCTCTAATGTGAACCCTGCCAATGTATTGATTATTTATTTAACTTATTTTAATTGAGGAAAATGCAAAGTAACATCTGAAATGCATTTTCTGCCACTGGTTTCAAACTGTTTTTGACAACATATCATTTAAAAATTTCTTGTAAACTTTTGTTAATACCATAAAAGCTAGAAAAAGCTAGTAACATTTAAAAGATTTTATTCCATTTTCAAAATAATTTGAACATAATTATTAACAACGTGTTTTATTATGCGTAAAATGTAATGACTTTTCGTGTAACAGTAACATTAGTATTAATAATGTTATCTTTTTCAAAAAGTTGATGAAATGTCAAAATTATTTCCTTGTAAAATCATTTAATAACTTATTGACTAATCGTAAAGGTAGATTACGTAACAGTTTGTAGGTTAAGATTTTATAAAATAAGAATTTTTAACTTGTGAAATCATTTAATAACTCATTGGCTATTCGTTATACTCATTGGCTAATCGTTAGTTAACCCCCCAAGTGCTGATCGTTTCACTCTGAAGTGCTAAGCATTTTTAAGGCACCGTGCAGATATTCAGGGTAAGTCAAAATGAATATAGCGATTACAAACGGCTATAACTATTTAATGGAAAAGAATTTATCGATAAGATTAACACAGAATGTAGACGGAAATTCAAAATTTTGTATACATACGTCATAGATGTTCTATGTGACTTCCCTTGGTCACATTGACAACATCTAGGCGGTAGTCCATTTCATGCCATACGTTCTGAAGCATTTGTTCAGTCACCGACGCAAGCGCATTACAAATGCGTACTTTGAGTTCTTCAATTGTTTTGGGCATGGGAAGCGCATACAGCCTGTCTTTCACATAAACCCATAGATAAAAATCGCAGGGTCCCAAAGTACGCATTTGTAATGCGCTTGCGTCGGTGACTGCAGACATGCTTCAGAATGTATGGCGTGAAATTTACAACCGTCTAGATGTTGTCCGTGTGACCAAGTGAAGTCACATAGAACATCTATGACGTATGTATACAAAATTTTGGAGTTCCGTCTACATTCAATGTTAATCTTATCGATAAATTCTTTTCCATTAAATAGTTATAGCCGTTTGTAATCGCTATACTTATTTTGACTTACCCTGTATTTTTAAAAAAATATAATTAAAATCGATTGATATCTCGATTTTACGAGTTGTTATATAGATTTTATGAATCGTCTCACTGCGAGACGATAGCACTCTAGCGGGGATCCGAATCGTCTGGCAGCGAGACGATAGCACTTCGAGGGTTAAGTACTAAAGTATATCGTCAAGTGTTCCCGTATAATTGTTTGATGTAAATTGAAGTAACATTCTTTTCTGGTTTCCACATTTTAATTCAAAAAGTAGTAATGCGTTTTACGATGCATGAAGTGTAATTATTTCTCATTGCAGATTAACAATAATATTGTTTATTATTTCAGAAAGTTGGTGAAATGTTTGCAGAGTCCATTTCTTCGAACAAGACTATCCTTTACCTGGGCGTAGAATTTTGTGGATTTGGTGAAAAAGAAGAAGATATCATATATACAAGAATACATTGTAATGCAAATACTGATCATACTGAATTAATCATATAATTCGTCTCCTATTATTAAAATAAATATTACTTTTTTTCAGTCCATTTTAGTAAAAGGTATTTTTAAAAAGTTTTATACTATATATATATTTTTTTATTATATTGGAAAATTGTCCGCAAATAAGCTAAGACGTACACTGAGAAAAAATTCTGTAACTGACATCTAGAATCTAAATTGTGGCTCTAGAAAAAATAGTTCCATGTCATTCTTATAAATTCTCGTACCCTTGGAAAGCGAGTTCTAGAAGCCCCTATTAGAATTCTAGAGCGTTTGCTTATATTCTTGAGGGCAAAGTTATTTAAAAATCTCTGCAAATAAAGGAGACTCAAGAGGCGGGTTTCTGCAACTATAATCTTGATTTATTACCAAATTCTAGAGAGTCAAGCGAGAATTTATCGCAATATAAATGATTCAGAATATTTAGAGTATTCAGAATATTGTTTCACCATCTAGAAATGTGTACACTAGAAATTCTCGATAATTTCGTCTATTCAGTTTATTGGCGTGCCTTATGTGCATAACTCGGAAATCTATATTTCTAGTTAAGGGATTTAGAAAGTGGCCACTTATTCATTCTAGAGAAAGGCGGTATACTTTTGTTCTCAGTGTATGTTCACACACACACATTGATTGCATTCGATTTTTATTTATAACTGAACGTATTACTTCTCAAGATTAACTACGAAAATTAAAGCAAAATGAAATAAATAAAGAATTTGACTAAATATGCTGATTAAAAAAGGTTTTTAAGCAAAGTTATTAATAGATTTCATTAGGATTCCTGTTGGTTTATCTATTTATAGGCATAAAATTTCATCGAATTTAGTGTCAGATACATATTTTGTTTATTAGTTTGAAAAACATTCAAACTAGACCACACACCATAATTGTGCACACTCTAATTTTAAATTTCATCAAAGAAGTACACAGAATATAGCTACAATAAAAATGGTAATTTAGGTTAAAGAATTTTGCTGGTCCAAATTTGTTTAAAACATTTATTAAAAATTTATGTATCTCTTGGCTTTTTGTTAATATGCAGTCTTTTGTATATAAATTATATCATTATTTCCATTTTTTTTTCTGTATGGAAAAGATGAGATTCGTTGATGGGATAGTGGACGTTATAAACCTCAATTTCTCGAAAACTATTTAAATTTTATGAAATGAAATTCAAAATTTAAAAGCTTTTGAAAAATTATACAATAATTCCTGTTAACTATTTTTTTAATTTCTCCGCCTGATTTTTTTTTTTTTTTTAAATCATAATGGCTTAACAATGTATTCTTAAAATATTTTAATACACTGGTAAGTTGATTAAAAAAATATATATATACATATATATATATATATATATATCTGAATCCTGAAACTTAATTCTAATTTTATTGATTTGAAATACAGAGTATTAGACATGCAATAGAAATATAATAGAAAACATTTCTTAATTATATCGTAAAACTGACCAATATGTTTAAAAAGATTAATTTTCTTCAGAAGAATAGACATGAACCACCCATTCAAACGGTTAATCACTGATGATAAGTTATTTGATTAATCAAGAGTGATTAACAGTGAAGTGATTGACGAATGGAGTGTAAATCAACCAAGCAAGAGTGATTAATTTTATCTCGATCAAGAGTACTGTGAGAGAAATTTTAAAGAGACGAAACATGTTCCAATGATATGATTTAGTGACAAATTATGTATGCGATATAGTTTATTTTCCTGTCATAACACAGTTTTATATGACTTCGTCAGCAATAAACCATTTAAAAAAATAGTTATAAATATATACGTATATTTATGTATTACACACATTTTTGATGAAAAGATTAATTTTAGCACAAACAAATAATTTTAAGATCAGAATTAGAACATGGGTTCTTTGAGAAAATGTGCCAGCACAGCACTCTAAAAACAGAGCTACTTAGTGTGTATCTCATTTACATAAATCTTTTACATAAATTAGCGTGTTGTGGGCATCAGAAAACTTTCTTCTATATTTTCCTACACAAACTCACGCAGTACAAATTATTTATTATTATTTTTTACAGTATGAATGCAGACTTTTATCATCTCAGAGAAGTATTACACGAAATGTCTAACGGAAGTGATATTTTACCGTGCAGAGGACATACTTCGCTGTATCGTTTACAGTACAGCAGCGCCACTTATCTGCCGATATGCACCCAAATTGAATCAGCATTATGTCTCATAATGGTCTTTTCACATATCAAATTTTGTTCGATTGCAAAAATCGTTGTATAGCAGTACCACCTCTTGAGCGATTGACACCAAATGCTTACAGGAACTAATTTATATTAAGGTAGTGCTGCATATAAATATATATTCAATTTCGGGCAGTAGTTCCTGAGATATAGTCTTCCCTGAAATTGTGGTCATCGCTAAATAGCAGCGAACCCTGTTGAGCATTAGCACCAAAATTTGATAAGCACTAACTTATGTTAAGATGCAACTGTATATGAGTTGATATGTAATTCTGAGTCGTAATTCCTGAGATAAGGTTGAAACAAAGCTTCTGTCTCACACACACACAGACATTTTCTAAAAAGGGTCAGATCGTATTCTGGATCTCTCAAAACATGTAAATTCGTCGAAAACAGGAAGTAGAAAATTTTTACGAATCCAATACTTTCTTCTGTTCAATATAGAAGATAGAAAGTTCCATTTTTACTGTCTTCCTTTGAATATAGAAGAAAGTAAAAATGGAACTTTCTATCTGTTGAATATACAGAAGCAGCCTTACTGGTAAGCTATACAGAAGCAGCCTTATTGGTGAAATTTATTTTTTTATTTTCTTCTATATTCAATAGAAGAAAGTATTGGATTCGTAAAAATTTTCGCCTTCCGGTTTTGAGGGATTTACACGTTTTGAGAGGTCTAGAACACAATTTGACTATTTTTAGAAAATGTCTGTCTGTCTAAGTGTGTGTGTGTGTGTGTGACAAAAATTTTGCGGTAGCTGTATCTCCGAAACTACTGTACATAATTATATATAAATATATATGTAGACACACCTTGACCTAAATTAGTACTTATTAACTTTTGGGGGCCAAGTGCACAACAGATGGCGCTGATTCCGCACAACGATTTCCGCAATTTCAGGGGAGGCTATATCTTCTAATGCGTATAATCAAACAAAACTTGATATGTGGAATACTATTATGAGACATTATGCTTATTCAATTTGAATGCTTATCTGCCAACAGGTGGCACTGCTATACAGCGATTTCTTCAATTAAAGGAAAGACTATACCTCAGGAACTACTGCACAGAATTGCATAGACATTTATATGTAGATTTATCTTAACATAAATTAGCGTCTATCAACTTTTAGTGTCAACCGCTCAACAGGTGGCGCTGCTACACAGCGATTACCGCAATTAAGGGAAGGCTATATCCCAGGTTCTATTGCGTATTATCAAATAAAATTTGATATGCAAGAAGGCCATTATGAGACATTATGCTAATTCAATTTGGATACTTATCGCTCAGTAGGTAACGCTGCTATACTGCAATTTTCCTCGAGAACGGAAAGGCTATATCTCAACTTCTAAGGCATATAACTGTACGAAACTTCATATATGAGATAATCATTATGAAAACGCATTTTTTAAGATGTTATTTAAAGACAATAAAACTGTCTTTCTTTGGATATTTGGTGTCAGTTTTCTCTAAGATGAAATCATTTGCATTCATCATGTTAAATAATTTTATTAAATAATAGTTTTAGTAAATTATTTGCACTTAGTGAATTTGTATAGAAAAATATAGAAGAAAGTCTTGTGGTGGCGACAACATACTAGCTTTTATTTAATTTGATTTTTTCAATGACGAGGAATAATTCTTAATTTTAACTTTGTCCAGAGCCTCCTTAAGTAGATGCCTGTCGCGTAGCTCGGAAACTAGGTAACAGTTGAAGCGGTAGACAGCGCCACCTAGTACAGATGATGGGACTTTTTTATTCAACTGTCACCAATAACTTAACGAAGTGATACACTATATATATAATCGGCGTTTCTTCGATTGTGTTCGCCTTATATGTATATCGTATCTCACTTTTAAAAATTTTTGGTGGCAGTTGAATAAAAAAGTCGCGCGATCTGAACCAGGTGGCGCTGTCTACCGTTTCAACTGTTGTCTAGTTTCCGAACTACGCGACAGGCATCTAGTTAAGGAGGCTATGCTTTGTCTATATGCATTGTACAGATTTTTGATAAAAGATAGAGAAATTATTTCAGAAGCAGGGAAAGTGATTAAGACGGATCTAGATTCATTAGCATGTATCATACTAGTGCTTGGTATATTTACATAATTTATGTAGTTCAAAATACGGTAATTCCTCAGACCCTAATATAAAATTAGTAATTCAGCATACTCATATACAGTAAACGAACGCGTATTTCCTTTTATTTTACGTCATAGCCTACGAGTTAAAAAATATTATTCATGTATTAGGAACAACTACTTTATGAGAAATAATATGAAGTTTATTCAAACTTCATTCGTAGGAGGGATTTAAATATGAGGTATTATGAAGTCGTATAAAGTTATGCAATTCTGTTATGCAGCAGATTAAACCAATTTCTAACCGAGAAAAGTCGCATGAATAATTGATGAGAATACTTTCTACACTATTTAAACTGAAAACGAATCCATTTATCATTCGAATTCATAGAAAAACGAGTCATTAGAGGAAAGCACTTTTTCAATAATATTGATTTTCCATTTTTCCATAGAAGATGATGAAATGAGATTGTTTAAACTGCATTTAATTTTTCCGTGCTTGTAATTAAAATTTGTGGCTATTTGTTGTGTATATCATTTGGTGCATTTTCAATAATTGTTATTATACAGAGTGCAAAATATTATCACTAGATAACCTTAACTTTCACTACCGTTCGTGAAAATGACGTATTTTGAGTTGCAAAAATTCTGTAAATGAAATAAGTAACGATCTCATGTAGTGGAAAAAGATTACAAATTTAATTTTGTAAAAGTGACAATATCGAAATTTTTACATAGTCCCCAGGTCACTATTAAATAACTTGAGGACTATATAGTCTAAGATCCCGCTGCAAAATTGCTACATTCATCGAGTATGTAATCAAAATCAGATTTTTATATTCAATTATAAAAGGGACAATATGTTTTGGCCGGGTTGCCTAATAAAATGAGGCCGCTAGTATTTTTAATTAAATTAATATTAATTGACTTCTTGGAGAGAAATTTCATTCATTTGTTATTGAAATAAACTGTACTCCACATCACAGACATATACATAGTGAACTTGAAAAGTAATGGTTGCCGTTGCTCGTTTGGCCGCTACCTCTTCGCAGCCAGGTGCAAACAGGTAGTTTTTTGGGGCGTTTATACGTTCATGGCGTATATTCATCATTTATATATCAAATTAAAGCTAATTCTTTTCTGAACATGGTAAACTTCGTCTGCCAATGTAAAAGTGGCCGCAAGTAGGGGTTGCCAGCTGTTAAAGATTGCTTAGAATGAAAATTAGCGTGCTACATCGTTCGTCAGACAAGGATGGCGAAAGCCAATTGTACGCGTTTTTGAAGCTTTTGCGCATGCGTCGATTGATAGTGTTCGCAACCAATGGTACAAACAGTTGTAGAAAAGAATTTCAGAACTCCAAAAGAAATATAATTAATAAATTTTTGTGTGGTTACATTTAAATTTCCCTATAAATATAAAACATATATTTCTCAATAAATAATCAAATTGTCTTTTCTCTATATAATTAGAAGATATAATAAATATTTGTGAAAAATAATAACCCTGGTTATTCATGTAGACGAAGTTTATATTATACCTGTAATGTTTTAGGAAATATTTGATTTTTTTTTTTTTTTTTTTTTTTTTTTTTTTATAGATTACATATTAATTAAATATTCAGTAAATAGGGCAAATTACTTGAGGTATACAAATTAAACGAAACATTGAAAAAAGGATTAAATATTTAATGAAACCTATATTACATTTTTTTATAATTTATTCAAAATCTGAATCATCGCTACCAACGAGATATATAAAGTAGAGTGATAAATGGTAACCCTTGAGAAGGTCCAAGATGAGTCATGTGACATGCTCTCCTTGCACCTACGTATTCGGTGGTTCCCTTGGTAACAGCTTATTTTCAGTAAATTTCTATGGTAACGGTTTGGAGATCGTTCTTTCGCATAAGCCAATGTTTTTGTTTACTTACGTAGTTCAATATTCTTTTGTTCTAGATCATTTTGATTTTGATTTTACTTCATTTTTATTTCGTGTAGATGAACTTTAACCGAAAAATGCTTAAAAATAGTTGAAAAAATATTATTTGTTGTTAAATTTAGCTCTTTAAAAGTTTAAATTTTCTTTTATAAACACTTTTAAACATTGTTGGGAAACGATGGAAAAAAAGGTATTTTATTATTTATTAAAGTGTGAAATATGTGTAAAATTATTTTAAAAACAATTTATTTCTGTCATAGGACTGTCATGTTACCTAATAATAATGATAATTTGTCGAACTGATATTTTAAATGCCAAAATAGCGATAAAGGGCCAAACACAGCAACCTATTCGAGCATGTCACGTGATTCATCTTGAACCACGGAAAGCTAATCTTTTATCCATTGAATCAGCACTCTAATATATATATCTCGTTGATCGCTACTCTCACTTTCATTGCAGCCATCACTTTCATCGTCACAAATATCAAAATCCTCTTCATTATCAGTACGAATGATAATAGAATTATATAGCACACTTTCAACTTGCATTGGCGCTGAATCTCCTAAGAACCATGTTGGTTTGAGAAAACCATCTAGGATCCACCCATTATTTTCTGCATTAAACTTAATGCAATTCGGCTCAGTAGCATTTAGCCACATCGGATTAACAAAGATCGTCCGCAACAATTTTTGCTTTAAAGATTTCCAGCAAGGTAGAATATGAGTTGAGTTGAAGCCCTTAATTTTTTTTAAAAACTTTTCATTTTTTTTTTTTTTGTAGCATACGTCTTATTGAACAAAATGAATCTTTCAGTATTAACATTTTGGCAGTCAACGATACCATACATAAGGCACGTAAACTCTTGGACTACAGCAGTTTTATTTTCGTTAAAAATGTCATTAGGGTCAGTCAAAGATGCGAAAACTTGTTGAATTCTCGGGTGTTTAACAAAAATGTTATAGGGCATTACTTTCCCTTTATTGAAGAATGCAGTCGTATTGTCACAACCTGTGAATGCGTGAAACGCTGGCAACGCAATACATAAAGTTGTGCTCAATTTTTTTGACAATTCCGTACAATTTATACATATTTCGTCTTTACTATTCTTTTTTTTTTTTTTTTTTTTTTTTTTTAATCTACTATTTGCCAACCAAATTTGTAAATGAGGAAATTTGTGCAGATTACCTAGTAGAATTATTAAAATATCAGTGTCACTTGCTTTCACCAATATTATAGACTCTTTACCTACTTTGCTTATATGAAATATTATTTTCGTATATTGCGGAGCAATATAAAAAAACATTGTTCTCCAACAGTAATAAAAATTTTTTTGTTTCCTAATTTTGAAACAAAAGAGTTTTTATCGCAGTGAGAAGCTAAAAATTTAACTAGAGCTTCTTTAAAACGAAAATTCTTTAAGCTTTTTGTAAAATCACTGGGTCTCGTTTGTAACGGACCATTAATTGTATATGGAATATCAATTTCCTGTCGATCTTGTCTTTCACAATCTTTGATTGAAGGCGTTAAATATCTGTCAAATATGATATGTACTTCGCGAGCGCTTTTTGAACAAAGCTTCACCAATATCGATTCAGCTAGCTTTCCAAATGTTTGCGGCAAAGTAGAGCCAATCTGATACAAATAGTAGAAACCATCAATAATTTCTATATCAATTTGTCCGGGATTGGCTGATACAATCTGTGATGTTAATTGTTTACTTAAAGCAGACTTGTCCGTTTTGAGCATGTAGCCTGAACAATGGAATAGTGCAGGCGGTATTGGTGCAAGAGGATATGACAAACAGTACAGCCGTCCAAAAATGTCTCGTTCCATTTTAATTAAAGCTTTGTTGTCTCCGGTGTTACTCTTGATCCTTTTTCTTACACAATCAGATGCAAAATTATGTATTTTATTACGTCTAATTGATTTCACAAATCTTGTAGGATCTTCAAAACATTCTGAAAAAAATTTCAACTTCTGTTCTTGACCCAATGACTTGCTGTTCAGTAAACAATTTGCGACATCTAAAGATGCCTACCTATATGGCAAATTTGGAAGCTCTGCGATCAGTAGTGCGAGCGCCAGTGTGCTGACAGACATACACACAGGCAGACACACATACAGACAGACACCTGCCCTTATTTATATAAACAATTAAATTATTAGATTTCTTTAATTTAGTAGATGTATTTAAACTAAAAATAAAAAACATGTACTTTTCATTATTTTTAGAATTTAAAAAATAAATAAATAATTAGGTGTTCTTTTAGTAAAAATATAACGTATATTCAATATAAAAATTCGATAGTAGCATTTATTTTTCCGCATTACAGTTAGCCGAATGATTTTAATGTTTATTTGAAACAAGGTTGATAAAGGTCCTATTACCAGATAAATTATACCTGCTTGAAAAATGTACTTCGTTCCCACTTTTTTCAAATATATAAGAATATATTTTTTTTTTCTCACAGAAGATTCTAAAGTAGGGATATACTATTTCTATAGTAACTATAAACCACATCATTCTTAAGTTTAATTAGAAATATGACTTACGGTTTGAGTTTTGCAAAAATTTTCAAAGTCTTGCTTATCTTTTTGTTTCAAAACAGTTAATTTCTTGAAACACTCCATAATCCGAAGTCCACCGTAGATTCCTTAGTCAACAAAATATCATGATACTTATATTTTTTTTACGACGAAACAATAACATTAATAAACACTTTTAAATGATGTCTTATTAAAATTAAGCACATTATTCTTTTTATTACACAGAAAACACTTCATTTTTTAAAACTGAAACGTAACTTTAACAAACGTAATTACATATAACGTTAAATAAATAAACGTTGTATATTAAGAGCTCCAAAGTATCACAACAGGTTAGAATGAAAATCAGTGTTCCCAGATGGTGGAAAGTCAATTTAAACAAAACGTTTTAAAATTTCCCGAAAAATCAAGTTTTTTTTTTTTTTTTTTTCCCGTCCAAAAAAATCTCCAACTCAATTTATGATAAAAATGTAAAAAAAGAAAAAAGAAAAAAAAAAAAGGAAAAAAAAAAAAAAAAAAAAAGGGAATTAAAGAATATTTAATAAATTTAAGCTCACATTTTTCCCCCAAATAAAGCTATTTTTTGAAAAAAAAAAAAAAAAAAATCTTCCAACACATTAATTTACTATTTCAGAAATAGAATCCAGAATCAATGCATTATCATCTAATACACATTTTTTTTTTCCGGTGCGAATTTTAAGTAAAAGTAATTGCCAATTTTAAAGGAAACCCCATATCCCCCCTCCCCCCCCCCCCAAAAAAAAAAAAAAAAATTCATTTCCCCAAACTACGCCCCACGAAATCTCTGCCCCCAAGCGTTTTCCCCGAAGCTTCAGAAATCCCCAAGTCTGGCAACACTGATGAAAATGCAGCTGAATAGTTACAAACACTATCAATTGACGCATGCGCAAAAGCTTCAAAAACGCGTACAATTGGCTTTCGCCATCCTTGTCTGACGAACGATGTAGCACGCTAATTTTCATTCTAAGCAATCTTTAACAGCTGGCAACCCCTACTTGCGGCCACTTTTACATTGGCAGACGAAGTTTACCATGTTCAGAAAAGAATTAGCTTTAATTTGATATATAAATGATGAATATACGCCATGAACGTATAAACGCCCCAAAAAACTACCTGTTTGCACCTGGCTGCGCAGAGGTAGCGGCCAAACGCGCAACGGCAACCATTACTTTTCAAGTTCACTATGTATATGTCTGTGATGTGGAGTACAGTTTATTTCAATAACAAATGAATGAAATTTCTCTCCAAGAAGTCAATTAATATTAATTTAATTAAAAATACTAGCGGCCACATTTCATTAGGCAACCCGGCCAAAACATATTGTCCCTTTTATAATTGAATATAAAAATCTGATTTTGATTACATACTCGATGAATGTAGCAATTTTGCAGCCGGATCTCAGACTAATATAAAGAATTCATTTTTGTAATATTTATTAAAAAAAAAAAAAAAAAAAAAAAAAATTGCTTTAAAATAAAAAGAAAACAAAATGTGTATCCGTTTGTTATTAAAACTGACCGAGTAATTTCACCTTAAAGTTATGAACTGATTTTTTGGAATCATATACAAGGTAAAAAAATAAAATACTGAAATTCAACAGAAAAGAACTAAATAATAAAAAAAGAGGAGGGGGGGAGGCAGCTGAAAGTTTATAAGCAATTAAACATATAAATGAAAATACTGAGTAATAAAATGGGTAAGTAATGGGTAAAAAAAAAAAAAAAAAAAAAAAAAAAAAAAAATTCAATACTGTCCGTTTCGAAACTGATTATTATTAATTTTCCTTTCTTTTTTTTTCTTAAAAAAAAAAAAAAAAAGAAAAAAATGATTTTGATGAAATTCTGGCAAAAGCAGAATTTAGTTTAGTACGGACGATTATTAGTTTTCTTTTTTTTCTTTTTTTTTTTTTTTTTTTTTTTTAAGTTATAGCATCGCTTTCATATTATTCAATTTTATTTTCGATAAATTTTCGATTTCGACAAATGCCCAACTATCGTAAAACTGGTATCGTAAAAATCCGTAGATTGAGACTAATAGTACTCCGTCCTAAGAAAAAATACTCTTCAATCGACATCGTATTAGAAGCCAAAACTTCTTTAATGGATTACATGGGTTTGAAAATTTCAAAAAATCAGTTTATTATTATTATTATTATTATTATTATTATTTTATCTGATAGTATGATTTTTCTAGAATATGCTTCAAAAGTTTCAAGTCAATGGAAGTAAAATCTATAGGAAAGACAGCGTTTGGAATTTTCCTACATTATGTTAATTTTAATACAGGGTTTTTCTTTCTTCCTTTCCTTCCCCCCCCCCTTCCGATTACAACTTATTTTACAAGACTATAAGTAGTGTAAAATTCACGTAAAATTGTACTGTTTTTGCATCTAACTCTTCCAAAAATTTAAATTTAAGTATTTTTCAATTCCTACAATTAGTTCACACTCTCCCTATATATATCTTGTACAAATCTTGCAATCGATTTTTAACTAACTTCCCAACTAGCTAGAAATTTGAAACTTTCAGGATTGCTCAGAACACGATGACAACACAATATTTCGAAGTCCGATTTTCGAATTTTTTATTAGTTTTCGTGTAATTAATTAAAATATGAAAATAATAAGATCCTAATAGCGTTAATATAGCAATTAAAATATTAGTTATAATTTAATTGTTGCCAAAAAAAAAAAAAAAACGAGTTCATTTTCTTTTGACATAAAAAAAAATACATTTAATTAAACGTGAATATTACAAAACTATAAAAAGTTAAATTATGCATTTCACAAAAGTTGACATGATTGTCACGTTAAAAATTTTATGCACATTGATAAGAGCTCTATGATTCATTAAAAAGTTTAAAACATAGTATATAAAAAGTTTTTTTTTTTTTATCTTATAGTTATTTTTCTTTCATTTTGCACGCGTGCTTCTTATTTCCTAATTCAAAATTATAAAAAAAAAAAAAAAACTTTTTCGATAGTGTTTGTAAGTGGGAATTGACTTTAAACTTTTTCTTTTAATTACTTGTTTAAACTCTTTTTTTTATTTTCTTTTTTAAATATTTCATTATTATGATTTCTCAAAGGAATTAAATATGTTTACCGATATAATTTGGTGATTTTTTTTTTTACCAAGGACGCCAGATACTAGCAGCTCAGCCAACTTTTGCAGTTTACCGAATGTAATTCGTTTATTTGAATCAAAGTAGCTTTCGGCTGTGTTTTGTAGATGCTAAAGTGAGATGTATATTTTAAATAGAATTTGATTTTTGTATTGAATAAAGGTATCAATTTTTATTTAATTTTGCGCCGACTTCAAAAGTTATGTTTAATTATAGTGTTTAGGTTGTTTGGCGAAGAACATTATTTTATACTTTTACGCGCAATATGCAGTTCCATTTTAAGCCAATTTTCTTTTATTTTTAGTTGTTTGAATAGTAAGCCTTTTTGGAGTCGGTTCTAATTTTTTACAAAAAGTTTTACTTCATACTCACTCTTGTAATATTGTGACGAAAGTGAGCGTTGTTTGTGAACGCCATGGATTCGAAGTAAAGCATCGGATTACGAAACTAGAGGTTGTGAGTTCGATCCCTGCCAAGGGCAATTGTTTAAAAATGGTTTTGGTTTAAATCTAAATTATTTATTCATTATGTTAATTATTCAGTTAATGTTATGCAATTTCTAGACATTTCGATTTCTAGAATATTCTGTTCTAGAATATTCATCAATTGTATGATGATGTAAAATTTGAAACGCATAGTTAATTGAGGGAAAAAAAAATTCTTAAAAATGAGAAATTTCTACGCGGAGTTATCATAAGAAATGGAATTTCTGAAAAAGGAGAAAATCTTGCCCTTTTTTCGAAAGTGTGCTTTAATATTGTAGTTAACCACTAGATGGCTTTTCCAATTGAATCCGATGGTGGAATGTGTCACAAAACTAGCGAAAGAACCGTTGCGACCATATAACAAAGCTAGTACGTTGTGGCCACCACTTGACTTTCTTCTATATTTTCCTATACAAATTCACTCAGTAAAAAAAATTATTAAAATTGTTATTTAAAAAAATTATCTTCCATGATAATGCAGACGATTTACATATTAGAGAAGTAGCATAACACTAAATCTCCAAAAAAAAAGTCAATTTTATTGTCAATATTACATTTAAAAAAAAAAAAAAATTTTTTTTTCTTGGTTAAAAATGAAAGAAAAATGATAACTTTATTTTGAGCTATCGCAGATCGATGGTTCAACCATTCGTTTTAAAAGTATTGGGGAGCTCTTTTGAAAGATACCCATCATGAAAATTTACTCCCCTCGAGGGGGGACTTTCCCCCAGGGGGGGTGGCGAGGCTCCTACACATACAAAATTTTTTCCCCAGTTGACTATCTCTATTATAAATAATCCTTGTAATTTTCATAATGATTACTAAAAAATAAGTTTCTTTATGCACATTTATACAAAATTTTGTCCTATATCACCATGTTAAAAATTTAGAAAAAGCGGGATGGCAACGCAACCTGTCAGTCAATTTTTACGGAAAGTTGATAGGCACTAATTTATGTCAAGGTGCAACTACATACCAATTTGTATGAAATTCTGTGCAGTAGTCCCTGAGATACAGTTGCCACACAAATTTTGTCACACACACACACAGACTGACAGATAGACAGACATTTTTTAAGAAATGGTCAAATCTTGATCTACAGCTCTCAAAACGTGTAAATCCATCAAAAAACCGAGGACGAAAATTTTTACGAATCCAGTATTTTCTTCTATTGAATATAGAAGAAAGTAAAAATTGCTCATTTAGATGTGTTTTATCACCCTCATTTTTTTTTTTTTTTTTTTTAACTAAGAGTTCTAAACACTGTATATTTTCACTTTAAGAGGACTGGGATGTGAAATACCTTCCAACTTTCGATTTTTTTCAATTAGTGGCTTATAAAATAGTACAGATTCTGCAGATTACAAACATATATATGGTAGCACAGACTGTTTTCAAGTCTTTGAAAATACTGGAAAACGTAAAAGTCTGGCAATAAGTTTAGAATTTTTATGTTCAAAATGCAATAATTCTACAAGTGCAATGCCACCCAGTGAGTCAAAAGCATACAATGTCACTATAAGACTAGTGTATGGCATGCGTTGAATTGGTAAAGGGAAAGAACTGCAGAAATATTTTGTGGCATTATGAACTTTCCTCCTTTTCTTTCCATATTTGAACGATACAATAAAATAGTCCATGGTAGTCTGAATACTGTTTCTATGCAATCCATGATAAAGGCAGTAAATGAAACTGTGGATATGCTGGATGGTGACAGAAATATACCTGCAGCTTTTGATGGCACTTGAAAGAAGAAGGGTCATATTTCTTTCAATGGTATTGTGTGTACAACATCACAGGAAAACAGTAAGGTAATTGATTTTGAATATTTATCAAAGTATTGTTTCTCATGCAAAAAAAAAAAAAAAAAAAAAATTTCATCAACATGACTGCTAGAAAAGTTTCAATGGATTTAGTGGAGGTATGGAAGCTACAGAGGCACTAAAATAGAGTACCCAAAACAAAATTTGTGAGCATAAACACGTTAAAAATAGGCGCAATGGATTCTGTAATTTGTTTTAATGATGGTATGTATAGTAAAAGTAAAGTATTAAAGGGTATAGGCATTGTACCAGAAGCAAACTTAGAAGCATCCCATTGCAAAATTGATAATATAAGAATATGCCAGGCAGAACTCAGAGTTAAAAAACTTAGAGAAGCCCGAATAAAAAAAAGATACAGGAAAAAAAAAAAAAAAAAAAAAGAAATGTTAGGACAAAATGACTATGGGGCGAGAATGTTTTAATTTTATTTAAATATTTAAATTTGAAGGGCTTAAAGTGTTTTTTACAGTTTTCTCAATATGCTCTTTTTCTGTATATTGGTACACTTTGTGGAAAATCTGTTGAAAGTAGTTCTGTGAAATTTTAGAGGGAAATAGAATAAGTATCTCTGCATATAGTGAACCTACTCCTTTAAGTATAAACCTTGTGATATTTTTTAAAACTGCGAATGCATGTGTTAAAAAATGCATATTTCTACCCTAACAACACACTTGTACATAATACATCCTGAAGATATCCCTAGGATTAACAGGGATTAACAGGGAGGAGGTGCCGCTCACCACTCCAAGAGTGGTGTCGATCGCTTCAAGCTATGCTAGGGCCCTCCTCCGGACCGTTTATTTAAAAACAAAACAGAACAAAATTACAATGGCCGCTAGAGACAGGTGTCTCCCACGCGACAAGGAGCGGCGGTTAAGATGAAGTGAACGTGGAGGGTTGGCCTGAAGTAAGTTGAGAACAGTGGGCAATCCAAATTGTAATGTGGCGTGCCAGGCGTATGCCTCTCACGACGGTGGGCACTAAATGAGGTTCTGTTGAAAGTCTTTAGGGAGTCTGTACAAGTTATAGAAACTTGCGTCACTATTTCACTATATTATTACAGCCAGCCCAGTTCATAAATGATAGAAACTCTTGAGGCTGAGGAGAGTCCAATTATAAGTAGGGTTTTAACAAAGGTTGTCAATCCTTAGTCTTGACTTGGGTGTGGTTGAGGAAGGTCCATTTGATGAGAGGATTTCGACGTTGGCTGTCAGTTCCTAGACTTGACTTAAGTATTTCTGTAGCAAGCAGGGAGAAGAAAAAGGAAGAGAGGAAGTTGGTACTAGTCAGTTAAGTTTGTTATGTGTATTAGATATGAGTAAATTTTATTAAGTTTATTAATTAAGCTATTACGCGTGAATATCCATAGGATGTCCATAGATGTTTTCTTCATCCATAGGACATCCTGATGATGACATCTGGAGAAGATGTGCTCTTAGGGCTAATAAGTAAAAATCGCTTTTTTTTTTTTTTTTTTTAAGAACAACAAAACATATAGTAGGTTCAGTTCATAAACAAGAGTATTTTCTATCATCGTACATGATTTCAAGGTAAGATTTTAATCATAGTTTTTTAGAAAAGTGTACCAAAGTGAATGAAGGGAAAAAATCCTTACGAGTTAAATATGTATGGTTACAGAGCTATTACAAAAAAATGGCAGCGCATAACAATAAATAACTTGCATCAAATATTTCTTAAACGTCTTGCTAATATCTCATAAAAAAATTATATTCATACATGCATAATTAGAAAAGATATGGCTATTAAAGCAACAACCTAAACTTCCCACTTCTTTGTTGTCGCAAATGTCTCGGTTCCCTTAATTATTATAACTGTTAGTAACTGAAAGTACAGAAATAAACTTTGAATAATTATTTACAATTCAAGGTATGACTTGAGAACACACTTCTGTTTGAGAGTATAAGTCTTTCCAAGAAGATGATTCCTCTTTGCTCCCTTTTTATTAAACCTTTCCAACAAAAAGTTGAAAAATGTGCATGATTTCGGTTTGTCTGTACGCTCTCTAATTACCGTAAATATTGATGGAATTTCTTGAAACTAATATAGGTTATTTAAATTCGCTATAATATGTTTCCTAATTGAAATGAATTTAATGCCACTACTGGTTTGTGTGCAGGGATACCCGAAAGAATTCTGTAGTATTGTTCAGCTGTTTCTATGAACCATATTTAATACCATTGTTTTGCGCAAATCTTAATGAAATTGCCATTTATTATTCATATGGACAGAAAAAAAAGTATCCTACAGAATATAGTGCGATTAGCATTAGTATTTACAGGGTCACACAAAAATATTCAGATACATTAAGCGCTATAATTGGAAATATGTGCAATAGCATTTTAGTTTTTAACACTTTTTAACAACGTTTAAGGGTGATTATAATTTTAATTAGTCTGCTTAATTGTCCTCCTGTCCGTCTGTCAATCCAAGACATTCCCTGCCTTCAGCGTTCTTAAATATTTTCATAATTTCTTTAAAATAAAATATGTTATTCATGTTTATTATGGCAGCTTTCCTATTTAAAATGGTATAACTAATCCGAATAGTTCGTACACAGGGTCACCCAAAAATGCCAACATATTTGCATTCTGTAAGAGGCATCTTTAAAAATCACATTTAAATATCTTTGTATAGTAGAATTGACAGTAAAACTGACATTTATTATTCATACACTTCAGAAAGTTATCTGTATACATGGTATGTTTAGTGTTAAAATTTAGAGGACTATACTAAAATATTCAGATACATTAAGGGCAACAAATGTAAATTATATTTCTTTTTGTGTTAAGCGTTTTTAATACTTTCCAACAATATTTAAGAGTGATTATGAATTTAATTAAATTATTTGTATGTCTTTCTGTCATTTCTGTTTGGCCCCTGTATAGTTACAAATTACATTGAAGATAAACGAGTACTTACAGTTGGAAAGTTTAAATAATCTATGTGAGCCGCATTGTTTTTCGTTCTAGTTTGTTCGTATTTATTTTATTGAAATAATATTGGTATTTCGAGGCTTGAAGCGAGTTACTTTCATTCATAATATAATTTTTAAAAGTAAACTGTAAAACATTATAATATACTTTAAAACTTTTCTGAAGAACATAATTAAAAATTTGCTTAAATAGTAGTAATTTAACGGAATAATTTAATGGGAGATAAAGTAAAAAAAAAAAAAAAAAAAGAAGAACAGGAATTACTGTAATAATAATAATATATGTATATATATATATATATATTACGAGAGATGAATTTTAGCTTTGACTGCCAATAAAATCATGTGAAATTAACGAATTATAATGCAAATTTTGTATGCGGTACACATTTCCTCGAAAAGTAATTATAAGTCCTAACCATAAGAATAATTAACCATAATTTGAAATAAGTATGATATAGTCGAATGCGTTAATAACCTCAAAGGAAAATTTCCTGTGTGGTATAAACTTCGCCAAAGCCAATTATAGAACTTTAATCTAAGATAATGCAGAGTTATTTTAAATTTTCATACAATAACTAGTGGATCTACACGCAAGAAGTCTCAACTTCATATTTCTATTACTCATTAAGAAGTTGTTGATTCATATTTTTTATTTTTTATCACGCTATCCCTATTTATATATAAAATTAACTCATGAAAAACAGACGTATTTCTGTATGAAGGGGGTGAACGTGCTATTTAGAAATTTGGCTCAATATTTTGTGCCCCCTGAAACATTCGTTCATTTTCCCCCCGAAATGAGTAAAATACTTCCGGAAATACATACCCAGTAGTTACTACGCGTAACACACAAACTATAGGAATTATTTTGTGCATTTGTATAAACTAATTATTAATTTTATACACGACTATTTCTTACAGAAACCATTCTTTTAGGCATCTTAATAATGGATGTCCTTTTTATTACGTCGAAACGGAGTAAAGATTATAAAATACATTTTCAACAATATTGCTGATAAACGTAATATCTTCTTATCTCCTTTCTCCTTCCGTGGAGGATTAAAATTGGGATGGCATGTCTCCGGACCATCCTTAATGGTGAGTTCCACACCTTCGCCATTTATCCATAGTGCAACACATAGTGCAGTACTGGTGTGACGTTAAAAACCCACCCACCCAACCAACCAACCTTGTTTTCTTTCTTGTCTTCCTGTACACAAGCCAAAAAATTATATATACAGTAGAATCTCGTAAAACGCGCTCCCATAAAACGCGATTTCGTATAACGCGACGAAAAATCTGCGACTATTACTCATACAACGCGATAAAGAGTCTCGTATAACGCGTAAGATAGAGAAAGCACGTGACGACATCATTTCTACTTTCAACCTGTTCAAGGTTACTTACTTTTTCACTGCAGATAAGGATTGCTCCGTTACTATGCCAACATCCGACGCTTTTGGTCTCATTGCGGAATGAAATCGTCTGCTCAATGTATGTCTCCTATAACGCGATATCCTATTATGCGGAACGTATCCCCCGCGTTATACGAGATTCTACTGTACCAAAAACTAAACAACTAATATCATATAAATTATAAATATTTGTACCAAATTACAAGACAATAGAATGATTTTTGCGTCTGCTATCACCAAACAGGCGTGCATATAGAAACCAAAAACAATTTTAATCTTTAATTTCCGGGGATAAACAAATTCCAATAAAGTTATAAATTATTGAAAGCAGAAAAGTAATTCCCATTATTTATTTATTATAATTCTGAGAACTAAATATTTCGACTGTATAAGAATAATCGATTACTCGGAAAAAGAAATTGGTTATTTATAAGATAAGATTAACGTATTAAAGTAGATTTTATCTAATAAAAGGATTCTTCTAGATTTATTCC
This sequence comes from Salticus scenicus, assembly GCA_963930645.1. Taxonomy (NCBI): domain Eukaryota; kingdom Metazoa; phylum Arthropoda; class Arachnida; order Araneae; family Salticidae; genus Salticus; species Salticus scenicus. The sequence continues at coordinate 138,124,738 of OZ005662.1, read as the reverse complement.
CGAGAGAAATTCGACTCTAGAGAATAGTTAAATGAACGAATAAAAATACTAACGGCCGATCTGGCGAGAAGAATATTCAATTTCAGGAAAGTAGATGATAAATGGATAATTTGAATTTTGAAGAAATGTTTTCGCATTTTCTCGAATTTGAGGAATTTTACTTTGTATTTTTTAATAATAAAAATAATAACGTTTGTGCTTAAAGATAAACACACTTATAATGCACATTTGATAAGGTCCAAATATTTTGATGATTAAAGATATACTTGAACTTAATATGCTGAATAATAGATTAAAAATTTTAATATTTATGTTACACACACACACACACACACACACACACAAAAGAAAATCTGTTATTTTACAGAAAATTTCTGGCAGCAAAAGTATGGGAAAATATTAATATACAGTCGGTAACAAAAAGCTCCGAACACTAGCAAAAATTCTTATATAAAAAAGTACACTTGATACAATTTCGCTAAATAAATCCTTGTCGAATCCTGTTCTTAGTCAGTCAAAAAGCATGATTCGACAAGGATTTATTTAACAAAACCGTATTAAGTGTACTTTTTTTATATAGGAATTTTTGCTAGTGTTCGGACACTTTTGTTACCGACTGTACTTTGGAAAAAAACAGGTTAACAGAACTTTTTCGTAACAGCACAATACAGAAAATATTCCTACGCAATTCCCCCCCCCCATACATCACACACACACAAACATCCCCCCCCCCCCCAAAAAAAAAAAAAAAAAAAAAAAAAAAAAACTCGTTTAAAATAAAATTTAGTAGTTTGACCAGCCAGTATCAAACCACGGCCCAAAGCACAGCAGACGTAGATTTTTCATAATAGCCACAAAACTACATTTTACGCTGTAACGTAGCACTTCCCAGTCCTACTTTGATACCACATTTTGAGTATACAAAACAGAAAAAAAAATGTACCCGCCAGATGAAATTCATATCAATGGCTACAGATTTTATCGGGTTACAAAAAGAAAATGTTTCTTTTGACAGACTGAGATGTAACTTTACAGTAAATTTCTGCACTTTTAGAAAACAGAAATTTTCTGTAGGAATGTTAGTTTTCTGTTTATTTATTTATTTTAGTTTTTTTTTTAAAGCAAAATTTTTTACAGTGTAATTTCTTGAAAGTAATTTATAAAAATAGCAAATATTCGTACATTGTATATTTCAGCATTCGTACGGTCCATTTTTTTCTCTAATTTTTCCACCACTAATTACAAACATAAATTTTTCTCGTTAAATAAGCTTATAAATGCAAAATGAAATTTTTTGTTTCTGAATAGTAGTAGAAGTCTCAGGAAAAAAAGGCGAACCCGGACGAGCCTTAGTTTACGAAGGAAATGTCTTAAAAAAAAAAAAAAAAATGTTTCTGATGATTGAGTGAAGTTTAATGAAGTAATGACTGGGAGAATTTGAAAATCTTACGTCACGATATATAACAAGCTTTATTTGGAAATTTAACGATATATCGATATTAAAAAAATTAGATTTATATCAACATTTTAGGAACAATTTTTTACATTAATTCATACAATGATATCATTAAACATCCGCAAATCATATCACAATACTAGACAGTCATTATATGCCAGAACATCGGCAATCAAGCTAGTAAATCGATATCCACTTTCTCATAAGTCGCAGTTGGTTTCGATATGACGTATGCTGCATGCGTTAATGTTACCTCTATAATCAGTGATGTGTAAATACATCGGTATATCGGTGTGAGCTTAAATCGATTTAGCGATATGAATGTAAAATTTATATTAGGAAGAATCGGACTAATTCGATTATCGATAAAAATATAAAAATCAATATTAACAGGTATAGACCAGTGCTTAAATCCATTTAGCGACTTTAAATCGATATTTTCGATGAATCGATGTATCACCCAGTTCTAATGTTCCTTTCATAAAATGTAGGGCCGCGGTAGCCCAGTCGGTAGAGCGCCGGCCTCGTAATTGGAAGATTGCGGGTTCGGTACTCGAGCCGGCCAAAGACCGTTGTGTACACTAATGGTGGCTGGTGCACGTAAAATCTGTGGTGACCGCAATGTCCCCCATGTTCCCATCAAAAATTATACCTCTGGGGGTCACCGAAGCGGGAGAGCCATCTCTTCCGTGGAGGATCAAAATTGTGATGGCATGTCTCCGGAACACCTCTAGGGGTGTGTCCCAGACCGTTGCCAATTGCCCATCTGCGCAGCACTAGTGGGACGTAAAACCCATCCATCCATCCATAAAAAGTAATTAAAATAATAAACCACAATAATAATAATAATAATAAACCTCGTTATTATTAGTTATTTTTTATAAATCTAAAAATTATATAATCAAAGAGTATATCATAATGATATTGCTATAAAAAGAGAAATAGTTTATTCGCAAAATAATATTAACATATAAAAATAGATTCATTCTTATAAGATGATATTTCTAGATTTAGTCTCAGAAATTAGCTTTCAGAGAGTAGTTAAATAAAGGAATAAAAATACTAATGGCCGTACTGGTGAGAAGGATATTGAATTTCCGGGGAAGAGAGATGATAAATAGGTAATTTGAATTTTTAAAAAGGGACTATATATTTTTTTCGAATTAGAGGAAGTTTGCTGCATTTTATGTGTTTTTCTTAATATAATACAGAATTTATGTTTTGTTTTTTAAAACAAATTTCAAATTTAATGAAATATACTTAAAATGTTTTTGATATTAGGCATAAATAAATTTTTACATGTGGGGTTATACATTTAATAATTTCTATATTGGTTCTAAATTTTTTGATTTTTTTTTTTTTTTTTCAAATAGCAAACATTAACAAATTACACTTATATAGTACCAATAGAAATTTTTTTTCTGTAAAATAATTGTTATAGGTGTGCTCATACGATTAGCAAAATTTACAGGGTCTCACAAAAATATTCAGTTACATTAAGGATTATAATTGGAAATTGCTGGAATTGCATTTTTGTTTGTATTAAGGATTTTAACACTTTCTAGCAATGCTTAATGCTGATAATGATTTGAATTAGTTTATCTGTTTGTCTGTCTATGTATTCGTCCGCACACCTTTAGCGTCTATACATATTCCAAAAATTTCTTTATAATGATAAATATTACTCAAGTTCATTGGAGAATGTTTTTATATTTAAAATATTATAAATAGCACAGCTGGTTTATATACAGGGATATTAAAAAAAAAAAAAAAAAAAAAATACAATGCATTATGTTTCATGAGAGTCATTTTTATAAATTGTACTAACTTTGCATTGCCGAAAACATAATGAAATCGACATTTATTTTCATATGCTAAGCCAAAATCTATAGGATACTGTCCGTTTAGCGTTCAAATTTAAAAGAATACTCTAAAATATTCAGATACATTAGGGCTGCAATTCGAAATTACGGGAATTGCAGTGTTAAGCGTTTTCAGTTAGTCTGTCTGTCTGTATTTCTGTCCGTTGTGTGATCTCGCAAGCAAAGGTTATTGAAGGTCAGACGATGCAACTAGTACATATAGTTAGAAAGTGATAATAATCCATGCAAATAACATAAATTTTCGTTCTCATTTAATCACCATTATTTATATAAAGCAATCTTCGTATTATTATATTGAAGAAAAATACTGTGAACGACCACTAAATATTTCTGTTAAAATAAAGAAGGATTCAAAAAAGTGATTGCTTCAACTTGTCACAGTCGGAAACAAAAGTGTCGGAACATTAGTAAAAATTCCTATATAAAAATAGTAGAGTTAATACTATTTTGTTGAATAAATCCTTGTCGAACCCTGTTCTTAGACTGACTAAGAACAAGATTCGACAAGGATTTATTCAACAAAGCAGAATTAAGTGTAGTTTTTTTATATAGGAATTTTTGCTAGTGTTCGGACAATTTTGTTACCGACTGTACATCATATTAATTAGTAAAATAATAAACTACTAGCAGGAAAAAAAAAATGCTATTTTTGCTTTTTTTCTGTAACTTTAAAATTGAAATGTTCTCAGTGTATAAGAATAATGTGATTGTTATGAAAAAGAAGCAGTTTATTTGCGAGATAAGTTTAATGTATTGAAAAATAATTCTAGTAATGGCTCTTCAGGATTTATTCCTCTGAGAAATTTGCACTTAGAGAATAGCCGTTAAATAACCGATTGAATAAACTAACCTCCCTGATGGTGAGAAGGATATTGGATTTCAAAGAAATGGGTAATTTGATTTTTTATTTTATTTTATTTTATTTTTAGGTATTTCATATTTTTTCGAATTTTATGGAATCGAATGTTATTTATTTATTTATTTATTTTGAAATTATACACATATCAAAAGTTTGGAATTCAAGATAAACAAATTTAAAATACACATTAAATGATAGCTATACCGTTTTAAATTTTATTTCATTTATGATGAAAAATTTCGCATATAAATCTTTATATCTAGAATAATCGATTAAAATTCTCAAAACTGATATTACTTTTTTTAAAGAAAATGCTTAAAAAATGTTTAGTACTTTCAAATTACACAAACAGGGTGATTATAATTAAACTTCCCCTATAAACAGCTTCCTACAGTGCAAACGGGTGAACGGAATGCAAAGAAATTTGGTATATAGACTATACACGAGATCTCACGGAATTTCGAAAAAAAAAAAAAAAAGTTCCAAATAGTCCACTAGAGGGCGCTTTTTCCGGAAAAACATAAAATTTAACACAATAAACGACCAAAACGGAATACAGAAAAAATATTAACATTTATTGACTACTTTCTTACCACGTTGTCATCGAACCACATTAAGTAATACCTGTTTTGCGTAAAGCTTTCTCTTCTTCGCAAGTATGCAAATCTCGACATTTTTTCCCTAGAACTGACAGCTTTTCCCGGTTTTACATTTTATTACTCATAATTATTGTTCAGTATTGTTAATATTGTTTCTGTATTCCGTTTTGGTTGTTTATTGTGTTGAATTTAATGTTTTTCTGGAAAAGACTCCCTCTGGTGGACATTTTGGAACATTTTTTTTTTTTCGAAATTCCGTGAGCGCATCTCATGTATAGTCTGTATACCAAATTTCGTTGCATTCCGTTCACCCGTTGGCGTTGTAGGATGCTGTTTATAGGGGAAGTTTAAATATAATCACCCTGTATATATGAATGGAAATGGCTTCCTGAAAAGAAAACCAATGTTATTAAGATTAGCCATATCATAAAAATTACTAAAATAATATACTTTAAAAAAGCTCGTTTCTTTTATGTATTTTTTATATAATTCTGCAAATTAAATATCTTAAATTCATAAGTATAATGAAAATTTTTACATAACAGAAATAGTTTATTTGCAAGTATTAGTTTATTTCCAGACATAGTTTGTTTAAAGTATTAAAAGTAAAATTACTTTTCTAGATTTATTACTGGGAGAAATTCGCTTCTAGAGAATGTAAAATAAAGGAATAAAAATACTAATGTCCGTGATAGCTAGACGGATATTGAGTTTCATGGGAATAATGTGATAAATGGATAATTTGAATTTAAAAAAAGGAATTTTATAGTTTCTCGAACTAGAGGAAGTTTGTTTTATATTAGGTTCCTTTTTTTTCAATTAATACAAATACTGAAGTTTGTATTTACAGATAAATAAATTTAGAGTATACTTTTAATTAAAATTTTACCTTTAAACTCTTGTTTTACTTTTGTTAGATATATTTATATTTTTATATGTGGAGCATTCAATAAATATTTTCAACAATGATTTAATTAAAAAAAAAAAAAAAAATCATTTATAAGAATTACAAGCACTGATCAATCGTATTCCCTTAAGAATGAAATTTATATTGTAATTTTGTATGAAAACATCGAATTAAGATTAAAAGAATACTACAGGATAAAACGAAAAATCAATAGGATACCGTTATTAATTCAGAATAACAACGTGGATTTTTGCTCTTATGTATAAGTAGGGTAGCGAATTCTAGAGCTGGATTAAAGCCAATAGAACTGTGGTATTCTAGACGTATTAGTACATAAAAACTGGGATATACAAAACTATGGAAATTGTAAGTAAAATTAAAGCGTATCAGGCAGTTATATAATATTTTCAACAGCGAAGCAGAGGAGTTGCCGCGAAATCGGATTTAAGGACCTTTTTATGATTTTTACAAATACGGGAAGCTTTAAGAAAATCGAGTTCGTGTGAATAATTACGCCTGGAGGTTATTTTAGCTGAATTAAAGTGGAAAGTATGTCCCAGAAGTGATAAGCAATGGCCGATTTGTTGATTTCGTGTTTCTGAATGTAAACTACGGGTTACATTCAGAAAGAATACTGGGTCTTAAATGTTGCCCTCATTTGTAATACTTTTCAACAAAGTTGTAAAATGTTTATGAATTATTTCAGTTTCTCTGTTTGTCTATCTTCCCCTCTGTCTTGGGATTACCGAAGCGGGGAAGCCATCCCCACCGCAGTGGATCATAATTGTGATGGAATGTTTCCGGGTCCTCCTTAATAGTGAATCTTAGACCGTCTTCAGTTGCCCAATGCTTAACTATAGTACAACGTTAAAAACATTCCACTCCACCCCGTTTGTCTGCTTGTGCATCTGTCTGTCCGTCTCCGATTCGGATAAATATTTTTAGAATGCCTTGAAACTGATAATCGTTATTCAAGTTTATTATGGCATGTTCCCTATTGAAAATATTCCCCACCATGGAGGATAAAAAATTATAATGTTTCTTAATCAACCCTAGAAGTGAATCCCAGACCATTGCCAATTGCCTAAATGTATACCTCTAATTCGTAGTAAAAACAACTCAACTACAATCTCAACTCTACGGAAAATTGTATAAATAGCAAAAATATGGTTTGTAAACAGGAACTGCTAAAATAATTCTTATATATAAGGTTTTTTGAGAGGTATTTCTATAAAGCACTTTAATAATTTTGTAGTGTGTAAATCGCAACGAAATCTACGTGTACTATTTTATGCAGAAAAGTATGCTTTTAGTGGAATATGATGTAATAGTATTAAGGTTTACAGAGCTACACAAAAGTATCCAGGTACATTAAGAACGTAGACTTGTAAATTGCTGGAAGTGCATTTTCAACTTTGTTATGCGCTTATAATACTTCCTAATAAAGTTTAAAGGTAATTGTGAATTCCATTCCTTTATCTGTCTGTCTTTTTATCCATGTTCTAATATCGTAAATATTTTTTGAATGCTTTGCATCTTATTTGTGTTGTTTTAGCTCACTGAGGCATATTTTCTGCTGAAACTGGCAAAGGTAGCAGATTAATTTGTGAATAAAACTCTTAAAAGGTTTCTGATGCCTTGAGAAAAGCATATTTTAATATTTTTACTGCGAAAGCTACGTAACGAAATATTTACCTTCATGTACCGTAAGGTACGATTTGTTACTAATCGATTGGTTTACAGTGCCTAGCAAAATTATTCAAACACTTTATATGAATAAATGGAAATTCTCGAGAAATATTTTTCTGTGTTGTATACAGTTTCAGTGTCTTAATACATAATATTGTGAATAAGCAAATTTTAGACAATATAAAGAATTACAGGAAAGCAATCTTTTTCAAGCTCTCTCATTAGAAGCAAAGCTGTTTTAGGTAATTTATTGCTTTGTATTTAGAAAAAAAAAAATATATTTTCGTGGGCTCGTTTAGTTTAGACGATTACAGGACTGTGCAAAAGCAATCAATTATACAATTTTCTTTAAAATTAAAATTGTATAGATAATAGAGAGTGTTTTACTATTTTCTAATCATAAAAACACATATTTTGTGTTTTTAATCAGAATAGTACATTATTACATCGATACAATACAATGATTTTGAAACTGTGTACACTGTGAAGAATATCTTGTTACATTACAGAAAACCTCTAGTAGCAAGTCCGCCACGAAATGCCTGTATGCTATGGAAAGCTTAAATTTTCAAGAACAGAACAATGTAGAAAATATTCTCATAAAACAAATAGTCTCGTTAGGGCATAGTGTGAAAAAAAAAAAAAAAAAAAAAAAACTCGCATTAAATAAAATTTTTCATTTCGACCAGCCAGGAATCAGAGACCAACAGTAGGCTATGATGTTGGCTCTTAGCGAAGAAATCACACCTCAAGCTGTTAGTTAGCAATTCCCAATACTGTGTTAATGCCCCCCCCCCCCACCAAAAAAAAAAAAAAAAAATGTATCCACCAGATAAAATCTGTATCAATAATTACAGATTTTATCTGATTATTGAAACAAAAAATGCGTCTTTACTGATTAAAATGTAATTTTTACCCCCCCCCCCCCAAAAAAAAAAAAACAACCTCGCATTAAATAAAATTTTTCATTTCGACCAGCCAGGAATCAGAGACCAAGAGTAGGCTATGATGTTGGCTCTTAGCGAGAAAATCACACCTCAAGCTGTTAGTTAGCAATTCCCAATACTGCGTTAATGCCAACTCCCCCCCCCCCCCCCAAAAAAAAAAAAAAAAAAAAAAAAAAAAAATGTATCCACCAGATAAAATCTGTATCAATAATTACAGATTTTATCTGATTATAGAAACAAAAAATGCGTCTTTACTGATTAAAATATAATTTTTACCCCCCCCCCCCCAAAAAAAAAAAAAAAAAAAAAAAAAAAAAAAAAACTCGCATTAAATAAAATTTTTCATTTCGACCAGCCAGGAATCAGAGACCAAGAGTAGGCTATGATGTTGGCTCTTAGCGAGGAAATCACACCTCAAGCTGTTAGTTAGCAATTCCCAATACTGCGTTAATGCCAACTCCCCCCCCCCCCCCAAAAAAAAAAAAAAAAAAAAAAAAAAGTATCCACCAGATAAAATCTGTATCAATAATTACAGATTTTATCTGATTATAGAAACAAAAAATGCGTCTTTACTGATTAAAATGTAATCCCCCCCCCGCCCCCCCCCCCAAAAAAAAAGTATCCACCAGATAAAATCTGTATCAATAATTACAGATTTTATCTGATTATAGAAACAAAAAATGCGTCTTTACTGATTAAAATGTAATTCCCCCCCCCCCCCAAAAAAAAAAAAAAAAAAAAAAATTGTAATTTTAGAAACCAGAAATGTTTTGTTGAAAGTAATACAAATTTTCTGTTTTTTTTTTTAACAGATTTTCTTTTCTTATAGTGTAAGGGATAAGTAGAATTGAAAATTGTTTATAATCTGAGGAAACTTGTATGAATATTATAAGTTCTTATTTAGAATTAATAATTTACCTGATATGCCACTCAATAAATGCAAAACAACCATAAAAGGAAAACTTACTGCGGAATAAATGGTTAATTGTAGGAAAAGGAGATAATTATTTAAATAGTTCAGCTGAGTGGGATAAACAAATTTAAAAGAGATTAAAATGCATTTCTATTTTAAAAGACAGATAAATAAAGTAATTACTTTCCAGGGAAAATCAGATGAATAATTCATGAGAATATTTTAATCATTTACAGGAAACGAGAAATATTCGACTGATTATTTTGAAATACACAGTTTACGAGGTAAAAGCTTAACCGCAATATTTTTAGAACCGTTGATTACAATTCAGAAAACATGATTAATTATAATTAAAAAAAAATCTTATGCTGTAATAAGATGTATTTCGTGTTATTAATAAAAATATAGTTTTTTTCTCCTTGGAATATTAGTTTAGTATTTAGAAAGTATAAAATCACACGGCGGCTGATAAAATAACAACAAATAATTAAATTTTATACATGAGATATTTAAAGTTAATTAAGTTTTTTACATATAATACTTATTGAATAATTTAAATTTTGTACGAAATATTTAAATGGTAAATTCCAGATTGAGAAAATGAACAAACAAATTGTATTTTATTCAATTTACATAAATAAGAATTTCTTCCTTGTTTTAAATAATGATTAAAATATTCTAGACTAGCAAACCTGTGTGAAATTTTCGCACTTTATTTATTTATTTTCTTCTTATTTACATTTTAATGTTTTAACTCATAAATCTTATACCAATCCCCCCCCCCCCCCCTTCCCCCTCCGAATTTGAATTGTAATTCACCAGAAGTGAAATTATTATTATAAGCAAATTAATATAGTGTGATAGTGAAAACAAAACCATTCAAAGAAAGGTTTCAAAATAAAATTCATGTTTCTTGACCCAATTTTCATACTTGCGCAGATAGTACAATTTTAGTATAATGCCCCCATGGTGACTTTTTTTATAGTATAGGGCCCCATGTCGATTTTTGTTGCCATGTTGGCGATGCTTTTTATTTTTTTCCAATAATGTTGAAGGTCTACCTCTAGGGGTGTGTCCAGACCGTTGCCAATTGCCCATCTGATCAGCACTAGTGCGACGTAAAACCCAACCATCCAATTATCCATCCAACAATGTTGAAAAGTGTTAGTGACTTCGGTTTGTCTGTCGGTCTGTCTGTCCACGCTCTAACTTCCGTAAATATCCATGGAATTTCTTGAAACATATATATTATTCAAGTTCACTATTGGATTTTCCCTATAAAAATGGAGTGAATATCTTCACTGGTTTGTGTACAGGGACACCCGAAAGTATGACAAAGTATTATGTTCTATGAGAGGTATTTCTATAAACCATATTTTAAAACCTTTATTTTGTAAAAGTCTTAATGAAATTGACATTGTTATTCAAGTTCACTATCGTATATTTTCTAAAAGAAAAAAAAAAAAAAAAAAAAAAAGAGTAAATACCACTGATGGTTTGTGCACAGGGACACCCGAAAGTATTCCAAAGCATTGCGTTCTATGAAAGGTACTTCTATAAACCAAATTTTAATAATTTTACTTGCACAAATCTTAATGAAATTGAAATATGCTATTTAGTTATATGCAGAAAAGAATGCTTTCTAAAGAACTTAGTTAGATTAACATTAGATTTACAGAGACACACAAAAATATTCAGTTACATTAAGGACTTTTATTTTAAATTTGCTGGAATTGCATTATAGTTTACGTTAAGTGTTTTTAACACTTTCTAACATTTTTTAAGTGTGAATATGATTTCAGTTTGTGCATCTGTCTGTCCGACTCTCCACCTGTCTATCTGTCCGTCTACTCGCCCTCAGCGTCCGTAAATACTTTCAGAATTTTTTTAAAATGATACATGTCATTCAAGTTGAGAATGGAATGTTCTCTATTTAAAATGGCATTAATAGGTTCTGTAAAACTGGTGTGTGTACAGGGACATCCGGAAAATACCAATGCATTGCGTTTTAGAAAAGACATTTTTATAAATCACATTTAAATAACTGTCTTCTGTAAAAATCACAAAGAAAGTGAAATTTATTTTTAATATGCTAAAATAATGATTCGTATAGAATATGATATGTTTAACTTTCATATTTACAGGGCTACACTAAAAATTCTGATACATTAAGAGCTGCAATTAAAATCTAAAGGCTGCATTTTCTTTTGCTTTAAGCCTTTTTAACACTTTCCAACAATGTGATTATGAAACATTATGCTGATTCAATTAGTCTGTATGTATGTCTTTCAATCTTCCCGTCTGTCCGTTGTGTGATAACGCAGGCAAAGACCATTGAAAGTTGTATGATACAACAAGTATGTACAGTTGAAAAGTGTTAATAATCAATGCGTACCGCAGGATTTTCCGTTCTTGTTTACTTATGTTTTTATTTTGACATAATTTTTCGTTTTATAAAAACTGATACCTATTTCGATTATACTTTTGATTATTGCGTTTTTTTTAGTGAATTTACCTTAATAATTCATATTCTGTTTACTTATACACTGATGGAAAAAAAAAATCCCAACACCAGGAAGGAGCTGTGCTAGATAAACGAAATTTGGTAGGCGTGTTTATACATGTGAAAGATGACGTCGATTCAAATTTCGAGCTACGCGCGTAAGTGTGGCGCTAGTAGGACACTATGAACATGCAAATGAGGTTTGCTTTAAATAAGCGCTGTAAGGTTCGTGATCGTTATTTACAGTTGAGATTTGACGTAGTGCGTTAATGTTAGTCAAGGATGCCTCTAAGAAGACGAAGAAGCCATTATCAACAGCTCACTGGGTTTGAACGAGGTCGTGTAGTAGGGCTACGAGAAGGTGGGTTTTCTTTCCGCGATATTGCAGAAAGACTTGGCAGGAATGTATCCACTGTGCATGAGTGTTGGCAGCAGTGGTCAAGGGAAGGTACTGCCTCAAGAAGACCGGTTCCGGGCGGCCACGTGGCACTATTGTGAGGGAAGACCACCGTGTTCGGCGTATGGCTGTGGCTAATCGTACTGCGTCTGCAGCTGAAATTCGAGCTGCAGTTGGCACCACAGTGACACAACGAACTCTTACAAATTGGTTACTTCAAGGACAGCTCCGAGCCAGACGCCCTGTAGCGTGCATTCCACTGACTCCAAACCACTGCCGTTTGCGACGTGAGTGGTGTCAAGCTAGAGCTCATTGGAGGACGGAGCAGAGATCTGTTGTGTTTTCTGATGAAAGCCGGTTCTGCCTTGGTCGCAGTGATAGCCGTGTGTTGGTTAGAAGGAGGCCAGGTGAACGCCTGCTAGCGACCTGTCTGCGGCCTAGACACACAGGGCCTACTCCTGGAGTTATGGTTTGGGGAGCAATTTCGTATGACAGCAGGAACACTCTCGTGGTTATCCCACGCACCCTGACTGCAAATTTGTACGTCAGTCTAGTGATACAACCTGTTGTGCTGCCATTCATGAACAGCATTCAAGGGGGTGTTTTCCAACAGGATAACGCTCGCCCTCATACCGCTGTTGTAACCCAACATGCTCTACAGAGTGTCGACATGCCTTGGCCTGCTAGATCCCCAGATCTTTCTCCAATCGAGCACGTATGGGACATCATTGGACGATAACTCCAGCGTCATCCACAACCAGCATTAACCGTCCCTTCATTGACCGCCCAAGTGCAACAGGCATGGAACTCCATCCCACAAACTGATATCCGACACCTGTACGACACAATGCATGCACGTTTGCATGCTTGCATTCAAAATTCTGGCGGTTACACCGGTTACTAATGTAATGTTACTAATGTACAACATTTCACATTTGAAATGGCTCTTCTCGCCAATGGCTCTACCTGTGATCTTGAAACTTTAATCAATTCAATATGTTACCTAGACAAATGTATTGCTGAAATTTCATTACTGTACAATAATTTTTTCTTGGTGTTGGGATTTTTTTTCCATCAGTGTATATTTAAAGTATTGCTAGCTTTAAAATGACACGTGTGAAGATTGTAAAGATGCAACTTTTAAAATACATTTTCCTATAAAAAAGATGTCATCAGACAAACGTTGTCATTTTTCTGATTAAATCATTGAACTATGCCCGAGTGCTTAAATATTGCCGATAAATATTATTCTTTATCCTCGCGTATTTTATTAATTAAGTCACTCGTTTCAACGAAATTCAATCGTAACTGGACCACGTTAGATAAATATTATATAGATTCTTCATGGAAAATTTTTCTTAGAGAAAACAAATACTAAATATCCAAAGAAAGACAGTTTTATTGTCTATAATCTTAAAAAGTGCGTATTTATAATGGTTATCTCACCTATCAGGTTTCGTACAGTTATATGCCATAGAAGTTGAGATATAGCCTTATCATTACTGAAGAAAATTGCAGTATATCAGCTCCACCTATTGGCCGATAAGCATCCAAATTGAATCAGCATAATATCTCATAATGGCCTTCTTACATATCAAGTTTTGTTTGATGATACGCAGTAGAACCTGAGATATAGCCTTCCCTTAATTTGCGAAAATTGCTGTGTAGAAGCGCCACCTGTTGAGCTGTTGACGCTAAAAGTTGATATACATTAATTCATGTATACATATAAAATTATATACAATCCTGTGCAGTAGTTCCTGAGATGTAGCCTTCCCTTAAATTGCGAAAATCGCTGTATAGTATATCAGCTCCACCTGTTGACCGATAAGCATTCAAATTGAATCAGCATAATGTTTCATAATGGCCTTCTAACATATCAAGTTTTGTTTGATTATATGCAATAGAATCTGAGATATAGCCTCCCCTTAAATTGCGGAAATCGCTGTATAGCAGCACCACCTTTTGAGCAATTGACATCAAATTTGATAATTTAGGTCAAGGTGCATCGACATATAAATTTATGTTTAATTCTGAGCAGTAGTTTCGGAGATACAGTCGGCACAAAATTTCTCTCTCCCACTCTCTCTCTCTCTCTCTCACACACACACACACACAGACTGACAGACGGACAGACAGACATTTTCTAAAAATGGTCAAATCATGTTCTAGACCTCCCAAAACGTGTGAATCCGTCGAAAACCGGAAGCCGAAAAAAAAATTATATATACACTTTTTGTACATAGTATGTGCAAAAATTTGTTAAAGTTACAAGTCTTATTTTGCTTTTTATGATACAGGGCGATCCAAAGTATTTGTGCTTTCCTTCAATTTGTGGTTGGTCCCCTAATTACTATCTGGACTCAATTGATTGTGGAAAATATATCGTTTTATATGTTCTTTGCGTGTCTTAAGATTCAGAACATTTCGTCTGGTATTTATTTTTAGAAAATCCAAAAATGTAAAAGTTAAAAAAAAAAAAAAAAAAAAAAAAAAAACTTCTAATAATTTGATTACACACTGTATATATATATATATATATCATTTAAAATTGTATTTTATTTCAGTTAGCCGTTAAGTTATAATTTATTTTTATATCGAAACTTTAGATATTAATCTTAAAGTAGTGAGAGAGAGAAAAGAAATAAGAAAAAGGTTTATTGTTATTAAATTTACGCAAAAAACTTAACTCTTTTGATTATTATTATTTTGAAATGAGGGGAAAAATATGCATCATAAAATTAAAGTTATAAAAATAAAATGCCATAAAATTTATGTATTTTTGAATGCCACAAATGACGAGGAAAGTTTTATCGCTCTCTCTCTGACGCAGACGCAGGCAGACGGACAGACAGACATTTTTAAAAAATGGTCAAATCTGTTCTAGACCTCCCAAAACGTGTAAATCTGTCAAAAACTTTAAAAAAAAAAAAAAAAAAAAAAATCATACAATTTTTCTACATAGTATGTGCAACAATGTGTTAAAGTTACAAGTCTTATAGTTTGCTTTTTATGATACAGGGGATCCAAAGTATTTGCGTTTTTCTTCAATTTGGGGTTGGTTCCCTAATTACTATCTGGACTCAATCGATAGTGGAAAATATCTGGTTTCAAATGTTCTTTGCATGTCTTAAGATTCAAATAATTTCGTCGAGTATATATATATATATATATATATATATTTTTAGAAAATCCAAAAAAGTTAAAGTAAAAAAAAAAAAAAACTTATAATTTGATTACACACTGTATATATATATATAAATAAATATATATCATTTAAAATTGTTTTTGATGATTTCAGTTAGCCGTTAAGTTATAATTTATATTTATATCGAAACTTTAGATATTAATCTTAAAGTAGAGAGAGAGAGAGAAAATAAAAAAAAAATATTTTTATTAAATTTACACAAAAAACTTAACTCTTTTGATTATTATTATTTTGAAATGAGGGAAAAAATACGCATCATAAAATTAATGTTATAACAAAAAATGTCATAAAATTTATGTATTTTTGAATGCCAGAAAGAACTAGGAAAGTTTATTATGGCAGTCAGCAAAACATAATTATTTTTTCAAAGTAAATTTTAAGTACTACTTTTGAAGTTTTGATAATGATGAGAAAAGAATAAATAAATGAAATTGCCAGTAATTTTGTTCTTTTGTTACTAAACTTAATGAGAATTTTCCTGGAATAGTTCTCTTTAAGCAAATGAACTGCGCCCTCGGAATTCATAAAATAGCTTTCATGAATTTTTCGCATTCCAAAGACACTTTATTCTAATGGTCCCGTTTTCGTACAGGATAAATGGATGTTCTTAATTGCCTAGAAAGTATTTTTTTTTTTTAAAGACTGGATGTAAAATTAACTTCCAAACTGCACTTTAAAGAAAAAAAAGTTACTTTAAATAATAGGCTCCTTTTAAATAGTAGTCAATTTAAATGATAGATGTCGCTAGCTACCTCCATTTTTTTGCGTAAAATTTTAATAATGAGACAGATGGACGAGAGTTTGTTACATTCACTGAATTGTACAGTTTTTAACCAGATATTTACAAATATGTATAACTTTAAACAAAAATTAATGAAAAAATAAAATAAAATCTGTATAAAAATTGATTACATTTTATTATATGTTTGTACTGGGGATACAAAATCACAGAAAAAAGACCGTAGCACTATTCAGTTTTCACGGAAATGCGCAAAAAAGCATGTTTTTTTTTTTTTTTTTTTTTTTATAAAAAAAATATTAGTCACATTTTTCACCAACAGATGACGCTGTATTTGCAGTATCCTCTCACATTTTAAAACTAATTTGTCTTCTCAAATGACGCCAGATTGCGAATACTAATTAACCTGATCTTGGCGTGTTGATTATGTGGCATATGATTTCAGATGTTAGAAAATATTCAAATTAAACTTTTATTTCTTATTACTGATTTTATTCGTTAAAAGAAAAAAAAAATCGTTATATTGGTAAGAGATAAAGTATTGTTAATTAAATTTTCTTATGAGACATACTAATATGCAACGCCTGATGGTCATTCAGATGAATGACGGTCGTCTCATTGAACATTTATAAACCTAGTTGTGTTGTTGAATATACTGCGACTCTGTACAACTGCAATTTTATAATTGAATAGCCACCTGATAGAGAAAAATTAAACTAATTTGGCAATGAATGATTTGTCACATAAAAAAAAAAAAAAAAAAAAAAAAAAAATCCCATGTCTTTCAGTACAATTCTGTGAAAACCATATAGTTTTATGGTCAATACTAATTGAATAACACATTTCTTTTGTAACTTTTGTATCACCCTATACGAGATGTGGCTATTAAATAACGAGAATGTTGCTGTAAAACATTTCATTTTAAATCTATACATATTTAGTTATTATCACCTTCAATATACACCCCTCCTCTTTCCCTACAACACTCCATGCGAATTTTTCATTGTTCAAAACAGTGCTGGAAGTCTTGTTCTGTGAGCTCCTGCATGATGCGTGCCGTTTTTCCTTTCGCAGCTTTAACTGACTCAAATCTTGTTCCTTTTAATGCAGATTTAACTTTGGGGAACGGATAAAAGTCACATGGTGCCAGGTCAGACGAATAAGGTGGATGGGATGTTGTACAGGCTAGACACGCCTTGACAGACAATGACGTGTGAGCCGGCGCGTTGTCTTCATGGAGAACCCAGGATTTGTTTTTCTCCAATTCTGGTCGTTTTTTCCTTACCCCTTCACGGAGTTGAGCAAGCACCTCAAGATAATAATGTTGATTAATAGTTTGACATTCAGGAACCCAATGAAGGTACACAATACCATGAATGTCAAAAGAAAAAGGATCATCATCGTTTTGAATTTCCGTCATCATCTCCAAAGTCTTCTCAGCCATCTTGGAAACGGTTGAACCACTCGCACACGTGATAAACGTTCATCGCCATAAACTTCTTTTAATAAAACATAAATTTTACTAGCAGTTTTACCAAGTTTCACATGAAATTTCACGACAATTCGTTGCTCTACTTTTACGCTTATCACGTTTTCGGCAAAACGAAACAAACACTTCTTACACAAACGAAGGTTACGGCCAGACTGATTTCTCTACAAACATGGGAAGCGTGCAATCGACAGAGAAGGCTTTACGCTGCACAGCTGTCGGTCGTTCGGATTTGGGACATATGTAGTTCATCTGTAGCAGCAATAGTCTCGTTATTTAATAGCCACACCTCGTGTAAGTATCATGTTACATGATTATATATGTACTTTGTTATATGATTATAGTTCGAGTAAACTTACACCAGGTGGTACTTGCGTCGTAACACTATTTATATGAATTTAATGAAGTGTTTTAACAAAATGTACATTATGCATACAGAATAAGAAATTTCACCCATATATTGCCGCACTTGCAAATTATTTGTAAGACTTTTGTAAAACATTCAAAAGAGATCACTGGGAGATATTTTTGCTCGTATAAAATTAATGTAATTCTATTTAAAAAAAAATTATATAAATTTATTAAAAATATATCTGGATAGGTTTATATTAAATTATACATATGTGAAAGAAAAAAAAAAACCTTCCCAGGAATTGTTTTACTGTTTTTTATCAATAAGAAAAGAACTAAACTAATAAACCAATGATTCACTTAAAAAAGGTGAGGTTTCTTTTTTATTTATTTTTTAATTTCTTTTAATTTCTTTGTTTTTTTAATGTTTATATTTTTTGTTGAACTTTATACATGGAAAACGAAATCTGGTATATCATTTAGTTGATTGTAAAAACCACATGTAATCTCTCACTTTAAAATTATACGCTTAAATATAAAAAATAACAGAAAATGGAAAATAAGAAGGATGGAGGGCAGTGGAGAAACTCTTATAATAATACCTTCGAACTGAGCTTTACGTCAGGGAAGCTCGACGGATTACATCAAATCAATACCATACAACAGATGTTACAGGAAGTGTTGATTTGATGCAATCGGCCGATTTTCTGTGACGTAAAACTCAGTTCGGAGGCATCATTATAGGTGTACAGTGGAGGGGGTGAAAATGAACACGTGTTCAGGCTGCGAAAGTGGAATGAAAAAGGAAAAAAAAAAAAACAGTTTTACAAGCAAAAACGGTGAACTCTTTATGTTAAATATATCAAAAAGAAATTATTGAAATTTTTTTTTCATATACATATCGTTATTAACAATATCTGTCAAAAGTTTGAGCAAGGTTACACCAGATAATTCTAACATAAAATTATTCACGCAAATTTTACAGATTTTTTTTTTTTTAACTTAATGTAACATGCATTAAGAATGCACCACATAACTGGCATTTTAAAGTAATAAGTACAAAACTTTGAATACGTTGCTGCTTTGATTGCAGCATTCGTGCCTATTTTGTTCGCCTGACGAAGGGCAGTGTGTTATTTCGACCCGAAACAATTGCTGCGAGTTTATAGCATTTTATGATGTTTATTCAAAGTTTTGTACTTATTAATGCAACATGTGTTGCGCATATGCAGAATTAACGTAAGATTTCAACACATGCATATCCGTATACATGCAAATTAGTTGTAAGTTTGCAGCATAATATGTATATATATTTATGTATAATATAGTGTGGAATATATGCAGGTTCTAAGAAATATAATCGAGGAAAGTGCACTTTAACCTTTTACACGTCAATGTTCCCTAAACGGAACATGGAATTAAAAATTCATTTAAAAATTAAATATCATGAATACTGACTTGAAAAAATTATCAGATATAATAGAAAGATAACTTGATTTTTTGAAATAGAAATTACAGTTTAATCATAAAAGGGAAAATGTACAGAAAATTATAAAAATGACCTATATTACCATTTTCCCCTTTACTCCGCAGTATAAAAATTCACATAATTTAGAAAAATAAGCAAATGTTTTTGAAAATGGACTGGCATGTTTAAAATAGCTTACATTATTAAATTAAGATATATAATATCTGTACTGATAAGTATAAAGGATTTAAGTCCATATTCTTGATTTTTCAGGAGACGAAAAATAAAGTTTAACTAGCTAAAAACAAATAAGAAGAATCGAGTAGGAAAAAGGTATTTCGTTGATTTATACCCTTTATACCATTCAGTGGTTGTCAACCTTCATTTAATAACGGGAAAAAATTGAATTAAATATTTTATACCATACATGAATGGTAGATTTCTGACTTGGACCTTTTTTTACCAATGGATTTTCTCAAAGACTAAATGACATAGACTTAAATCCTTTATACCCATCGATAGAGAATTTTTTTCTGAGTCTGACTATGTACTTAACTTAAAATCGACATTTTTGGACTTAAATCCTTTATATTTATCAGTACAGATATAATAATATTAAATTAATAATATTAAATATAACAATATTAAATTGTATTAAAAATGATTTTTTTTAACATATTTTACTGATAGAGTTCTTTAAACTAAAGCATTAGAAAGCAAAATACGTAAAAAGCGAATTTAAATTACACCCGGATCTGAATGCGGCGTTTGAAAGGTCAACATCCATTCCGTGAGGTCGGTTCTCTGAAGATAACATCATTGAAATGTTTTAATGTGTTCTAAGATATTTAAAATAGAATTTCTGAAAAAGGCATGTATATTTTGTCGATCTTCAAAGCTTTATATAGGTATTGTATATGCTATGATCGTTAACCTTTCTTCTTATTAAAATTTATGTTTACATTTCCAACGAGCTGATTTTTTTATTTTTTATTTTTTATTTTTTTATTGCGGTTTCATTTCACTATATATATATATATATATATACATATTACCTTTATAATACTATTGATTTAACAGATTTAAAGGAAAAAGTTATAGAGTTTTATAATAAACATAATAATAATGAAAGTGATAAAGATTTCTTCGTTAATTTGTTTAAGTTTGTTGTTCAAGAGAATTATCTGTATGACGGAAATAAAGTGTTCAAACAAGTTTTTGGAATCCTAATGGGGGGGGGGGGTGGAGTTGTAGCTCTATACTAGCTGATATCTACTTACATATTTATGAAAAGAACTATAGTTTAGACAGAGAAACATTATGTTGTAGATATATCGATGACCTTGTATTGATACAAGGCTTAGCCCTGGTATTGATAATGTTAAATGGTGAAATGATTTTCAGTACTGCCCTAAGAATTTAAAGCTAGAACCCTCTTCCATGAATGGTAAAAATATAAATTATTTGGACGTAAATGTAAAATTAGAGAATGATAATTTGGTAACTAGAATTTATGACAAAAGAAAATACTTTCATTTTAAAACAATAAAGCTAATGCATTTTACATCTAATGTACATATTTAAGTTAAAAAGAACGTATTTAGAAATGGTTTAGTACGTATAACTAGATTAAATTCAGACTTGGAAGAGATGTTTGAAGATATGGTAGAATGGTGTCGTCAGAGCATAGCGCAGGATTTCCATAGAGGTTTAGTGAAAAGTATGACGTACCAATTCGTGAATCAGTTTAAAAGGAGTACTCAGTTGAAAATGTTGTTGGAAAGAAACGATGGTTTAGAGAATTGGTTTCATGAGTTTTTTTTTTTTTTTTTTTTTTTTTTTTTCATTTGAAGAGCTTGTTTTCAAAAGGCGTTAAGTCAAAATTTTCAAAAATTGACTTTTCGATACAAACGATTCCAGCACATGCCTAACAATGTATTTTCAATAAGTAGAAGTTCCAAACAGTGTTTGGTCGTATTGAAAACAGAGGGTGATATTCGTGTTTTTTTCCAAAAAGAATTAAGTCACAAGTAAGTTTTGTGCCAAAAGGAATTAATTCAAGTTTAACCAATTGCAGCGTGCCTTGAGATCACGTGGTTTCTCTGGCTTTCGGCGAAAAGTCAAAAATACGGAAAAGATTATTGTAGTTTGTCACATTTAGATAGATTTTTTTTTCTAATAAGGTTAAGTTGGAAAGAATATAATGAGGGATTCGAATGAAGCTGTGGTATTATTGCGCACCCGAGAAAGCGTAAATGTGATTCAAGTCTATGGGAAAAAAATATTTAAAAAAATAAAATTCAGTCATCGTCCGATAGGTATGGAATAGTCTCCTGCAGTTATATTGACAGTGTGTTTTGTAAGGCAAATATCCTCACAATCAATGTTATCGAAGGAGCATTTAATACACCCTAAACAGCGATACTGTTAAGCAGCGACAAAAGATAATTTTTTCTGTTCTTATATGAAAATTACACCTAAGAAAGCATATCGTCCACGGAAAAATGAATTAAAAATAAGACAGATAAGTATAAAGTTCTTTATTCCTAATGATGATACAGATGTTCCCGTATGTGCTATCACATTTCGAACCATCTTCTGTGAGGGAGAAAAAAGAGTTGGAAACATTGCAAATTATTTCTTCAAGAATAAAAATGGGAGACCGGAATGTAGAGGTGGAAACGCATCAGATTTAATATTGAAGACAATATTGATTTAATATTGATTCATAAGCACCGAAGCAAAAAAAAGAAAAAAATTATTTACTTTTAGGAGAAAAGCTTATAGGAGAAGATGCAATTACAATGTGTTTTGACCTGATGCAAAATCAGAAATTACCACGCACACCTATTTTCGAAGCCTATTATTCACGTCAGCAATGGCAATACTCGTTTGGTGTAATTATCCATCGGGGTAAAAGCAGTGCGCAAGCAAAGGAGGATATATTTTTTTTACACTTGGGGTGAACACGAGGCAGGACATGCTCCCAATGAAATTGCGAGTGCGTTATATGATTTTTCGATGAAGCGTATCCCTCCAGAAGTGAAAATTGTTCGATCATTCAGTGATTCATGTGGAGGACAAAATAAAAATTATGCCATGTTAGTAATGCTTTCGGCATTGGCTGCTCAAAATTACCTTACCTGCACAAACTACTTCCCAGTGCGTAGTCACTCATACTTACCAGCATATAGAGCAATCGGCCGAATAGAGACTAGTTTAAAGATAGTGGATACAATTTTATTCCCTAATGAATATTTTGAACATTTCTCTAAGGTTGTAAATCTTTTCAATTATAAGAAGCAGTGGAATATTTTAGATCGGAAAAATTTTGTGAATAGTCGTCTGAAAAACCAACAAGGTTTCTTGATTTCAGAGGTAAAAGTAATGGAAATTACGAAGCGAGATGTGGGAATCAAGACAACGTACTGTGGTTCGTTTTGCCGTCACAAGACCAGAGACGTGGAAAAAAAATTCTCCCGTGCGGCCATTCTGAAATAAAACCTAAAAACAATATGAAATAAGCAAAAAAATTAGATGGTTTCAAATTACTTGAAGCTTTGGGAATTAAAAAATTGCATGAATGTTTTTATTTTTAAGAACGATCTTGCAACGATGCACCTAACGCTAATATAAGTGAAAATAATGAAAGCGATGAAGAAATAGAATTTGTAAACGAAGATTTGTGGTAACTACCTTCCAAAATTATGTATCTAAAATTTCTGCTGTATTTACATGACCAAAAAAAAAATAAATAAATAAATAACTACTTGGATTAATTTCAAATGGAAGTAAGTCATTTCATTTCGTTATTTCTTTGTGCCAAAAGGGCGTAAGTCATAGTTTTGTTCCAAAAAGGGTTAAGTCATTTTTTTCTTTTTTTATTTCTAAATAACTATACTGTCAGGATTTTTTTAACCATATAATTTAATGTTGTTATCATCGATAGATTACTGGGAAAAATTATCTTTTCCTTAAATTCAATAATAAATCTTACATAACAAAATCGCGTTTTTTCAAGAATGGAAAAAATTGACTTAGCGCCATTTGGAAACAAGCTCTTCATTTGGTCTTGACAGGTGAGGGGAACGTTGCATGCGTAGAATTAGTTTAACCATGCAGTGCATGTTGTAAGCCATGCCGCGTGTCTCTTTATAAATTTTAATTTCGCTCTGTTTCATTTTTAGTTCTGGTTTATGTTAAAAATATTTTTCGTATTCTATTTAGTTTTAGTTTGTTTATTAATTTCGTTAAGTTTTTGTTGACTTGTTTTATTCTTGAATTTTATGTTTAAATATGAGTTTGGAGTTAATTTTATTTTTTAATAGGGCATTTAAATATATATATATCTTTCCCTCTTATGGTAGTCATTCTGATTTACCAACTAGTTAGCTTTCCTACAAACACATCTTCTTTTCAGGACATTTATAGGACATCTTGTCGATGAAATAGACATCTTTAAGGTATAATGTGGATGAAAATAATATATTTAGGATGAACTTGTGGAGAACGTGACTTCTCCATGCTTATTTAACTTTAACTTTAATGCTGAAACTTGCTTAATGAATAAAGTTATGAAATAACACAAAGTCAGATTTAACAAAATGAATGAGCTTTATTAAGAGCTTAAATAAAAAGGGTGGGCGCTGGACTTTAACTACGTAAAATATCTTTATGACCTTCAATGGGCAGCCTCCTTAAATATTTTTACCCTTACTTCATTAACCACAATTAATTTTAACCACTACATTTACTACGTTAACTTTTCCTGCTGCCACTAATCTTTCGTACACGGGAGGATTCCCTAACCACGGTACTACTCGACAGCCATCCAACTATATCCGCTGCTAACTCTCCTAAACAATCTTCCTACCAACTAACTTTAACTCCTCTCCAACTGACTCCCAAAAGCAATCTTCTTTCTCCTTTTATACTATCTTACTTTCCAAAATATTTGCATATTTCAATTTACAAATTTAAGTTAGGATCGGCACTAATTCTATTACTCAAACGACTTGAATCCTAAAACAGCAGATTCACATTTTACCCGCAAAGTGCGAGTTTTAATTGTAGCACTTTGCCATACCTGACAGTTCCTCCCCCGAAAAAAAAAAATTCGCGGAAAAAATCCCCCAACGGGTTTTTACCCGTGCAAATTTTAAATTACTGCAATACTATGCAAAGAAAAGTTAGCTGCAGTAACTTACTGCTTAAAATTCAACTATATAATATTTTAGAAAAAGAAAAAAAAAGAGGGGGGAAACTTAAATTTAACTAGACTGCCCAAGAATAACTATTTTAAATCTAATAGTGAAAAAATTTTTAAGAGTACAGGGCCAAAAAACTGGGCACTTACATATAATTTTAAGTAGCTTAAATAGCTTTTAAAAAAATGTTTCTTATGCTCAATGTAAGACGCTTTATTCCAGAAAACCGTTTGTACTCAATTTAGGTAAATAAAGATATATACAGTCCAGCGTGATTACAGCGGGGAAATACAGGAACATCTTTCTGTTATTCCAGAAAGGGAAAAAAACTCAATTTTAAAGTTAAGTTGAAGGAGGATTAAGTACAGGGGGGTTGCTTTAACATACTAGCAACATGAAGAAAATTTTTTATTGAGATAAAAAAACTTTAAATTCTGTCCGAAGTAAGCCATCCTTCGAAACTTTCGATGTGGAATTTCGTCATCCCTCAGAGCCAGTCTAGGCTTAACCACATCAGCTGGTCAACGTACTTGAGAAAAAATGCATTCAGAAACGTCAGGCATCAGAGTAACATCAGCGTAGATTTTCAGACCAACGACTGGACGGAGAGTTTGAATCAGAGAACTTCTAAAATACAAAAGTCTTTTGAACGTATAAATCAAAAGGTACACTTCACTTTTATATAGGTAAATGACATAATTTATACATAAGCAATGTTTTAGCTATGCTATTTGCATAGGGAAAAAAACTACAGTGTTAGTGTATTAAGGTTAATTTGTTAAACGCGAATTAACATGCAGAATAGCTTTTAAAAAAAATTCTCTTTTTAATCCCCATCCGAATATATTCATACAGTAATTAAACTTTTAGCGAAAAAGACAAAAGTTTACAATAAGAATATTCATTTGATACACTTTATACAACATTTAGAAAACATTTAAGGATACAAAATTTTCAAAACTGCAGTTGATCGCAGAGAAATAAAAAAGATTTACGTACATGCATTTTACATTACATTTACAAAACTATAGAGAAAAATGGTTATACACTTATAAAAGTTTATTTTATACAATTTACGACATTTAGAAAAATATATATAATGAATAGATAGATATACAAAGTTATTCAAAAAGATTTTCAAGACTCCGTTGTTGGCTAAAAATTAGAAAAGTAGTAGCGTATATATACATATTGATCATGTAAAAACTTAGAGAGAAAATTTATATACAAAGGTAAGAAAATTTATCTTACGAATCGCTGCAGGTGATGGCTAAAACAGAAGGCATTTAAGTACATATATATATATAGATCATTCAAAAAACTAAAGAGGGGGAGAAAGTTTATACAAAAGTTCAAAAAAGGTTTTTTTTTTTACCAAAAACTGCTGATGATGGCTTAGAAATAAAAAAAACATTAACATACATACATGCATATATTATATACAGGAAAAAATTTATGACATGTAAACAGTACATGAAATTTCGAGAGATGAAAGTTCATGCCATACGTTTAAATTTTGCATTTTTACATTTTAAAAGTTCATGCAGCAAGTTTAAATTTAGATTTGTGATATTTTAAAAAGTTCATCTCTTTGAGATAATAATTGAAAGTCCAGAAGAAAGTTCTACATGTCGAAAATTTTAGTACAGTACTGATAAACCAATACTTCAGAAAAACTAAAATACTGAACGATACGACCTGACAAATTGAGTCCTTTATAGCAGCAAAATAAGAGATGCAGGTCAGACTGGCCTGTAGAGTTGCAGCGTTGGTGGCTTGCGGATTTAGGTGAGACGTTGCAGGATCGCTGGTGTCCTGAGGAGGGTTCGAACATGGTGCCTGGTCACTCTCAGGAGGGCGTTTCACACCCAGAGCCTTTTCACTGTTCGGAGGAGGTTTGAAACTCTGAATCTGGTTCTTGTGGTGAGGGGGTTTCGGGCCCGTCACCTTATCACTGCCCATAGTTATCACAGAGGACTGCGTTCGCTCCGTGCTTTTGAATTCAGGGCTGCTAGACTTTCTCGAGACTTCACCATAGGTTACATGGCCTTTTGAAATTACCTTTTTCAAAATAACATCTTTTTCGTTCACTTTAAGCGGCATGTCATTTTGACAATTTAAGTTCACGGTCTCATTAGAAATAATTGGCTCTGTCGGCTGTATAGATTCAAAACTGACAGCAAAAGGTGAGATACAAGGATTAGCCGCATCCTTTAATGATTTGTCATTGTCGGTCCGCTTAACGGTTTCCGCAGCCACAGTAATTTTAAATGGATTTTCCGTTCCAACCTCTGTCGCGATGTTAGATAATTTTTCGGATATCTTATCCGTAGCTAAGGGCTGAATAACCGATGTGGACTTTTCTGTAGTGCTCGTTAAGGGTGTAGTTTGCTCGTTTTCATTCACTTTTATTTGACGTTTGTCACTAGAAATAACGGCTTCATCGCCAGTTTTAGGTTGGTTTAAATTATAGGAGCTTGCTTCCTGTGACTTAATAATTTCTTGCGGTTTTTCCACCGGGTTCATTACTGCTTCCCACTGACGTTCGTGGGGGGGAAGGAACGGTCATGTTCCAATCGTAATTTATCATACCGAGTGGCGAAAAGATCGATAACTTTGCGTTTTAAATCATCATACGTTGGATTTGGGCCAAGCGAATGGCAGGCGATTAATCTATGCCACTGTCTCGGTTCTCCTTCTAGGGAGTAGGCTAGCCACGAGTAGTAGTTTTTAACATTGATTTTATGAAAACTGAAAAAATATTCTAGCTGCTCAAAAAATTGCAGCACACTATTAGTGCCGTCAAAAAAGACTTGCTCGGGGGGGGGGGGATTCGAGCAAAGTTGGTCGCCAATGTGGAGAACGTAAGTTCTCCATATTTATTTTAACTTTTAACTTGTCCGAAGGTTGAATGCTGCCAACTTACTTATTTAACTTTAGATTGACTTGAAGCTGTAAATGAAATACTTAAACTATGAAGGAATGACAGAGTCCAAATATAAAACATAAATTAGCTTTAATTGAGCATAAATAAGAAGGGGGGCGCTGGACTATAATAACCTCTAGTAACTTACGACTTAAAATGGGCAGCCCTCTTAAATACTTTGATATTAATAAATAACCCAATTATTTTACTTTACTTTTCTTTACTTAATTACTCGCAAAGGATCTCAACTACTTTTATTTAAATTAGCTTCTAAGGCCGATTAAACTTTCGATTAGCAGGAGGATTCCCTGACACTGCTATCTACTTGACTTACATCCAACCGCTGCTAACTCTCCTAAACAATCTTCCTACCAACTAACTTTAACTCCTCTCCAACTGACTCCCAAAAGCAATCTTCTTTCTCCTTTTATACTATCTTACTTTCCAAAATATTTGCATATTTCAATTTACAAATTTAAGTTAGGATCGGACCTAATTCTATTACTCAAACGACTTGAATCCTAAAACAGCAGATTCACATTTTACCCGCAAAGTGCGAGTTTTAATTGTAGCACTTTGCCATACCTGACAAACTGTGGATAAGTGTGTTTGTAGGTTTTCAGGCTGTTATGTGGAGAAAGTTAGCTTCAGTTGCTGCCAAGCTCCAAAGCATTCGAAATCAGTCTCAAGAAAAGAAAATATATTGAAAAAGTTTTAAATTATAAAGCAATAAATAAATAAATAAATAAATAAATAAATAAACAAATAAATAAAGCAAACCGAGGAAATTTTTCATGGGTAAGTTTTTATCTGTTTTGATCCATGAAGAAGTTCTCGGTGGTAAGAAGTATCATTCTGAAGACGAACTCAAACGTCTCTCCTGGGAGCTAAAGTAATTTCATGAGAATATATTTTCAACTTGATCCATCACTGGGATGAATGACACAACTTGCACGGAGATTATGTGGAAAAATAAGAAATGAGTAATGCTTTCATTTCTATTTCATACTGTCATTAATTACTTTTTAATTAATTATTTATTTTTTTGTAACATTAAGTGCGTTACTTATTGAAACGCGCTCGTATGGTCAGGTGACATGCATAATTTTTACTGTATATACCTTAAAAATTTCATTTTATCAATCTAAGGAAAAAAAAAAAAAAGGATTTTGAAATGCATATTTTTGTTTATTTCTTAATTTCAGATATAAAGTGTTAATCTAAGTTAATTATGCACTAACACTGTTTACAATAACCAATGAAAATCTTAGATTTTCAGAGCAAGTGGAATTAAATAGTAAACATAGTCTGATTAATTTCACTGAATAAAAAATTTACAACCGTAGTTGAGTTTATTATTTTCAGCTGTAATACTTTTGCTATAAATCCTCTTATGTGAGTTTCCAGAGCAAATTACATTAAATAGAAATTAGAAATTACATTAATGTAATTAAATGTAATTAATTACAGTCGATAACAAAAGTGTCCGAACACTAGCAAAAATTCCTATGTAAAAAAAGTACGCTTAATACAGTTTTGCTAAATAAATCCTTGTCGAATTGTGTTCTTAGACTGACTAAGAACAGGATTCGACAAGGATTTATTTAACAAAACAGTATTAAGTGTGCATTTTTTACATAGGAATTTTTGCTAGTGTTCGGACACTTTTGTTACCGACTGTACATTATTTGAGTTCAATAGTTAAGGATTTCAATGCCGTATCTATGTTTAATACTTTTCTCAAATAAAAAATATTAGATTCGAAATAAATTTAGAGCGGTTTTCAATGAATTTACACTTATGGAGATGTCTTGAACATGTGATTTGACTATTTTTAGAAAATGACCGTCCGTCTGTCTGTGAGTGCAAGTGACGAAAATTTCTACTGACTTTAGCACAAAAACTAAAGTACAAAATTTCATAAAAAGTTATATTTAGTTGAACCTTGGCATAAAATGGTCCTTATAAACTTTTGGTGCATATCCATACTTACCAACATACTAATTAATATCCCGTAATATTGTTAGTCCCGCCTTCTTTTTCACACCAGTATCTTTTTAGAGTATTTTTCTTCTTATTTAATCTTAAGTGCATTTGGAGAATACTACTCTAAAAATTTACTGGTGTGGAAAAAAGGGCGGGACAAACAACACTACGGTATATTAATTAGGATGTTGGCAAGTATGACATATCTCTTCAACACACGACACTACTGTTTCATTTTACCTCAGTTTTTAATATGGCAGTATATGAAGAATTTTCATATAAATGTACACAGTATATATATATATTATATACTAGCAGACCCCGGCTACGCGTTGCTGTGACTAATTTATATGTTGAATTATATATTGCAATAAACTATTTAATACAGTAAAATTATTATTTACGAATAAAGACAAAAACGTTGTAGCCGATGTAAAAACCCACAGGATTGAGATTTGAACCTTAGGTCAAAATTTGGAAACGATTGATAAAAATTTTCGTAGAGTTGATATTAAGCACAAATTAATTTTATTGTACGGTCTTATAAATTTTAATGGAGAAGTGACATATATTATTTCTAATGCTACTTAGAATAAAAATGCTAAAATTACTAATATATAAATTAAATTCTATTAAAATTGTATTAAAATAAAAGTATAAAAGAAGCAGACGATTTTAAAAATCAATTTTTATGGATGAGTGAAATATAATATATAATGAATAATTTTACTATAAAATGGCCTCCTCATTTTAAATATTTTAAAGATGGCAACAGCTGTAGTTATAAAAAGGAAAAC
The DNA here is from genome assembly GCA_963930645.1 of Salticus scenicus. Lineage (NCBI taxonomy): Eukaryota > Metazoa > Arthropoda > Arachnida > Araneae > Salticidae > Salticus > Salticus scenicus. Next base: position 138,094,414 of record OZ005662.1, on the reverse strand, counting down.
AATATGGCTAAACCAGAAAAATAAGTAAATTTGATAAATATTTTAAAACTTTAAAATGGGACATCTTATGAAATATTGGACATTTAAAGTAAATAAATGTATCATTTTAAATAGAAAAAGATTTTGGAAAAGTTTAGTATATTATTTAACGAAGTGATGAGAAGGTTTTGAGTATGTTAAAATTTTAATAGTAAATTCAAGTTAATAAAGATGGGAAACATTGAGGATTAAGATAACGATAAAATTTTTTTTAATTAATTATTTATTTATTTTTACAAATATACCATGCTTTTAAATTTTAATATACTAATAAAAAGGAAAATGATAAATATTCTATCATAGTTTGAAGTTAAATTTGTTTTCAAATGTCTAAATGAAATATCTGATATAAGATACTAATATGTTGCAGCGGAATAGATTTCATTTCTGTCATCCTTGGCGAAAAAAAGAATATCGCCAAATTATCTGGCGAAAATATTTAATTCCTTTCAAAAATCATGGTTATTTTAACAACTTATATTAAAAGAGTAATGAATAATATGAAACGATATTTCGTACAATACATATTACATGTCATACATACGCACAATGAATAATACATATTACATTTCGTGCAATACATACATCTGGCATGTATATTTTCGTGTTACGCATTTGATCGTCAAATAAAAAAATTAAAAAAAAAAAAAAAAAAAAAAAGCCAAGGACGACAGAGTTTTGAAATTTAAAATTTTGTCAATTTGACAGCAAAATAACTCAATCTAACGCACGCGATAACTAATACATAACTGTACCCAATTATAAGGATTAAAATCGGGAAATAAATTTCCTCGACTCTTAATAATTTTTTACAAAAAATCCAACGGGCGATCAACATAGGAAATCTTTTTCTTGGCTGCACAGACGGTCAGTGAGTCACACTTCGCTTGCGTATAGAATTCATAGATATAGTATAGTATATATATATAGAGAGAGTGATCATTGAGGAGAAAAAATTCACTTGGGAAAAGACGACGTTTTTACAAAATATGGCCGTCTTTCTCCGAGTGAATACACACAGGAATACATACGAATATTTTAGCAAAAAAAAAAAAAAAAAAAGAATAATTTATTTACTAAAGGTGAATGAAAATCTCCAGATACAGTTTCAAATTCATATTTCTTTTTTCTTTCTTTCTTTCTTTCTTTTTTTTTTTTAACACCACTTAATGACTAATTCCAAAGCTCTTTTTTCGGCATCAAAAATCTTTGTATGATAACATGGGGATGATAGATCTATATATATTACTATATCTATGATAGAACTAACTACATTAGTACTTTATCAATGTGTATAAAATCTTTAAATTGATTATGACGTCAATTTTCGTGAGATGCATAATTTAACTTTTTATAATTTTTTAGCGTTCACGTTTGATTAAATGTATTTTTTTTTTATGTTGAAAGAAAATGAACTCGTAATTTTTAATTTTTTTTTTTGTTTTTTTTTTGGCAACAATTAAACTTATGGAACTCACAGATATTTTGGAGCAACTGTAACAAAGGTCTATAATTAACAAATAATTGCAATAAAACAATATTGCGACAATAAATTGAGATAAAAACTATCCTATCTCTCAAGCTGGACCAAACTGCACACAGTGTGCAAAATTTCATTAAAATCGGTTTCTTAGTTTAGGAGTTTATCGCGGACAAACATCGTGACACGTAATTTATATATATATACAGATATAATAGTAATAGTTAATTAGTTTAAAAGTTTTGCACATAGTGTAGTTATAATAAAAGTTATCCTTTTTAGAACATTATATCTCACGTTCCAATAGAAGAATTTCTTCGAAACTTAGTACATATTTTATATTAAACATAGTGAAAAGAAATTTGCCATAAAAGAATATTAGTTCAATTTTCGACAAATAAATGGCTCTTAAAGACGATATGCAAATTTGAAGCATTTTTAATAAGAGTAGTCAGTGTCGAAATACCAATGCATCTTTTGGGCCCACAATGTGTATGCTGTATAAATACCACTTTACAGTGCATTGCAGAAAAATTCGTACTGTACATAAAGGAAGAAACAAATCACGCGACACTGCTCTTGTTGATGATTACTGAAAACCGGTTGTACTTTCTATTATGCCATTATAAGTACTTACACAATTTAATTTCAAATCAGTTAACGTAATTTTCATCGAAACGTACCCAAATTTAATAATCTTCAAATTTAGTAATCATCTTTCTCAAATAATAACAGGAGACTTGGCGTTGGAATATTAAAACCCGAATAAACTACTACATCAGAAACGCCAAAGAAAAATATTTGAGATGCATACAGCTGTTTCGGTAGCCTTAAGCGTACCGTCTTCAGTGCAAAAAGATTCTTTTTGCACTGAAGACGGTATGCTTAAGGCTACCGAAACACCTTTTTGTATCTCAAATATTTTTCTTTGGCGTTTCTGACGTAGTAGTTTATTCGGGTTTTAACATCTTTCTCAAAGCCTGTCGCCCCAGAGCACTATTACGTAATCCGTTTAAGGTTGGACACATTCTCGCAGCGTAGTTAAAAAAATGGCTAGCGCTCAGATATAAGATCTTTATCTATAAGTCTCGATCTTTCTCTTATGAAGTCATGGTGATAAAAGATTTTACGAAATTGCCTTTTCAAAACCTTCGAAATTTGTATAACGTCTTTTCTACATTGCATGGAAAACGCCATCTATCAGTTAAAATTTGAACTAATATTTTTTATTTCAGATTTTTTTTTTTTCCGTGATCTATATAACGTATATATCAAGTTTCAACGAACACTTTTATTAGAACGAGTGCTACGTAAGTCTAAGCAGGGTAATTATAATTATAACCAACCAATAAGTACGAGCATCGCCTTCCCTGCAGGATGTGTGTATTTTCAATATGAAAGTTTTTCAAAAGAACTTGCCAATACTTTAAAATGAAAAGTTGAATAATTGGTAAAGATTGCTGCGATACTTTAAAGCAAAGTTGTGTATATTTTTCATAAAATAATAATAATAAAAATAAAATAAAATAAATAATAATAACAATCGGAAAAAAGAGGATTTTTTATGATGTCATGCGTAGGGCACAATATTGACTTTCATTCGATTTCAAAAGTTAAAGTTTTCTGAGATGAAAATAGTTTGCTCTCATCAGGGGAAAAATTTGATAGAAATAATTTTATTGAACAATCTGCACTGCGTGAATTTGTGTAGAAAAATGTAGAAGAAACTTTTATGGTGGTTACAACATACTAATTTTTAAAGGGATTTATAGTTTTCAGAAATAATGCATTTCCTTTTAAACTAAATTAACCGAATTTTCAATACAAATGGCAATGAATAGTAAAGATAGCTACGTCACTTTCATTTACATAAAAATTTTAAATTATCAAACCATAGCAAGGATTATTTTTAAAAGCGTTTATAGATTTTCGACAAAAATATCTTTTTATTAAATCAAATTATATGAAAATCAATTATTTAGAATAAATAAAATTAATGCATGTTATTCTTTTAAATTTTTTCAGTACCTTTTTTTCCTTTTTTGTCTTATGATTTATCGTCTGTTTGAATCATAATTGTAAAGAAAACATTTTTTTATTTAAGAAAGAAAAAGTAATAATAATTACTTTACCGTAAACTATTTCGCTTCTTTTATATTATGTAAATTTAATTAGTATAAACAACAAAGGAATATTTTTTTTCTTTAGTATTTTAGCTTCTTTGATAAGTAAAAAAAAAAAAAAAAAAAAAAAAAAAAAAAAAGCTTCATTTAATGATCAGAATTAATTGAATATTCAGCTTCAATCCATCAAAATTCGAAAAAAAGGAAGAAGGAGGAAAGAAGAATCATGTAGTAATTTTTCTTTCAAATAAAAGAAAAAGAAAAGATGCGTCTTTTAGTCAAAATTTATAAACATAACTATCAATTTTACATGAAAAGGTGCTAAATAACTTTTTTAGAAAACAGTACATTTTCAATATGCAATTAGATTAGCTTAAAATTTAGAGGACTGGTTTTATGTAATTAATAAATTGAATTTAAGCAATATGTAATTTATTCAGATGGCTATTTATAATATAAGTTGTTATAAAGCGAATAAAAGTAAGATAAAGTTCGACTAATCTGGTAAAGTTTTTAATTTCATTCTAAAGTTTTTAACTTTAAATATAATTATAAAGAATTCCTGCCATCCGATAAAAATTAATTTAATTAAAGATATAATACTTGTGTAAAGTGAATATTTTAAAGAATTGCATTATTGTACCTTTTATTTTAATTATACACCCATATAATTTTAAATAAAAATGAGACGTACAAGATCAGCTGCTATAAATTTGACTTTTGTATCTAGGAAACTGGAAAACGTGCTATTACGGCAAAAAGTAAAATAATAATATGTGTAAGAGAAAGTAGCTATCATTCCAGGGCAATTATCTTGATAGTGTATAACTTAATAAAATGTTTTTTCTAATTACATCCAAAATAAAAGTATACATTCACTTCATTTTGAATAGTCTTGCATTTTATTAATAAATAGTATAGTGTATTTCATCAAAATAATAAAAAGAATGTAAAAAGAATATTTAAGTTTTATAATTTCACAATGCTATTCATTCTTCGAATTACTAATATATTCTTTAAAAAAAAATTTAGTTGCACATAGAATTTAAAAAGAAAAAGATTAATTCTTTTTTTTTCATCTAGAATACATTTTGCATATTTTTTTTTTTTTTTTTAATGTAAAAATTCAAAATTGAACTGATTGTTGACTTTCATTAAGAATTTAAAAAATATAAAACTACATAATAATATTATATTTTAGCGTGAACTATTCAATACCATTTAATTCAATTTTAATTTTTAGTTTGAAATTCTTTTATTATTATTATTATTATTATTATTATTTAATTACGTTGTTTATGTACTGAGAATTTTTTAATACCATGTATTTATTTTCTTAAAAAAAAAGAAAAAGAAAATAAATAAATAAAATTACAAGTGGAAAGCAAAATTTATTAAACTGCTACATTTACAGAGCTAAACTTTAATAATATTTCTTTTTGGAGAGAAAATTATTTACGTATGGCAGTTGTATCGTGCATTTGCTTCTATTTTTATTAGCAAGTGGAAAGAGAACCTTTAAAAATATTCTTTTAACTATCAACACTTTAGATAATGTTGCACAAAACACGATACAATGAGATTTATGTCTAGAATTCTTTTTTGAATTTTCGGGCAATATTTATGTTAATTTTAAAGTTGGCATCACTTGTATTGCAGTTAAAATTTCCTTTTAAATTTAATGTACGAGATTTTTTTATCATTACTAAATCAACTAATTTCAACATTACTAGTTAAGCACTTACATTTCATAGATTTGTTAACACACACACATACAAATACACTCCTTCTCATAATTATAAGGATACCTGTTTTGCTATATTAACTAAACACTGAACACTTTTATTTAAACAAATATACTTTTTATTAATTTGAATTTCATTAATAGACGATATTTAAAAAGTTTTATCATTTTTTTAACTTAAAAAACTTTAAATACGGTCAAAAAAAGGATTTTTCAGGTGTTCACAATTATAAGGACAGCTCGAATCTTAGAATTTTTTTCAATTATTCTTTAAATTAATATTTTTTGGGGTCTCTTTTTAGGGTGAAACAGTCAGACATTCTATCTGGTCCTTATATATATTTAAATTTTTTTTTTTTTTTTTAAATATTCAGTTTCAATACCATTTCATACAGCACAGATGATATTCTGAATACATTTAAACTATTTAAAATTGCTTTCCACTTGCATGCACTTTTCTAATATGATAAGTTAAGGTTTTTTCAACTTTTAGGTTACGAGAAAGGCAACAATAAAGACGTTTCTTTCTTCAAACTATTTCCTATTGCTCTAGAAGTAGAGCAAAAATGTAAGTCTTGTTGAAAAAAAATATTATCACCCCCCCCCCCCCAAATCTAACAAAAATCTGAGAATTCCAAGTTTAAAATATGCGGATATTCCCTTGATGTTCATAATAATAGAAAAAATCACTAAATGCATTCTGCCTTCTGTAGAAACAGTTCCCCAGAGCACCATAGATCCACCTTTAAAATGCCCGATTCATACCTGCCTTTAAAAAATCTGCTCTGTCTTTCACTACCTTCAGATCATGCCAGTAACTTTTAAAACCATTTGATTAATCAAGAATAAAAGGTTTTTCATCCGAATATGCAACATTTTACCCTTTAATATTGTCTTTATTCAACTTTAACACGGACGTTCTTTCCCCCATTAAATGCTTATTGATTATTACAGGATTTTTATTCATTTTAACATATTATTAATTATTTTAAACATGCATGATGTAGACCCCAACCTTTCGTTTAATATTAGGAGCAAATTCAGCAGCAGTCATTATGAGTTGAACAGTAAGAGGAATTATGAGTCTTCGATCTCTGTAAAACAAACTCTGATTTTGCATCAGATCTCTCTCCTGTCGAACCAGCAGTTCAATGTTTGATCACATTTCCTTCAGCAATTTTAGATCTTCAATTTTCATTAGAAATTAGGCGGATTGAAATTATCCTTCTACTTAAAAAACACATTTATCACATTTCACCACATGAACGTCCTTTTTTTTTTGAGGAATTGTCAGTAATGGCCGTCCAATAAAAATTGAAGGCTTATATATGAATTAATCTAGCCCAGTAGTTAAAAAATTCGCATGTCAACTGTAATTTATCCGCTTGTAAATTAAATAAAACGAAAAAATCTTGATTGTCCCTATAATTATGAACATCGAAAAACTTGGAGAAAAAATATTTTGCATAATTTTTTATTAATTTTGTTTCATATTAAAAAAAATATAGCAGTTTTGGTTTTTAGAATACTAGATATATTAAATGCACTTAGTATAATCATGTTCACAATTATTTTTACGTTAGTTATTTCAATATATAAAGTGTCCTTATAAATATGAGAAGGAGTGTATATCTTTATATATATATTTCTTTTGTACGTGTGTATGTCACTGAACTCCTCCTAAACGGCTGGACCGAGTTTAATGAAATTTTTTGTGTGTCTTCAGTTGGATTCGAGAATGGTTTAGATTTACAATTCAGTTCAATCGGATAATTGGATCAAAAGATATTAAATAAAAACTCCATTTTAACTTTAAAATGATTAAAAAGAAAAATATATTTGATGCCAAAATAAACAAAATTTACGTTTATTTATTTTTTTCCGGAAATAAAATATTTTTAATTTCACGTGATAAATAATAAAAATTAGAAAAAAAAATTAATATACTATGAAAATATTGGCGTGTAAATAAATATTTTCATAGAGATACTTGGTATTAGCTTAAAATTTTTATTTAATTTAGTAGTACTTTTCTTTTCTACAGTAAAACAACATTTTTCGTTTTAATTGATACTTTATATGTAACTTATAAAGGTTCTTTTATGTTTTCACCTTAATTGTAAATAGTAATAATTTAGAATTTATTAGAATTTTTTATTTTTATTTTGTATATATCATAAAACAGTTTTTTTTTTGTATGGAACAGCTTTAGTTTGGAAAATTTGGAAATTTGGCACCGAAGTAGTACGGACGTTTCTCACCAAGATCAGTTACGCAATTGAGATAGCCATGTTAATTCATCGCAAAAATGGCCAAAAATACTTAAAATCGACAAGGGGGGGGGGGAGGTCTATACTAAAGCTGTGCCTTTGTATTTATCTTTATATGTTAACATTATTTCTTTGTGTATGTCACTGAACTCCTCCTAAACGGCTGGACCGAGTTTAATGAAATTTTTTGTGTGTCTTCAGGTGGATTCTAGAATGGTTTAGATTTACAATTCAGTCCAATTTAAATTGTTTATTTAATTAATTTATCACTTATAAATTGTTGTTGATTTTGGAATGTTTCACATTAGATACGCAGACTGCGCTACGATCGTAGTATCGAATATTCAATAATACGCAAGCGAAGTGATGACGTCACTGGCCGTCCATGGATGCAAGAAAAATATTTCCTGTGTTAATCGCCCATTGGATTTTTTGTAAAAAATTACTAAAAATCGAGGAAAATTATTTCCTGATTTTAATCCCCATATTTGGGTATAGATATGTATTAGTTATCATGTGCATGCGTTAGATTGAGTTGTTTTTGCAGTAAAATTGATAAAATTTGAATTTTTAATCTCAAAACTCTGTCATCCTTGGCGGAAAAAAAAATATCGCCATATCATCTGGCGAACATATTTAATTTCTTTCAAAAATAATGGTTATTTCAACAACTTATATTAAGAGAGTAATGAATAACATGAAACAATTTCGTACAATACATATTACGAAAATATACATCTGACATGTATATTTTCGTATTACGCTTTTGATCGCCAAATAAAAAAAACGCCAAGGAAGACAGAGTTTTGAAATTTAAAATTAAAATTTTGTCAATTTGAGAGCAAAATAACTCAATCTAACACATGCATACGATAACTAATACATATCTATACCCAAATACGGGGATTAAAATCGAGAAATAATTTTCCTCGATTTTTAATAATTTTTTATAAAAAATCCAATGGGAGATTAACATAGGAAATCTTTTTCTTGCATCCACTGACGGTTAGTGACGTCACACTTCGCTTGCGTATATTCTATTGTAATTCCAGTTTGTCCCGACAGTTGGTGCTGCGATCAAATTCAGGAAAATATTTTGTAACTTCATGTTATTATTGTTATACAATAAATTGTGTCCTAATTGAAATATTACATCAAGATGTAATTAGAGTTTGAAGAGTTTTGAAGTGTGCATAAAAAACTATACATTTTGCAAATTTAGTGCGGAATTGGAGTGAGTATTTTATATAATTTTCTATCAAATTTACACGCGCGTTGATTAACAACCACCCTAACCTACAAATTTTTTTGTGTAGCTAATTTATTATATTTTATTTATTTGTTTTTTGAATGGAACACCTTTAGTATCGGATGCCTTTGGCAAAATTTGAAGTTTGCACCGAAGTAGCTCGGACACTTCTCGCGAAGATCTTTAGTTCCACAATTGAGATAGCCATTTCAATTCATCACAAAAATGGCTTAAAATATTTAAAGTCACCAAAGGGGTCCCATACTTTTGTGCGTGTGTATGTCACTGATATTTTATTTATTTATTTTTTGTATGGAAAATTTGGCACCGAGGTAGCTCAGACGCTTCTCGCTAAGATCTTTAGTTCCACAATTGAGATAGTCATTTCAATTCATCGCAAAAATGGTATAAAATATTTAAAGTCACCAATGGGGTCCCATACTTTTGTGCGTGTGTATGTCACTGATATTTTATTTATTTATTTTTTGTATGGAACACCTTTAGTATCGGATCCCTTTGGCAAAATTTGAAATTTGGCACCGAAGTAGCTCGGACGCTTCTCGCCAAGATCTTTAGTTCCACAACTGAGATAGCCATTTCAATTCATCACAAAAATGGCTTAAAATATTTAAAGTCACCAAAAGGGTCCCATTTGTGGCTAAGATTTAGAAAATCTGTGCTTTTCTCACGGCCAATTATATGTTGCGGGTTCCAGGGTTGGAAAACCTTCGAGTTTGTTTGTGTATACTCCTCAAGGATTAACCAAAAATATTGTACATCCAATGGCATTACGATAAATTAAGTTTTTGTAGATTAAAAAAATATACCTGTTATAAAATAAATTGAGTTTAAACTTTTTCACCTTTAATTAAAACGAGTTTAAGTTCTTATTTAATACGAACTCTACATTTCACTTCGCTCATACTATACACATACTCACATGCATCGATTGATTGAATTGTGATAAATGTACATGTAATGATGTTGAGTATTGTAATAACTTTTTGATAAAAATTTTCATCAAATCGGTCCAGATTGTTACAGCTTATTCAAAAAAGACGGAATTTTCATGTGAAATTCGTTGCTATCAGAGATTCTCTCATAAATTGAAATATTTGCCGTATGAAATAAAATTTTGTGCTGTTCGACATTCAGCGGAGGTTTTAAATGACAAGTAGCAAGTAGAAAGTACCAAGTAGCAAGAAGCAAGTAGCGAAAATTTCGGTAATTATGTCTTTTACGTTATAATCGGAATTCACAGTCACCGTTCACAGCACTCCATACCTGTTTCACTTATATACCACATCCTTACACACTTACAATAAGTTAGTTATTTTTTTCTAGCAAAATATTCTCTAGAAATAATTTATATGACAAAACAACGTTTGTCGGGTCAGCTAGTACATATATAATTTCCAAATAAAGTCTTATAATAAATAAAATAATACATTATATATAATAAATTCATTATAAATAAAATAAATCCTAATTCTTTTAATTTGGATTTATTTAACATAAAAAAAAAAAAAAAAAAAAAAAAATGTCTTTTTAAAAATATATTTAGAAGTTTTAAATGTGGAAGATCATAAATTCATGGAAAGATCAAACTGAAAAAACACAATTCAAAGATTTCAAATCTGCAAAAAAATATCAAAAACCATAAGAATTGTTCCTTGAATATATGTTTTATTAAACAAACCTAATGTATTTCAATTTATAAATATTATATGGAAATTTAAGCATTTAAATGACACCTTCAGTGGTGACAAGTCAAAGGTCGCCTTAACTAGAACGATTATAGATATGCCATTTTTAAAATTTTTTTCCTGAGCTTTATTAATATCCTTCCTTTTTCTCATACCAGTGTTTTTGTAGAGTAATCGTCTTCAACGTGTAATTACGGTTAAATAAGAAACAAATTTCTCTTTATTGTTGCAATTATTTTAAAGCCACTTTCATTTGATCAAACATTTTCACTTTATTAATTAGTATAAGACAAACAAAAATTATAAATGATTTCTATGAAAAATGACTTGTAACCAAAAATAATTTGAGAGCCATTTTATATACTAAAGACCTTCTCCATAAATATATCGGGTGTCAAATATGTCTGAGGACACTTTAAAAATTCCTAAAAAATCTAGGAATTGGTAAAATTGAATGGCGTTTGCGAAAAAATTATTTTCGTGATAGGGTGTTTTCTTTTCTTTTTCTTTCTTTTTTTTTTTTTTAAGTTTAAATTTTGTTTATAAACGCTTTATATGAGAAAATTGCACATTTCCACAAAAGTTATATTTATTTGCATGCAAACGTTTACACGCATATAACTCTTATTCTGTGGGTCTGCTATCACCACAAATTACAGTTTGAAAATGAGTTACAACACCGCTAGTCAGCGATTCTTAGCTGAGGCTGTAAAACATTTTCACCTTAATTCACCAATTAAAGCTTCATGTAGGCACATGTAAAAGGGAAAGTAAGAAATGAGTTGTTAATCGTAAAATCGTGCAATTTATAGGACTCTGATTTGAATATTCCTCGTTACGCATCTAGCGCTCTCTATCGGTGAAAATTTTAATTATTATTATTATTATTATTATTATTTTACAAAAAAAAAAAAAAAAAAAAAAAAAAAAAAACTTTAAAAAGAATAAATTTGTTTTAAACCACATTCAGTTCTAATGATTCCTTTCATTTGTATGAATTTTTAAAATACAAAGGGCATTCCATAAAAACTGAGAGTTATTTTTTTACGTAGTGGCAACGCCGCGAAACTAAAAAATAGAATTGCAGGCGATTTTTTCAAACTGTTAACTGTACGTTTATACAAAATTCTAAACGAAGCAGACGATTTTATTTTCATATTTCCGTGCTTGTTTAAAGAACTGTTTTATTTGCCCTACAGAAATGGAGATGAGTGATTCAGAGTTAAAAAACGAAATGCTTTGCGCCATAAAATTTTGCTACCGTTTGGGCAAAACAGCTCCAGAAACAGTTCAGTTAATGAAAGAAGCTTACAAAGACAAATGTTTTGGTGAGTCTACGATTTTTAGATGGCATGGTGATTTCAAGAAAGGCCGTTTGTCTGCAGAACTGGCTCTTAAGCCTGGGCGACCAAAAAGTGTTGTGAATGATCGAAATGCGTAATCCTTCAAGAAAATTGGCGAATGACACGTGAAGAGATAGCGGCATCAGCAAACATTTTGAAAACGTCGATATTTCGCATTCTACGCCACAATTTACAGCTTCGCTATGTTTGTTCCAGGTGGGTCCCTCATCACCTTACTAAAGAACAAATGCAAACAAGAATTCACCACAATGTTGTGTATGTAAACATATGCTTCATAATGATCCAAATCTTCTAAAGACTGTAATAACAGGTGATGAAACTTAGGTACATTATTATGATCCCCTTACCAAGTCCGCAACAAGTGTATGGAAACATATTGATTCTCCGCCTCCGAAAAAAATCCGACAAACCAAATCTGCTGGAAAAGTCATGATGATTATTTTCTTTGATAATAAAGATGTAATCTATCAGCATGCTGTGCCTCCAAAAACTACTGTGAATGGTGAATATTATGTTTCAGTTTTGAAAATTTTGCGACAACACATATCGAGAAAGCGTCATGAACTGGTAGGGAATTGGACATTACAGCACGATAATGCTCGCCCGCATGTCGCTACTTCTGTTCAGCAATACCTTAGTAAATGCAATATTAATATCATGCCCCATTCCCCTTACAGTCCAGATCTCGCACCATGCGATTTTTGGCTGTTTCCGACGTTCAAGGAGAAGCTCCGTGTCAGAAAATTTAGTACAGATTCTGAAGTTATTTCAGCAGTGGAGGGTTTTTGAAGCAGCTTCCAGAAAAGGGCTTCTCTAGTTGTTTTGAAAAGTGGGTTGAACGATGGGACCATAGCATATCATCTGACGGAAGGCATTTTGAAAAAGAATGATGTATTTTTTGCTGTAAATATATTTCTTTATTTTTTATGATTTTACTCTCAGTTTTTATGGAATGCCCTTTGTATATACAGCCTAATGGGACACTCGGTATATTTACATATACCGAGTAAAATTAACCACAAAAAATAAAATGAAATGAAAAAGTTACCATTATTGAGTTTTCGAACTATAAAAATAATATTAAAAGTAAAAACTGTTTTATTTAAGAGACAAAAATTTAAGTTAAAATACATTTAAAAAACAAAAAATACATATAAAAACAATTAAAATCTAGACGTTTCGAAACCCGTCCGGGTTTCCTCATCAGTAATTACAACACAATATGCAAACATTACATGAACACTCAAGGAATTTAAAGGAGTACCGAATATTGAGGAGACAGTGCGCATGCTTCATTGATAGGTAAAAATAATAGTTTAACAATATATTTAAAAATATTATTATTATAAAAACTATTATAAATATAATGGATGAAAATTAAAATAATAATACATACACACTTTTAAATCCATAATTACCAGAAATATTATAATGAATTTCGATAAAACAAATAATGACAACATATTATTTATAATAAACAAAAAAATTAAAACATTATCATATGATAAATTTAGATAAACATTAGTTTAAATTTATAAAGTGGTCATGATATAAAATTAAGGTTGTATTCTATTGACTGCTATAAAATAATATTGATAAACCTTTCATTTCTACCTTAAATAAAAGTAAACATTTAAGATAATTTTTATCTGATTATTTATTTATTTTTTAAATGTAAATATTTTTCAATTTTTATCATTTGATTTTTTTTCTAGGAGTAATAATATTACTCATACTAGCAAACTTGTGCGACATTTTCGCACTTTATTTCTTTTCTTATTTACCTTTAAAATTTGAAACTCATAAATATTATACCAATCTCACCACCTAATTAAATTTTTAAATTCCGAGAAGCCAGTTATTATTAGAAACAAATTAATATTGTGCAATATTGAAACCAAAATCATTTAAAGAAAGGTTTCAAAATAAAAATCATGGTTGGTGATCCAGTTTTTATACTTCCGCAGACAGTACAGTTTTAGTATAGGACTCCTATGACACCATTTTAATTTCCGTGACCATGTTGGCGATGATTTTTTATTATATATTTACTTTGGCATTTTTTTTCTTAAAAAAAAATCTAATTCTTATTTTGATTATACTTTTTATTATTATGCGTTTTTTAGTCAATTTATGATAATAATTCATTCTAATGTATTTCTATCGTTAAAATGACGCTTGTAAAGATTCTGTAGAAACAACTTTTAAAAATACAATTTTTCCATAAAATCATGTCCTCAGACAAATGGCGTCATTTTTTCTTATTAGATTATTAAGCTGAATCCACGTGCTGAAATACTGTTCATTTACAAATATTATTTTTTATCCTCATGTATTTTATTAATTAGATTACAATCGTATCGTTTCGACAAAATTTAATCGTAACTGGACCACGTTAGAGAAATATTATATAGATTTTCAAAATCATATATATATATTTTCTTTTAATCTAAAGATGCATTTAATCTAATTTTTTTAAATAAAATAATTAAAAACTTGCAAATATACTATTGGGCAAAAATTGAATCTGTAATAGGGCTGACGCTTTCAAACAACATAAAAACTTATGATTTAGTATATGATATTTTTATATATTTTTATTATATGTTAAGGAAGTTGCGATAGAATTTCCACTTATGTAAAAAAAAATAAAAATAAATAAATAAATAAATAAATAATAATAATTGCATATTTTTTAAAATGCATTTTTATTTATAATAATTTAAATTATTATAAATTATAATGTACTAAAATGCTGTTAAATACGATACACATATAAAATGACACTATTGAATAAATGATCTGAAAAATGTCGTTTGCTTTATCTAACGAAATAGGAAACGAACCAGGACAGTTTCATGCTCAAGAGTGCATTTAAACAGACAGTTGTGAGAGCAAAGGATTAATTTGAGATCTTATGTTGTCTTCTTTATTTCACAGAGAATAATTGCTAACTATTACATGTATGTGTGTGATGTGATTTCTAATAATTGTTGAATCTTGGCTATAGTAAGGACACAAGTCACCGACACTTAATCATATTTATGAAATTGGAATATTTTATATTGGAGCGAAAACATTTGTAAAATAAAGAAACATAAGTATATTAAAAAAAAAAAAATCCTTTGAAACAATGGTGTAAAATATGATATTAATAAAATATTTTTTTTTTCTTTGACTGGAAAAAAAAAAAACAACAACAACAACAACAACAAAAAAAAAACTTAAGTTATTTTTTATTTTCTAAGTAATAGATATAAAGTTCTGCAAAAAAAAAAAAAAAAAATTTTTAGTACGGCAGGACTTATTTTAATCTATTCTTCCCTATGCAGGATGTGGTAACTGTGTTTCATTCCCTAGCATCGGTTACTGACTTCATTTATTAAAGTTTCTTTGGAATAGCTTTATCATAGGAGCTCTTTAGCGGCTTTTAAATTTTTGTTATCGTTTTGGCGATGAACTAAAATGGCTGTCGCAATTCCATAAGTAAAGA
This sequence comes from Salticus scenicus, assembly GCA_963930645.1. Classification (NCBI taxonomy): domain Eukaryota; kingdom Metazoa; phylum Arthropoda; class Arachnida; order Araneae; family Salticidae; genus Salticus; species Salticus scenicus. Next base: position 138,078,946 of record OZ005662.1, on the reverse strand, counting down.
TTTTGCGAGAAACGTCCGAGCTACTTCGGTGCCAAATTTAAAATTTCGCCGAGGGGTTTTGGTTTTATAGTGAAACTGTTTCATTTTTTTAGCACAATTTTTCTCTATTTTATTTTAAATGTATATATATAAAAAAAAATGTTCTTTTTTTTCGAGATAAAAAATAAATATATTATTTTTGGCATTACTTTGTTTTTATCTTTAAAGTTTTATTTTTAAAGTTAAATGGAGGGGGGGGGGGGTTCTTTATTATCTTTTGAACCAATTATCCGATTGAATGCACCAGCGTTAGCTAGATTTCGTCCTGATTAATAAGTGTACCAATTTATTTACAACCTACTAATCCAGACGGATACAATGATAAACTTTCAAATTTATATATTTGAAATAAACAATAATAATGAAAAGATCATACTTAATATATATATATATATATATATGTATTAAATTGACTAGCTCTGTTTATCTATAAATGTTTGTTTGAATGCTATATAGTATTTTCCATATAATGTGAAATGTATATCACATAGCGGATTTCCGCATGTCTAGAAATATTTTTATCCAATTTTATTTATTCATTTGATAAGAAATTTTCATAACACGAATTAAGTTTTGTTGCCACATGAGAGTAAATATTTTGGAGAATTATGAAAAATTAGTACGATAGGATACCTTCTTTAAAAACAATATTTTCAAATATGAGTTACTTGCGAAGATTATCGGTGAATGCGTAAACATGTAATAAAATTTACATAAAAAAGATTTAAATTCAGAGATTCTAATGTTCTTTACCTGGTTATTGTTTTTGGATATTATGTGGAAGGTTTTGCTCTGTGCACCATACGCATAGCGGTCAGCATTTATGTTTTCTTATAACATTTTAAGTACATAGGAATTTTTTTTTAATCCTATTTAATTGATGAAATATTTTACTAAAATCTATAAAACATTTCTACTTAAAATTATTAGTACCCACAGATCATAAAATTCGGCAGCGTAAAATGCATATGGAGGCAGAATTTTTCCTAAAAATGATATAATGGGTTTATGATAGTTTATCTTCAATGAAATTATGTTATTCGGTAATAATTATCAGGGAATTTCAATGTTGGCATAAAACACATTAAAAAAAAAAAAAAAAAAAAAAAAAAAAAAGAAAAAGAAAAAAAAAAGAGCGAAATTCTATTTATTATTATTATTATTATTATTATTTTTAAAATCTGTAAAACGTCTAATTTAAATCATTTAAAAATAAGAATGAAACGGTAAGGGATTTTGCCGGGTACTGCAAATTCGTATCTAGCACATATTCAGTACCCAGCAAAATAACTATGCATTACACTCCTACATTTAAATTTTAAAATTGGTGATTTTTGAAAAGAAAAATCAAAGTATCCGATTGCGGCTTCTTTTTTCTTTGTCCCTTAATGTATAGGGAAAAAAAAAGCAAAGGGCGAGAAATTATATGTAAAATATTCACTATAAATATATTTTACAGAGTTTAGTACAAAGCAAAACAATAATAATAATAATTCTTTTTACTTTTTCTTACCCATAAGGTAGAGAAAGTATTGTTTTTGGGTCAAATTTTCAAACGCGAGATTTTGTTATATTTACACGTTTTGAGGTCCCCTGAATACGAAAATCATGTTTTTAGCAAATGGTCTATGTGTGTGTCTGTGTGTCTGTGTGTCTGTCTGTTATCAGCATATCTCAAAAACAAATTATGGCAGAAAGTTGAAACTTGGTATTCTAAATGTGTCTCATATAGGGATGCTACAGTAAGCTTTTTATTGAGATCAAGCAAATGGTTCGTGTACAGGGACAATCAAGAGAATTTTAATACATTACGTCGATGGGGGAAATTGCAGGTAAGTAGAGTTTAACGTCTATAGATTGCACTAAACCAAATGAAACGAATATATATTTTTTGTAATAGAGATAGTTATTTGGGAAAAAAATTTTGTGTATGTAGGAGCCTTGCCTCCCTACCTCCCCTGGGGGGGGGGGGAAAGTCCCCCCTCGAGGGGAGTAAATTTTCATGATGGGTATCTTTCAAAAGAGCCCGCTAATACCTTTAAAACGAATGGTTGAACAATCGATCTGCGATAATTTAAAAGAAAGTTATCGATTTTTTTTACTTTTAACGAAAAAAAAAAAAAAAAAAAAACTTAGAAAAAAAAATCGTTTTTTGTTTTTTTTTAAATATTGAGAATACAATGGACTTTTTTTAGATATTTGGTATTACACTACTTCTCTAATATGGAAATCGTCTGCATTATCGTAAAAGATAATTTTTTTTAATAATATTTTTAATAAATTATTTTTTAAAAACAGAATTATTTTTTAATAACCGAATTAAATTCTATATAAATGTAGGTGCATTAATGAAACGGGGAGTTGAGAGGGGTGGTAGCCCCCCTCACACAGAACTAATTATCATATAAAAGTCTTCAGAAGCCTAATATGAATTGTTTAACACAGGTTTACATAACAGTACTCGTTATCTTACCTTTTAATCTGCAACTTGTATTTATAGTAATAAATTTCAGGGTAAGAGAAAGTCGTGTGAGTGACACACCAGATTATTTTGCTTGTGAAGGATTTCGTGTAAAAGACATTCCAATCAAAAGTCGTATTTAGTATAAAGAAGTAATTCTGGATGTTTACAAAATTGTAAATATTATTATTTAACCACAAAAGATTATAACTTTCAATTTTAAAGGTAGCACATAAGTACTATAATTTCAACGCTATGATTAGTTAACAAAGTTAACTCTTACAGGATTACAAAACTTAAACAACTAATTTTTTATTTATTTTTATTTTCTATTTATTTTTTACAGTAAACGAATGAAATCAACTTATATATTACGTTTTTACAATTAATGTGTATGCATTCAAATATAAAACATCTTATAATGTTTTTGATTTTAATTTAAACTCAACCTTCAAACACCTAATTAATTGTATTAAGGATACAACCAATCTGAAAAAATATTTCAAACATTTAATTAGAAGATTTTTTTTCTTTTTTTATCAATTAAAATCATTCCGATGCACTTTTTTCAATTAATGTTTTAAAAAATAAAAGCATTTTTTTTCTAGAAAATTATTTTAAATGTTTTTTAATGTCAGTGTTAAAAAAGTGTCACACTTATTCCTACAATTCAAGGTAGAAAATTAAAATTAAGTAATAATTTTTTATTCGACTTCTTTCTTATTCAACTTTATTTATTTACTTTTTGATGCATGCCAACTAATTAACAGAAAAGTCAAATTAATGACTATATATATATATATATATATAAACCTTATTAATTTGGTAAGAAAAAGAAAAAAAAAGAAAAGAGAAATGTTTTACATCTTGATTAAACTGTATTATTTTAATATTTTAGAGGAAACTACTTTATACACGTACAGGAAAATGCCAGTTAATATTTCATAAAAATACTCACTAGTATTTTTATATTTTTTTCGTTGTAATATTTTTATAATTTACAATGATAAATTATTAATAAAAAAGAACTGCCATAAAAATGGTTTGTCCTTAAATAATATTAAATATCATACTTAGGAAACAAAGGCATTTGGGGGTGTTTGACGAAATGCTAGGACTTTCCTCAAAGGAATTAACCTGAGCTATTTTTATGGGAATTTTTAAAAGCGGGATTTTTCTATGATTATGTTTTGAGTTGTCTATATTTGGTGTTTTAGATCAAGGCTAAATGACTACGCTTGAATACTAAACCTGTTTGGAATTGGTTTCAGCCTGAATCTGCGCACAATGGGAAGATTCCACTAGTTAAAACGAAGTCCATACTGAATTCATGTCGCATTAAAAAATACAGGTCAATTCAAACATTTATTTCAGTTTCCTTATATAATTCCTTGTATAATAAAATAATAATAATACTAATACTAATACTAATACTAATAATAAATTCAAATCATTTAAGAGTTAGACGTACATTTAATTCCAATATAGTTTGAAATTTTTTCTTGATACAGGACAATCTTGTTGTCACTCTTATACTTATCTCTCGTGAAATATTTAACGAAATCCAACAAGTATTTTTATTTATTATTATTATTTTTTTAATGAAAATATTTAATATCCATCGCAGCGCATCATTAATATCCATATATATGCGCTCAAAGTAATAGCGTTGTGTATTAATCTTTGCTTCGCTCAGACAATTATATGTCTATATATTTTATTATTATACGGGCAGACCAATAAAAAAAATACTTCTAAAGTTAAGAGAATGAATAAGGTATTTCTTTAGGTTTTTGACATACACGTCTAAATTCGAAAACGTGTCTTCATTTATGTCCATGACTGTATACATTTAGAGGAACGGGGTCTAATAGAACGGTCTTTAACAGAAACCACATCAGAAAGAAAGGTAATCTATATATTAATTTGAAACATGTTTTTGTCTGTCTCCACTATATTGAGAGAACGGCTAGGTGTAAAAATTCGGTTGAGGTGTCTAAAAAAAGGTCTTGGTCTGTAGATGTGCTATGAAAAGAGAAAAATAAAAAAAAAGTCGAACGGTCCCAATTAATATACGAAAAATGCACATTTCTTTTTTAGAATGACGTCATTTTCGGAAATGCATCAATACAGCGAGTTAATCTGAATTTTTATTGCCTTATAAAAACAAAGTTCACGTGTTATCATTTTATTTTTTAATTATTGTTCCTTTTTTACAGTGTGGCAACAGGAAAAAATATTTATTTATTTCGCCGTTTTTTCTCTTATTTCTTTATTTCATTTTCGGAAATGCAAAAATACAGCGAGTTAATCTGAATTTTTAGAATTTTTATTGCCTTATAAAAACAAAGTTCACGTGTTATCATTTTATTTTTTAATTATTGTACCTTTTTTACAGTGTGGCAACAGGAAAGAGTATTTATTTATTTTGCCGCTTTTTCTTTTATTTCTTTATTTTTTCAGTTTTCTATCTGTTATCTATATATTAATTTGAAACATGTTTTTGTCTGTCTCCACTATATTGAGAGAACTACATGGTGTAAAAATTTGGTTGAGGTGTCTAAAGAAAGGTCTTGGTCTGTAGATGTGCTATGAAAAGAGAAAAATAAAAAAAAAAGTCGAGCGGTGGGGGGGAAACGGGTTAAAAACACGTTTACGAGCTTAACTAAGCTCCAAATTACTTCACGGTGAAGATTTTGTACATATGGGGACTAGAGTCGAATACTAAAAAATCACTTTCTGCGAATTTGGAATTTTCGATTTTAAAGGGGCAAAAAGCGGGAAAGTAGATTTGGAGAGGGGGGGAGGGGGGAAATTAGTTTGGGAGGGAAATCCATTCTAGACCCACACATGTAGCACCTCATTTTAAAGGTCTGGAAATTTCATGTCGATTGGGGATGTTTGTATACAATATAGTGTGACCCCTGGTGGTGAAAAATGGAACTAGGTGATTTTGCTGTAGACCCTATCATGTTACATCTTATTTTAAAGGTCTTGGTATTTAATGACCGTTGGTGATGTTCGTACAGAACACACTGCGCCCCCTGTCGGTGGAAAGTGCAACTAAAGGATTTTGCAGTTGACACCACCAGTGACACCTTATTTGAAAAGTCTTGGAAATTCAAGGCGATTGGTGATGTTCGTATACAACATACTGCACCCCCTGGTGGAGGAAAGTGGATTTTGCAACGCGTGCGTAGCATGCATGCCTGCTGTACAGTGCAGCAGCCACAGGCAGAGGTAACACGAGTCAGAGGTTTGCTCGGTTCAAGGTCCATTTTTGAGAATTTTTTCATGTTATTAGCGGCCTGTATATACGCTGCCGCAGGCACCGGGTCACGAGCCAGAGTTCCGGTCTGTTTGAGGTTTTTTTTTTTTTGCGATGCTTTCATTTAAAAATAGAAATTCAAACAAAATCAAGTTAAAGATGTAAAACCATACAAATTTAAGGTTCATTTAAGCTTATTATCATGGGCCCGGGCATTGCCGGCGGGTTCGTTTGGTTCCAGGTTAATTTTTTGGAATTTTTTTTATGTTATTAGTGGCCCGCGTATGCGCCGCCGCAGGCACCGGGGTCACAAGGCAGAGTTTCGTTCGGTTCTAGGTAGTTATTTTGTTACAGCTGATTATTTTTTTCGTGATGCTTTAATTTAAAAACAGAAATTTAAATTAAATCGAGTTAAAGGTATAAAATCATACAAATTTAAGGTTCATTTAAGGTATCATGGGCCCGGGCAACACCCGGCGGGTTCATTCGGTTTCAGGTTAATTTTTGGGAATATTTTTATGTTATTAGCGGCTGGCGTATGCGCTGCCGCAGGCACCGGGGTCACAAGGCAGAGTTTCGTTCGGTTCGAAGTAATTTTTTTTTGTTACAGCTTATTATTTTTTTCGTGATGCTTTCATTTAAAAACAGAAATTCAAACTAAATCGAGTTAAAGGTATAAAATCATACAAATTTAAGGTTCATTTAAGGTATCGTGAGCCCGGGCAACACCGGGGGGGGGGGGTTCGTTCGGTTCCAGGTTAATTTTTGGGAATATTTTTATGTTATTAGCGGCCGGCGTATGCGCTGCCGAAGGCACCAGGGTCGCAAGGCAGAGTTTTGTTCGGTTCGAGGTAATTTTTTTGTTACAGCTGATTATTTTTTCACGATGCTTTTATTTAAAAATAAGGAAAGGGCATGTGACGTCACTCGCAGTCAAATCATTGATAAAGTGGCAAAACACTGGTATTTCCACCAATTCTGGTCGATCTTTTGCCACTCGAGAGTGGCAAAGATTGATTGACGGAGCGTTTGTTTGTAAACATGCCCTTTCCTTATAGAAATTCAAACAAAAACGAGTTGAAGATGTAAAACCATACAAATTTAAGGTTCATTTAAGGTTATTATCATGGGCCCGGGAAACGCCGGACGGGTCAGCTAACATGTAGTCTTAGTATTAAACAAAATAGAAAATGAAAGATGGGAACTGTTTATTTGGAGTCAGTTTGACGTCACATTGACTGTACTTTGTAGAAAGTGATGTCATATATAGTATTTCTATTTATATGCAATTTTCTGAATTTCTTTTTTTTAAGTGAAATGTCGTAAATTATATTAGATGTTTTAACTTGAAATACATTTAATTAATGATGCGACGTTTTTTGAAACATTACGGTCAATAAAATGATCGTCGAATTCGACGGGTTCCAGCTAGTTCTTATTAAAATAAATGTATATAATTAGGATACGAGTTAAAGATAATGATAGTGATAAATACAAATGAGCTGCTCAGTAAGGAAAAGCAATATTGGTAAATACAAATGAACAGCCTAGTGAAGATTAAAGATAATAATCTTGATAAATACAAAAGATGGATGGATGTGTTTTACGTCGCACTAGTGCTGCGCAGATGGGCAATTGACGACGGTCTGGGACGCACCCCAGAAGTGGTCCGGAGACATGCCATCACAATTTTGAACCTCCACTAAATACAAAGGAATTGCTCAGTAAAGATAATATTATTGATAAATGCGAAGGATGTTTGGATGGTTGGGCTTTACGTCGCACTAGTGCTGCGCAGATGGGCAATTGGCGACGGTCTGGGACACACCCCTAGAGCTGGTCCGGAGACAGGCCATCCCAATTTTGATCCTCCACTAAATACAAAGCAATTGCTCAGTAAAGATAATATTATTGATAAATGCGAAGGAACTGCTCAGTAAAGATAATAATATTGATACATAGAAATGAACTACTGGGTTTTCCGTGGCCGAGTGGTTATGTCACTACACTGCTAATCACCTTTGAGCATAGGAGAGCGGGTTCGATTCCTGCGTGGCCCTGGGTGTTTTTCCATTTCTTCGTATTGTCATTCTGTCATGTGCTATCTGTAATTATCTGACGAAGATATAAAAGCGGATTACGAGTCAAGCATACAAATATAATGTATATGTTATTATGAACTACTCAGTAAAATAAGTAATATTGGTAAATACAAATGAACTGTCTTGTAAACATAATATAGAAAAATAAAAATGAACTACTTTGTAACGATAAATAATATTGATAAATACCCAGTAAAGAGTAACGGAAATAGGGCGTTGAGATTACTGACCTGCAGATCCATTAGTTATTTTAATTTTTTACGAAAATCTAAAATTTATTAACCACACTTAAATCCTACAATTCATTATTACCACAAGTTGAAATGCCTCTAATGTATGATACATTTATCTTTTTGAATGCTTTATAAACAAACTATAACGTGATTAAATTTATACTGCTGCATATTTTTAGTTTGAATTTAAATTTACTATTACAGTAATGAATTTAATGAGTCTAAATTAGAGGAGTTGAAACTTGGATGAAGGACGGAAAATTAAATAATTCGAATTTAACGTGAGATACTTAATTTTAATTACAAATGGTAACGTTTTAAACTGTATGCGTAAAGTTAATACGTATACTTATTACATAAATAGTTACTAAAATGATATTTTTAAAAAGATAGATTACTTTGCTTACATAAGTTCATATTTTTTATTGCAAGTTTTCTGATAAGGTCAAACTGTTTTTATTAATACTTTCCAACAAGTTTGAAAAGTGTTAATGACTTTGGTTTGTCTGTCTGTCTGTCCGCGCTCTAACCCCCCGTAAATATTTATGGAATTTCTTGAAACTGCTATATGTTATTCATGTTTATTATTGGATGTTCCTTATTGAGTGAATACCTCTACTTGTTTGTTTACAGGGATATCCGAAAGTATTCCAAAGCATTGCATTCTATGAGAGGTATTTCTATAAACCAAATTTTAATAACTTTGCTTTTCACCAATCTTTATAAAATTAGAATGTATTATTTGTATGCAGAAAAGAAAGTCCTTGTATAGAATATAGTATTATTAGCATTAAGATTTACAGGTCCACACAAAAATATTCAGTTACATTAAGGGATATCATTGTAAATTTGCTGAAATTTCATTTTCTTTTGCATTAAGCATTTTTAACACTTTATAACAATTTTTAACTGTGCATATGATTTCAGTTTGTGTATCTGTCTGTCCGACTGTACATCTATCCATCTGTCTGTCTTCCCACTTGCAGCGTCCGTAAATATTTTCAGAAATTTTAAAAAGCGATGTATGTTATTCAAATTTACTATCAAATTTTCCCTTTTTAAAATGGCATTAATAGGTCCTATATAACTGGTTTGTGTACAGGGACACTCAAAAAATGCCAATGCATTGTGCTTTAAGACAGACATTTTAATAAATAACATTTAAATAACTTTCTACTGCAAAATTTATAAAAAAAAATGACATTTATTGTTAATGTGCTTAAATAACGTTTTGTATAGAATAAGATATAATTAACCTACCCATTTAAAGGGTTGTAATAAAATATTAAAAAAAAAAAAAAATACTTACACGTACTAAAATATTCAGCTAGAGAAATCTTCCCCATCGGGGGAAAAGAGGTTCTCAAATATAGAGAAAATTTTTATCCTAGTTGATTTTTACTGGTATAAATAAATATTTTTTTTTAATTTTACACATATTGTTTAAAAGAAAACTATGTTGTGCATACAAATTTGCATAATTAATATTTGGAATTTATACAAAATTTTGTCTTATGCTGCCTTATCAAAATTTAAGATAAAACGGGAGGAAAGCGCCACCTGCTGAGCGATATACTCTAAACTTTGATCGACACCAATTTATAACAAGTTGCAACTAAATATAATTGTTTATTTAGTTTTGTGCATTAGTTTTAGAGTTATAATTGGAAAAAAGTTTTTCCCACACACAGACAGACAATCAGAGGTTTCCTGAAATTGGCTAAATCTTCACTCCATCAAAACCCGGATGTTGAAAATTTCTACAAATGTACTATTTTCTTATGTATACAAAAAAATTTAAAATTCCGAAAACATAAGTTCAAAATATTCAGCTAGACGTATTTTTAAGAAACGAAAATCCTGTTCCACCAGAAGTTAGTAATTTTAAATTATGCACGTATCTTTTAAACAAACAAAAATTTTTGCCCAGAAAAGACCCATTTTCCTTTTTCAGATGCTTTGTTGTTAAACTCATTATTCTTTTCTGTTTCACTCTTTTCATATTTTAAGACATTTTCAGAACGGAAGCTTATAAAGTATACAGCATGCAGGAAAGCATTATTCTTTCTTCTAAGGAAAGAAACTTTTTCTAGAAAAACCTAAAATTCGATATAAATATACATATGTGTCTGTGTATATATATATATACACATATACACCACGTGGCAAAAAATTAGGTACAAAGGGTTTTTTCTTTGATTTTTCATAAAATAACATTATCTAGATTGTGCTTATCATTTATTATTATCATAAAATAACACTATTCCCTGACTAATTTTTGTTTTAAGACTAATTAAAAAAAATTTAGACTAAAAATTTTCTAATTTAAGACTACACACCGCGACAAAAAGATAGGAACAAAGTTTTTTTTTTTTTTTTTTTGAATATGATTATTTTGAATATGATTCAAATATTTAATATGTTTTTGATATGATAATATTTTGTTATGATAATAAATGATCAGCACAATTAAGATAATGTTATTTTATGAAAAATTAAAAAAAAACCTTTGTTCCTATCTTTTTGTCGCGGAGTGCAGTCTTATATTCGAAAAATTTTAGTCTTGAAACTTTTCTAAATTAGTCTTAAAACAAAAATTAGTCCGGGAATAGTGTTATTTTATGATAATAATAAATGATAAGCACAATTTAGATAACGTTATTTTATGGTATATCAAAGAAAAAACCCTCTGTACCTATCTTTTTGTCGCGGGGTGTATATACATATATATATTTCAAAAGAATATCTGTAAGCTTAGAAGCTTATGTAAAGTAAGTTGTTTTTTAATTTATTACTGTAATAATAATGATAGTAATAATAGTAAATAATTTAAAATTTTCAGTGCTAAATTATATATATAGGGAGAGATAGATAGGTATAGATACATATACAGAGTCCGCCAAATGTTCTACACGCTGTATCTTGAAAACGCGTCGAAAATTCTGAAATCTGTAAAACACGTACTCAATGAGTTTGAAGAAAATTTTAATTAGTTAAAAAAAAAGAATAAAATAAATAAATAAATAATAATAATCGGTCGCTTGGGGGTGGGGGCAGATAGAGGCAAATTTTAAAATTTTAAATGGGAAGCGGGGGGGGGGGGTCTTTTTTAGCTCTATGGAAAGATCTTTTAAAAAGAAACGTTTTGCGACAAAAAAAGGTTTGTCTATAGAACGTTTCTTCAGGAAGTAATATCTTATTAAAGTTTTCTTTTGAACTTTCCCCCATTCCCTTCCATTGTATCTCGAGATACTTTTGAAATTAGGAAAATTGTAAAAAGTTGCGCAACCCATTTGAGGAGGAATTCACTTAATTTTAGAAAATATGGAGCTGGATGAAATAAGAAATCCAACTTTGAAATTTCAAACAAGAAGTTTATTGATAGCCTTTTTTGAAGGTCTTCTCAAAACAGACATTTTTAAAAAATATATTTTTTCTTATGATTTTTTTTATCTGATTTAGCATATTGCAAATAATCGCCACCGTCTTTCCTCTGCATTAAGGCCTGTAATCAGAATCTAAAAGCTGCATTTGCTTTTGCATTAAGCAATTTTAACACTTTTCAACGATGTTTAAGAGGGATTATAAATTCAATTAGTCTATCTGTATGTCTTTCAGACCTTCTGTCTGTCCATTGTGTGATAACGTAAGTAAATAATATTGAAAGTTTTATGATACAACAAGTACGCACAGTTGGAAAGCGTTAATACTCAATGCTCACCTCATGATTTTCGTTCTTATCTTTTTATGGATATAGTCTTTAACTCTACAAGGCTCAATGCGCGACAAAAATAAATAGGTTGTAATTAGGGATCAGAAGATAGGGAAAACTTATAAAAATAAAAATAAAACCATATTTTACGGAAAAATCAACTTTTTAGCTCAACGTACCGTATGTGGAACATACATAAAAATATGATTTACTCATACGTTTACTATTGTAATATAAAAAAAAAAAAACTTACCTCTGCAAAATATACGCTTCCTTATAACACACAGTATTTTTTTTTTCGTGTCAAAACTGTTCAATAACTATTTTTTTTTTTTTTTTTTTTTTTTAATTTTTGAATTCAGACAAACGACTAATGTATCATTTTCATTCAAATTTTACACTGAGTGCACCATAACAAAAACACGAACGACATCTTTAGGTAAAGATTCGAATTACTACATTGCTAAATGTCAGTAGCTTCTAACAAGATGTCAAGAGATGTCGCTACTAAATTTTTATAGCTATAGGAACGATTAAAATCGGAGTTCCACATATGGAACTAAGTGCCTTGTAGGGTTAAAATGAGCAAAAAAAAAAAAAAAAAAAAAAAAAAATTAAATTTTTATTAGCAATTTCAAGTACTGTCGTATGAGAATGAACTAATTATTTTGCATAGAATAATAGTATTTATTTTAGAAAGACACTGCACGCACGCACATACGCATTAAAAAAGATGGCGCTGTAAAAAATAAATAAATAAATAAATAAGTAAAAAAATAAAATAAATAAAATAATAATATAAAGTAAAATAAATAAATAAAATAAGAAGCATATAAAAAAATATCTGTTTTCTGCCTATTTTAATAGTTTTGTCTATAATGGCTAATTCTTCACTTACAAATGTGGGAAAGTTTTTAATAATACATGAAATATACATAATTTAAGTTTCTGTTATAAATTCGCAAATTAATTTTTTGTATTGTTATTAATGTGTTCGTTACTATTGCGAAAGGTATTCATTACTATTAGGTAATGTATGCATTTCTATTGGGATCCTTTTTATCTACTAGAAGACTACGCCCGCTTCGCTGGTCACTATATTTAAATGAATTTTTAAAAGAATTGAATCACTATTTAATTTTTATATCGCATTTTGGGCTTTGTAACATAATTAAAAATTCCTGTTAAGGTCTAAAAGTCAAAATAACATATTACAAATTAAATAAAAAAAATATATTTTTTCTGTTTTGCACTCATTTTGCAACAATGTTCTATGGTATTATGTGAATGATTCACAAGAATGAATCAACAATTATTTCCCATAATCCATTAAATTTGTGAACAAGTACGCTGCAATTTAAAAACTGCAGCTCTTAGAACTTCAAAACTGATAATTTTTAAAAAGTTATTCATTATTCTTTAATATTAGACTCTTATTTTAAGATAAAAGCAATCGAATAATATCGTGTTGTGAAACTCTGCAAAGTAATGTCTTTAAATCTAATAACTTGATGTATATTGTGTCCTCACAAAAAATGAACCGTTTTTAGAGCTCTTTCAAAAAAGCATAATATCTATATGCAGTATCTTTTAAAAAAACTCATCAGTTTTTACTAAAAAAAATAGTCGATCTTCATCAAAAGCAATGTAATGATATCGCGTTGTGAAACTTTGCAGCGTAATATCTCTAAATCTAAACACTTGATGTATAGTGTCCTCACAAAAAATGAACAGTTTTTAGAGTTCTTTTAAAAAATTATAGCATCTATGCAGTATCTTTAAAAGAAAATTCAGCAGTTTTTACTAAAAAGAATTGGCCATCTTTCATCAACAAAGTAATTAAATCTAAAATAATCAAAAATAGGATCAAAAACACCCGCAATCGATTTATCGGGCCTTAAAAACCTAATGAAACTAATTTTCAACGCTCTAACTCTTACTTCTATGTTTTTGCCCGTTCAACCTCCTTTCCCGTCTATCCTAATAATTTTTTCCTTTCGAAAATATCTGCATTCGATTTCTAGGTCCCAAAAACCTATACTTGCGAATTTTGAACGGTCTAACTCTATTACTATTATTTTGTCCCTTCGACCCCCCTCCCCTTTCCCGGCTCTTCTAAAAATTCTAAAAATTCGAAAATATAGATATTTTCGAATTTGTAGTAACATTTCAATGATGCAACATTTGATTTGTAGATATCAAAAACCTCTATGTATCAATTTTGAACGATTTAATTCAATTTTTATTTTTTTGCCCCTCCGCCACTTTACACTTTCGAAAATATCCTCATTCTACTTGCAGGCGTCTAAAACCTATCTGCACCAATTTTGAACGGTCTAACTGTATATATATATATATTTTTTTTTTTTTTTTTTCTTTGCCCCACAGCCCCCTTTTCGCCCCGCTTGGAACGAATTTCTAAAGTTTCAGAAATTAGTTTTTAGATATTTGTGTGAGCTATATTTTAGAGCAGAAATTTCACATGCATCTTTTTTTGTTTGTTTGCGATAAAAAGGATTATTTGAAATCACGTTTTGCCCTCTCTCCCCTTTAGGGACTGAATTTCTGAAATTCTAGTAATTGGTTCTTAGATATTTGTGTTAGCTATATTTTAAAGCAAAAAGTTTACGGATATTTGTTTTTTTATTTGAGATATGAAGGATTTTCTAAAATCACGTTTTGTCCTCCCTCTCCTCCTTGGTGTGGGGGGGGGTGATTTTGTAAAATCGCTTCTTAGTGGATGTGTACGTAATAGAAGGAACATTGTCACAAAATTTCATACTTCTAGGTCCAGGGGTTTAGGCTGGGTGATAATGAATCACTCACTCACGCACACACTCACTCAGGAGAAACGATTTTACATATATAGAGGTGTATGATTTTTTTTTTTTTTGAATAATTTTACTGTGATATGAATCTGACTTAAACACATGTAAACATCTAAAACAAAATTAAATTTTTGAATTTCACTTTCTATAACTCTATCCCGTAATATGGAAAAGTCTTTTCCAGTACTTCATTCCAAACAGTTTTTAAAAGTTTAAAACCTAAATAGTTACAAAGAATTAAAAAAAGAAAAAAAAGTAATTACATAGAAATAGAGCCACTAAGCATTTGATGTATAAATGGAATTTAAACCGTCATTTTATTGAATTCACTTGTTCGGTCAGATGGATTGTAAGTAGAGGTTCTATGAATACATTTTTACATGTTGAACTACGGTTTTGAATTGCATACTGTTAAGACTTTATTTACATACCGACCGTAGAGTATATACTTAAATAGAGAGCGCGTTCAGTACTAAACTTTCTATTCAAAAGGTAACAAAGATTGAGGAGGATTTTCCTCGGTCACGTGAGGAGTGAAATGGCCAGATCCGTCCGTAATTGGATGACACAGAGAAAAATCTTTGACACCCTTTGTTTGAAAGTGTATTGAGGGGTGTGACAAGTGACCTATATTGGTGAAGAAAATCACTCGTCAGGTAATATTTCATGTTGATTACATTTTTTGATGAAAGAGGCACTCTCTAGTCAAATGTTGCTCTAGGATACCGACAACTTAACGCAAAGTAATTTTACACAACATATGAAAGTTAAAAGTTTAATTACAGAATAATTATATATTTCAATGAACGTTTTCAACAGTAATTTAAAACATTTGACAGTAAAAAAAAAAAAACAAAAAAAAAAACACGTAGTTTAAAAAAAAAATATATATATCTATATATAATATCTATTTACTTACTGAAGACGAATGGAGAAATACATATTATTTTTATTTATTTTATAATACAAATATTAAAACATATTTCTCCAGAGACTCTGTAAAAGAAATATATCCAGTCACAATTCCAGTTGAACGATTTGAAATAATATCTGTCTTTCTTTATAGTTTACAAAAGTAAAACTTGAAAAACTTTCGACAGTTTCTAATAGAGAAAGTTTTTCATTGAAAGTGACTTCTTCAAGGATAATACCTTCATTCCCAGGGATTATGCTGTCGTCTTTATTTGTTACATCGTTTCACATCACTGTTTTTTGAAATGAGTGATCTATTCTTTTCTAAATAGCTGGATTTTTCTTTATAAAAACAAATGGAAAGAATTTGAAACACATATAAAAATAAAATGATCCAACTGTGCAGATAATTTCACCAAATAAAAATGAAACAAATGTTGTTGCATAGATGATAATTCATTGCTGCAGTTTACTAACTGTCATTTTTGACATAATATATGCAACTGTTACAATAACTGTTACAATTTGTTTAATTAATTATTTGTACGTTGAAAGCATTTCATTTCTAGGGGAGAGTGGAGATGAATGGGACATTTTTTCTGTTTTTATTAATAACGTTCACCATATGTAATAAAGAATTTTGTAACAATGCTCACAAGTATACTTCAGTAATCAGTTAGATGTAAACATACTAACTTTTTTTACATGCATGCGCATTGTTCCATTCATCCCCAACCATGGGGATGAATGGGACAGGAGTGGAGTTAACAAAGAAAAGAAAACAAAATGGAAAATAAATAAATTTTTAAAGTTAAATTGGTTTATGTGATTTTATTACACGCTATGAATTTATTGAAATTAACATAAACTGATGTATTGACTCAAATTAACATCAAAAGGCAGAAGTCCTTTGGTTTGCACAGTTCCTAGTGCTCTAGGCTTTGGTAATTTAATCTAATAAGATCAAATCTAAAAATAAATAAATAAATAAGACACTAGAAAGATATAAATCATTATAATGAAGTACAAATTATCCAGATAAATTTTTGTTTCCGATTGATTGGGAAAAATCAGCATTCTATTCTGTATTACATTAATAATCACCGGGATTTATTTAATTAGCTTGATTGAAATTGAGATTTTAATCAAATTATTATTAGTTTATTTATTTATTTATTTTTTTAAATTATTAATATTACTGATTTAAGTTGAATTGAATGTTCTAACTCATAATTTTTTAATAATAATTATTATAAACAAAAATTAGAACAATTAATTTCAATCTATTTTTCTTTAAATCCAGGCTACTTTTATAATTCCGTGCTATAACTACGGAACTACAGGTTATAAAAATATTGAAAATCTATTTACGATTTGTTTTAATATAATTCTTCTGTACAATTTTAAATTAGCACATAGTATGGAATGTCCCATTCATCCCCATTAAAACTGTCCCATTCATCCCCACAATCACATGATCATATAAAACAGGAAATAGTCTTAACCCTTTCAGGGGCGGTGGCTAGAGGGTCTATCCACCTACTTTAGAAATTTTTCTCTAACTGTGCAGTGGCTACTTTTTTTATCCACTTTTATGAAAAGTTAATGTGTACTTCTAAAATTGAAATAGAGATGGCAGAACTACAGTAACTTTAAGCAGGATGTGCCTGTGACTTTTTTAAATGGACAAGTTGCGGGAAAATTTTTTTAAGTTTCTTTTATGTATTTTTATGAAAAATAATTTTTTATTCAAAAGTATTTGGTAGTGTAAATATACTGTAATGCACATTTTAAATACAACATATTTACATATTATCTTAGATAATTAATTTTAGTTTGATTTTTAGGAGCATCTTTTAGGTGGATAGACACAGTGGCTAGAACGCCTAGCCACCACCCACAAAAAAATCCCCACATGCTGAAATTTTTTTCTTCATCAAATATCACTTGTAGGGGATGTTTACTTTATGATATATATATATTTAAAAGGAAATTCAATCATTTTTACTTAGTGCCCCTGAAAGGGTTAAGGGACAATTGTCAATATTGTTCTTGGATATCATAAATGCAATAAAAGATTATACCTTTTCACCATATAAGGGTTATATGAACTTTAATCAAATAGTTAATTTCTTAACTACTACCTAATTGAATCAGTAAAAACTTACTTTGGAAGCAGAAAAAGACTCTTTGATTTTTTCCTGCTCTTCTATAGATAGCACGATTCTGAAACTACGCTTGATGAATGACCTCAGTACTGCCATATATCAGAAAAATTGGTGCTTGCAAAATGTAAAAATTTTGCTATTGTCCCATTCATCCTGCATCCCATTCAACCCCACTCTCCCCTATATTACATATATATATATATATATATATATATATATATATATATATACACTGTAAAAAAAAATTTCAGTATTTTACAACAAAAGGTGCTGGCACCGCGGCTGCCAGCACAGTTGCTGTAAAATTTACAAGCTGCTGTGATTTATGGTGCTGTAAAATTTACTGCACTTTGCTGTGAATTTTACAAGATGCTGTTTTTAGTAGTGCTGTAAAATTAACTGCACTTTGCTGTGAATTTTACAAGATGCTGTTTTAAAAAGTGTTGTAAAATTTACAGCAAAGTGTAGTTAATTTTACAACACTTTTTAAAACAGCATCTTGTAAAATTCACAGCAAAGTGCAGTTAATTTTACAGCACTACTAAAAACAACATCTTGTAAAGTTCACAGTAGAGTGCAGTAAATTTTACAGCACCATAAAAAACAGCCGCTTGTAAATTTTACAGCAACTGTGCTGGCAGCCGCGGTGCCAGCACCTTTTGTTGTAAAATACTGATTTTTTTTTTTTTTTTTTACAGTGTAGGCAGTGATGCCAGATTGCGGATTTTCGAGGCTTCTGGGGGCAATTTTGGGGACCAAATGTTTCTGGGGACTTTTTTGGGGAATTCTAAAATGTTTGGGGACAAGTCTGGGGAGTTCTTCAACTTTCTGTCAATGTTGGCAACGTAATGATTTATCCCTACGACTAGAGACTTTCAATAGCTTTATTGTTATTTGGGGATTTTTTTTCAAAAATTGTCCTCATTTGGGGAAAAATCTGAGTTTAAATCATAGAAAAATCTGCTTAAATATTTTTTCTCTCTCTCTATATATATATATATTCTTTTTTTGAAGAAATTTTTATTTTCCCAAAGAAATCAAGCTGGGGATTTTTTTCGAAAAAAAAAAAAAAAAAAAAAAAAAAATCCCTGATTTGGGAAAATTTGAAGACTTGTTTGGGGAAATAATTTTCGACCATCTGGCATCACTCAGTGTAGACAAGCGCCGCGCGCCATCAACGTTCAATTGCAATTAGTTGCTAATATTGCTGCTAATCAATAAAATTGTTCGCATGTTTTCCAAACTTTCGCACTTTTTGACTGGATAAGTGTTAGTAGCAATACACACTGAGAATGAGATGTTTTTCAGCTTTAGAGGAAAAATGCGTTCATTCATTGTAATTGCGATTACTTTTTTAAGTTAAAGAGTTAAATTTTAAGAGATAGAATTTATTATTATTATTATTATAAAACAGATTAAAAGATATATGTATTGCGCAACTTATGATAAAGAGTTATTAATTAGTTAAAGAGTTAAAGTTAATTTTTTTAACTGTAACGAAGCTCGATTCTGTAAAGTTGTTGTTGGTAAGTATGTATCTAAATACAACAAAGATGAGATATTTTCTAACAATAATCACTACAGTAAGTGATCAAATTATTAGATTTTTTTTTTTTTTTTTTTTTTTTTACATTTTTTAGATTAAAAAAAAAAAAAAAAAATACTAGACGAAGAGGTCTGAAACTTCATTTTTGTAAAGAACATTTAAAAGTTCATTGTTTCCACTGTCGATTTAGTCGAGAGAGGAATTAGAGGACCAACCACATATTGAAGAAGAGTGAAAATACTTTGATTCACTCTGTATCATAAAAAAACTACAAATGATTTATAACTTTAACACTTTATTGCACATACCATGTACAATATATATGTTTTGGTGCGGAAATTGCACAATTATTTACGTGAGTATATATATATATATATATTTTTTTTTTTTTCAGAAGTTACTAATTTTTTGGACAAGTTTTTTGCTTGTAACTAGAACAGATTTCCGTAAAATTTTACCAAACATACAAAAAAATTGACAAAACATTAGAGAAACATTATTATGAAACATAAAATTAACACGTGTAATACTCGTTGAGATATGGGCATTTTTAGTAAATATCATTTTATTGCGCATGCGCGAATGATATAAAAAGTTTTACTGCATACGTTGAAAGCTAAATATATTGAGCAACTTTTGTCAAAAGCTCATTTGAATGGTTTAAAAATTAACCAAATTGTTGGCAAAAGAACGAGCTAGATTTTAGGTTTTTTCCAGAGTTGAAATTTCATAAAGGGTTTTTCACATACCACACAGTTAATTTGATGATCCAATTATTTCAACCACATTGCGAAAGTTCTTGTTTGTATAAAACCTCTTATAGGCCTATAACTTTATCATTTTTTTTATTTATTTACTAAGATTTATGATATCATAAGGGGTTTTCCCAAAAAAGAACTTTTGCAACGTCATTAAAATAATTGGATCTTCAAATTAAATGCGTGGCATGGGTGAAACTCATTTTGAAATTTCAACTTTGAAAAATACCTAAGATATAACTCGTTCTTTTGCCGACAATTTGATTAATATTTACTCTATTCAAATGAATTTTAGACAAAAATGTATCAATGTACATCTAGCTTTCAAAATGTGCAATAAAAAATTTTATATCTTTCGCGCACGCGCAGTAATATTTATTAAAATACTCATATCTCAACGAATATTACACGTATGGATTTTCTGTTTCATAATGTGTTTCTCTAATGTTTTAGCAATTTTTCAGCAATTTTTGTAAAATTTTATGGAAATCCGTTCTAGTTATAAGCAAAAAACTTGTCAAAAAAATTAGTAATTTTTGAAAAAAATAAAAAATAAAAAGATAAATATAAAATATCTGTCTAAATAATTGCGCAATTCCCGCACCAAAACATACAAATATTGTGCACAGTATGTGCAGCAATGTATTAAAGTTACAAGTTATTTGTAGCTTTTTATGATACAGGGTGATCCAAAGTATTTTCGCTATTTTTGAATTTGTGGTTGGTGCGCTAACTGCACTCTGGACTAAACGATAGTGGAAACAATGAGTTTTTAAATGTTCTTTGCATGCATGAGGTTTCAGGCCATTTCGTCTAGTTTTTTTTTTTTTTTTTGCCAAATAATTCGATCACCCACACTATATTAGTTAATCGGAAAAAAACAAAGTAAAAATACAATAAAGGTTTTCGTAATGGAAGTAGTGGTAGGAAAAAAAAAAAGTGCTGAAAGTTATCCCTGATACATGCTTAAATTCTTATAAATGAGTAATTGATTTCGCATTAATATACCAATAGATAGATTTCCTATATAGTATAAGACATGAACAAAAAGTACTGGCTTCTAAAGCAAAGTAGAAATACTTTGAAAGTTGAAAGATTGACTTCTACAATTTCTAAATTTAAAATCGGAGATTGACTGTAAATATTACGCTGGAAAGTTTTGATTTTAAATAACACAAATTTACACATAATTGACTATACTTGTGCTGGAAACAACAAATGTAGAAACTACTGAATTAAAAAAGAAAAAAAAAAAAATCTTCAGTTTATTTCTTGAATTTGTATTTTAACGAATCTGCTGTAAATTCGTTTAGACTGGGCTACCAGGTTCAAAACCAGGTCATGTCCACTGGCACAGCCGTACGGAATTTTCTGTGTTTTTTCTCCAAAATTCACAGGAAAACTGCTGTGGAGTGTACTTCCCTCGAACCTAGGTCCCAAGGGCAGACAAACAGCTTCAATTCTCACATTATAACCGAAATGTTTAAATTAGTCCACAAATAGATACAAAATAAAATATTGGAAATTTTTATTAGGTTCATTTGGTTATTATTTATACACAGAATTCCTTTTTTAGAAAAAAAAAATATATATATATATATATATTTTATAGTAGGTTTTTTTTTTTTTTTTTTTTTTTTTTTTAATGAATTGATCACACTAAGGCCAGGCCATTATGAAACCTGAATCCATTACTTTTTGACACGCTTAAAAAAAAAAAAAAAAATCCTTTTTATTCGAAAATACAAGAAATAGGCAAGTATTTATTTTTCATGCACTAAAATATATCACAGCATTTTTTTTTTTTTTTTTATGTTAACGTAAAGACTAATAATTTTTGATAGAAGTGTGTGAAAGTGTTTTTTAGGACAGCCTGTACCTAAAAATGGGACAATAATTTAGGACAGTCGGAAATATAAGAAAAACAGACCATATATATATATATATATATATATATATATACTTATATAATTGTTTTACCAGTACAAAGTGTAGAATATTACCTCAATAAATTTGTATATCAATTATTCTTGAATGTAAAACCTTTTAAGTAATAATATGATGAAAATGTAATGAATAAATCTTTAAAAATCGTCATTTTAAAAATTAAAAAATATATATTAAACGGTAAGTTAAACTAACGATAAAGACACATATGTATTTATTGGACTTTTAAATAAGATATCGTCTTTAATTTGAATAAAAATATTCAAAAGAATTTATATAAACACCACTTATGCATGGTGTCCTATTTTTAGGACGATGGTGAAATATGGGTTAAACACTTTCACACACTTTTATAAAAAAATTATTAGTCTTTACGTTTACATTTAAGGAAAAAAAAATGCTGTGAGATATTTTAGTGCATGAAAAAGAAATACTTGCCTATTTATTGTATTTACGAATAAAAAGGATTTTATTTTATTTTTATTTATTTATTTATTTTTTTTCAAGCGTGTCAAAAAGTAATGGATTCAGGTTTCATAATGGCCTGGCCTCAGTGTGATCAATTCATTAAAAAAAGAAAAAAAAAATCCTACTGTGTGTGTGTATATATATATATATAAGGAATTCTGTGTATAAATAATCACCAAATGAACCTAATAAAAATTTCCAATATTTTATTCTGTATCTATTTGTGGACTAATTTAAACATTTCGGTTATAATGTGAAAATGGTAAGTTTTTTCATTTTGTGTGTATACACAGACATTGAAAAACATTTTTTCAATGCTTGGTAGGATATGGGTTAAACGGAAAAAAAAAGGAGAGGGGGAGATTTCTTTGTGTCAGCCAAAATACTCTTAAAAGCGATTACAGAAATTCTAAATGATTTTGAAGGGTTCATATTTAATTGCAGTTTTACTTTTAATCGTAGCTATGACTGCTAAAAATGCGATATTGTTTATTAACTAATGCTTAGAACAAGAAAATGCTACTTTTTTTTTTTTTTTTTTTTTTTTTTTTATGTATATAATGTTATTATTGCGTAAAAATAAATAAATAAAAAGCAAAAAATGAAAGAAAAGGAAGAAATAATATTTAAAGTTAAGATTTTTTTTTTTTTTTTTTTTTTTTTTTTTTTTTAAATCTTAAAACATAAAAAAAATTAAAAATCTCTAGCACCAAGTTTATATATGTCTCCTATTAAACATACAATCACACGCATTAAATTTAATGATAGACAGTTATAAATTTATAGTAATTCGCTTGCACTTTGAGACAGATGAAAAAAATAAAAAGCAAGTCTTTCATTGAATATCTACAGTAGATAAAACATAAAAGTCATATTTGTGGTATGGGCATCTGGTTCATTTTCAACTTTTATCCAGTATTTGTTTATCTTACTCAGCGAGAATTCCTCATTTTCGTTTTGACATGCTTAGTTTATGATCTGCGTTAAAAGATGTTAATTTTTTTTATTTTTTTTAATGGACATACATGTATATATATACAGTATAATTGATTATCCGCAAAGTTGAGAGTCATGGGTTTCGTACATAAACCGAAAAAAGGCTGAATATGAAATTGAAATGACATAAAATGCATTCTAGCTTAAAAACTTGAATATATCGTATATAAAACATAATACAAACAATGAAAATATTCATAAAAAGTAAAATTATTTGTACAGTCGAACCTCATTAACGTGAATTTTATGGGGGATAAAATTTTTTTTCATGTTATCAGTAACTAATCTTCATTTTGACGGGGATTGTGGAAACAGTTCATATTAAAAGTAATTCACGTCAACGAGGTTTGACTGTACTTCATATACTATAGGATATAAAAAACATAAAGAAAAAAGTGTACTTAAGATGAAGCCATGGTTCAATTTGTAATCTAATTTATGCACTAAATTAAACAGTACAGCAGACATGCAAACATTTAATTTATTCCACAGCATTGTGAATAACCGCCACATTTTCACACCACTTTATTTGTAGAAAAATGTTCTCCAATATTTAATTACGATTGAATATTAAAGAAAGTACCCGCCAGCAGAAAAACTGGTGTAAAAAAAAAAAAAAAAAAAAAAAAAAGCGGTCACGTCAATGTTTTGAAATAAATTGAAATGTTGACGTGTTTGGTAGCGTATTCTACTGGAGAACAAATAAAGCAAAAACCACATAATTCTTTATATTTACTTTTTTTTTTTTTTAAGCTATCATTTGTATCTGTTTATTGTTGATGATAAAAAAAAAAAAAAACCTTTCTTTCTGATTTTGCCCATTTCCCGCACCACGAATTATCCGCAACGTGTGTAATCCGTTTGCGGATAATCGAGAGTTTACCGTATATATATATATAGATTATTACGGATAAATCGAAATGCAGTAGTCGGTCGATACAGGGTTTTTTTTTTTTTTTTTTTTTTTTTTGAGCGCATTTTAAACACAAATTATATTGTATGGGGAAGGGGGGGGAGGGGGAGAAAAGTAAATCCTTTTCTTTTAGCAATTTTTCTATAAGTAAACTAATCTAGTTCTGGACATCCGAAAACATTTAAATCCATTGAAAAACGGAGATCGAAAATTTTTACGAATCCAATATTTTTTTTTCTCGTTTATATTGATTTTTCAATATAAACGAGAAAAAAAATCCTTATTTATTTATTTATTTATTATTATTATTATTATTATTATTATTATTATTTTCATTTGGTCAAAATATTTAAAAGGCGTAATAAATAAATCAATAAAAATAAAAATAGCACATTCCTTTCCTTAAAATATGAAATTGCGTTCTTTAGCAGCGGTTACACATATTAATGTTTTAAAATTTCTTTTATACTATTTCTATTTGGTGCCAAAGGGAAAAAGAAAAAAAATGTTTTCATTTACTCTATTTTGTCCGAAAGAAATAGATCTCTCGTTCTAATAGCTTATTTCATGACAAAAATTCAGGGCTGGAAATTTACGTCTTTTTTCAAGATATTTTCAAAATCGGAATGGCAATTTTTATCATAAAATAAACCAAAAAATTATCGTTACTAAATAATGGCTGGAAAATGTCCTGAAAAAAAGGGGGGTATTTCAAATTCTACAGAAATTAAAAATTCTGGAAACAGTAAACGTAATATAATTTTAAAAAGCAGATAAATATAATATAAAATCTAATTTCAATAGGTATATCTGTTATAGCAGATATCGATTTTGAAAATAAATAAATAAATACATAAAATAAAATAAATTCAATAAATAAAAAAGAGAGAAAAATCTTCCGGGATTCAAAATCCCCACTATCGGATCACAGTTAATTAACAGCAGCGCTACATGTCGACCGATATACACATAAATTTAAACTAGAGTAGTTGTCTGACCAAATTTTTCAAAGGTCGTTTGGATGGTGAGCAAACATCCAGGTTCAGATTATAAAACGGGCATAGAATGCAACTGGGGCCAAATTTCGGCTGATTGTCGAAATTTGCTACAGGCAGAATACTTTATCACTAGAGGTACCTAAAATTGACGCGATCATGTAAAAGTCGTTTTATTTGCTAAAATTACATTAATATTTTTTTTTAAATATGTTTAATTATTTGCTGTTTTACCCAATATTACTAATTTTTCATTATCTGAATAATTATTTCGAAGCACTTAAACTCAAATAAGTGTATCGATAGTAGGGAAAGTGCGGAAAAAAACCATTAAATGAAGACTGCACGTAAAAATTACGTAACACTAGTGTTCTAGGGTTAAAAATTAATTTGTAATCATAAACATATTGAATTTGTTATAATTAATTACTTGATAAATAATTAATATTTTTTGTTGATTTTCATGAGTGCAAGTTTATACACGTTCATATAAAAAAGTGCATTTAGCACTTTCTTGGCCAGCATATAACTTGATAAATGTAATTGTATGAAAAACTGAAATGTATGAAAATTTAAAAGGACTATACGGAATGATTAATAAGAAACATTTTTTTTTTAATTAATTGTAAATCGTTAAGACAAAAGTTATAGAATAGATTAGACATGCTACAATATGTTTATAACTAATGCGTTTTAACGAAATATTAATTAATCAATACAAAATATTAATATAAAAATTAATAACTAACCTTTCTGATGAACGGACATTGCTCATTCCATGACCTTCTAGTCTTTCATTCATCGTTCATCTGCATCTCAGTTCAAAGACGCAGATGTTATGTTTCCACAAGCAGATGTTCCTGTCTAAAGTCCACAGGAAGTCGATTTTTACAGCATTTGGTGCTTGAATTTATTTCACAGCATAAATACTTGAAAATAAACCGCAGAAAGTGCAGGAAAAATTACAACATTTTTTTACAGTGTATATATATATTTTTTTTTTGAAATAAATGAAATCGATAAATAAAAATCGATTTTCTTTTATTATTTACTTATTATTTCTTTTATTACTCATATTATTTCTCATTGCGAGGATAAACGTAACAATTGTGAAACGAATTGAACAAAAGTTTATTCCCCGGTTAACAGGCTAATCCTGATTCTAGATTTGCGATCCATTTATAGAACAATAATTACAATTGCAACCATTTCATTTTTTTGCTGTAACCGTTTTTTCTGTTCATTGAAAGTTTCAATAATTCGCAATAATAATATTAAAATATTAGCTTCAGGTGTCGCCATGCATGACGTTACCAAAGTAATAAAAACAGTAAAAAAAAAAATATATATATATATATTTTTGGAATTTTTTCCGATGAAAAAACATTCTTTTCACA
Source organism: Salticus scenicus (assembly GCA_963930645.1). NCBI lineage: Eukaryota > Metazoa > Arthropoda > Arachnida > Araneae > Salticidae > Salticus > Salticus scenicus. The sequence goes on along the minus strand of OZ005662.1, from coordinate 138,052,203 downwards.
CATATATCTATGTATATATTTGTATTTATATGTGTGTATTAAACCTGACGCCTGACATAGAAATTTAGAGGTTCAAAAAGACTACTATGGTAGAATTTAGTGGTTCAAAAACATAAATTGATGCTTAATACAGAAATATTAACAAATTTACACTTAAAAAAAAAAAAAATAAATAACTATATTTATATTTTTATGCGAAAACTGTACAAACAACATTTTAAGATATAATCTGTTTGTGTGTTTCTGTTTTATTAGTACTAATTCACAAAGAGGTAGAAAAATTCAATTTCAATTATTCGTTTAATATATAAATTAAGCCCGCAATGTTAACAGTTTGCAGTGAAATACATTTACGAACTGAGGCCGAAAAAAGAAGAAAGAAAAGCAAGCATTTTAAATCGCAAAAGTATACAAAAACTGTTTTCAATCAGAATAATTATGAAAGACTCTTTAACAGAGAAATAAATGTAGGCACGTGTGCACTGTGAAAGCAATAATACAATGCAGAAAGAAGCCTGAAAATAGCAATGGTACAGAAACTTGACGATGGATGAGACATACAATTGACCATTGAAATGTTAACGATGTTTGTTAAATAAGTAACGAAAAATGCAACTAGAAACTTGATTAAAATATTTGGTGCAAAAACACGTGCTACTGCTTTGGAGGCAAAAGCAAGACATGGTTGTGTTGGCTTAAATTTTATAGTGTGTGAAGAAGTTTTGAAGTTTTAATACTGATTGTACACCAGTTTTGAATTTAGTTTTGTGAAATGTTTGGATTTCTATTTCTAAAGGGACTTTTTTTTTTTTTTTAATACAATTTTTTAGAAATATCAAAATAATTAAAGATATATAAATAGAAAAAAAAATTTTTTTTTTACATTTTTTTAGAAATATCAAAATTATTAAAGATACATAAATAGAAACAACAACAACAACAACAAACAAGTTTATACACTGCATAAAAAAAGTAGACGGACACTTACTTGTAATACTTTAACCCTTTCAGGGGCGGTGGCTAGAGGGTCTATCCACCTACTTTAGAAATTTTTCTCTAACTGTGCAGTGGCTACTTTTTTTATCCACTTTTATGAAAAGTTAATGTGTACTTCTAAAATTGAAATAGAGATGGCAGAACTACAGTAACTTTAAGCAGGATGTGCCTGTGACTTTTTTAAATGGACAAGTTGCGGGAAAATTTTTTTAAGTTTCTTTTATGTATTTTTATGAAAAATAATTTTTTATTCAAAAGTATTTGGTAGTGTAAATATACTGTAATGCACATTTTAAATACAACATATTTACATATTATCTTAGATAATTAATTTTAGTTTGATTTTTAGGAGCATCTTTTAGGTGGATAGACACAGTGGCTAGAACGCCTAGCCACCACCCACAAAAAAATCCCCACATGCTGAAATTTTTTTCTTCATCAAATATCACTTGTAGGGGATGTTTACTTTATGATATATATATATTTAAAAGGAAATTCAATCATTTTTACTTAGTGCCCCTGAAAGGGTTAAAGCCGTTTATTTCTTTAATTAGAGATATGAGGTTCATTTCTCTAATATAATTATATTCTTGAGACATCATATATTATTATTTTTTGGATATAGATTCAATCCTTTTGAATTATGCAGTGGAAAAATTCAGGAAACAGAAATGGTGCATATTTGCATTGTAATTTTTCTTAAAAAAAGTAGACGGACACATCTTGTATCTCTAAAGTAAAATGTTTTTAGTAAGGGTTTCGTCTCCCATTTGCTTTAATAAGTTCGTATACTCTGTTAGACATCGAATGATAGAGATTCTGAATCTTTTTTTGACAGAAAATTTCACAAATGTTTATAAGAGCTTCTTTGAGCTGGTGAATTGATTCATACTGGCGTCCACCCTCATAAATTTTATGGAAAAGTATAGCCCAAATGTTTTCTACAGGATTCATATATGGACTCTTGGCTGGCCAGGGTAAAATAATGAAGTTGTTCTCATGGGACCATTTTTTAACGTTGTTAGCGGTGTGTATTGGCGCTCCATCTTGTTGGAAAATCCAGTTTTCTCCTCCAAGATCACACGCAAATGGCAAAAGCTCACTGCTTAGTGTTTCAATATAATATTTGTGAGTCTGCTTCTTACTTAGAAGCACTAAATTTGTCCTTCCACCATAGCCAACAGCTAGCCACACCATCACGCCACCACCACCAACTTGCCGAGTAGAGTACACTTCGTCTTCTTTCTACAAACAGTGCCAATAATATTGATATCCATCTGGGCCGTCTAAATTAAATTTTTTCTCATCTGAAAAAAAAACTACAGATATCCATTCTGTAGTCCAAGACATATGGTTTTGAGCCCACTGTAGTTGTTCTGTCACGTGGTGATCCTTCCAGCATGGATGATGTTTTCTTTTCTTATATTGAAAGAGATCTGAGTGCTTAATGCAGTTATAAATGCTCTGAGAAATTACGTTAGTAATTCCTGTGCTTATTCGAACTCTGGGAATTGATGCTCCAGTTTTTTTCAGCTGAGTAAAAATTTTTCTTTGGTCTCTAAGCGAAAGTTTCTTTGGCCGGCCACTCTTTTTCTTTACGCCATGGGCTTCAGGAGTAAGTAGAAAATCGCTGATGCTACTTTTGCTTATTAGAAGTAACCTGCTAATTTCTGACTCCTTTATTAACATTTTTCAGCGCTATAATCTGTCCTTTCTGGTAATCAGTTAGAGGAATTCCTCATGGCATGGCGCATTCATCTCCAAGAAATTTAACTACGTAAAACCATCTTGTCAAGCACGTTAACAATTGGCAAAATGCCAAATGTACATGTCCATGCAAAACTGGTATTCCCCCAGAAACACCCACTTAGATAATTACAGTTTTTGACAAGTGTCCGTCTACTTTTTTAAAAAAATATATTGTGCAAATGTATATCTTTTCTCTTTTCTGCATTTCCCTACATTAAAATTATAAATAATTGAATATTTTTATTTGTCTGTCAAAAATATGAAGATTGATAAGTATAAACATGTTAAAGAATTTTAATTGACATTTCCTATTAAACAAAGACGGGGTTTCAAAAAATTGTAAAGAAGTGTCCTTCTACTTTTTTTTGTGCAGTGTATATCAAAATATTTTAGGAGACAAATTGGTTTTTCATATGTGAGACTCTGGCAACATTTATTGATTGAACTTGGCGTAATTGTTGATAGCGTGAACCATATGCTACATATATAAAAAGTATGCATCGCATATTAACCCATTTTATCCCATTGTCTTATTTAAAGGACAGCTGAAAAATAGCATATACAAACCAGAATTTGCTTGCTGCGAATATTTTGTCAGCTGGAATATATAATGGTATATATAAGCTTCTGCTAGCGTGTTATGTGTCTCACCTCCTCCTCCTCCTCCTCCATCTGGAATCTTTGTTTAATCATTACATTAGGGGGCGTGGTTTATCTTCTCTTTGCGGTTGAAAATTCTTTCTGGAGAACTATCATGTAAATAAGAAAGTATTTTACAGATAAAGCAAAACTTTATACTCGAAAAGTACTTTTCACTACTGAAGAGAACACTAAAACATAAGTGCAAATTTCATCCTCTTTATTTCAATGTCCTGCGTACAAGGTGGATAAGATTTCTTATACAGAATATATTTATAATTTTTTCAAATTCTGATGTATTTAGTTTATTTAGGTTTAATTAATCTTAAAAAATATCATTTTTCTCAAATTTGAGCAAAATAAATAAATTGGATAAAATGGGTAAAAGACTTTTAATCTCATAATGAAACTCATATTCTAGCGAATTTAAAATTACACCACTAAAAGACATTTCTTTCATAGAGTTTTTAAATATGTTGATGATGTACTGATTAATAAAAAAAGTAATATAAGTATAAATTTATCTAGTTTTAAAATTATTATAACCGAAACCCGTTTAAATACAGATATTTCCGATAATAGAAATGACCAGAATATTCTATGATTAACATTGTGCTTACATGTTGTTTATAAGTGAGTAAATTGTAACAGTTTTATAATTTTTAAATTATATAAGAGAAGAGGGTTGTTTAGTTGTGCGGATTAAGGCCGACTGACTGCACTAGGTTCCTAAGCTTGAGGGTAAGTGCCCTCCAAGGGGGTCTTTCTAAGTGGTCCTAGCCCGTATTTACGCAAGTTTCGGAGAAAACCACGGAAAACTCCGAACGGGTAGGCCAACGAGCGTGTCCTGGGATCGAACCCGGCACCACACGTCTACCAGTTTTGAGCTCAGAAGCGCTCGGCCGCTGGTGGGCTATATAAGAGAAGAAATATTATCTTTTTTTTTTATCCTGTATGTAAAAGTTTTCAGTATTGATAAACAGTATACTAAAATAACATTTTGTTTATACATTTTGAAAGGTTTCTTTTATTTCTTTATTTATTTTTGACAAGTATTGCATTTATTTGTGTCAGTTTCGATTAAAAATTTCCACGATATATAACCTCCACACTTTTAAATCTTTTGATAATTTAACACAACTGCAATATTGTCAACTTACTTTGAGATAATAATATTTCTTTCTTTATTAAAATATAATCATTAATCCCTAGCCTTATTACAACTTGTCTTTCCCTAATTTAGATGGATAATGAGGCACAGCCATAATAAGGATGAAATATGATATTTTAAGATGCATTTTTCGTAAACTTTGTATTTTGAGAAAAGTTTCCTCTGTACATTAGTTAATTGTTAGCGAATGAATAAAAAAGTTTCTAAACAATATCTTTATTTATCGTTACAGTGATGATGTATGATCCAAGTGTGAAAATTCCTGTCTTAAGATAAATATTTCTCACCGACTTTAGCTATTTTAGTTGAAGGGATATTTTCTCATTATTTGATACTCTATCAAGAGAAGCAGTAAAAATTGCTAAATTTTGGAAATATATTTAACCTATAAATAATAATAGTAAAAAAAAAGTAATTACAATTATTATCATTGTTGTTGCCTTTGTTTTTGAAAATAAAAATTGCCCTATTCACTCCACCGATAAAAAGAATCTATATAAACAGAGGCGTTTGTGTGTAGGTTCTGGAGATCAAAGCACTGACTGTAGGCAGCGTTGCCAATCGTACGATAATTATTTTACGCATAGTTACTAAGTCTTCGATTTAGGAGGGAGATTTCATACCAGAATTTTTTTACAAAAAATTTCACTTTACTTAATTGTGGAAAATTGATATAAAATATTTTGATAAAAAAAATACTGGTGTGAAATGTTATTGGCAAGTATTATAGTGCGGTTGTCAACGCTGGTCGCAAGGCTACAAAACTTGGCAAAGGGGTAGTTTGGATGATGTAAGGATGTATCTCATCGACGTTTTTCTGATTTTCCAATTTCAATTTTTATTATAAATTTTCGATATTTTTCTTTGATTTTTTAGGTTGAGGTTAGTAATTTTTAAAATTGTGCTATTAACAAATGAAGAAATTTATAATTTTTTTCACGTTCTGGAAACTTTCACATCGAAGCAGTTTAATCAACACCACGTAGAATAATGCCTCCGAACTGAACTTAACGTTCCAGATATTTTGCCGAATACATCCAATCTACATCATCTTATAGATATTATAAGAAATGCTGATTAGAAGTAATCATCTGAATTTCTGGAATGTAAAGTTGAGTTCGGGGGCATTATTATAGGAGGTATTGGTTTAATAGTGGATTTTCTTACCAGTTGGAAGTTATTCACTTTATTTATTTGACTTTCTAAAAATAATATTCGAACTCGAATTGTTTTCTTGTTGTTGCCTTTTAATTCGCACAAAAAAAGAAAAAAAAAAAAAAAAAAAAAAACTGATGTATTGCTTAAAAAAAATGAAGCTGCTATCTTTTCTTAACAACGGATACTATCTTACTACCATGTTTTTCTCATTTTTATGATTTTAATGTGAAAATTTTTCAGTTATATTTATAGCATCATTAATTTTATCTATTTTATTTTCTTCTTCCTTTAGTTTAAGCTGTTGCTAATCCAAATTATTTAGTTGGCAGAGAGCTGACTTCTGGAACAAAAGGGTTAGGTTTCAAATCTCGGATAAGGAATGGATGTCTGTGAAATCTTCAAATGTACATAAATAATCTGGTGTGTCACTCACACGACTTTCTCTTACCTGAAATTTAATACTATAAATACAGGTTAGAGATTAAGAGGTAACATAACGATGTTATGTAAACCTATATTAAACAATTCAAACTAGGCTTCGGAAGAGTTTTATATGATAATTAATTCTGTGTGAGGGGGGCTACCGCCCCCTCAACCCCCCCGTTTCATTAATGCACCTAGATTTATATAAAATTTAATTCGGTTATTAAAAAAAAAATTCTGTTTTTAAAAAATAATTTATTAAAATTATTATTTAAAAAAATTATCTTTTATGATAAGGCAGACGATTTCCCTATTAGAGAAGTAGTATAACACTAAATATCCAAAAAAAAAAAAAAAAAAAAAAAAAAAAAAAAAGTCCATTTTATTCTCAATAAAAAAAAAAAAAAAAAAAAATAAGATTTTCTTTTTCTAAGTTTTTTTTTTCTTAAATGGGAAAAAAATCGATAACTTTGTTTTAAATTATCGCAGATCGATAGTTCAACCATTCGTTATAAAGCTATTGGCGAGCTCTTTTGAAAGATACCCATCACGAATATTTCCTCCCCTCGAGGGGGGACTTCCCACCCCATGGGGTGAGGCGAGGCTCCTACATACACACAATTTTTTTCCCAGTTGACTATCTCTGTTACAATATATATATATTCGTTTCATTTGGTTAAGTGCAGTCTATAGACGTTAAACTCTACTTACCTGCAATTCCCCCCATAGACGTAATGTATTAGAATTCTCTTGATTGTCCCTGTACACGAACCATTTGCCTGATCTTAACGAAAAGCTTACTGTAGCATCTATATATGATACACATTTAGAATACCAAGTTTGGAATGTCGGCTACTATTTGTTCTTGAGATATGCTGATAACAGACAGACACACTTACAGACACACAGACACACAGACATACACACAGACCATTTGCTAAAAACATGGTTTTCGCATTCAGAGAACCTCAAAACGTGTCAATATAACAAAATCTCGCGTTCGAAAATTTGACCCAAAAATAATACTTTCTCTACCTTATGGGTAAGAGAAAGTAACAAAAATAATACTTTCTCTACCTTATGGGTAAGAGAAAGTAAAAATTGTCCATTGAAGTGAACTTATGAAACAAGGTTTATTTGAGACAAAAGTTAGTGTAGCTATAAAGTCTGGTGATGTAAAATTGATAGAAATGATACTTTTTTGCCATTCGTCACTTATTTGTACTTGCAAAAGATTAAATATGGTAAAATATTTTGATGTATTTATGAAATGGACTTATTGTTATCATTCTTAAAATATTTCTATTTCTGTTTTTACTTTCTTTTACCCATAAGGTAGAGAAAGTATTGTTTTAGGGTCAAATTTTCGAAAGTAAGTTTTTGTTATATTTACATGTTCTGAGGTCAATACGAAAATCATGATTTTAGCGAATGGTCTCTCTCTCTCTCTCTGTTTGTGTGTGTGTGTGTGTGTCTGTCTGTTATCAGCATATCTCAAGAACAAATAGTAGCAGAAAATCCAAACTCGGTATTCTAAATATGTATCATACAGGGATGCTACACTAAGCTTTTCGTTGAGATGAAGCAAATGGTTCGTGAACAGGGATACTCAAAAGTAGTCAAATACATTACGTCTATGGGGTAAATTGCAGGTAAGTAGAGTTCAGCTTCTATAGACTGCACTAAACTAAATGAAACGAATATATATATTTTGTAATAGAGATAGTCAACTGGGAAAAAAAAATTGTATGTAGAAGCCTCGCCTTCCCCCCCTGGGGTGGGGAGTCCCCCTCGAGGGGAGTAAATTTTCATGATGGGTATCTTACAAGAGAGCTCGTCAATACCTTTAAAACGAATGGTTGAACCATCGATCTGCGATAATTTAAAATAAAGTTATCGATTTTTTTCATAAAAAAAAATAATAATGTAATATTGAGAATAAATTCAAATTTTTCTGGATGTTTAGTGTTGTTATACTACTTCTCTAATATTGAAATCGTCTGCATTATCATGGAAGATAATTTTTTACTTTCTCTTACCCATAAGCTAGAGAAAGTATTGCTTTTGGGTCGAATTTTCGAACGCGAGATTTTGTTATATTTACGCGTTTTGAGGTGCCCTGAATAAGAAAATCATATTTTTAGCAAATGGTCTGTGTGTATGTCTGTGTGTCTGTGTATGTGTCTGTGTGTGCGTCTGTCTGTTATCAGCATATCTCAAAAACAAATTCTGGCAGAAAGTTCAAACTTAGTATTCTAAATGTGTATCATATAGGGATGCTACAGTAAGCTTTTCGTTAAGATCAAGGAAATGGTTCGTGTTCAGGGACAATCAAGAGAATTCTAATACATTACATCTATGGGGAAAATTGCAGGTAAGTAGAGTTTAACGTCTATAGACAGCACTAAACCAAATGAAACGAATATATATTTTTTGTAGTAGAGATAGTTAACTGGGAAATTTTTTTTTGTGTATGTAGGAGCCTCGCCTCCCCCCCTGGGGGGGGAAGTCCCCCCTCGAGGGGGAGTAAATTTTCATGATGGGTGTCTTTCAAAAGAGCTCGCCAATACCTTTAAAACGAATGGTTGAATCATCGATCTGCGATAATTTAAAACAAAGCTATCGATTTTTTTTTTACTTTTAACGAAAAAAAACTTGGAAAATAAAAATCGTATTTTTTTATTTAAATATTGAGAATAAAATGGACTTTTTTGGATAATTGGTGTTATACTACTTCTCTAATATGGAAATCGTCTGCATTATCATAAAAGATAATTTTTTTAAAATAATACACAGAACTAATTATCATATTCAGAACTCACACAGAACTAATTATCATATAAAACTCTTCTGAAGCCTAATATGAATTGTTTAACACAGGTTTACATAACAGTACTCTTTATCTTACCTTTTAATCTGCAACCTGTATTTCTAGTATTAAATTTCAGGGTAAGAGAAAGTCGTGTGAGTGACACCCCAGATTATTTAAATAATAATTTTAATAAATTATTTTTACTGAGTGAATTTGTATAGAAATATATAGAAGAAAGTCATGTGCTGACCACAACACACAAGTTATTTGTTGTTAGTGGATATGCTTTACTAATAATATTTTACGATTTCCAGGAAAGCTGTTCGGGAATTGAAATAAATTCCTCCTAGAGATATGGTAAAAAATGTATTTTTTTAAGCTAAATATGCATCGCTTTTACTTTCTCTTACCCTTGCGGTCGTGAAAGTATTGTTTTAGGGTCAAATTTTCGAACGTGAGTTTTTGTTATATTTACATGTTCTGAGGTCCTCTGAATACGAAAAACCTATTTTTAGCGAATGGTCTGTGTGCGTGTTTGCCTGTGTGTCTGTTATCAGCATATCTCAAGAGCAAATAGTAGCAGAAATTCCAACTCGCAATTTTAATTGTGTATCATAGGGATGCTACACTAAGCTTTTCATTGAGATGAAGCAAATAGGTTCATGTACAGCGACACTCAAAATTATTCAAATACATTACGTCTATGGGGGAAATTGCAGGTAATTAGAGTTTAATATCTATAGACTGCACTAAACCAAATGAAACGAATATCTGTAGGGGCCTCACCTCCCCCCTGGGGGAAAGTCCCCCCTCGAGGGGAGTAAATTTTCATGATGGGTATCTTTCAAAAGACTTCGCCAATACCTTTAAAACGAATTGTTTAACCATCGATCTGTGATAATAAAAAAAAAAATATATATATGTGTTATATTGAGAACAAATTCACCTTTTTTTTGGATATTTAGTGTTATACTACTCTTAGAATAATTTAAAACGAATAATTTTAGGAGATCCAAATGGTGTATTTTGAAGTTAATATAAGTTTGTTGCTGGAAAGGTTCGATCAAGATTGATAAGTTTCAACGAATGTTGCGTGTGAAAATTGTGTGTATAATTTTAAGTAAACTTTTAATTTTAATAACAGAATTAAATTCTATATAAATGTAGGTGCATTAATGAAACGGGGAGTTGAGGGGAGCGGTAGCCCCCTCACACAGAACTAATTATGATATCAAACACTTCCGAAGCCTAATTTGAATTGTTTAACATAGGTTTACATGACAGTGCTCGTTATCTTACCTCTTAATCTCCAACCTGTATTTATAGTATTAAATTTCAGAGTAAGAGAAAATCGTGTGAGTGAAACACCAGATTATTTAATTAGGTAAATAGCTAAGCATTTACCACCTATTTTTACCCCAGAGATCAAATGAAATTGGAAGCGATAAAAAAATGATTGTCATTATATAAACAATTTTTTCTTTCAATTTTTTTTTTTAAACGAAAAGGAATTTTAGGTACAATAATTACAGTTCGAACCAAAAAGTTATAATAACCAAGATTATTATTGCGTGGTTCCTTTAAAACTTTAATATGAGACCATATAATTTAATCTGTATTATTATTCCACAGGTAATCACAACTCATCAAATTTTCGCAGTTTTGGATATTTTACAGTGGGAACTTTCCATCCCTTGCCAACAATCGCGCCAGTAAAGTTTTTCATTAAACTGCATACTTTACCATTACCCAATAATATTTTAGGCAAAATAAAATTGAATATCGACCTGGAAGGAGCTTTCACAGAATTTAGTGTTGATATAAATGAGTTATTTTTTTCCTTTTTCTTTTGTGAAATCTTTCTATTCATGTTTGAAGTACAATTTTTTCTTAACCCGTTAACGCCCGAATTAATTTTGCAAAATATTATTAACTGATTATTTCATTTCTAAATTAATATAAACAACTGACAGTAAAATATATTAACTTAAATAAACAATTCTTCTGATAGTTTTAAAGCCTATCCTCATTTATTGACGTTTAGTGTTCTAGCGGGAAAACTTCGAGATGGAAAAACTGTGAGATAACACATTAATTTCTTATATGTTGACAAAGATCTCGAAAGTAAAGTATTATAATATATATTACTATTCAACTTGATTTAAGTTAGTATACCTGCGCAAAAACCAAATATATGTGCGACGAATTAAAAACCGTAAAATGACTATCCAAATTATGAAATAATAATTAATAGTAGGCACATAAAACTTGCAGGGATCATTTAGAGTGACGCTATAAACTGTCGCTAAAAAGCAGAAATCATTCGAAGAAACCACAAAAAATATACGTGTCATTTTCATTAGCTGTCCTCAAATGAGGCCACTGGGCGCTAACGGGTTAATGTGAAATATTATTTTTTGTTTAGAAGGTGTTTTTCTACAACAACTCTTGTCATCTTTTTTTTTTTTTTTTTTTTTTTTCAGTTACACGTTGTATTTGTTTATTTTATCGTATGGAATTTTCTAGAGTTTTTTTGTTTACCGTGGCCGAAACTGTAAGATGACTGGAATAGAAGCTTTTAAATTGGATGCCAGTATTATTTCAAATAACAGTTCCGACTAAAGATTCTGTTGCTCTGTCTACAATTTTGAATATCAATTTACCTGTTAGTGTGATTCTGTTTTTAAAGCCATTTTTTTAACATAATAAAGTCCTGCTCTTTTTCAATTTTTGGGATATATTCACTTTTTAAACTTACAGGAAGTTGTTTAAACAGATAAAGAAATGAACCTTGTGGCAGACTCAGAAGTCAACTTTTCTATACTATGTGTTTACAATTATCCTCCCACAGCACTTTATTGGGGGAAAAAATCCAACATTCAGAGTTTTTAAAGCATATGATGTGTTTGGAGGTTACAAAGGATGATTATTTTACTCTGCAAAGCTGATAAATCCCAGCATTTCAAAACTTTGAATAAGTTGCTAAATCTAAGTCACACCCATTTTCCCCTACCATAGAAAAATATTCTTTATGAATTAAATATTTCTGAATATTTCTTATCCGTTTTTAAAATTTTATATTCCAGAACTTTTAACTGAATTTTTTTTATGTAAGGTAACTAAAATGAAAAGTAATTATGAAATCTTAAACACATGCGTATCTGCGATCACAACTCTTCGATATCCCAAAATTCTAATGAATATTTATAAATTTTTATATATTTAGGGTAACTGAATGTAAAAAGGTTTATAGAATCTTAAGATATATGTATTTTAGCGACCAAAGCTTTTCCACAGATATTTATAGTTGTTATTTTCAAAGATTGTTCATTAAAATTGGTGTAACTAAACTAAAATTATGAAATCTTAAAATACATGCATATCTGTGATCACAACTCTTTGATATCCCGAAATTCTATAGAATATTTATAAAGTTTTATATATTTAAGGTAACTGAATGTAAAAAGGTTTATAGAATCTTAAGATATATGCATTTTAGAGACCAAAGCTTTTCTACAAAAAATTATAAATTGTTTATTAAAATTGGTGTAACTAAAATTAAAAAGAAATATGAAATTCTAAAGTACTTGTGATCACAACAACACTTCGATATCACAGAATGTTATAGAATATTTATATACTTCTTTTTATACATACATTTAGGGTAACTGAATGTAAAAAGATTTGTGAAATCTTAAAATACATGTATTTCAGTGATCACAACACTTTCAGAAAAAAAAAAAAAAAAAAAAAAAATGTAGCATTTTAATTAAAATATTTATTTATTTAGGGTAACTAAAATTAAGAGGTAATATGAAATTTTAAAATATATGCATTTTTTTTAATACATGCAATAACATTATAGTTGTTATTTTCAAAGATTGTTCATTAAAATTGGAGTAACTAAAACTAAAATTATGAAATCTTAAAATACATGCATATCTGTGATACAATACATACATGCATATATCTTCGATATCCCAAAATTTTATAGAATATTTATAAAGTTTTATATATTTAGGGTAACTAAATGTAAAAAGGTTTATAGAATCTTAAGATATATGTATTTTAGCGACCAAAGCTTTTCCACAAAATATTATAGATTGTTTATTAAAATTGGTGTAGCGAAAATTAAAAAGAAATATGAAATTCTAAAGTACTTGTGATTACAACACTTCGATATCACAGAATGTTATAGAATATATGTATACTTAGGGTAACTGAATGTAAAACGGTTTGTGAAATCTTAAAATACAGGTACTTATATTTCAGTGATCACAATACTTTCACAAAAAAATTGTAGCATTTTGATTAAAATATTTATTTATTTAGGGTAACTAAAATTAAGAGGTAATATGAAATTTTAAAATACATGCATTTTTTTTATTATATATATATCTGAACGAATAAATTGTTAGTGTAGAAAAGTCATATGCATAATTAATGAGAATACTTTCTATTTTATTTGAAAGCAAAATATCGATTTGTCATTCCAATTTCTAGAAAAGCGAATCATTAGCCACGTTATTTCGAATGATATCGATTTTACTTCATCCGTAGGAGATGCTGAATTAAGCCACTTAAAACTGCACTTAGTATTATTTTACACTTTGTGAAGGTAATCAAAAGTCAGCTATTTGTTTTAAATTGCACAAACTATTTGTCAAATTTCAGCAGTTTTTATATGAAAGGGCGAAAGCTTTCTTCTTAACTTAAGTCAATCAAAATACATGGTTATCTTTGTAAGTTAATATTTATGTAGCGATAGCTCAAAAAAAAAAAAAAAAAAAAAAATCGCATAGAGTGAGAATTTTAAAACAAAGCTAAGAAATAATAATATAACAAAGTGGATCTTAAATTTATTTAAATATCATTTTTCTTTAAAATTTTTAGTTTTTAGGGATGTGTTGAACTTTGAAATAATAATTGCTGTTTAAAACAATTTTTTATATTTTATTAAAATCGGTTGATATAATTCGTGATTTCTTTAAAGTTATTTTATAACTATTTAAAGAAATTTTACATCTATTTTATTGAAATCACGTGACTTATTTTTGAGATGACCATAGAAGAATGAAATTGGTCCAGGTTTAAATCTCTAAGTTCGGTTCGAAATTTGCCAAAGTAAGTGTAAAACAACAAAATAAACAGTGCCTCAAAGAATCATATTTAATTTAATTAATTATAAAAAAGGTCCTTCCGGCTCATTTGAAAGGGTAGGTTGATTTCTTTTTTCTTATGAAATAACCGCCATTTTAAAACAAAATGGCGGCTTCAGATTATTAATGAACTTGGTAGAAATATTGATGTGGTCTATGTATATATGGAGTTTTAAGCAAATCAGTTCATAAATACTTTTATGCGAATTTGAAATTTTCAAGTGGTTAACACTTGGAAACAAGATGGAGCACCAACCTGCCAAAAAAAAAAAAATCAAATGTATTTGTGAGATAAGTCTACTGTACATATCTAGTTCAAATTAATTCAAAATTTCAAAAGTTGTCATGCTGCCAAATTAAATGGCCGCCACTTGGATCAAAATTGGGGAGCAAGTTGCCCAGTAAACTAATCCAAGATATTTGTAAAATAAGTCCACTATCCAACTTTGGTTCGAATGAATTGAGTATTTCAAAAGTTATCGCGATAGCGATAACATATTCTCAAGTGGCAGCGCGTTCAAGTGGCCGCAATTTGAAAACAAAATTGCAGGGAACCCAAGTAGCACGTAATGTTGTTATAACGTTGTTATAACTAATTTTTCACTGTTCAGACTTATTTTCAACGCTAATAACGTTATGTGCAACCTGGGAAACTTGCTCACCAAAATCATTGATATTTGAATGATAAATCCATTTTTTAACTGTGGTTCGAATTAATTATTTCAAAAGTTATCCAGATAAAAAAATTTCAAGTGGCCGCCACTTGGAAACAATATGACAGAGTAAGTTGCCCAGCAAACTCATCAAGGTATTTAAAGCATAAGTCCACTGTCCAACTTTGGTTCGAATCAGTGCAGTATTTCAAAAGTTATTGGAATGATAAGTTTTCAAGGGGCAGTCAAAGTGGCAGGAATTCGGAAACAAAATGGAGGAGCAAATTGCCCAGCGAAATCATTCAATATATTTGTATGGTAAGTTCACTGTTCAGCTTTGGTTCAAACTAATTCAGTTTTCCAAAAATTATCGTGATATTGGCCACCACTTGAAAACCAAAATGCGGAGTGAGATGCAAAGCAGACTTATCTGAGATATTTGAATGATGAATCCACTACCCAAATTTGATACGAGTTGATTCAGTATTACAAAAGTTATCATAATGACAAATTTTCAAGCAATTTTTCTTTACTTTTCGATTTTTTTTTTTTTTTTTTTTTTTTAACTTTTAACGAAAAATCGTATTTTTAAAAAAAAATAATGAGAATAAAATGGACTTTTTTTTGGATATTTGGTGTTATACTACTTCTCTAATATAGAAATCGTCTGCATTATCATAAAAGATAATTTTTTTAAATAATAATTTTAATAAATTATTTTTTAATAACCGAATTAAATTCTATATAAATGTAGGTGCATTAATGAAACGGAGGGTTGTGTGAGGGAGTTCTGTGTGAGGGGTGCAATATAAAACTCTTCAGAAGCCTAATATGAATTGTTTAACACAGGTTTACATAACAGTACTCGTTATCTTACCTTTTAATCTGCAACCTGTATTTATAGTATTAAATTTCAGGGCAAGAGAAAGTCGTGTAAGTGACACACCAGATTATTTTTCTTCTTTTATTTAAATACTATTTAACCATGGATTTATAATAATAAATAAAAATAATTTTAATACATTATTTTTACTGAGTGAATTTGTATAGGAAAATATAGGAGAAAGTCATGTGCTGCGGAGTGAGATGCTAAGCAAACTTATCTGAGATATTTGAATGATAAATCCACCACCCAAATTTGATACGAATTGAAGCAGTATTACAAAAGTTATCATAATGACAAATTTTCAAGTGGCTGCCACTTGGAAACAAAATGACGGAGAAAGTTGCCCAGTGAATTCATCGAGGATATTTATATGATATGAACACTGTTCAACTTTGATTCGAATTGAATTAGAATTAAAAAAAATATATCATGATTATAAATTTTCAAATGATAGCCTGATTTCAAGTTCTCCCGCTTAGTTTATAACATCCGAACTTTGTAAAAAATGGTGGATAAAGTTCGTTAATAAACTTGGTTGAGAACCTTATGTGTTCTATGCATACATCAAAATTAAGGAAATCCTGTTTTAAATACACTTTTTACAATGTGAATTTGAAATTTTCAAGTGGCCTCTACTTGAAAACGAAACGTCGGAGCAACTTGGTCAACAAACTCATTCGAGATATTTATAAGAAAATCTCGCTGTCCAAATTTGGTTTGATTTGGAGTATTTTTTCGGAAGTTATCGTGATTATAAATTTTCAAGTGGTAGCTTGATTTCAAGTGGCTCCGCTTAGTTTAAGATATCTGCCAATTTGTTAAAAATTTGAAACCGTTAAACTATGGTCTATGCATACATAAAAATGCAAGGAAATTCGAAATATACTTTTTACAATGTCTAATTGAAATTTTCAAGTGGTTTCCACTTGAAAAGGTAAAAGCGGAGCAACTTGCTTAACAAACACATCAAAGATATTTATGAGATAAGCTAGCTGTCCAAATTTGGTATGATTTGGAGTATTATTTCGGGAGTTATCATGAGGACAAAATTTCATTACAGATAGATAGATAGATAAATGAACTAAGTAATTGCAGTAAGTCGATTTCTAAAGAAATCAACCTAATAAATCTATGAAACGTATTTTTCCCAATATATATTAGAATCATCCCAAGCTTAACTGAAATATACCTTTTTCCTTTTTTATAAAGCATACATTTGACAAAAAACGAATTAACATTAGTCAAAAATTATTAATTATTGTATGAGTAATTAATTATTTTATAACGAACGTGTTATTTAAATTTTGTGTTTATATATTTATTTGCTTAAAAATAGTTACCAACGGATGCCTTTTAAAAGTCTGATATTCTTCGGACCATTTTTAGAAGGTACAGAATGGAAATTTGAAAAAGATAATGCTCACAGTTATACAACTAAATCAAGAAAAGAGTGACGTAAAAAAAAAAAAAAAAAATCTGGTGTGTCACTCACACGACTTTTTCTTACCCTGAAATTTAATACTATAAATATAGGTTGAAGATTAAGAGGTAACATAACGAGAACCTATGTAAACCTTAAAACAATTCAAATTAGGCTTCGGAAAAGTTTTACATGATAATTAGTTCTGTGTTCCCCCGTTTCATTACTGCACCTACATTTATATAGAATTTAAATCTGTTATTAGAGTTTAAAGTTCACTTAAAATTACTCAGACAACTTTCATACGCAACATTCCTTGAAACGTATCAATCTTGATCAAACTTTTCTAGCAACAAACTTATATTAACTTGAAAGTACAACTTTTGGATATCCTGAAATTATTCGTTTTTTAGTTACTCTAACAGACACAGACCAAGATCAAATGTTAAGAATTTGACTTCGGTAATCAGGAAACCTCAAACCGTGTAAATATAGAAAAAACAAGCGATGAATATTTAGCTTTAAATCGTATATTATTTACCTTTTGTCTATGAGGAATTCATTTCAATTCCTGAGCAGCTTTCCAGGACATGATAAAATATTATAGTAAAGCACTTCCACTAATAATAAAAAAGAATGCTATAGCTTAAATATTTCCAGCCCTGTGTATCTTTTGAAGTTTACGTACAGACAACATTGTGCACCTAAATATAATCTTATAGTAATAACACACGGCACAACCTGGAATACACTTCCATCAATTTTCAGCTATTGTCGCACTATAATCTAGTTCTTTTGTGTAGCCCTGTAAATGAACAGTGAATGATTTCCCAACCATATTCTACATGAGACATGTTTTTAGGCATATAGAAAATATATATTCATTTCATTTGTTTTAGTGTAGTCTATAGCTATTAAACTCTACTTACCAGCAATTTTCCCCATAGACATAATGTATTTGAATTCTTTTGGGTGTCACTGTACTAAACGAACCATAACGAAAAGCTTAGTGTAGTATCCCTCTATATCATACACATTTAGAATACCAAGTTTGGACCTTCTGCTACCATTTGTTCTTGAGATATGCTGATAACAGACGGACACACACACACACACAGACAGACAAGCACAGACCAACCGCAAAAAATATGATTTTCGGATTAAAGGGTCTCAAAACATGTAAATATAACAAAAACTCGCTTCTGAAAATTTGACCCAAAAATAATATTTTCTTTACCTTACGGATAAGATAAAGTAAAAAAAAAATGATGTTATACACTAGCTGAATCAAAGCCTTGACCTGATTCGGACAGAAAGCTTGTGGGGTTATTTGTCTAACCAAATATATGAAAATAACAAACAATATCATTCAATAAATGAATTAGAAATGGACACAATGGAGAAATGGGACAATATTATCAAACTTTTACTTAAGAAATTATTTAACTCGATGCCAAATCGTGTGTTTCAAGTTATTCAGTGAAATGGTGGAGCAACATCGTGTTAGGTTTGTGAAAACTGTCATTCTCCAACCGTGGTCTTATAATATTGTAACAGTTATTACTTTCTCTTACCCATAAGGTAGAGAAAGTATTGTTCTTGGGTCAAATTTTCGAAAGTGAGTTTTCGTTCGTACACATTTTGAAGTCCACAGAATCAGAAAATCATGTTTTTAGCAGTTGGTCTATGTGTGTGTGTGTATGTGTGTTTGTCTGTGTGTGTGTGTCTGTCTGTTATCAGCATATCTCAAGAACAAATGGCAGCAGAAAGTCAAAACTTGGTATTCTAAATGTGTATCATATAGGGATGCTACACAAAGCTTTTCGTTGAGATGAAGCAAATGGTTAGTGTACAGGGGCACTCAAGATTATTCAAGTGCATTACGTCTATGGGGGGAAATTAAAGGTAAGTAGAATTTAACATCTATAGACTGCACTAAACGAAACGAAATGAATATATATTTTTTATATGCGTAAAAGCATGTCTCATGCAGAATATGGCATGGAAGTCATTCACTGTTCATTTACAGTGCTACACAAAAGAACTAGATTACAGTGCGACAATAGCTGAAAATTGATGGAAGTGCATTTCAGGTTGTGCCGTGTATTATTACAATAGGATCATGTTTAGGGGCACTATGTAGTTTGCACATAATCTTCAAAAGATATACAGGACTGCAAATATTTAAGCGATAACCTTCTTTTTTATAGTTAGTGGAAGTGCTTTACTCATAATATTTTAGCCTGTCCAGGAAAGCCGCCCAGGAACGGAAATGAATTCCTCATAGACATATGATAAATAATGTATGTTTTTAAGCTAAATATTCATCGCTTGTTTTTCGTATATTTACACGTTTTGAGGATTCCTGATTACCGAAGTCAAGTTTTTTAGAGTTTGTTCTTTTTCTGTGTCTCTTAGAGTAACTTAAAAACGAATAATTTCAGGAGATACAAAAGTTGTATTTTCAAATTAATATAAGTTTGTTACTGGAAAAGTTTAATCAAGACTGGTAAGTTTCAAAGGATGTTTCAAAGGATGTTGCGTGTGAAAAGTGTCTGAATAATTTTAAGTGAATTTTTAATTTTAGTAACAGATTTAATTTCTGTATAAATATAAGTGCAGTAAAGAAACGGGGGGTTTAGGGGGGCGGTAGCCCCCGTCACACAGAACTAATTATCGCATAAAACTCTTCGAAAGCCTAATTTGAATTGTTTTAACGTAAGTTTACATAACAGTACTTGTTATATTACCTCCTAATCTCCAACCTGAATTTATAGTATTAAATTTCAGGTAAGAGAAAGTCGTGTGAGTGACACACCGGATTATTTTTTACATTTTTTTGTTACATTGATATTATAGATTTTCTGAATTAATTTCATTTATACAAGTTACTATATTTTACTAATGGCTTTATGTGCTAGTATGCAGAAAATTTTAAATTTTGATTAAAATATATTTTTAATTATCAGAATAGCAAAATATGTTGGGGTCTTTTACTTTTGTAGCAGTCTGTAGTTACAAACTTGTATTTGGTGTTGATGGAAGTTACAACACGATATTTGTTAAATTAAAGACTTCTTCAAAATATAGCTTCTGTCATAAAATTTGAATTTTTATTAACAGATTTTTTGCTAATATAAAGGATTTACATTAAATCTTCTGTGATATCTTTTATTTTTCTTAACATACAGACGGTAACAAAAGTCTCCGAACACTAGCAAAAATTCCTACAGTGTGTTGCATGAATATAAACGCACCTTAGCTTTAAGAATTAGAATGGTATAGAAGTGTAATAAAAAAATATGAATAGGTGACACTTGATGCAAACTGTATGTGTATGATTCAAGAAATGAAAATATGAGTCAAAACAGTGAAAGACCAATATGATTTTTTAGAAAATAATTTTATTGAATATATGACAAAAATACATGTTGCATGAATTTAAACGCACATGTAAAAAACAAATAACTGAGTAACAAATGCTGCATCTAATACATTGTAATGCCACTATGGGTTTCTAGAACAGCCAGAAAACGCCTTGGCATTGACTGATACAGTGGCATGAGATCATCCAAGCTGATTGTCTTCCAAGCTAATAGAATGGCCGATTTTAGTTCATCTTTCTAGTTAAACTGCCTACCGTTTACGTAAACACAGCGAACCACAATACCCCATACGTTCTCTATTATATTTAAATCGGGGCGTTTTGAGGGCCAATCCAGAACTTTAATTTTATTGTCACGGAAACATTTTTTCACGATATGTGCTGTATGTACCGATGCACAATCTTGCTGAAAAATATAATTTCTTCCAGCTTTCTTGACCGCTTGACGGAGGAGGTTCCTTGTGAGCATCTGGACATAATCTACAGAGTTCATAGTGTTCTCCACGAACTCTAATTCGAAAGTCCCTTTAAAACTTATTGCTGCCCACACCATGACAGACCCACCTCCAGATTGACGTTTTGAACATTACATTTCTTCGGTTCTCAAATCGTGCCAGTAGCTATGAAATCCATCCAGACCATCGAGATTAAACTTTTTTTCTTCTGAGAAGATGACTTTTTCCCAATTTAGTCGATCTAGAATCTATTTTCTTGCCCATTCCAACCGCATATCTTTGTGCTTTTGAGTGAGGGGTGGTTTCGCCTTCATTTTCTGAAATTTAATGAATGTTGCAACTTTGATAGTTCTCAATGTGGTTGTCCGATGAACATTTAAGCTTGTATTGAGCCTTAATCTTCTCTCAGGAAATATTCTTATTCTTTGCAGAGTTGCATATTCGACGTTTGTCGTAAATGGTGAGCTTTCCTGTTCGCTTCTTATACGCTTTTTTCCCATAATTTGCTCCTTTCTTTATATAATTTCGTACAACACTCACTTCTTCCGAGTCGGCGCCAAATTTCACGATTGATAAAGCCTTTACCACGCATAAAGTCGATTTTTATCCTCTCATCTACTGTCAAAGTTTTCCCTCTTGTCATCCTGAACAAACTCCGTAAATTTTGCACTCAAGCGTTAAAACTGATTTTAGAGAATTTTAGCGACACGACTATTTTTGTTTTAATTTAATTCCGGCAGCTCTGTTAAATTTTAAACGCAAAATACAGAGTGCGTTTAATTTCGTGCAACAAACGAAAAACAGTGAAATATAAGAAAATGCTTAAACATTCTTTACATAAGCTTGCGTGAACCTAAACATACTTGCTGAAGGCACCTTATTCAGTTGTTAGTCATATGCAATAACTGTAAGTCGCATTCCTTCTTTTAAAATTTTAAAAGTTCTATTTCTGGTTATTGGAAAAGGTGCGTTTATATTCATGGAACGCACTGTATGTAAAAAAAGTACACTTAATACAGTTTTGTTAAATAAATCCTTGTCAAATCCTGTTTTTAGACTGACTAAGGACAGGATTCGACAAGGATTTATTTAACAAAACTGTATTAAGTGTACTTTTTTTTATATAGGAATTTTTGCTAGTTTTTGGAGACTTTTGTTACCGACTATATTAAATGATTTCGTGATTTTGTTTTATACACATTGTAATTAATGCATTTTCATTTTTGAATACCTACCTTTAAAAATGAATTCGGCGAAAAAGAATCGACGACGTGTATTTGAGGTTTATTCTTTAATGGTGGTAGATGGTAAAAGACATACCTGCCAACATTTTTAATTTATTCCGCGGCATTGTTAGTACCTGCCTTTTTTCTACACTGCATTTTTTGAAGAGTAATTTTCTTATTATTTCATCGTATTTACATATTGGTCAAAAATACTCTACAAAAAAGCGGTGTGCAAAACACAGGGATACTAACAGTTTTACGGAATAATTTAGAAATGTTGTAAGTCTGCTAAAAGATGTGGATAAAAAATAATAATTTATAAATTCGTCATTGAAGATAACTGATTGAAATTTTCTTAAAAAACATTCGATTAAAATGAATTTTTACAAAAAACAAAAAGAAAAAAAAATTACACAATATCATAATTTTCATTACCGTGCTATTTATTTTTTACTTTCTCTTACTCACATGAACTGGGCACATGAAAGTCTTTTGTCACAAGACTAATTTCAAAACCGCGAGAGCTATATTTGTAAAAAGCGTTTTCAGGTATAGTTGTCTTTCTTTTTTACTTTCTCTTACCCGTATATAGTTTGCCCACTAAAGTCTTTTGTCACCCCACTAACTTCAGAACGGCGAGAGCCATATTCATAAAAGTGGTGTCCAGATATAGTACAATTTCTTTCTACCGTGCTATTTCTTTTTTATTTTCTCTTACCCATATACAGTTTGCCCACTAAAGTCTTTTGTCATCTCACTAACTTCAGAAGTACAGTAAGTATAAAACTAATAGCCAGGTATAAGCAGAGTGGTCTTCAGTTCCGAGATGCGAGCTTTTACAGAGCCACCTGGTGGAAAACAGTGGGATTATTGTTCCTATCTATAAAATGGTACCTGACAGGGGAAAAAGTGAATAAAAAAGACAAAGATGTAAATCAGCATGGATTTAGTATGAAAAGACATCTTCTAGACACGATTGCAGGAAAAAAAAAAAAAAAAAAAAAAAAAAAACGCTTGAAACATGCATTTGTTTGTTTGCGATGTCTTACACTGTGACATAAGAAAACGATCTTGAAAAGAAAAAACAGCTAGTTTTCGTAAACTTTTATTTCCGATGTTCAAACTTCGGTCCGTTAGCTGAAATGCACATTTAAACCCTCGTTTGAATATTACGCTGCACATGTTGTACAATCGGCAGCAAAATTATCCGAGCGCTAGCAAAAATTCCTATGTAAAAAAAAAGTACTCTTAATACTGTTTTATTAAATAAATCCTTATCGAATCATGTTCTTAGATTGAGTAAGAACATGATTCTACAAGGATTTATGTATCAAAACAGTATTAAGTGTGCTTTTTTTATATAAGAATTTTTGCTAGTGTTTGGATACTTTTGTTACCGACTGTATCTTGCGAAAACTAGTTGTCCCAGAATTTCCATTTTAACATGGTTACATTCTATGCATTTTGATGCAATTATTATACATTATTAGAATGTTTAAAAGTATAGTTTCTATTTAAAATGATGTGTATAAATTTAATGTTATCGTATACAGGGCTACATAAACTATTTCTGATAAATTATGTATTGAGCATACTAATTACCTAATTATATATATATATATATATAACATACATATAGACAGACTGTTGTACCACACACAAACGTATCTTTTTTTTAAATTTTTATTTAACCACATTTCTTGTGATCATGGGAGCCTTTGCGCAATTGCGAACTCAAAGAGCCCAGTGTGAAAATAGGGGTGATAACCCTTGTCGTTGAGAGAAAAGAAGCACTAAGGGAATACCGCATGACTGGATGTTTATCAAATCCCAACCTACCGGTCAATTTGGCACTTACCCAAGCCTTTGGAATCGTCCTTATTGCTAGGCGTAGAAATAGGGGTTACACTATAGTTATTTATACATATGTATGAATGTATATATATATACATATATAATAATTTTAAATAATTGTAGAATAGATAAAAAAATGTGCTTGTAATGAGTAATGAGAATGGATCGTTGGGTTCCTGATCAGTGAATCTACCAGTTGTTTACCTCTCTTTTTGGTTAGTAACGAAATGTTAGTGGAGGTCTCTCCATTGAGACTCAAAATGATTTTGGTGTCAGTGTATCTGCGTCTGTCTGTATCGTGGTAGCGAACGTAAAGATTTCCCGATTGACTTACAAATTGCTAGACATGTTTATGGGCCATATAGGATCAGCTATATATTTTTCAATGTGTATTCCGATTGTGATTCCATTTACAGGCACACACCAAAGTATTTCTTATCATTTAAGCCTGTGGGAAGAATATGTGTAGCGTGATAAAGGCAGTAAAAATCACCCGATTTACTTGCAAATTTCCACACCTATTTATGAACCATACAAAATTAGGTGTATATTTTTTGGTGTGTATTATGTTTGTGGTTCATTTAAAGGGACATACAAAAGTATTTGTTACTAGTACGGCCAACAGACAGAATTTGCGTTAGTCGCGATGGCCGCTGCAAGAATCACCCGATTAACTTGCAGATTAGTGCACATATTCACAAAAATGGGAAATATATAAAAATTATCTGCTCAATAATGAATAATGCAAATGGGACGTTGATACTTCTCATCTACATGTCTACTAATTATAGGATCTCTTGTTTTGAAGTTAGCAAATAATATTTTATATTATAGTTATTTAAAAATATGTAAGTAATAAAAAGAAGTTGTATGGTGCTCACATTAGACTTTGTTTTGTTTAAATTTATATTAATGAAAGAAAATAAATTTCTTGCATGACGGAAATAAAAACAGTTTCTTAATTAGTAAATAGATTTTATTAATTTATTTCTGCATGTTTATCTTAGGATAAATAGTTTATTGAGGGAAAAAAAAAAACTTGTAAAGCATAAATCTTTACAGTAAAATCGATTTTATGCAGTACATTTGAAGTTTTAGTAATCGTGACAATTAAATAAATTAAACCAAATCGTGTAAAAATTAGACTTTTCTACTAAACCTAATGACCATTTTACGAGAGTTAGTCTCATTAAGTAAATGAACTGCGCTCTTACGAAATCGGAATTCATAAAATAGCTCACATAAATTTTTCGCATTCCACTGACAATTTATTCTAATGCTTCCGTTTTCCAGTCGATAAATAATTATCTTTAATTATATGTAAAGGACTTTTGTCAGAAATACGTAGAATTAACTTTCAAATTAATGTTGTTATAACAATAATAATTTTCATCATAACAGTTATAACAATAATAAATTATAACTAGAATTATATAAAGGCTTGAAATTTAGTAGTTTTATCTTGGAAAGAGGAAAGGAATAAATATTACGCATTTTATGGAAGAATAGTATAATAATATAATAATAATATTTATTTATTTACTTATTTATTTTCATTTAAATGAATAATTTTTGCATATGTATGGAGGAGCTTTTCAGTACAGTACTTAGCATAACATGTTTACCTACCTCAAAAATTAAATTGAAATACCTTTAGTAGTTCTTTAACCTTAAGTCTTTACGACCAGGTACATCGTCATCTTCAGAGGTGTCCTTGATTTGTAAAGACTGTCAGGTTTTCTGTCTAGTTTTGACTGGTGCATGTAGCATCATAAACCGACAACCATGGAAATGGCCTTACTACTGAAATGGTAAAATTTGGCACCAAAATGTTGATTGTAGTAAATTGGAACTATTTTTCTTGTGAAATGATACCTATTAATTTTATTTTCAACAGTGTACGGAAAATTTGAAAATTTAATAAGTAATGAATTTCTTTAAATAGCTATATAAATCATCATCTTCATTATCATCAATTAAAGTCTTTCTCAATCCACTGCAGGATAAAGACCTCTTCTAAATAATTCCAATATTCCCTGTTTTCTGAAATTTTTCTCCATTCGATTCTTTTAAACTTCCTAATTTCATATTTCCAACGAAACTGATGTCTTTTATTCGGTCTTTTCTTATCTTTTGGAATCCAAAATAAAACTTTGGTGGTCCATCTATCATCGTTTCATCTAGCAAGATGTCCAACCTAGTTCCATTTTGGCTTATTAATTTTACGATTGACATCCGTAACTTTGGTTTGCTCCCTAATCCATGTGTTTTGCTTTCTGTCAAGTGAATCCTAACATGCATCTCTGTATTTTTCTCTGGGTTGTTTGAAGTTTTATACAGTTTTACTTGTTGATGCCCAAGAATATATATATATATATATATATATATATATATATAAATAAGTGTTTGGCCTGAAGTTGACAAATCTAAAATATATGAATATTAATAAATTTTATTAATGTAAAAATAATTTGCAGGACAAAGAGTAAAAATACATACTTACAGTCGGTAACAAAAGTGTCCGAACACTAGCAAAAATTCCTATCTAAAAAAAGTACACTTCATACGGTTTTGTTAAATAAATCCTTATCGAATTATGTTCTTACACTGACTAAGAACAAGATTCGACAAGGATTTATTTAACAAAACCGTATGAAGTATACTTTTTTTTTACATAGGAATTTTTGCTAGTGTCCCGACACTTTTGTTACCGACTGTACATATATGTAATATATATATATATACTAGCAGACCCGGCCACGCGTTGCTGTGGCTATGTTATACGTTGAATTATAATGTAGTAAAATATTCAATATATTAAAATTATTATTTACGAATAAAGACCATCCTTGATAACATCCTTGATCTTAGCAGACTTAGCCCGCTTCGCTGGTCCCTATTTTTAAATGATTCACTATAATTAAAGAATTCTCAAAATTGCATTAATTTTTAACATGTGAAAAAAAAAGAGAAAAAAAAAATCTGATCGGGAAAAATGTTCAACACTCATAATGAATCCATATATTATCGAAAGGAAAATGATATAAAATACAAAAAAATCTTCTCTCATTGGTGGAATAATCTGTTCGGACCCCCACTGCCTGCGGCAGTGTATACCTGCGCAAACCATGCGCACCGTTTCTTCATCCACCGTTCCCGCCCTTCTTAAAAACTCTATACTTTCGAAAATATCCGCAATCGATTTATCGGGCCTTAAAACTTAATAATACTAATTTTCAAAGTTCTAACTCTTATTTCTATTATTTTGCCCCTTTGCCCTCTCCCCTCCCACTATTCTAAATAATTTTACAAATTCGAAAATATCTACAGTTTATTTGTAGGTGTCAAAAACCTGTATGCACCAATTTGAACGATCTAACTATATTTTTATTTTTTGCCCCTCTGCCCCCCTTCCCGCCCCTCCTAATAAATTTACAAATTCGAAAATATCCGCAATCGATTTGTTGGTATCAAAAATTCTATGCACCAATTTTGAATGATCTAACTCCATTTTTATATTTTGCTCCTCTGCCCCCCCCCCCCTTTCCCGCTCCTCTTAATAATTTTACAAATTCGAAAATATCTGCAATCGATTTGTACGTATCAAAAACTTCTATGTACCAATTTTTAGCGATGTAACTCTATTTTTATTTTTTTTGCCCCTCCGCCCCCTTACCCGCCCCTCCTAATAACTTTACACTTTCGAAAATATCCTCATTCGATTTGCAGGCCTCTAAAACCTCTCTATACCAATTTTGAACAGTCTATCTGCATTTCTATTTTTTTTTTTTTTTTTTTTTTGGTTGTTGTTGTTTGTTTGTTTGTTTGTGAAATCACGTTTTGGCCCCCTCCCCCCCCCCTTTTGGGAGGCGAATTTTGCAATAAAAACTATCCTATCTCTCAAGTTGGACCAAATTGCACACAGTGTCCAAATTTCATTAAAATCGGCTCATTAGTTTAGGAGTTCATCGCGGACAAACATAATAAATTTTATATATAAAGATATATATATATATATATATATTATATTAAATTATAAAGTTTTGATCAATGAAGCACAAATAAGTAAAAAACAGGATTAATTTCACTGTATTATCTTCATTATAATATGAATTCAATTTACACTTCAGTCTAAGTAACACGTGGCCGGCTATGCTAACACCAAAAATTTAAAAAGTGGAAATAATTGAATTATACGAAATTTATTAATAGGTTAAAAAGTTGAAGATTCTTTGTGTAGATGGCAGCACCAAATATATTTCAGCTTTCATTTCAACCCAGTCGAAAGGTATCGACATCTGTTAAGTGGAAATAATTGAATTATACGAAATTTATTAATAGGTTAAAAAGTTGAAGATTCTTTGTGTAGATGGCAGCACCAAATATATTTCAGCTTTCATTTCAACCCAGTCGAAAGGTATCGACATCTGTTAAGTGGAAATAATTGAATTATACGAAATTTATTAATAGGTTAAAAAGTTGAAGATTCTTTGTGTAGATGGCAGCACCAAATATATTTCAGCTTTCATTTCAACCCAGTCGAAAGGTATCGACATCTGTTAGAATCATTTGGAGTTAACAGATAATTGTGACTGTCAAATAATAACAGACAAATAATTAGCAATAAATTAAAATTGCGACTATAATTTGAGATTTAAACTATCCTATCTCTCAAGTTGGATCGAACTGCACATGGTGTGCGAATTTTATTATAATCGGTTAAGTGGTTTAGGAGTCCATTGAGGACAAACATTGTGACACGAGATTTATATATATTAAGATATATATATATATATATATATATATATATATATATATATACAGAGTCATCGAAAAATCTTACCTCTAGTCTCGGAAATGCGTGAGAATTTTGAAAAATGCCGAAACACGCCTCCAATAAATTCGACGGGGACCGCTTTTGATGAAAAAGTTTGGGCCCGTGGGGGATAGGGAGGGCTCTAGGGAGGAAAACTTTAAAATGTCAAATGGGAAGGTATGTCTTGTGATACATCCCTAGAAACGTCTCTTCAAGACAATGAATTTGATAGTAATAGTTTTGTCTTGCGATGATGGTTAAAGAAGACATATGATTATAAAGTGCACATTTCAAGATTCTTAAAAAGTCCCACATCCCTCTCCTATCTTGAAAATGTGTGAGAATTTTTAAAAATGACGAAATACGTGGTAATTGAATTCAAGGAGGATCTCTTTTGGTAAAAGAGTTTCGGTCCGGGGAGAGGGGATACGTGTGCTGTTAGGGAGGGCAATTTTAAAATTTCAAATAGGAAGGTGTATGTCTTGTGATACATCCCTGGAACCGTCTCTTCAAGACAACGAATTTCATACAAATAGTTTTGTCCTGCGATGATTATTAGTAGATACATAAGTGTGAAATCTGGATAACATAAGTATAAAATCAAAATTTCAAAACTCTAAAAACTTATAAATATCTGAGAAAAAAACAATTTATATCAAATTCATTGTCTTGAAGAGACGTTTCCAGTGACGTATCACAACACATACCTTCCTATTTTAAAAATTTAAAGTTGCCCTCCCTAGCGACTTCCCTCCCCCCCCCCCTTTCACCATTATCCCCCTCAAATTCATTGAACACGTGTTTTGCCATTTTTCAAAATTCCTACGCATTTCCGAGATAGAGTCGGGGGGGGGGGGACTTTTGGCGGACTTTGTATAAATGATGTTTATTGTTTTTCTGTTTATAACATTTTAACTTTATATTGAACTTTAAACAAATATTAATATTCAAAAACAGAAAATAAAATAAACCAATAAGATATTTTGATAAACAAATAAATAAGGCATAAATTGTCTATAAGCAGATTTGTGCCATGAACTTCCTGATTTGAGACAAGCACGCTACCAAGTACATCGCTCATACAGTTCAACTTAACCATGGAGTAAACAATACATAAGCTGCGACTGAAAAATTAAAAGCTCCCCCCCGTAATTGGCTGTCTAGTGCGTTTTGCTGTTTAAATGTACTATTACTATGAGGGTATATTGAAAACCCACAAAAGCTTTTTCCCAATTATATTTTCAATGCCATGACCTCTCATTTTATTGTATGGTAAGCGTTGCAAATAGGCGAATTTGTTTATACCGGCTGATTAAAAATACCAATATTTGTTTTCGTCCACCTCATCAGATGTCCGAACATAAGCTGCACCAGTAGCGTTGGGGGTTGGAGTAAAAGAACCTCAAATTCATAATATATATGTAGTGACAAGCTCTTCTTTCCCCCTAACCTTGCTTTCCCGCAACTGCTGAATCCAAAGCTACGTAGTTTAGTTTCTGTTTCTCGTACCCAGAATACTAGCCAGCTGATCATCGACGGAGTATCAGAATATTAGAGGAAATGCGCGCCTATGACGTAAGTGACGCCACTTCCTGAACAGGCCGCTGCTAAGAGCGTTGGAGGATAGAAATTCAGATTCGACAGAGAGTTGAGGAAGCTTGCATACTGGACGGATGCAATGCCTGTTTTTAATAACTGTGTTTTTCATGTTTCAACGTATATTTAGAAAGCGAAGACGTAAATAGTTTATGTCACGAACAGTACGACGTCGACGGACATTACCAAAGTAACATCCTGATTTACCAACGTTTTTCTGTATATATTGTATGTAACATATTTTAACTTTCTTTATTAAATTTTAAGTAATTAGTAATTAATCGAATTAGTATTTTTATTGTTCTTAAACGCCCACAATCGACAAGAGACTACATATTTATATATATACTGTTTTAATTTAGCATATGATCTTGTTAATGCAATAAGTAATAATAATAAAATGTCATATTGCAAATGGTAAACTATACGTCAGTCGCAAGGCAGAACCTGCAAAAAAAAAAATTAAAACATAAAGTCTTTCATACCACATGTAACTCATATAAATATGACATGACTTTCCAAATATCAAATAAGCTCAAAAGTTATTATTTCGAAATAATTTTTTTCCCTCATATTATCTCAGAGCTTCTTGGAATGAAAAAAACTGAACACTTTTAATAATAACGCTATTAACATAGTTTACTATGATAACGCTTATTAACAATGCTTTTAGGTTTGGTTGTTTGTCTTTCCAAGGTTTAACTTCCGTAAATAGAGTTTTTTCAAAATTATCTTATTTAAGTTTATTATGACATGTTTCCGACTGAAAATTCTATAAATAGCTGCATACAGGAATACCCAAAAGATTTCCAAAGCATTGCGTTCGGTAACAGACATTTCCGTAAACCCATATTTTAATATAGTTGTATCGCACAATACATAAGGAAGTTGAAATATATAATTTACATGCATGAAGACATGTTTTCTAGAAAATATTTGTAATTAGCATTAATACTTACAACAGGACCACATAAAAATATACAGAATTGCATTTTCATTTGTGTTAGGTGTTTTAAACATTTTACAAGAAAGTTTAAGAGTTTTTATAACTTCAATTATTTTTTTTGGTCTGTCTGTTCGTTTGTCACACTCCAGTTAATGCTAATATTTATAGAATACTTTAAAACTGATGTAAAGTATTAAAATTTAATATCGCATCTTTTCTATTGAAAACTGTATAAATATTACAATTGATTTGTGTAAAGGGACTCACAAATGATTTCAGATGTATTATGGCCTATAGGAAGCATTTGTTGCACGAACATTTTACTTTATTTATATTGCACGCAATGAAAAAAAAGTAATAAAAATAATATTACGCATTTTTCAGTTACATAATTTTCTCCGTCTATAGAATAAAGAAATATTAGCATAAATAATTGGTTCACAAGACCGTACATTTTTGTTTATATACATTATGATACATAAACGGAAATTGTCCAATATAAAGTTTTAGCAATACGAATACTTTTTCAGTACACTATATAGCGGGTATACAAGTTTCAAAAAATATTCAGGGCTTCCTAAACGCAATTCTTCTTTAGAAATAAAGTTATGAAGATGCTTTTGTGAGACTCCTTCTGCCGTTGATAAAAACAAAATATATTTTAACTGTCGTGTTGTCTCTGAACAAGGCATAGAGCTGCACAAGGGCAATTAAAATAATCTTTTGTATCACTCACACGACTTTCTCTTACCCTGAAATTTTATACTATAAATACAGGTTGGAGATTAAGAGATAAGATAACGAGCACTGTTATGTAAACCAATGTTAAAGAATTCAAATTAGGCTTCGGAAGAGTTTTATATGATAATTAGTTCTGTGTGAGGGGGATACCATCCCCCTCAACCCCCATTTCATTAATGCACCTACATTTATACATAATTTAATTCGGTTATTAAAAAATAATTCTGTTTTTTAAAAAAATATTTATTAAAATTATTATTTAAACAAATTATCTTTTATGATAATGCAGATGTTTTCCATATTAGAGAATTAGTATAACACTAAATATCCAAAAAAAAAAAAAAAAAAAAAAAAAAAAAGTTGAATTTATTCTCAATATTACATTTAAAAAAACAATTTTTTTTTTTTTTTTTTGTTAAAAATGAAAAAAAATCGATAACTTTATTTTAAATTATCTCAGACCGATTGTTCAACCATTCGTTTTAAAAGTATTGGCAAGCTCTCTTGAAAGATACCCATTATGAAAATTTACTCGAGGGGGGACTTCCCCCCCAGGGGGGATACGAGGCTCCTACATACACAATTTTTTTTTCCCAGTTGACTATCTTTATTACAAAAAACATATATTCGTTTCATTTGGTTTAGTGCAGTCTATAGATGTTAAACTCTACTTACCTGCAATTTCCCCCATAGACGTAATGTATTTGAATACTTTTGAGTGTCCCTGTACACGAACCATTTGCTTCATCTCAACGAAAAGCTTACTGTAGCATCCCTACATGATGCACATTTAGAATACCCAGTTTGGAATTTCTGCCATAATTTGTTTTTGAGATATGCTGATAACAGGCAGACAAACGCACACACAGACACACACACAGACATACACAGAGACCAACCGCTAAAAACATGATTTTCGTATTCAGGAGACCTGAAAACGTGCAAATATAACAAAATTTCGCTTTCGAAATTTTGAAAAACAGTACTTTCTCTACCTTATGGTTAAGAGAAAGTAAAAATTTGATCCAAAAACAATACTTTCTCTACCTTATGGGTAAGAGAAAGTAAAAATAGAAAAAAAAAAAAAAAAAAAAGAAAAAGAAAGAAAAAAAAAAAGTCATAAATACTTTTTTTGAAAAGTTAAACAGTGTAACGTGCAAGTGTTTATGAACTATACGAACCGCATAGTTTTTCTTTCTTTTTTATTATTTTAATTCAGAGATTCAGTTTATTACATAAAAGTTGATCGTCTAACAAGTCATTTCTAAGGCTCGAACAACTCAAAATCCTATATTTGTAAAATCTTTTGCAGACATAACGTGACTGCATCACTTTAAAAATCATGCCTTACGATTTAAACACTAAATGCAGAATTAATGATCAACGAAGGCAAAACACACATGCCCGTAGTAAAAAATTCTTAAAAAATAATAATAATAATTAACTGGTCGTAGTAGAAGCTAGTTATCATAATAAATGGAAGTGTTACATTGATATGTGTGTCGGACATTTTTCGAAGCATATGCATTTTTCTTAATTTGTTTCTTCAAAGAACACTTTTGTTCGTAGTAAAAAATTCTTTTTAAAATAAAAATTAACTGGTCATAAAAGAAGCTAACTATCTTAATAAATGAAAGTGTTACATTGATATGTGTGTCGGACATTTTTCGAAGCATATGCATTTTTCTTAATTTTTTTCTTCAAAGAACACTTTTGTTCGTAGTAAAAAATTCTTTTTAAAATAAAAATTAACTGGTCGTAAAAGAAACTAATTGTCTTAATAAATGGAAGTGTTACATTGATATGTGTGTCGGACATTTTTCGAAACATATGCATTTTTCATAATTTTTTTTCTTCAAAGAACACTTTTTAAGATGTCTTTTTTAAACCATAATGCAACCATATGAACATTTTCAAACTTATATGTAAGAAGGTATAAGTATCTCAACTTACTCTACGTTTCAATAGATAAATGTGAATGTGATTTTTTTGTACTTTATATGTATTTGAACATTCTTTAAGCTAGTAAAAAACTGATCCAGATGGTACAAATTTATTATTATGAAATAAACATATCTACGATATTATCTTTCATTTTTGAGGAAAATTTATAAATAATTCATTTTAACTACTGAATTTTTCATAATGCATTAAAAAGTAGTAAAGCATAAATGATTAGTTTTAGCTAGTTTTGAAGTACATGAATAAAACATTAAAAAAAAATTAAAGTAAAGTAGGTTAATTTTATTATTTCATCAAATTTTAAAGTAATATGGAATACTGCATGAAACTTTTAGTGATTTAATTTTTACTTTCCGAACACTATAGTGAGGAAAGTATTGTAATCATGTCAAAAATCCGAATTCGAGATTTTGATGTTTCTATACGTTTTGAGGTCCCCTGAGTCCGTTTTCACTATTTTTACGATGATGTATGTATGTGTGTGTATATGTGTGTATGTGTGTATGTGTGTATGTTTGTGAACACGCTAGCGTCTAAAGGCTTTGTTCGATTAACCTGAAAGTTGGTACGTATATTGTAAGTCACCATAGTACGAACCCTATAGATTTTGGTGAATCTAGCACTTATAGTTTTTTTACAGGGACACAAAGAAAAATTCTTTATCATTATGGCCTATGGGACCAAAATCTTAAAAGTGCGATAGCATCTAAACGCCTTATTCAATTGAGCAAAAATTTTATACCCATATTATAGGTCACAGATACTCAATCTGTATAGATTTTGGAGAATCTAGCACTTATAGTTTTTTTACAGGGACACAAAGAAAAATTCTTTGCCAAATTTTTAAAAGTGCGATAGCATCTAAACGCCTTATTCAATTGAGCAAAAACTTTATACACATATTATAGGTCACAGATACTCAATCTGTATAGATTTTGGTGAATCTAGCACTTACAGTTTTTTTACAGGGAGACAAAGAAAAATTCTTTATCTTTATGGCCTATGAGACCAGCGATAGCATCTAAACGCCTTATTCAATTGAGCTGAAAATTTGTATGAATATTATAAATCACTGTTGCACTAACTATAAGCATTTTGGTGAATCTAGCATCTATAGATTTTTACAGGGACAAAACGAAAAATTCTTTATCATTATGATCTAAGGGCTCAAAGTTCAGTAGCGTTAAATAAAACCTCGTGTGATATATGGAGAAAAAAACACTCTATTATGGTTTTCTCTCTTTTGTTTGTTTAGCAATTCCTCTTTCTTTATTTTATCTACAAAACTGTTAGTTACTCAATGTTCGGAAAGTCGAGTGGAGTCACTCCAGATTTTTTGTTGAAATTCTAGTAAAAAGAAATTATATATTTTTTTTCTTCGTTGGGAATTTTTGAAGAGGGAAAAAATAGACCTTCCTTCTAAGAATATGCATATTCTGTGATGATTAGGTTTATGATTGAAATATTTTTAATTTGTTTCAGCAAAACTAGCAAAAAATATATGTATATTACTTTGAAAATTACTCTTTTGTGCATTTTACTATAAAATTGAAAATTTAAACCGAAGAACGTAATAAATTAATTCTAAATTGTTTATCTGCCTATACCTCTTTAAAAATATTTTATTTATAGATAGAATATTATTTATTTTATTAGCATCAAAACATTTACATTTTTAAATATAACAAATTTTGCGAGTCAACATACTTTGAAAATTTACTTCTAAGCTCTGTATTATTTAATATAATAATGGACATTGTATAAAAGCATTGAAAATAAGTTCCATAAATTGCATTCTTTGACGGAGTGAATGATCTTTTTTCAATATTTGTGGCATTATCGATACATCGGAGAGTCCCACAGGATGATACAAGAGAAAAACGCAGTCGTTACGACAGTCTATTTTGTGATAAGAATAGAATGGAAAACATTTCACAAAATGGCCAGGGGAACTATAAAAAGTAAGTTTGAAAAACTAGCTAGAATTTCCTTTTAAGTATTTTTCAATAGAACGATTACATTTAATGTTATATTTTGTACACACATATTTCAGAATAATATACGGCCTCTCAAGAAGGAAAAGTTTAAAGTAATATTTTTTATTTATAATAAATTTTGCAAGTCAACACACTGTTGAAAATTTCTGTAAATTTAATGTAAATATTTATCCAGAGTCTCTGTAAATTTACAGTAATTCTTAGTTAAAAGTGAATAATCGAGATTCTCAATCTTTATTCTGTATTTTTACTAAATTTGAATATTTAATTTTTAATTAATATTAAAAATGACTATTTGTACTTTAGAAAAAGCATTCAAAGTCCGAAATATAACCTGACCAATAATTAATTAAATTAATGCTAGTTATTAAAATAAATGTATAAAATAAGTTTTTTAACATCTTCGTTTATTTTTCTCTGTAATATTACGTAAGACTTAAGATAATAGATTACACAGAGTTTTCTGTTGAAATTTTTAACAGTCCATATTTTGAAAATTTACTTCTAAGCTCTGTATCAAATTTAATAAAATAATGGGCATTGTATTGTAAAAACTTTGAAAACATAAATTGTTTACTTTGTCGGAGTGAATGATCTTTTTTAATATTTGTGGTATTATCGATACATCTGAGAGTCCCACAGGATGATACAAAAGAAAAACGCAGTTATTACCACAGTCTATTTTGTGATAAGAATAGAATTGAAAACATTTCACAAAATGGCCAGGGGAACTATAAAAAAAGAAGTTTGAAAAACCAGCTAGAATTTCCTTTTAAGTATTTTTCAATAGAACGATTACATTTAATGTTATATTTTGTACACACATATTTCAGAATAATATACGGCCTCTCAAGAAGGAAAAGTTTAAAGTAATATTTTTTATTTATAATAAATTTTGCAAGTCAACACACTGTTGAAAATTTCTGTAAATTTAATGTAAATATTTATCCAGAGTCTCTGTACATTTACAGTAATTCTTAGTTAAAAGTGAATAATCGAGATTCTCAATCTTTATTCTGTATTTTCACTAAATTTTAATATTTAATTTTTTAATTAAAATTAAAAATGACTATTTGTACTTTAGAAAAAGCATTCAAAGTCCGAAATATAACCTGACCAATAATTAATTAAATTAATGCTAGTTTTTAAAATGAATGTATAAAATAAGTTTTTTAACATCTCCGTTTATTTTTCTCTGTAATTTTACGTAAGACTTAAGATAATAGATTACACAGAGTTTTCTGTTGAAATTTTTAACAGTGCATATTTTGAAAATTTACTTCTAAGCTCTGTATCAAATTTAATAAAATAATGGGCATTGTATTGTAAAAACTTTGAAAATAAGTTTCATAAATTGTTTACTTTGTCGGAGTGAATGATCTTTTTTCAATATTTGTGGCATTATCGAAACATCTGATAGTCCCACAGGATGATACAAGAGAAAAACGCAGTCGTTACGACAGTCTATTTTGTGATAAGAATAGAATGGAAAACATTTCACAAAATGGCCAGGGGAACTATAAAAAAGAAGTTTGAAAAACTAGCTAGAATTTCCTTTTAAGTATTTTTCAATAGAACGATTACATTTAACGTTATATTATGTACACACATATTTCAGAATAATATACGGCCTCTCAAAAATGAAAAGCTTAAAGTAATATGTTTCAAAGCCTTTTTTCAATATTTCTATGTGTACACATTTATTTCACAGCAATATATTATTAAAAAATGTAAATTAGTTGTAAAAGTGTAAAAAGCGTTACCATTTTTTGCGTATTTTTTGGTAATTATTGGTATTTTATTTTAGTCAGCTACGGACGAAATAAAGAAATAAAACTGTAAGGTTTGCCTTAAGATTTGAAGAAATAATTGCTTTATAATCTTGCTTCTACGTGAAAAGTAAAGCCAATTTTTAATAAAAGATCTAAGGCAAGCGATAATAAATGAATGCTTTTCTCCTCAGACACCATCGAAATGAGTTCAGTCTCTCAGAAAAATAGCGAAAGGGTTTTTTGTAACAGATAAATTTGCAACTAAAACACCAGTTCGTTACTATGTTAAAAAGAGTCGTTGAAAAGACGATAATTAAATGATAATTCTAAAAGAAAATCTGATTTCTAATCGTAATCTCTCAATTATACAAAAAAAAAAAAAAAAAAAAAAAAAAAAAAATTGAGTGATAATCGCTTCTGTCGTTTTTGCGGCTATTGCAGAAAAGTTGCTAAATTTCCAATCAAACCCCAAAGAATCAGAACTGCCCGTGTTAAATTAAAAATGCGCATCAACTTTCATTTTTTAATTCACAATTGTCATTAAACTCATTATGTCATTTAAAGTCATTCTTCTATATGCTCATTTATGAGGGTAGCGTAATTTTATTAGGTGTACTTAATGAAAGTGTATTTTATAAACTGTACATAATTATAATCATTACATTTTTTATATTAAACTAAGTAGTATGAAAGTATTCTTTAGTAAAATCCTTTTAAGTGAAGCCTTCCGTATATGGGGTGGCTTGATCCAAAATTGGTTCTTCGGATAAAGGAGTCATCGTATTTCACTTATATTAAACAAGGTATGTCGCTACTATAATTTTGATAGTAGAAATTCTGATTAATAAAATGACCTACAAATAAATTGTCTAATTCAAATAATAGGAGATGCTATAATTTCTAAAATTTTGATCAACATTTAACGTACAATTAAATTAAAAGATTTTTGTATTATTACCATTTAATTTCAGACAATTTTTAATACATGCATTTTATATGAACAATATTCATGTATTTTAATAAGAATTTTTTTTTATATAATCTTAAAATGAAACATTTTTATTAAAATGAATCGAATTTCAAAATATGTAATTTTATGTAACTCTAAATGCATTAAGATTAAACAAATAAGTATACTAATTGTTTTTTAGTGTATATTTTTCAAAATATTGAGGTAAATGTAATGGCACTTGGCATTGTTTACTTAGACTGGTACTTTTGGATCGAATATGAAGTTTCAAGGCTTATCATGACATCTTTTACTTAGATGTCGGTTGCTTGTTATTGGTGCAAAAATAAAAAGAAATGTTGAATGGTTGTAAAGGCAGTTGTGAATCCTATTGAGATCTTACTAAATAAAAAGTACTATATTTATTAGAAGAAGAACATTCCTACTAATATAGTAAAAACTGGTGGAACAAAACTATCTCTAAAAAATTAGAAATGTTCATATTCAACTGTTCATATCTAAATATTATTATAGAAAATACCCGGTCGGTTGTTTTACAGATGGTGGATGGCCATCGCCGGACCATGATTCCTCCCCGATAAGGCGATCAGCTTCGGGCATGGTTCGGAGTCTCTGTATCTCTGTATATCTGCTTAGTCCTGTATGTTGGTGTTCCACTGCATCCTCCATGCTTGATGCAGTTGATTCTCATCTTCATCAATAACAGACAAAGTAATTGGTGTGTGTGTTATGGGCGGTCCTTTGCCGTCGTTTGGCGGTCGGGGCGTCGTTTCTCGTAGCTATTCCAACTCTTCACCTCTGTCTTTGTTCCTTTCATAAGCTCAAGTGAGCTTCCAGGACCCAGTCTAGCCGGTGAGCAGCTAGGTCGATCGGTTTTTGACGGTCTTAATTATTTGCTGCTATCTCAGAGCCGTGCCCCTGGCCGCGGATCTGCTGGAAGAGATATGTGCTTTTCTGCCGGATCATGATCCTTCCCGATAAGGCGCATAGCTTTGAATATGGTTCGGGAGTCCCCAGTCCCCTGTTTGTTGTTGGTGAAATATGTTCTGGAAAATCTTTAAATTTTTGGCTTGCTATCATTGTCGAGTGTGTGTGTTACTGTGTGGTGGACATCCGTGAAAACATGACGTACAGAAATGTCATTTGGCGCCAAGAGGTTAATCCTCAAATGCATGGTAAAATTTTTCCTCTCAAGGTCAAATAATCTTTATTTGAGTACATTATGAACCTTCCAGTGAACACAATATTCCAATTTTGTCCTTTTTCAAGACTGTCAGAAAACTATCTTAGGATACTGAATAGAAAGTTTTGCAATTTTTTCTTTTTTCAAGACTGTCAGAAAACTAGCTTAGGATACTGAATAGAAAGTTTTGCAATTTTGAAGGCTTTAATAAACGCCAGTATTGATATTAACGGTTGGTTTATTTAAAATTAATCTAATCAAAACCAGGTTAGACAAAAACATCCAAATACATTTATTAATATCACACAATCAACAGATTGGGAAGAAAATCATATTTATTGAAAATTTATTTTTCCAACTGAGGTAAATGTAATTACCTGCGTTCCATTACCTGCGTTCCATTACCTGCGGCTTATTCAGTCGAGCTATCCTCATGATTGACCAGTTGCTCTGGCTTAAGGTTGTCTGAGTGAGTAATGCCCACCGGTTGTCGGCCTAGATAGCTCAATTGGTAGAGCCTTGACCTCGTAAGTCAATGATCCGGGGTTCGACTCCCGGTCCAGGCATTATTTTCACTCAGTTGGAAAAATAAATTTTCAATAAAAACATGCAAAATTTATATACTTCTGTTACTTCTTTCGAAATACGATAAATTAAACTCCAAAATTTTAAATTTTTCGCGATTTCAAATTATTTATTATCATTACTTTTTTTTTTTCTAAAGTCTTTTTTATACTTTATTACATTCTTAAGTAAATTTAACCAAAAATAACCGAATACAAATAAATATTCCTATATGCGTTATATCTTATAATTTATGGTAAATATTTCAATGTTTTTACAGTGTACCGTTTAATCGATATACCATATATTCGATATTTTGAATTCTAGAATATTTATATTTCACTACAAACAAATTATATTCCAGCGTCTTGTTTATTCAGTTTCAAACTATTTGCAATTGAACTCAATTCAATTTCAATTTCATTTAAACTGCGCTCTAAGAATAAGGTAGAAATAAGTTTCAATTTTACCGTTCACTAAAATAGTTTAAAATTAAAAATATCCTTTTGAAGAACTACTTAATTGTGCTATTAGGACGAGAAAGCTATTTCTTTTAGACAAACTGGACCAAATGAGAATGTTTTTTTTTCTTTCTTTCCTTTAGAATCAAACTAAAAACAAGCAAAAAACTAGTATGTTGTGGCCACCACAAGACTTTCTTCTATATTTTCCTATACAAATTCACTCAGTAATAATATTAAAAAAAAAAAAAAAAAAAAAAATCGATAACTTTGTTTTAAATTATCACATATTTATAGTTCAACTATTCGTTTTAAAGGTATTGACGAGACCTTTCGAAAGATACCCATCTTGAAAATTTACTCCCCCCCCTCCCGAGGGGTACTTTCCCCCAGGGGGGGGGAAGCGATAACCCCACATGCACAATTTTTTTTCCTAATTAACTACTACTATTCTCAATAATTCATATTAATTTTACAATCACAGGTTAAGAATAACTCTCAATATGTACATTTATACGAAATTTTGTCCTATACTGCCATGTTAAAAATTTAGAAAAAATACGATCACAGCGCCACCTGTTGAGCGATATATCCCCAAATCTAATCAGCACCAGTTTATGTCAGGGGCCAGCTAAATACCAAGTTTGGTTAAATTTCGATAAAAAAAAAAAAAAAAAAAAAAAAAAAAGATTTTTTTCCAATTTTTTATTTCGTTAAAAGTAAAAAAAATCGATAACTTTGTTTTAAATTATCACAAATTTATAGTTCAACCATTCGTTTTAAAGGTATTGACGAGACCTTTCGAAAGATACCCATCTTGAAATTTTACTCCCCTCGAGGGGGGACTTTCCCCCCAGGGGGGTGGCGAGGCTCCTACGCGTACAAAAAATTTTTCCCAGTTGACTATCTCTGTTATAAATAATTCTTGTAAATTTCATAATGATTACTAAAAAATAATTCTCTTTATGCACATTTATAGAAAATTTTGTCCTATATCACCATGTTAAAAATTTAGAAAAAGCGGGATGGCAATGCAACCTGTAAGACAATTTTTATCAAAAGTTGATAGGCACTAATTTATGTCAAGGTGCAACTACATAGCAATTTGTGTGAAATTCTGTGCAGTAGTTCCCGAGATACAGTTGTCACAAAATTTTGTCACAAACACACACACACACACAGACAGACGGACAGACAGATAGACAGACATTTTCTAAAAATGGTCAAATCTTGTTCTGCATCTCGCAATACCTGTAAATCCATCAAAAACCCGAAGTCGAAAATTTTTACGAATCCAATACTTTCTTCTATTGAATATAGAAGAAAGTAAAAAAATCATTTTTGCTTCTAAAGTTTTTTTTTTTTTTTTTTTTTTTTTTTTTTGTCATTTATAAAAGGAAATAAATATTGTACAAAGTTTAATGGATTTTTCTATTCGAAATAAAATTTACAAACATGATTTCAGGTTTTTCATTTGTATAGTAAATTTACTTTTTTGTTTATTATAAAACAGGCTAAATAAGTAATATTGTGAAAAATCACCCAATATACATCTAAATAAATTAAATAAATATTAAATAAATTAAATTAATTATTAAAATGCTATACAAAAACATCTACCTTCATCTTTTAATAGGCTTTGTTTCTCTAAATAAACGTAATTTCATTAATGGTTAAAAATAAATATTTTTTTAATCAATGGTTCATTACAAATAAACAATTTTACTTCCATAGTGTTTTTATTTTTTTTTATTTATTTATTTATTTATTTAAATTTAAAAATCCCAAAGAAATAAAAATTGTGCAAAAATGCATTTTCCTATTTGAAAGGAAATTTGTAGACGTGATTTCAGGTTTC
Organism: Salticus scenicus; assembly: GCA_963930645.1. Classification (NCBI taxonomy): domain Eukaryota; kingdom Metazoa; phylum Arthropoda; class Arachnida; order Araneae; family Salticidae; genus Salticus; species Salticus scenicus. Next base: position 138,009,351 of record OZ005662.1, on the reverse strand, counting down.
CCGTTTATATTGTAAACTTATTTTTTTATTTATTAGAAACAAACTAAATAAATAATATTGTGAAAATCACTAATTACACATACATTCTCTTAATGATTATGCAGAAGAACAGATTCGAATACCTCGAACATAATCTAATTAAAGGAATTAGGGATGAATTTTCCAGTATCTTTAAAAGAAAAAATATTAAAAATAAAATTATAACAGAAATATTTTTTGGAATTTTTTACACAGGCATTTTCTGATATTTTCCCCAAAAGCTAATTATTAAATTTCAGAATCCCCCCCCCTTCCCATTTCTTTTAAGTAGGTTCTATTAAACATTCGAAAAAAAAAAATATTATTTTAAATATCTGTAGAAGTTTTAGCATTTTGAAGATAATGAATTCATGAAAAAATGCAAACCGAGAAAAAGCAATTTAACAATTTCTAGCCTGTAAAAAAATATACATAAAAAACCTTAAGAATTGCGGGTTGAATATATATTTTAATGAACAAACCTAATATAGTTCAATTTATAAGTATTAAATGGAAATATATGCTTTTTTATTAAAACTTCAATGGTGCCAAGTCAAAGGAGCTGAATCCCCTTGAATTAACAAATCTTCGCATGATAAATTAATATCTTTCTGGCCAATTCAACATAGACTATAGTTTAGTGAAACACATCTAAAAAATATTATAGTTTTAAAAAATTAAAGAACACGCTTTTATGAAAATGTGAACTAAAAAGCACAAAATATCTATCTTAGTATTAAAATGCAGGGTAAGAGAAAATCGTGTGAGTGACACGCCATAATATTTACATACATTTAAATCATTAATTAAAATAATTTAGAATTAAACAAAAACCATTTTTAAAAAATCTCCCCTGACTGGGATCGAACGCTAGACCATTAGGTTCGTAGCGCGGTGCTTTACCTCACGGCTACAACGCTCACTTAAGAAAATTCTTTTTTTCTTTACAATATAGATTTTTTGTTTGATCCCAGAGCGGTTACAAACATACATTATGCATACAAACATACATACAGGTGAAGCTAATAAAAGCGTGTTAAAAACATTAAAAGATTACAAAGATGTGAGACATGTTATGAAAGAAATTAGTTTTTAAATAACGGGCTGAGACAAAATAAAAGACTTTTTTTTTTTTTTCTTTTTTGTAAAGCAGATTAATTGTAACAAAAGGAAATAATTTATATCAAAAAAAAAAAAAAAAAAAAAAAAGAAAAATTTGATTCTTTGTTATACGATATTTAGTGCATATAGTTTTAAAAATTGTATATTTAAAAAAATTATAAATAGTGAATATTTATTTAAAACTTTTTTTTTCTTATAACAAACCTTTTTGCATGATTTAGCGATTTCATTAAATGGAGGGTCGATTGTATTATTATTTTCTATTATTTATCTTTTCAACTATCGCGGAAATGGGAACATTAAAGATTTTTTTTTTTTTTTTTTTTTTGTAAAGCAGATTAATTGTAACAAAATGAGATAAATTATAAAAAAAAAAAAAAGGAAAATTTAATAGTTTTTTAAGAGGATATTTAGTGCATATACTTTAAAAAATTATACTTTTTAAAGTATTATAAATAGTGAATATTTATTTAAAACGGTTCTCTTATAACAAACTTTTTTGCATGATTTAGCGATTTCATAAAATGGAGATCGATAGTATAATTATTTTCTTTTATTTCTCTTATCAGCTGATGTAGAAATGTGAACCTTAAAAATTTTTTTTCCCTGTATGTACAGTCGGTAACAAAAGTGTCCGAACACTAGTGAAAATTCCTATGTAAAAAAATACACTTCATACGGTTTTGTTGAATAAATCCTTATCGAATCATGTTCTTACACTGACTAAGAACAGGATTCGACAAGGATTTATTGAACAAAACAGTTTTAAGTGTACTTTTTTGACATCGGAATTTTTGCCAGTGTTCGGACACTTTTGTTACCGGCTGTATTCATTCGAATTCATTAAATTATAGAAAAATATATAAATTTTCGTCGTAATGTTTTACGATAAAACAATAAAATCATTTTTACTCATTAATTGCGTTCTTAAATCGAAACACAGTTAATTAGTAAATAAAAACAAGAATTTAATGATTTTGAAATTATTTCAAATGAAAAACTGATTATATAAATTAAAAATATCATAAGTGTTTCATTCATTTCAATTTAGACTTATTCAGTTTAAACTGCGATGTAAAAATTATGGAGAAACTCATGTTTCAATCATTTTTTTTTGCTAAAATTTTATTTCATAAAAAAATCCCTTACATTAATTAGTGAATATTTTAATGATGTATGTTTTTTTTTTTTTTTTTTTTTTTTTTTCCTAATTCTAAATCGACAGAAATAAGATACTATAATGATTTTTTTTCTTTTTTCAAATATATTATATATTTCTAAGTAAAATCTATTGATTTTCTTTATTTACAAAATGATTTATTTTAATGTATATGCATAAGAACTCATTAAAAATTGAAAATTAAAAGCATTTTTATTAATGACTTTTCTGAAAATCCATCGTGTTTCCGAAGTGTTTTTTAATTTAATTATATTTTAAAATAACTACTTGTGTTTGTCACTTTTAATACTTAATTCTATGCAAAATCTAAATTTATAAAAATTTAAATAATTTCTAAAAAATATTTTCTTGTCAGAGATCAGTTATTTTAAAAACATGGACTTTTAAAAATGAATTTATCAGTATGTGGAAATATGCTTACGAATTTTTTGAATATATATATATATATATATAATATATTATTTATATACAGTAGAGCTTTGCTTATCCGAGATAATGTGGACGAGAGTGTGATGTAGAAATCACATATATTTTTAAAAAATTCTATTTAATTTTAATTCAAATTTATTTTAACGCTTTATATAATATTTTACTCGTGTATTCAATATTAATCTTTAATAACCGCCGAATTGTTTCTCCCACAAAAGAAAAAAAAAAAAAAAAAGTGTAAAAGAAAATCTTTTAGCAAGAAAATCTCATGATATTATTTCATCTTATAAAGAATAACTCATGGCTTATTTCATTTTTATTTTCCTCCTAAAACATAGTCTAATAGCTAACATAATTTTATTCAGTTAGTCAAAATAATCCTTAGAATTAAATTACATCTATTTTTATCTCTTAAAAATTTCTTAGAATACTGTGTAGTCGACGATAAATTTTCTTTTATCAACTGACATCTTTTCTACTAATTGTCTGCAAAAATTAACATTATGAACCTTTAGGGTATCGAACGCAGGACCACCGGATTACTAACATGGTGCTGTTACCAACTGAGCCACTGTCAGACAAATGAAAAAGCTTGTACTTACCTTAAAATAAAGGCGCCTTTTTCATTTGGTTGAGATTTACAAACATACCGTAGTGAATGACACTAAGTACATAAGGATTTGGGAAAAGGAAACTCTTTCCTGATATGGAAATATGGCGACGTATCCGAGATATCTAATGGAGAATTACTATACCTGCACTGGAAACAACTCCACATACCTGGTACCGTGACCAGGATCGCTAGTCTCTAGATGGCAGAAGCAGCATGTCAAATTTTGTTAGAAAGCTGCACCCTGACTTTGGACCCTTTTCAAGATTTTGCGTTGAATCTGTAGTCGAAGTTAATGGTGAAAGGCGGTTAAAGTAGCTGCCATTTTAAAAGATGATCGTGAATCAAGTTTATTAATTCATTTTGTTTAGATCGTGATAATGTCTATGTATGTATAAATTTTTTTCAGATCCGTTCTTAAATATGTTTTTTATATGAATCACCCAAGATCTGCGAAATCTATCTGTTGAATTGCCATTATCACTATAGATATTACTAGTGATAGCTAAATAAAAGTCTCTGCAGCATATTAATCTTGAAAACATGATTTCAAAGATGATCGTTGCGAAAAACTAATGGGATTGAATTTTAGTTTTAATTAGTCAAACAGTTCGAACCTTCCTCCATCTATACGAATAATTCTGCTATTTTTCAATAACCAATCCAAAAGGAGCTGCTTTAGTGTAAGACCCTCGTGGGAAATTTGAAATTTAGCACCGAAGTAGCTCGGACATTTGTCGCCATATCTTTACCTGAGCAATTGCGATAGTCATTTTAAATCCTCGCCAAAAGAGCATATAATTTAAAAATCGCGAAGTAGAGTCTATGCTAAAGCTATACGTACATTATTTTGCAGACAATAAAATTCACAAAAGGAATCATTTAAAACTATTAAAACACTAAAAACCCATTAAAATCACCTTCTACAAGCGCTTTCAACTGCAGCCCACGCAGCCTTCATCAGGTAGGTACGCTCTTGTGAACTTCGTCCGGTGATTTTGTCAATCTTCTTCCTCCACTCCACTCCAGCATATCGCGCCACCTTGCGTCGATCTCCATCTGGTCAGTGTTGCATGAGTTTAAGCATATTTTGTATATTTTTTATCACTTAAGTATATTTGGATTGACTGGAATTAACATTATTAAAAAATTAAAGTTGTAAGCCTTTAATTTTGTTGGTAACAGTTAGAAATTGCAATTTAAAGAAAAATGAAAAGAAAGACAGCAAAAAATCGCATGAAACATAGCATTAAAAAAAAAACATAATTCAAATATTAAAAATATAAAGGTACGTTGCAACTCTGTGCGTATTTGTTTTTATTAAAAAACAAAAACAAAAATCAGAACTGTTCGTGCATCATTCCTTGATACTTATCAGTCGTGATCAAAATTTTCAAGTAACAAATTTATATTGAACTTCTAAATACAACATTTGAATTGCCTGAAATTATTTTTGATAAGAGACTGATAAGAGACAGAGAGATCAAGCGTTAAAAATCTAATTTAGTTATTTAGGAAACCTCAAAACATGCACATAACACTGAGAAAAAAAAATATATATACCGCCTTCATCTAGAATGAATAAATTGTCATTTTCTAAATCCTTAAACTAGAAATATAGATTTCCGAGCTATGCGCATAAGGCATGCCAATAAACTGAATAGATGAAATGGTCGAGAATTTCTAGTCTACACATTTCTAGATGATGAAACAATATTCTGAATATTTTCTATTTTCTAGAATTGGGTCATAAACCAAAATTATAGCTGCTGAAACCCGCCTCTTGTATTTACATTTAATTGGAGATATTTTCAAATAGGTTTGTCCTCGATAGTATAGGCAAACGCTCAAGAATTCTAATAGAGGTCTTTAGAATTCGCTTTCGAAGGGGACTAGAAATTTTTTTTATAAGAAATTTATAAGGATGACATGGAACTATTTTTTCTAGAGCCACAATTTAGATTCTAGATGTCAGATATAGAATTTTTTCTCAGTGTATTGGCGTGCTTCATACTCATAGCTCGGAAATCTACATTTCAGGTTTAGGGATGTAGAAAGGGACCACATATTCATTCTAGATGAAAGCGGTATATATATATATATTTTTTTTTCTCAGCGAATGTATTTGAATTCTCTTGGGTGTTCCTATATATGGAGCACTTGTTTGATCTGAACGAAAAGTTTAGTGTAGCATCCCTATATGATACACATTTAGAATACCGAGTTTGTACTTTCTGATGATGTTTGTTCTTGAGGTATGCTGATAACAGACATACACAGAGAGAGAGAGAGAGTCCAACCGTTAAAAACATGTTTTTTGAATCCAGGAGACCTCAAAACGTGCAAATATAAGAAACTTAAAAAAAAAAAAAAAAAAAAAAAAAAAAAAAGGTAAAAAGCTTTAATGCAATAAACATGAATTTAATGTATCACATACATTATCGTTTTTATTAATCTATGGTAAAAGTTTGTTTTACACAAATTAAGTAAATGTATTGTGCTATAATTTCATTCAACCTGTAATATTTGAGCATCAATCTATGTATATTAAGGAAAAATTACTGTCTAGTAAAAATGCGTTTTATATTTGTGAAAGTAGGTTTTCATATCAGCAAATGTCAAATCTTATGAAACTACTCATAGCAAAATATTTCAAAGGCTTTTAAGTATATTAAATGCGTATGTATTTTGGAGGACGTTTATATAAATGTCACATTTAATTTTAAATAACATGTACGTTCGAGATAAACATGTCAGGCACAATATATCACATTAAGGAGAAGTATTTCAATATTGTAAAATGGAATTTTCGTATAAATTTTCTCTAAAGTAATTTTCTGTTTATTGCAAACAAGCGAATAAAATCTTAAACGATTGCACTAAATGAATTTGTATAAGGATGTTAAAACGAAATGTTGTTATTTTTAGGTGTAAAATTATTTCGTTTAACAGCATTTTTTATGTTTGATTATGAATTTGCAAATGTTTTCTTTTTGAAATAACTTCCATGCTCTGTTCACCATGAATTTTCTTTTTATATCCTTATATGTAACAGTATCACGTGCATGATAACATGAACATAGCTGCTCGGAATCACGATTTTGCATTGTAGTTTGATATAATTAACCTATAGATAATGAGATACAGCTGTGGGGAAAATCGCAGAAAGATAATAACCTCAGCGTCACCTACACCAAAATTAAATAAGATTAACTTTTCATAATCTACATCTCAAATCCCAAGTTTGGGGCATAGCCAATAGCTTTAAACTGGTATCTACAAAAGTTGGTATTTATAACTCAGCACACAAGATTGAACACATTCTAGTATTTTCAACATAGTTGTTTATCTATTATTTATCAAGGATATTTTTGCATGGTATGTACTTAATTTGCAATTTCATTTTTGTGAAATATCTAGTATCAACAAAATGCAGTTGTAAAAATTGTACCAGAATCTCCCTGATCCAGTATTAGGATGATTCTGGCATAGTTTCAGCGATAGTAAATATCTTTGACCGAACAAATGCTAAAAGTTAAAAGTGAATTTGTATCGCTAGCACACATATACATATGTATGTATAAGCTGATGAGTATCGATACCAAGGGAGTATCTTTAATGAAAATATTTGTAATTAATTTTTACACCATCATCAATCAAGTCAAAGCCTATGGTTTTGTTATGTTAAATAAGTAACAGAAAAAATAATCAATTGCGACCCGACAAAAGATTACCAATACCTTTGTCTATAAGTGAATAATCTATTCATAATAATAGCTGTGTTTTAAATGTTTTTTATCGCAAGTATGTAATATGTATTATTTACAATTTTTATTAAAATCCCACAATCAACTGACTGGAAGAAAATCATATTTATTGAAATTTTTTCCGACTGAGTGAAAATAATGCCTGAACCGGGAGTCGAATCCCGGATCTTTGACTTACAAGGTCAAGGCTCTACCAATTGAGCTATCCAGGCCGACAACCGGACGGCATTGCACACTCAGACAACCTTTAGACAGAAACATCTGGTCTATCATGTAGATAGCTCGACAGAAATAAGCCGCAGGTAATGGAAAACACCATTAAACAATGGTAGAAAGAAATACAATTTTTATTAAAATCACACAATCAACTGATTGGAAGAAAATCATATTTATTGAAATTTTTTCCGACTGAGTGAAAATAATGCTTGAACCGGGAGTCGAACCCCGGATCTTTGACTTACAAGGTCAAGGCTCTACCAATTGAGCTATCAAGGCCGACAACCGGACGGCATTACTCATTCAGACAACCTTTAGGCAGAAACATCTGGTGTATCATGTAGATAGCTCGACAGAAATAAGCCGCAAGTAATGGAAAACACCATTAAACAATGGGAGAAAGAAATATAATTTTTATTAAAATCACACAATCAACTGATTGGAAGAAAATCATATTTATTGAAATTTTTTCCGACTGAGTGAAAATAATGCTTGGACCGGGAGTCGACCCCGGATCTTTGACTTACCAATTAAGCTATCCAGGCCGACAAGATTTTAATAAAAATTGATTGAGTAAAAATTGATTGAGTGTGATTTTAATAAAAATTGTATTTCTTTCTCCCATTGTTTAATGGTATTTTCCATTACCTGCGGCTTATTTCTGTCGAGCTATCTACATGATAGACCAGATGTTTCTGCCTAAAGGTTGTCTGAATGAGTAATGCCGTCCGGTTGTCGGCCTGGATAGCTCAATTGGTAAGTCAAAGATCCGGGGTTCGACTCCCGGTCCAGGCATTATTTTCACTCAGTCGGAAAAAAATTCCATAAATATGTATTATTTAGTTATGAATAAATTATCCTAAATGATAACATCATTTTATTTAAACCCTTAAGTTTTTTAAATTTATTTTATACTTCGAAATTCCCAGGTTGAATGTACACATTTCTGCGCGAAGCTATGTACAGTCGGTAACAAAAGTGTCCGAACACTAGCAAAAAATTCATACACTTCATACAGTTTTGTTAAATAAATCCTTGTCGAATCCTGTTCTTAGTCAATGTAAGAACATGATTCGATAAGGGTTTATTTAGCAAAACCGTATGAAGTGTACTTTTCTTTACATAGGAATTTTTGCTAGTGTTCGGACACTTTTGTTACCGACTGTACATGAGCACCACCTGTCGGTCGATGTGCACCCAAGTTGAAACAGCATAGCATTTCCTAATAACAAGATTTATGCAAGATTTATTTATTGTTACCGACTGTACTCCAGACATACCAATTTACATGAATTTCTTATATATTAATGTCAGATAGGATTAAAATGCTTAAAATTACATAGATAATCAGGAAACTTTTAATTGCATTTTTTAACAGGTTTATTTAGAAAGTGTGTCAAAATATTCAATAAATAGAGGAAAAAAAGGATTGTTAGGAGGGCGTTTACATACATGGGAAAACAGAGACATGTGGAGCAAGAGATGAGCTATCACTGAAAGCACAACTTTAAATGCTAGTTGTTTGTTTTGACTATTTGAGGGGAAAACGTGTGAAACTCCTTTCAGAGTGCAAAGGAGCAACGTGTAAATATAATTTTTTTCTACAAATTTGGAAAAACGATGCTGGAGTCTCACATGATATCAGTGCATGGATACGAGGGTTGCTATTTATATTTCTGGCCTAATAATGAAAAAACAAACATGTAGGATCGAAATTGGTTTTATTGTTTTTCAAAATATTCTCCATGATGATCAATACACTTTTGCATGCGATTGAACCAATTTTCAAAGCACTTTTTCCAGTCCGATTGAGGTAACTCCAAAACATGCGTTTTGAATGCATCAACCGCTTCTTCGGGGGTCGAAAATCGTTGTCCACGTAATTTATTTTTGATGTGTGGGAATAAGAAGAAGTCATTGGGTGCCAAATCAGGGCTGTACGGCGGATGACCCATCAGTTCGATCTTTCGCTCAGTCAGAAATGCATTTGTTTGAGTCGATGTGTGAGAGCTCGCATTGTCATGATGAAGAATGATTCGCCTGTTCTGCTTTTTTCGAATTTCTCCGATGACTTCTGGCAAACAAATGGTCGTGTACCATTCAGAATTGACCGTCCTGCGTTGCTCTAACGCCACTGTTGCCACATGACCGTTAATGCCAAAGAAACAGGCGATCATTTGTTTCGATGTGCTTCTTCCTCGAACAACTTTTGTTGGTTTTGCCTCGCCTTGGAAGACCCATACAGTTGATTGCTGTTTTGTTTCCGGCTCATATGCATAGATCCATGATTCGTCACCTGTGTAGATGTTATACACAGCCTTTGATGTACCTTGAACGTATTTTTCCAACATTTCCTTGCACCAATCGACACGAGCCTTTTTTTGAGCGTTTGTCAGATTATGCGGGATCCAACGCGAACAAATTTTTTTTACGCTCAAATGTTCATGCAATATTTTATTGATGCTAGTCATACTAATGTCCAAAGACGCCTCAATCTCACGGTATGTCACATGACGATCTTGCTTTATCAGTTCACGCACAGCATCGATCTTTTCTGGCACAACAACGGATTTTGGACGACCTGCACGGGATTTGTCCTGGATCGAACATCGACCACGATTAAATTCGTTATACCAATTTTTTACAGTGCTGTAGGATGGCGCTTTATCGCTGTATAAAGAATTAAGTTCATCGAAGCACTCTTGTCTTGACAATCCACGTCGAAAGTTATGAAAAATAATCGCACGAAAATTTTCACGATTCAATTCCATTTTTTGAAAGAGAAGAACTTTTCAATTTACTGTCAACAACACAAATAAAGCTATAATGGTAAATCGTCTGCTGAATTTACGTTTAAAAATATCAAACTTTCGATTAAAATCGTCTGCGGTCGCCTAGCAACACTTACTGTTGCCAAGGCCAGAAATATAAATAGCAACCCTCGTATGAAAGAGAAAAAATTAGTAAAAGTTGCGTTTATGACTAATAGCCGTGTCTGCTTCTTTTTGGCCCATTCAAACACCACAGCACAATATCAAAAGTTTTCTTTTCATTTCGGAAGCATGTGAACTTAAACTAGTTGTATACCCTTTTTTTTTTTACTTTCTTGTATATTCAATAGAAGAAAGTATTGAATTCGTTGAAATTTTCGGGTTTTCGAGGGATTTACACGTTTTGAGATTTGTAGAACACGATTTGACCACTTTTAGAAAATGTCTATCTGTCCGTCTGTGTGTGTGTGAGTGAGAGAGAGAGACAAAAAAAAAAAAAAAAAAAAAAAAAAAGGGAATTGTACATTAATTTATATGTAGATTAACCTTGACCTAAATTAGTGCCTATTACTTTTGGTGTGAACTGCTCAACAGGTGGCGCTGCTATACAGCGATTTCCGCAATTTAAGGGGAGGCTATATTTTAGGTTCTATGGCGTATAATCAAACAAAACTTAATATGTGAGAGGGCTAGTATGAAACACTATGCTAATTCAATTTGAATGCTTATGGGCCAACAGGTGGCACTGCTATACAACAATTTATGCAGTTTAAGGGAAAGTTATATCTCAGGAGCTACTGCACATAATTGCATATAAATTTATACGTAGATACACCTTGACATAAATTTATACCTGTCAACTTTTGGTGTCAACCGCTCAACAGGTGCGCTGCTATACTGCAATTTTCCTCGATAAAGGGAAGGTTATATGCCAATTTCTATAGCATTTAACTTCACGAAACCTGATATGTGGAATAATCATTATAAAAACACATTTTTAAATGCTACTTATAGGCAATAAAACTGTCTTTCTTTGGATATTTAGTGTCAGTTTTCTCTAAGATGAAAATTGTTTGCATACATCTTGTTAGATAATTTTAATAAATAATAGTTTTAATAAATTATTTTGCACTTAGTGAATTAATATAGAAAAATAAAGAAGAAAGTCTTGTGATGGTCACAACATACTAGTTTATATAAGTATTCTTCAATTCCACACACATGCACAAATTTTGCATGGGACTCAGTTATCTGTACCCTCCAGTTGTTGCAAAACTTGATATTTGCAAGTTGATCCATTGCACTATGATACGAGTTGTCACAAGTCTTCCATTCAAAAATTTACAACAATGAACTATGCTTTAAAGTTGTGATGTCAGCGCTTGCTGTCATGCCCTTGTTTGCGTATTCTTAATCAAGCCCCTCTAACAACCTTATAGAGTTTTTATCTGTTTTTCGCTGAAATTTTTATGCACGCCTTGTACTTAAATTAATCTACGCATGAAGAGCCATTAATACTTTGAATTTTACGATCTGAATCAAATTGATTTTCCAAGTGGTAAGATAATGAGCAGCGTAATGAATGTTTTCTAAATATCAAAATTTGAATGATTAATTTTAAACGTTAGAAAGAGTTTAATAAAGTGAAACAATGTAAACATACATCGACAACATAAACAGAAAATAATATAATTATGTAAAAATAAGTATTTTCTTGTCACACATCAGACAATATCTTTTATAAATAAATATTACGACACTTAATTTAAAAAATGTAAGTTACAATAAAGGATTTTGAAATAAATTTATTTTCTAACCTAATAAATCTGTACTGATAAGTGTAAAGGATTTAAGTCCATATTCTTGATTTTTCAGGAGACGAAAAATAAAGTTAAACTAACTAAAAACAAAGCAGAAGAATCGATTAGGAAAAACGGATTTCTTTGACTTATACCCTTTATACCATTCAGTGGTTGTCAACCTTCATTTAAAAACGGGAAAAAATTGAATTAAATATTTTATACCATACATGAATGGTAAATTTCTGACTTGAACCCTTTTTTACCAATGGATTTTCTCAAAGACTAAGTGACATAGACTTATATCCTTTATACCAATCGATTGAGAAATTTTTTCTGAGTCTGACTATGTACTTAACTCAAAATCGACATTTTTGGACTTAAATCCTTTCTACTTATCACTAAAGAAATATAAGCAAAATATTTTTCTGTATTTGTATATTGAAATATAACTAACTATTAATAAATGTTAGAACACTTGAAATGAAGGATATTTTCAAATGGTTCTTAACAACAATAAATGATAAAAAAAAAGCCACAATATGATTCAATTTATGCCCTTTCAGACTGAATTTAAATTCACAGTTGCTGTAAAGAACTTTATGACTTTAAATTAGAGAATAAAATCTCGAGCGTAGGATTTACGATTATTTACTTAAATTTAATTGCTTAATATTTATTCTGAATTTATGCAGTTAATTCTTAGAGAAACAGCAATTGTTAATTTAAAGAATAGCTTCCATTCCTTACGTAAGTGTACATATTTTCTTTAAAGTTCTAATAAAAAATATGATGAATTTTATAGTTATATGTCTTTAAAGATAAAGTGCATAAACAAACTTTTACCTATATGAATGAAAACATAGATAAAAGTATGTTGAAAATAAGAATGTACAAGGCTTTTCCAAAACTTAAGTTTAGATTAAAAAAAACAAAAAAGAAAAACAGCGTTTTTCTTAAAACTAATTTACCTCAGTATCGATCTCAAGTAATCAACTTCATTACCGAAAGCTGGTCAAACAAAGGTATTACTAAATAAATTATGAACTACCGAAATTTGCCAAGTGATATATCGCCGAGTAAGTAAATTCTGGCACTTTGATTACTCTCTTTAATTTTGTATGTTTTATTTGAGCAAACTTTTATCTAAATACATTTATTTTTGGTTCAACCCTATCTTAAATGGAAAAATTTTCGTAAGTTGTTTGGAGTTATTTTTCGGAAGTTAAATCACAGAAATCACCTAATTATGTATTTTTATAAAGTATTATTATCAGGTGATTGCAAAAATAATAGCAATATAAAAAAAAATATATGTTTTATTCAGTGACAACTGAATAATACGCTTAAAACTAATTTTTTAAAATGTAATAAATATTTCAAAAATCAGGCTTCGTTGCTCATAAAATAGGACCAATTCATTTAATCTCAATTTCACAGTTGATATTACAACCGTCTGTCCCAAGAAAACGTACAAACGCACGTATATCTTTGTTAATTTTGCATAGAATTACTGAATGTTACCTTTAAAACAATACAATTTGAGATGTGCTACAAAATTTCTTTAAACGGATATGTTTACATAATAACCACAGATAAACATGTTAAGTTAGTATTTTATAAGCATTAAAGGACAAAATGAACGCCGAATTTATTATTATAATAAGTTTTTTTCTTCTGTTGCTTCTTAAATCATGTACTGGATTTAAATATGCTTTTCTGTTATATATACACGCAGGGCCCGATTAAGCTTTGAAGCTAGGGGAAGCTCAGCATCATTTCGGGGCCCCCTTTCATTTCAGAAAATCTTGTTTTCCTGTTACATATTGTAATATAAAAATGCTATAGACCAAAAAATAGTGTGTATTTATTATTATTATTTTTTTTTTTTTCATATATGTGGGTGGTTTCTACACAGAACATTAAAATCATACAACTTTTTAATTAAGAACATTCAGATTTTTGAGGCTAAATAATAGATTTTTCCCGAAATAGTGAGTGTTTTCTCTTGTTTTAGGTAACCTTTCTCAGAAAAAATTCAATCTCAGTGTGAAAATATGAAACTAAAGATTCAAGACCATGTTTTTAATCCTTTTGGGGGCCCCTCTTAAATTTTAGAGGGGAAGCTTGTGCTTCCTGAGTCTTTTGGATAATCAGGCCCTGTATACAGGGTGATTCGGAACTATCGTCTGACCTACGAAAGCAGACCACTCACTAGACCAAGGCCTAGGACTACCTCTGTATTGTTTATTTAAAAAAAAAGTGGTTTTAAATTACAGAAGGTCGCCTGAGTGGAAACTCGAACGTGGCAGTGGGTAACTAGAATAGTACATGGATTGTATGATATTTTGTGCATTTTGAATATTACCTTTAGTGCTGCCGGCTTATGGACTACGAGACACAGGTCAGTCTTTATCACGGTGGAGAGCCCTTGTTTGGTATGGAAATGTTCAATTTTTATTTTGAAAATGATTTTGCGCTAGAAAAACCTCTTTCGCGACAAAGAGAGCACGTAGGGCTTGGAACTTTGAAGATCATATCATATAATTTGGAATGGTGAACCACATTTTGAAAGATACAGAGTTCGATTCTGGAAGAAATTTTCAAAAGCCAATTCAAATTTCGCCTGAGTGGCAACTCGAATGCAACAATGAATGGCTAGAATAGTACATTGGTTGTATGATAGTTTGTGTATTTTGCATATTGTCTTTAGTGCTACCGGATTATGTCCTACGCGAAACAGGACAGTCTTTATCAGGGTGGAGAGTCCTTATTTGGTATGGAAACGTCCACTTTTTATTTTGAAAATAACTTTATGCGCCAGAAAAACCTCTTTCGCCGCAAGGGGAGCACATAGGGTTTGGAACTTTGATGATCATCTCATGTAGTTTGGAATGGTGAATCACATATTGTAGGAAACGGAGTTCGATTTTGACAGAAAGTTCAAAACTATTGTTCAAAAATCTACATGTAAGTCAGGAACATAAAAACAAATAAAAATCATGTAGGGAATATATGGTCGCAAACGCAATCCAGTCGCGCTACATGCGTACAAAGCCAGATATTGAAAGGGTTGAGGCAGGTCCCAAATAATGATTATTTATTACATAAACACCAGTTTGCACAATATTTTTGTTTAAAAGAAAGTTTTAAAGAAAAGTGTTAGAAATTGCAGCCTGCAGGTGTAATATACGCCTCGCAATGACGACGTATGAATCGGTGATTGCTCGAAAAATGCCTAGTATATCGACAATAATTTCCCTTGCAGAAACGATTCGTGCCATCAAATTAATTTCCAATTACGAAGGGGCTTCATACACTACAGTTTTCATGTAACTCCAAAGAATAAAAATTCAAGAGGGGACATATCTGTAAACGAAGAGGCCACAGTCGTTCATTGCAGTTATGTGCCATGGAAACAAGGTTGTCCGCCTTGCTGTATATCTGCCATTAGGTGTATATCTGCCATTTCTCTATTCGTGTAGCGATTCATTATTCCTTAAGCTTATACACCCAAAATAGTCTTTTCAACATTTCATCCTGGCAGGGCCTAACTTTCACACGGGCGGGCACGAAGTTTCTTACAAAATCTTTCTAATGGTTAAAAATATCTGATCAAAATCCTCCCATTTTTTTTCCCATTTTCTAACTGTGTTTTATGTATATGAATAAAATTTTAAAATAAAATCTATCGTTTGGCTTAGTGGAGTAAGTTTATTAAAGCCAAATACAAAAAGAGATTATTTTTTGTCCAAATACTTTTCCAGTCACTCTGCTTTTTTGCCTGCTATAAATCATAGTAAAAGTACGATAACAGACTTTTTTTTTTACAGAAGGGCGAGTGGGGAAGTTTAGATCTTCAATGGGGGCACGAAAAATTAAAAGTGCCCTGGACACAAAAATTTGTTATTCGGGCCCTGCATCCTGGATAGTTTTACTGGTGAAAAAAAAAAAAAAAAAAAAAAAAAAAAAAGGATAAAAATTGTATGAAAAAGCAAAGGTCCAATATAAAAAGGGCATTTACTCATTTCAAATTATTTCAAATATCAAATTATTAATTATAAATTTCGCATATATGATTGGACATAACTGTGCATATCATTTCTTATAGCATAATGATAATAATAATAATAATAATAAAAAAAAAACTGTGAAAATTAGGCCAATTTTCAGGATTTTTTAAAAAGGGAATTGAATGTAAAGTTCCATAATAAAAATACTCACTTATTGATTTTAAAATAAAACTATGGTATTTTTATGATATATGATAAACTGTAGATTTGTAGTTTTCTTAATAGTTCAATGTAAAAAACTTTGAATAAGCACCATAAAAAGTAAGAATTTGCAACAATTATTTCGGGTCGAAAGAAAACACGACACTTTGTCATGTGTACAAAATAGGCACGAGTGCTGCAAACAAATTTTCGACTTGCAACACTTGTTACGAGTTTTTAAGTTTTATTGTGTTCATTCAAAGTTTTTTTTAATAACTTATAATCAGCAGTTTTGTGGTGCTTTTTAACTATATAGTTTTCTTACTAATAAAAGAATGAACTTTTCAATACAACTTTAAAAAAAAGGTTGGATAGAAAGGCATGTATAAGGAGCATTATGATTAATACGTAACTGACGAAAATTGAAACAGAGAAGAGTAAATTTAATTTTTAAAACTTTGTAAAAGTCTGTAAATATTATTTCAGAAAGTTTAAAAGTTTGTTGCTTGAAGCATCTTACGTAGTTTATATATAACAATTTTTTTTTTGTTTTAATAACGAGTAAATCTGAACATTTTAGTTGCATTCATATTTACAATTTTCATCACCAAGCTAAGAGAACATAAAATAATTTTTCCAAAGTAAAATTAATGTTTAGTGCTAATAGTACTTAATTACTATTTTCCTAATAAGCACCATAAAATATAAGAACTTGCAACAATTATTTCGGGTCGAAAGAAAAAGCAACTTTTCTTCAGGCGAACAACGTAGGCACGAGTGCTGCAACCAAAGCGGCAACGCAAGGCGCTTTGTTCACAGCAATCTTTGTTTACAAGTGTTTGCCGTACTCGTGCCTAATTTGTTCGCCTGACGAAGGGCTGTGCCTACTTTACCCGGAACAATTATTGTAAGTTCTTGCATTTTATGATGTTTATTCAAGTTTTTGTTCTTATTACTTTTGAACGCCAGTCTGTGTTACTTTTTTATAATTTTAATATTTTCTTAACCGTTTCCCAACTATGCACTTCCTATTATAAAGTTAATTATGAATGATTATCTTATAAATGGTTTACTCTCTCTCTCTCTCTCTCTCTCTCTATATATATATATATATATATATATATATATATATATATATTAGGTCTTTGCATAAATTCGTGCGATGTTTTATTGCCTAATTTCATAAAAATACATCATAACTAATGACAATTTTTAATCAAAATACTCTCCATTACTTTCTACAACCTTTGCTCATTTTTCGGGTAACAAATGTATACCACGGCGATAGAAGCTCTAATCTTTGGAGGCAATAAAATAATCCGCGTCCGTACGAACTTTTGCAACGACCTAATATATATACACTGATGGAAAAAAAAATCCCAACACCAAGAAAAAATTATTGTACAGTAATGAAATTTCAGCAATACATTTGTCTAGGTAACATATTTAATTGAATAAAGTTTCAAGATCACAGGTAGAGCCATTGGCGAGAAGAGCCATTTCAAATGTGAAATGTTGGTACATTAGTAACCGGTGTAACCGCCAGAATTTTGAATGCAAGCATGCAAACGTGCATGCATTGTGTCGTACAGGTGTCGGATATCAGTTTGTGGGATGGAGTTCCATGCCTGTTGCACTTGGGCGGTCAATGCAGGGACGGTTAATGCTGGTTGTGGTCGACGCTGGAGTTGTCGTCCAATAATGTCCCATACGTGCTCGATTGGAGAAAGATCTGGGGATCTAGCAGGCCAAGGCAACATGTCGACACTCTGTAGAGAATGTTGGGTTACAACAGCGGTATGAGGGCGAGCATTATCCTGTTGGAAAACACCCCCTTGAATGCTGTTCATGAATGGCAGCACAACAGGTTGTATCACTAGACTGACGTACAAATTTGCAGTCAGGGTGCGTGGGATAACCACGAGAGTGCTCCTGCTGTCATACGAAATTGCTCCCCAAACCATAACTCCAGGAGTAGGTCCTGTGTGTCTAGGCCGCAGACAGGTCGCTAGCAGTCGTTTACCTGGCCTCCTTCTAACCAAGACACGGCTATCACTGCGACCAAGGCAGAACCGGCTTTCATCAGAAAACACAACAGATCTCCACTCCGTCCTCCAATGAGCTCTAGCTTGACACCACTCCCGTCGCAAACGGCAGTGGTTTGGAGTCAGTGGAATGCACGCTACAGGGCGTCTGGCTCGGAGCTGTCCTTGAAGTAACCGATTTGTAACAGTTCGTTGTGTCACTGTGGTGCCAACTGCAGCTCGAATTTTAGCTGCAGACGCAGTACGATTAGCCACAGCCATACGCCGAACACGACTGTCTTCCCTCTCAGTAGTGCCACGTGGCCGCCCGGAACCCGGTCTTCTTGAGGCAGTACCTTCCCTTGACCACTGCTGCCAACACTCATGCACAGTGGATACATTCCTGCCAAGTCTTTCTGCAATATCGCGGAAAGAAAACCCACCTTCTCGTAGCCCTACTACACGACCTCGTTAAAACTCAGTGAGCTGTTGATAATGGCTTCTTCGTCTTTTTAGAGGCTTCCTTGACTAACATTAACCCCCTACGTCAAATCTCAACTGTAAATAACGATCACGAACCTTACAGCGCTTATTTAAAGCAAACCTCATTTGCATGTTCATAGTGTGCTACTAGCGCCACACTTATGCGCATAGCTCGAAATTTGAATCGACGTCATCTTTCAGATGTATAAACACGCCTACCAAATTTCGTTTATCTAGCACAGCTCCTTCCTTGTGTTGGGATTTTTTTTTCCATCAGTCTATATATACGTATATGTCAACTGTATTCAAATTAATGTGCCAACCAAGTCTTTTAGAAATAATCATTTATTTGTCACTCCATTTGTAAAATATAATCATATTGGTAATTTTTCATTATATAAATTTTACGAAATTTTTAATGAGTTTCCCAAGAATTTAAATATTTTTAACATGTCTTTTACTGTTTTTAATGCTAAGTGTTTTGAACTTTTAAATTCATAACATGTATTTTTTTTTTTTTTTTTTTTTTTTTATCGCCTATGTTTGATGTATTTTATTATAGTTTCATTCAAGCAACACTGTAATTGGATTTTTCTGTAGTGTGCTTTTCTTTAGATAAATAAATAAATAAATAAATTTCTGTAATTTTCCTACAGATTATGTTAGTTTTCTAAAACTACAGAAATTTATTCCAAAATTACATCTAATTCTGACAAAAGACACTTAAGATAATAACAATAATAATAAACAGATTAAATATCTAATATGGAATTTATCTGTTAAATATATAATTTTTTGTTTAAAATACGGAAATCTTGCTGGTAAATCAAGATTGGGAAACGCTAAACTGAAGTTCCGAGATTAACAAGTAACACTACTCTAGATGGACCTTAGTGGTTAATAAATGCTTTTTTTTTTATTTTTATTTTTTATACACTAGATTTATATATTTCAACTAGAAAAAAAAAAGACTGTTATTAAGCAATGATGCATATAATGTAGGCACTAAAAAGAATGTGATGTGTGCACTGAGAAAAAATTCTGTAACTGACATCTGGAATCTAAATTGTCGTTCTAGAAAAAATAGTTTCATGTCATCCTTAGGGATTCTAATCCCCTTGGAAAGCGAGTTCTAGAAGCCCCTATTAAAATTCTAGAGCGTTTGCCTATATTCTCGAGGGCAGAGTTATTAAAAAATCTCTGCAAATAAATGAGACTACAAGAGGCGGGTTTCTGCAACTATAATCTTGGTTTATTACCAAATTCTAGAAAATCAAGCGAGAATTTCTCGCAATATGAATGATTCAGAATATTTAGAGTATTCAGAATATTGTTTCACCATCTATAAATATGTACACTAGAAATTCTCGACAATTTCGTCTATTCAGTTTATTGGCGTGTCTTATGTACATAGCTCAGAAACATATATTTCTAGTTAAGGGATTTAGAAAATGGCCACATTCATTCTAGAGAAAGGCGGTATATTTTTTTTCTCAGTGTGTATTTTAAACATCATATTTCTGTTAAATTCTGAGACACTATAAACATTAAAAATATATTTTATAAAAAATGTTAAGAAAATAAATACTTAAAATAAGATATGGGTTAAATGGTTGGAAAAAATGAGGGTTCTTTTTTACAGGAGCTTTATATACTTAAACTATAAAATTTTTTGACAGTTTCTGATGGAGGTTTTGATTGAAAATGACAACTACAGAAACACCCACTCTCATTCTTGAGATTATATTGTCATCTTTATTTGTTAGATCATTTCGACTGAATTTTTCCGGAAATGGATAGTTATTTTTCTTTCTCAAAAGCAGTATTTTTATTTATAAGGAGAGATGAAAAAAGTTCCATAAAGAAAAAATAACTCAAACTCATTTCATATCTTATTATTATCTTCCTCTTGATTATTAAGAGTTTACACATTTTTTTAAATAATAGTTTTTTTTTTCAAAATAATTATGTACACTTATGTAAACGTATTAAATTTTCTTCAGTAATGCCATATTAGAAATTTTGATAAAATGCGATGACAGCACCACCTGTTGTGCGACTGATTCCTGATTGATGAGTGTAATCATCACCATTTTAGGTCAAACTCAGATAAATTCTAAGATTGATGGAATTTCTGTTATGGTTTGTGATGCACAGTGTCCTTACAATTTGTCATATACACGGATATAGACAGGCAGACATTTTTTAAAATGGTCAAATTTTGTTCAGGACATCTTAATATATGTAAATCTATCAAAAACCGAACATCGGAAAATTTCAAGACTCCAAGACTTTATTTTCAAATACATAGAAGAAAGTAATAAAATTAAAAATTGTGAAGTAATAATAATAATAATTCCTAAATTATATCAGACACATAGTTCAAGCATTCGTTAAGTTATCAAGGTTGTATTTTGAAAGTTACTATCATTGGCAATTTACATCTTCGAGCGCAGCGACGCTTCTAGATATTTTACAAAAGGTTTTTAACAAGGTTGACTATTACACACCAGTCTTTGAAAGTTATGTTACAATTTGTTTTCTTTTTCTTTTTTTTTTTTTTTTTTTTTTTTCTTTTTCTTTTGCGCTTAATTTTGAAGAAAATGAAGACATGTATATAAGGTTTGGATAGAATGTTTGTTATCGAATCATTAGTTGAATTTTATACAGCTTAACATAAGTAATAATATTTGGAAAGATATAACTTCATTTTTCCCGAAAAATAAGCGTTGAGAGAGATAGAAATTTAAATAATATTAGAAAAAAAAAAAAAACTAAATGAGAAAGTTTGCCAAAGAGGTATTACAGATAGGTGAAGGTACATATGCATCCAAATTTTTGATTAAAACCAGACTTTTACTTCCTGTATTCACTTTTCTGTTTTAACATTTTCTATTTTTTTTTTGTATGCGAATAGCTTTAAAAATATATATATGTCCAAACATAAAAAATTGGATGCGATATATTCATTTATTGATTTTTATTTTTTATTTTGACGATGTTCAAAAGTTACAGTACTGAAATATATATATATACCGCCTTCATCTAGTGGTCCTTTTCTAAATCCCTTAAGTAGAAATATAGATTTCCGATCCATGCACATAAGACACGCCAATAAACTGAATAAACAAAATGATCGAGAATTTGTAGTCTACACATTTCTAGATGGTGAAACAATATTCTGAATATTCTGAATCTTTTGTATTACGAGAAATTCTCGCTTGATTTTATAGAATTAGGTAATAAACCAAGATTATATATGCTGAAACCCGCCTCTTGTATTCGCATTTATTTTCAGAGATTTTTAAATAATTTTGCCCTCGAAAATATAGGCAAACGCTCTAGAATTCTAACAGGGGTTTCCAGAACTCGCTTTCAAAAGGGACTAGAGTTTATAAGGATGACATGGAACTATTTTTTCTAGAATCACAATCTAGAGTCTAGATGTCAGTTACAGAAACTTTTCTCAGTGAGGTTAATAATTATATTTTCCTTAAAAGCCTCTTATAGAAGAAAAAGAAAAGTGTACGTTGGAATTAAAATCCGATTCCAATTAACATTTGGTGTCATGTGTACTTTGACCTATTTGTAACACATCTTTAACATACTTTATTATTTAGTTTGGTAAAATTGTTTAATTTTTTCATGACTTCCTATGTTCACTTTTGAGAAAAATTGAATTTATATCAGTTCAAAAATCATTACTTATGTTAAAGTTATATAAATCTTGAATAATGACTTGATAACGAATACGCCATCGAAATTTTATATTCATATATGTCCCGTTGTTTTAATTTATGCGCAAAAGAAGAAAATGAGAAAACTGGTTGCATTTTAACTTTTAGAAGCCAATGTAATTGTAAATAAAATTTTCTAATTTCACAATGGTTGTTTAAAAATAATCTTAATTGTCTACATATGCAAAATTTTATCCTGCACTGCCGTATTAAAAATTATTATGAAACAGGATGTCAACGTTACCACACTACCTTTACTAAAGCAAATCTTATTCTGACATATTGTTTTATATAAAAACATTTACCGTTTACATTATAAGAAACATTTGATAAAATCAATTTATTTTTAAATGGTGCTTATTTCGTTTTTACATCTCTAATGGCCCTATAGAAATGAAACAATCTCGGTTGCTTTTCATCCCGCCTTATTCTGTTGATAAAAACCAATTAAATATTAAAACTCTTTAAGTTACATTTATTTTAAGCACTTGATACTACGTCATTTAAGGAATATTATTTATAGTCTCTTAAAATAGTAAAAGATTTTATAGTGTCTAGGCCAAAAAAAAAAAAAAAAAAGTGATTTTTCCTGCTTACTTTTTTCAGATGTAGCTACGTACTATGTATTAGGAGTTCTGGTCCTGATTGATACTGAAATATTTTTATCAAAATACTATTTCGCAATGAATGCATTTATAAAATATTACCTTATATATAAATTATTATTATTAAAATTGAATTCTGTTATAATTTTTTGTCGAATTTTTTTTCTGATTAAATAGGTGACGTTAAAAGGTTATAAATTAATGAAAACTCTGCTTAAAATATCATGTTCAAATTTTCGAAACAATGTAACTTTCTTTGCATCGATTAGTTAATATGTCAAAGAAAAGTTTTAAAAAACATCTGTGTTTATTATCTCAGGAGTGATCTATGATGAAATAATTATTGAAACCTACTTTATGCAGGAGAGAGATTTATCACCATGTGTTACATGAGCTACTTTATTTGCAAGGAAATTTTCTCATTATATCTTACTTTAGTAATAGAAACAAGATAAATCGATAAATTTTCCAAGAGAAATTTATGCGATTACTTTGTAAAAGAAATTATTGAATTTTTGTTATTATTATTTTAATAGAATGGGCGAAAGTATGGATAACAATATTCATTGTTTTCCTTGATTTATCACATGCAGATGCTGTTAATTTATTAATATACTGAAAGTAATGAGGTAGTAGTGAGTGCTAGAATATCATAGAAAGCAAATACGTATTAAATTAAAAGTACATAGTGAGATATTTTATCTCTATCGTATCCCCCACCCACCATTAAAAAATATAAGATAGGGGGATCGATTAATTACGTGAGGTGTTCAGGGGGGGGGGGGAGAGGGGTCGAGCCGAATCTCCCTCAATCTCACGTGGGGGAGAGGGGGGGGATGTCGGCAAATATCACGTAATTTTTTTCCCGCATAAAAACAGTGTAAAATTGCGAGAAAATTGAGTTAAATTCAAGTAAAACATGTTTCTTGACTTAGATATGGCAAAATCCGACACGATGATATTTATCGTGGCTATCCGAACGCCGCGAAGCAGCACAAACCTTTCAGTTATTTTAGGCGCCAGCGGGCAGGCATACGCAATCTATGCACATCTATGCAATCTTAAAAACTAGTCTTCGCTAGTCTTCAATAAAAATAATAAAGCAAATTGTGGTTTTTTTTGGAATAAATCCAACGCATTTACAGTAAAAGTTCGAATTTTGAAAAATCTCACATGAGATTAGGGGAGGAGGGAGGGGGGTCGAGCCAAATCTCACGAAATCTCAGCAGGGGGGAGGGGGGATCAAAAGATCGTTAAAACCGCCTTACGTAATTAATGGACGCCCCCATACAGCCGAACCTCGTTAACGTGATGAACACTGTTAACGTGAATTACTTTTAACACGAACTGTTTCCACGTCAAAATGTAGCTTAATTTAATTATACGAAAATTAGCTACTGATAGCATGAATTACTGATAACATAAAATATTTTTTTATATCCCTTGAGATTCACGTTAAGGAGGTTCGACTGTATTATATTTCCTATGACAAGAGCAAAAAATGCAGGTAGCAGAAAACACCATAGATCGATTCCAGAGGCCCAAGCATTCATTGCCTTTGCCACGACTTCGACTTCGGCTTCGGCTTCGAAAGTTGAGGGACGGTAGCACCTGTGATAAAGATCACGCACCTCCCTCTGCATAAACATGAAGACTGAACGGATTAGGATGTCCTGAAAATCAATTTCACTGCCAAAGGGGACGAGAAAACTTAAAAGGAACAAAAATACAAAAAGGGTTCTATAACTAATTCAGAAAAAGGAAGCACAAACTATAATTGTAAGAAAGTTTAAGGGGACTCTCTATTTATTGACTCCCAAAGCTGAAATCAACGTTATTCTATGGGGAATTTTGCCCTGTTATAACTTATTAACTTATAAATATTTTTAAATTCCGTTTCCACATTCAGAAAATTTACAGCTACTAAACAGGTTATCACTTTCTAATAATTGGTTTTCGTGTATTTTTAGATTTCACTATTAAGCTGAAAAATGCAAAATTTCACATTGTGAAAATTCGCATTTTAAAACTTTAAAATATTTAAAATATTTAAAATAAATCAATTTTTAGAAAACAGTAACCCTGTTTAGCAGTTGTGAATTTTCTGAATGTGAAAACGGAATTTAAATATATGTATTAGTTAAGGAGTTATAATGGGGGAAATTTTCCATAGAATATTATTGGCTTTGGCTTTCGGGGACAATAAGTAGAGAGCTTTCTTAAAGATAGCATGACAAAACTAATAGGAAGGTTAGGGCATAGCCTCCTAAACTAGATGCCTGTCGCTTTGCTCGTAAACTTGGCAACAGTTCAAGCTGTATACAGCGTCACCTGGTACAGACTGCGCGAGTTTTTTATTCAACAGCCACCAAAAAATTTTAAAAGTGGGATTTGATGTACATAAAAGACAAATAGAATCGAAGAAACGTCGATTTCATATGTGAAAGTGGGATTTGATGTACAGTCACCCAAAAAAAAAACGCCACCCCCCCACCTAATTTCGCCGTAAATTATCGTAGAAACATTTGACTGGTACCGATCGATTTGTAATAACGTCTAGTTTATAACGGTATAGTTAAATTTTGCCTAAGGGGTCGTCTACATATTAAAACTGGCATTAACTTCATTTTCTTCAATAGCAACCCCTATTTTTGACTACATATTCAGATTTCTGAGATCAAGGCGGTTCGAAAAACACACCTATTTATATACCTTAGATCAATTTTAAATAGAGTTACACGTGAAAATGTATTAGGGGTCCGTCTATACATTTAGAAAATATAAATCACGATCTACCACCCAGTATACATTATTTATTAAGTTTTACACCGGAAAACAATTTCAGAAATGTTAATTATAAAATAAAAAAAAATGACTAATTCACAGAACTTTCTGAGTTAGTTTATGAATTAAAAGATTTTTATTGGTTTCTATTGATTAAACATCAGATAGTTCACTGCATACGAAGAAAATTAAATAGCTTGAATAGATATTAAAATATCTATCAAAAGAAAAAAAAAATGAATGGTTTTAAATTTGTTTGAAAATTCAAAATTATTTTAACTCAAGCTGCCGTATAATTGTCTGAAACGGCGGCACTCAACCTCTTTCCCACGACCGTTTCACAGTGACAATGGGAGTTTGTTCTGATACTGCAGTACTTTCATTTTCTTTAATTGACTTTTTTAAAATATTAAAACGGATTTTTTTATTTTTATTTATTTATTTTTTTTATTAATTATTATTATTATTTTTTTTTTCATGACATTATTAAAAACTTTTACATAAATCTCCACGATATTCTTTTGCTTTTATATTTTATAATGTGTAACAAATTAATATATAAAATAATAAATCCTACTACTTAATGGGATGTTCTAAAATTCTACACTTTAACAGAGATACCGAAGTGGACGGTGGGTGTAGAAAGGCTGACTACCCTTAATCTAAATCTTCACTTGAAGAGGTCAAAATGTTACATAACTCTTTTTTTCTTTTTTTTTTTTTTAAGGAAAAAAGAAGAAGATAGGGAGGAGAAGGAAAGATCAAAACGAATATAAAGCATATTAAACGTTAATACCCTTTAAACACTGGAAAAAGGCGGGGTTTTGTATTGTGTGTCATTTGTGAGCTGTAGAGTGCCAGAAAATTTCTTTATGTAATAAAACTTTTCATTTAAAGGGTATTTAAAGCAACATTATATTTAATACATAGACTATTCAGAAAAAAAAAAATACCATTCATCTGGTTCATGAAAAATAAAGAACATTTTCTGGCATTGCTCTATGTATATACATTCTTGTCAACCTATCCCGGAAGATTACTGGTCCCGCCCCTTTCCGTACATTTTCTTCACATCAGTCTTTTTAGAGCTGTGTCAGCCATCGGTGGCTGACACTGATCTTTCCATTTAGGCTAAGTCAGCCGGCAGTGTAAAATATGATATAAAACTACAGAACTTACATAGTTTTAAGTAATTACTGACAATTTATTTAAAATTTACTTCATGGTTTTTTTTTTTTTTTTTTTTTTTTTTTAATAGGATTTTTATAGGATTATATCGTTAAGGCCTAATGGGGTTTATTGAAACTCGATAAACATAACACGCTTCTAAGCAGCACGTGTGGCCTGAATGGGATTTCCATAAGAATTCGCGTGGCGCTCAATGAGTTAATCGTAAATGTATTTGAAGTTAATTACTCTAAAAATTAAATTGTGTACACACAGGGGCGGGAACTAACAATGTTACGGGTTAGATTGGCAAGTATGCGTATATATTTTGCTTGATTTATAAAAATTTATAATACATTTTCTTCTTTTTTTTTAGTATTTTTTGTTTATATCTCTCATTAAAAATAAATACAATATTCATATATAAACATTTCCATACAGTAATGTATATAAACATATTGATTAAAGAAGATTTGTTGATATTATATAATTATTCTTCTATCTGTATAGAATATTAACACAAATATATTTTGTAAATTTCGCAGCATCGAAAAACAGCAACATAGCTTCCATATCAAGGCTTAATGTAAATAGCCACGCCTTTTCACAAATTTTCTAAAACTTTATAATATAAAGCAAAATAATTTTGCATATTTGTAATTAAATCATTTAAGTTTTGTCTTCAATAATCGATGTAGTAAATACCATTGTGATTTAAGCATACCAGCGTCACATATAGAGTCAAATAGTAATATGCAAATTTGTCTTTTTTTTTAAATAGTGTTTCAGCGAATCAGAGGCGGGGCTTCTTTTTTTTGAAATTCTTTCACAATCCCTCGCCTACATTGTGATAACTTTACAAAAATATGCCAATTTGTATAATAAACATCGAAATATTGCTTAGGAAACAATAAAAATAACATAAAGGTAAATTAAAATAGTTTTCCGTCAAATTATATACAAGCATTTACTTATAGAGGTTACAGATTATAACAAGTGACGGCCCCCTAACAGGAATAAAAAGTGAAATATCACTGTAACTCAAAAAATAATGTTAGGAACGAGCTGTAAATTTGGAAACCCATGTTTTTGATGATGCCCGTTCTATTCGTGTAAAAATTAACATAGGTCATAATTCATAATTTTTTCAAATATGAATTTATTAATAATTTTCATAATTGAAAAAATGTTTTTTTAGCAAAAATTTGCATGGAATATGTTTGGGTTACTTCATTCTAACGAATAAAAAAAACAGAATTTAAATATCATAATTATTTCGGAAGATATGATTTAATGTTTGTCACATTCATTTAACATTAGCACCCCCAAACTTTGACAGCTTATAACTCTATGAAAAATTGAGCGAAATATATAAACTATACCATTTTCCGTGATGATTTGATCCAAAGAATTCAAATAAATTATAAAAAATGGGGGTTACCATTGAAAAAAATGAAGTTGATGTCAGTTTTAATATGTAGACGACCCCCTAAGTAAAATCTAACTATAGCATTATAAACTAGACGTTATTACAAACTGATTGGTACCAGTCGCATGTTTCTACGATAATTTACGGCAAAATTAGGTGGGGGGGTGGCGTTTTTTTTTTGGGTGACTGTACATAAAAGGCAAATAGAATCGAAGAAACGTCGATTACATATGTCATATATCACATCTTAAAATTATTGGTGACAGTTGAATAAAAAAGTCGTGCAATCCAGGTGTCGAGCAATCCAGTTTATCGTCCAGGTGGCGCTGTCTACTGCTTGAACTGTTGCCAAGTTTACGATCAACGCGACAGGCATGTAGTTTAGGAGGCTATTGTTAGGGATAGTAAGAATGTTTTTGGATTTTACGAGCAAGTTTTATATATTCATTATCACTTTTTAATAGGAATCACAAACTGTAAGCACTCATCTTTCGTTCTGTCTGAGACAGAATTAATTGCCTTGAAAAAGGCACCTTCTCGGCTATCGTGCATTTACTGTGAGCAATCCTATTTTTTTCTCTTTCTTCCATTCTTTTTTTTTTTTTTAAGTGAAAAATTCTTTAGGCTCGTTGAGCACTTTTTGGGTGAACAAAAATCATGGAACTCGCGTCATCGTCACCGAACGCTTTCCATGAGCTATATGTATACTGTGTATATATGTACATAGATATACCTCCGTGCGTTATTAGTATAGATTATATATATACAAAGAGTATGTCTCTCTACATATATATCCATATATGTAGCGCACGGCGCGGCATGCCTCATATACATATATATATATATATATGTATAAAATGTATACTAATACGAGTAGTATACTGGCTACTGGCATCTTTCTCTTTCTAGTTCTATACTCTATGTATGTATGTACTTTTTACACAGTATATACATAGTTCACAAAGTACAAGCACGTGTTTTAGACTGTTCTATTCTTCTTTTTGCTTTCAATATAAATTTTCAAATAAATAATTTAAAAAAAAAAGAAAATTATTTTAGTCATATTACAATATTAACACTTCTTTACAAACCAA
Organism: Salticus scenicus; assembly: GCA_963930645.1. Classification (NCBI taxonomy): domain Eukaryota; kingdom Metazoa; phylum Arthropoda; class Arachnida; order Araneae; family Salticidae; genus Salticus; species Salticus scenicus. The sequence goes on along the minus strand of OZ005662.1, from coordinate 137,979,902 downwards.
AAATAATTGAAAAATAATAATCTAATAGCTCGACGATACAATTCACAAGTTACTTACCCTATCAGCACACCTCATTCACAAGACATCCTCAGGATACCCTATGGATGAAAGTACATCCAAGGGACATCCTCAGGATGCACTATGGATAAGCGTGCTGTTAGGGTTAGTTTTCGCTTCTATCGGCAGCTATTTTTTAAACACAAGACAGCGGAAGACAAGACAGAGACAAGAGAACACAGCGTATAATCTCAATGAAAAGAAGCTATACGATGTAAATACCTGCTACGACACCTTAAACAGACCCCGGTGGATGTGTTTCGCCCAGGCTTAGGTCACATGCATAAAAAATTGACTTAGCCATCCACTCACAACACATAACCTTTAAAAATACATTATCTTTTAAGAATCAGAATGTTACAGTTGAACGTACGATACCATATCAGATACAATGTTTAGTTATTTGCTGTAAACTTGTAAATTAAATCTGTTTGAATACAATTTATATTACATCTGTTTAATACAGAAAAAAAAGAAAAAATTTCCTTTATAATATATGTCATAAATTAAAACTCAATTTTGAATTCATAAAATTTAATATATATTTATTAATAAAGTGTATTAAACTGAATAAAAAAAAAATAAAATGTTTATGTAATAATAATTACAAATTCCTAATTTTAATATCATATTTATTAAATATTTGTACATGGGAATGTACATATTAAAGAAACCATAGTATACTTATTTAGTATTCAGCAGAACCTAAGGGATTTTATCAGCATTTTAATTATTCAAGTAAGCTCAAACAAACGGACGGGAGCATACTTCAGATGATTAATATTCGAGTCCGTAAGGAAATGTTACCGAATGTAAAAGGTGTATGTGGATAGTAGTTTTCAAGTCTCTAATTAAATGTTGGATGTTTATTTGAAAAATGCCTTGTGAATAATTAGATCTTAAGGCTTGCATAGTTGTAAGATCAAAGATGTTATGCATACCTTAATTAATAAATGCAAATTGAAAACAATTTCACGCTTAACTAACGTTTAATTATAATGTACACAAAAGATTCATTCCAATTTATAAAATTCGATATGATTCTTTTATAAAGTTTATGCATTTCGTTAATGTAAAGGAATATTTAAATGATAGATATAATTTTGTTTCACAGCATCCTTTAGAAGAAAAAATAACAATATTGTATCAATAAATAATTGAATAATACTAGTTTTATTTATTTATTTACTTATTTATTTATTCGTATAAGAATTTAACTAAAAATAAAATATTTCAAATGTATGATATTTAAGATAGGTGTGAAATTTTTTTACTCTGGTATATTTGTAAGAAAATATTGTTTTAGGGTCATCGTTTTAGTTTTTCCCAGATTTCTTTGTTTTGAGTTCCCCTGAATTTGAAAATCGGGCTTTTAGTGAGAAAGTAAGTGTGAGTGCGTAATTTTTTTTTTTTTTTACAGGATATTGACAGGAGACTTTGCGCTACATAAATAAACACAGGAATAATAAATAACGTTTGGAACGTCAAAGCAAATAATAAACTAGCAGACAGCTGTTTCGGTAGCATTTAGCGTATCGAAAGATGCACTGATGACAGTGCCCTAAATTCTATCGAAACAGCTGTTTGCTAGTTTATTATTTCCTTTGGCATTCAAGACGTTGTTTATTATTCGTGTGCTTAGTTGGAAATTTGATTGGTTTTTATTGAACATGTAAGTAAAAAATATCAGTTCTATTTTAAAGTGTAGACAAATTACATTCAGAAAACGAGAAGCACTAATAATTATTTCATAGAGCTAGTGTTGAATTATAATTGCGTTTTTGTTTATTTCTCTGTTCACCAATTTCATTCTTTGTACAATTTCATTATCACCTATTTGTAATGTCCTTTGATATCAGTCTGTGCTTGATTCCATTTTAAACATCTTTCTCGTTTAACCCAAGCTTTCCCAAGATCAAGGCGTTACTGGAGAAAAATTGCTTTCAGCTGCTGCTTGGCACGTTTGGCGAAAATCACCGGCAACGCGACCTTTTTTTATCGATAAGAACCAATCGTTATGCAACATTCCACTGGTTACGTTTGCTATCTCTGGCGACTTAGCGCATTTTTTGAATGAGGCGGGCTTAACTAAATTTCAACTACAAAGTGGGGTCAAAATATGACCTCATCTTGGGAAAGCGAGGGTTAATAGAATAGTTTAAAATATGACCAAAATTTCAAATTTCTACCGATTAGTTCTGGAAGATATTGGGGTTTCGGCAAATAACTTAAAGTGGTACATAATATTTTTCTCAAAATATTGTTAATTACAATACTTAGAAAAGCTCTTTAGAGAATACATAAGAAATAGATATTTTAATTTAATTTATTGGTTTACTTGTAACTTTTAATTATTTTTCATGTTTAAATATTTGAATAGTTAAACGATAAAATATAGATTATACACTGCAACATACATTTAAAATAAAATAAAATAAAATAAGTTAAAGTCATGCGTTATTGAAATATACGAAAATATATGTAGTGTATAAGCAACAATTAAACATTTTCGATGATGGGAAAAGAAGACTTAAAGAGTAAAAAAAGTGAAGTGTTAGTAGGCAAATCGAGAGGAACAATCTGTAGATTTGAAAAAGAAAAGTGACAAGAAAGCAGCTGCTATGGAGCGCACATGGCCTCCGATAATAAAAAAAAAGAGAATAATTACATGTCATCTATGTCAGACAAACTGTCTATGTCAGATTTTAAAGGTTTAGTACAGTTTAAAATCAAGAGAAGTAATTATTTATGGAATGATGAAATGTGATTACTTAAATATAGTAAGTAATTTTGTAAATCTCACATACATAATATAAAATGTTTAGTTTGATAAATTGTGCATAAAAATGAAGAATAGGCATGTAACTTCCAAATATTTGTACCAAACTTCAAGTCACTTATGTGATTTTCGTGCGATATATTCTCTATGATTTTGGTTTTCTATCAAGATGACTTCAAATACAGTTAGTTTTCTTCAGTCTCTCTTTTTTTTCTTTCTTTCCTATATTGATGTTTTCCATTCTATAAAAAAATTTTGCCAATTTTTATTAAATTTTAGCTGCTACTAGTATATATTATCTGTTTTTAGTTTATTGTGAATAATGTAGTTTGTACAGTTATTATATTTTAAACCTGTGTCCATTTCTGGTTACTAACAGGAATAATCTCTAATTCCAGACCTTTTACGTTAACTTATTTCTATAAATAAAATAAAATATAATTTTTCATTAATACATCTAGTAATGCTTGAAAGGTTCAAATTATCATTTTTTACGTTTTTCCAGTCACATTTCCTCATTATAATTTTCTGAGGTTCGAAAAAACATATTAATATTTTACATATAACAACAAATTTTTCTATAATTTTCAAACTTGTATCAATCCAAACGTAAATATTGCCAGCATACGCGCTATAAGGTATACAACGGATTGAGTTTTTTTTTTTTTTTTTTCCTGAAGATTTTACTATAAATATTTATACCACTCTGCTTAAAATTAAAATTTTCCCTTTGGTATAACAACTACTTAAAATGCGAAATCTAAAATAAAATTAATTTTTTTTTTTTTTAATAGTTTTAAGAATTTTTTTAACTACCCTCTTTTTAACACGCTTTTATTAGCTTCACCTGTATGCATGTCTGTATGTATGTTTGTTTGTATGTTTGTAACCGCTCTGGGAACAAACAAAAATCTATATTGTTAAAATAAAAAGAATTTCCCTACGTGAACGCTGTAACCTTGAGGTAAAGCACCGCGCAACGAACCCTAATGGTGTAGCGTTCGAGCCCAGTCAGGGGGGATTTTTAAAAAATGGTTTTTGTTTTATTCTAAATTATTTTAATTAAAGATTTAAATGTATGTAAATATTATGGTGTGTCTCTCACACGATTTTCTGCATTTTAATACTAAGATAGATATTTTGTGCTTTTTAGTTCACATTTCTATAAAAGCGTGTTCTTTAATTTTTTAAAACTATAATATTATTTATATAATAATAATATCAAAATAATGACCTGATTTTGAACCGCAATATTAATTGTAACGCTGATGCTAAACTAAATGTACCACCGTTATCTACTGATATCAAGGACTAAAATCACGGGACATCAGAAGCAGTGGTCTCGGTCACTATCATCATCCTGCAAAAAAGTGTAAGACGAACTAAACTATCGTCTTGATGTTATACCTGCTGCCTGATGTGAATACATAGAACAATCATGACACCATTCATTGATGAAACTGTAGAACTCTTTGAATTTTTTACACTTTACTCCATTATTTTTGTTACTTTTATTAAAATCGGGTCAGGATATTTTATACGCTCTGCATAATGAGAGTATTTATTATTTTTAGTACTACATGTGACTATTTGATGCCTATTTTTGACAAAAGTTTTATTAAAAAGAAATTATATTTCAAATGATTATCTATTAATCAATAATATACCTTCACTGAGAAAAAAAAAATATACCGCCTTTCTCTAGAATTAATAAGTGGCCATTTTCTAAGTCCCTTAACTAGAAACATAGATTTCTGAGCTATACGCATAAGGCACGCCAATAAACTGAATTGACGAAATGATCGAGAATTTCTAGTGTACACATTTCTAGATGGTGAAACAATATTTTGAATACTCCAAATATTCTGAATCATGTATATTGCGAGAAATTATCGCTTGATTTTCTAGAATTGGGTAATAAACCAAGATTATAGTTCCAGAAACCCGCCTTTTGTAGTCTCATTTATTTGCAGAGATTTTTAAATAACTTTGCCCTCGAGAATATAAGCAAATGCTTTAGAATTCTAATAGGGGCTTCTAGAACTCGCTTTCCAATGGCACTAGAATTTATAAGGATGACATGGAAATTTTTTTTCAAGAGCCACAATTTAGATTCTAGATGTCAGTTACAGAGTTTTTTCTCAGTGTTTATGAGAATTTAGATAATCGTTACACTTTTTTATTTAATAAACGTTACATATTAATTTTATGATTTATATAAATGAATGGAAATTTTTGACATCACACAATAAAACAATCATATTCGATATTTTTTTATATGATATTATGATTTTTCAGGCAATCTTCCTAAATATTGCACAAAAAAAAAAAAAAAAAAAAAAAAAAAAGAAAAGAAAAGATAAAGAAAAAAGGTGATTAAGAAAACATATTGTGACCCCGAGCACTGAAAAGTAAAATCCGGAAAGACATTGGAAAATTTAGGACTATAGTTGCCCAGTATTTACCAGCATCGTTCTTAGAATATATCAGTAATTATAAACTATATCTCTAAAAATTTGTGTAACTTAATGATACCAAGAATATTCCTTTAAATAAATAAATTCAGGAAAGTTACTGTGAAAATTGGGACAATAAGTTGCTTTGTATTTTTCAGTAATGTTCCTAGAATATATCACTTATCATGAACTATTTCATTAAAAATACTAGAAAATTCATGATATCAAGAACGTTTAATAAAAATAAAATAACTAAAGGACGTTCCTGGGAATTTCCAGGCGACTGGTTGTTCAGTATTCAGCAGAAATGTTCCTAGTAAACAACAACAATCATCAACTATATCGTTAAAAATATTACTAAATTCTTGCTAACAAGAAAGCTTCATCATGATAGACTGTTATACTTAAGAATACGTTTGAAGCTTAAATAATTATAAGATAAAAAACTTTTTATATACCGTGTTTTAAATTTTCTGATTAATCATAGAGCTCTTATCAATGTGAAAAATTTTTTAAAGTGATAATGACGTCATTTTTTTTCAGATGCATAATTTAACTTTTTATAATTTTTTAACGTTCACTTTTAATTATTTATTTTTATGTCGAAAGAAAATGAACTTGTAATTTTTTTTTTTGGCAACAACTAAATTATAGCTAATATTTTAATGGCAATTTTATTTTAACGCTATTAGGATCTGTTATTTTCATATTTTAATTAGTTATAAGAAAACTAATCGAAAATTCAAAAATCTGACTTCGAAGTATTGTGTTGTCACCGGGTTCTGAGCTACTGTGAAAGTTTCAAATGCCTAGCTAGTAGGGAAGTTAGTTAAAATTCGATTGCAAGATTTGTACCGGACAAACAAACAAACAAAGAATAGAAGTTAATAAAAACATGGTAAAATACTAGAAACGTTTGTAATGTATATAAGAATGTTTTTTTTTTCTCCGAAAAAATAAAAGTTGCACCATTATTTTTTCGGAGATTACAAATGAAATTTATTTATTTTATTTTATTCCATAAAAAAAAAAAAAAGAAGCTTTTAAATCCCAATACAAATAGCTCTTAAAAAAAGTTAACAAAAAATATTTATATCAATGTTTATAATTGATTTTATAAACGTTTTTGCGAAAAATTTGCTTTAAGGAAGCTTTATATTTGTTCTAATACTTTATAAATTCGTGCTGATTTTTCGATTAACATGATCATCTACGTATTGGAAAATGTATACCATTATAATATAAATAAATCGGACGTACCTCGTATTTCGTATTATGTCGTCAAAAATTGTTCTATAAAAGAGAGTATTTAAAATAAACCATAATCTTGATAAAGAAACCTATTGCTATACTATAAAGTACACATTTATCTTTTCCTAATGGAGATCCTAATGGCAATATCTTTTATTTATTTCCGGAAAAAGTAATGTTTTCCCTGGCCATTAAAACTTTATCTTAAAAGTTTTTAATGGCCTTTAGATAGAAAAGCGTTGCATTAAGAAAAACCAAGTGAAATCTAAAGTAGAGAATTAATTGACTCATTTAACATTTTAGTAAAGTATTTTCATTACACTGCTGGATGTAATAAACAAAATTCTCTATTTTTTAAAAAAGTGTATTAAACACTTATTTCAAATATTGTTTTCATTACAGTGATTGTAATATATAACAAATTCCTCATTGCTATAATTTATAAACTGCTAGTTAATTTTTTTTAATTAGTAGATGTATTTTTATTAAAATTAGCGATGATGTCAATTCACTGAAGTAAGACGATAATGTAAATATCCACAGTACATTAAAAAAAAAAAAAAATGCACTGTAAATGTAAAAAAAGAATGTTAAAAAAATTGCAATTTTGATAAAGAAAACTGATTGCTACATCAAGTGCCCATTTTTTTTTCTAGAGATCCTAATAGAAATGTATTTTATTTCTTTTCTGAAAAAAAAATGTCTTTGCTACCGTAAAAATTTGTAACGCCCTGTAGAAAAAAATCTGTATATTTAAAAACACAATTCTGAAAAACTAAATAAATTTTCTTGTTTATATTTAGGAAAAGTGTTTACATATATATTACTGGAAATAATTAAGTTAATTTTGTTATTACTAAAAAATAAAGTGAAAATAATTTCGAAAATTTATTTCAAATAGTACATTGTTAGCCAGATCATTAGGGATTTTTTTTTTCGCAAAATTAATGTTAAAAAATAATCAACATCGCCATTTACAGAGATAACTTGAACATTCTTTTTACGTACATAGTTTTTAAAAGTGTCATTTATGAACTGATACAAAATAAATAGTTGTTCTAGTACGTATCTCAAAATATTTCATTTTTTCTGTCCGGTCGTGCAAATGTTACAGATTCTTGTTGCAGAAGAAAGGGACAAAAAAATTTCTATTTAAATGTATAAATGTATTTTTCTTTCTTTTTTTTTTTTTTTTTTTACTTTCTTCTGTATTCAATAGAAGAAAGTATTGGATTCGTAAAAATTTTCGACGGATTTACATGTTTTGAGAGGTCTAGAATATGATTTGACAATTTTTAGAAAATGTCTGTCTGTCTGCCCGTCTCTCTCTCTCTCTCTGTGTGTGTGTGTGTGACAAAAATTTTGTGGCAACAGTATCTCCGGAACTCCTGCTCAGAATTACATATAAATTTATATGTAGATGCATCTTCACCGAAATTAGTGCCTACCAATTTTTGTTATCGCCTGCTCAACAGGTGGCGCTGTTACAGAATGATTTTTGCTACTTAAAGAGAGGTTATAGCTCAGGAACAACTGCGCAAAAATGCAAATAAATTTATATATAGATGCACCTTGACCTAAATTAGTACCTGCCAACTTTTGGTGTTAACTTCTGCATAGGTGGTGCTGCTACACAGCGATTTCCGTAAATTAAAGATAAGGCTATATCTCAGGATCTATTGCGTAAAATCAAACAGAACTTGATATGTTAGAAGGTCATTGTGAGACCTTATACTAATTCAATTTGAAAGTTTATCGAAGAATAGGTGGCGTTGCTATACAGCGATTTACGCAGTTTAAGGGAAGGGTATAGGTAAGAAGCTACTGCACAGAATTTACATGTAAATTCTGTACAGTACCTAAAGTTCTGTGCCTTGACCTAAATTTGCGCCTATAAACTGTTGGTATCAACCAATGACACTGCTACAGGTTGCACTGCTACACAGCGATTACCGTAAATTAACGTAAGGCTATATCTCAGATTCTATTGCGGATCATCCAACAAAACTTGATATTCGTGAAGGCATTATGTTAATTCAATGTCGATGCTTATCGGCTAATAGGTGGCGCTGTTATACTGAAAATTTCATCGGAAACGTGATGGCTATATCTCAATTTCTATGGCATATAACAATACGAAGCTTGATGTATGAGACAGCCGTAATAAAAATGCACTTTTTAAGATAATATTTACAGATAATAAAACTGTCTTTCCTTGGATAGTTAGTGTTAGATTTCTCTCAGATGAAAATTATTTGCATTCATTAAGTTAGATAATTTTAATAAATAATAGTTTTAATGTATTATTTTCACTTAGTGAATTTGTATAGAAAAATATAGAAGCAAGTCTTGGAGTGGCCACAATATACTAGTTAATTTAAGTTATTGCTTGACGACAAACTCAAAATTTTCCCCAAAAATTCATTAAGCTTTTCCACAGGTCAAAGTGGAACATGCTAAATATAAATTGTTACTTTGCACGTTTAGATTCTTTTTTTTTTTTTTTTTTTTAGTTTATGCGCAAGATAACAATAATTAATATTGTCTAAATGCATAATTTTGGATTAAAAAAATATATGTTTGTAATTTCAAAAAATCTGCGTTTGTTAATAATATCAGAGATGCTATGTAATTAAAAATGTGGTTTTTGTTTTCCTTTATAGACGCAGAAGTTTAATTTAATGGCAGACAGTAGTAACAAGTCATGCCAATTTGAATGGATTGTCATTTCAAAAAATGTTGTATCAAAAATGTTTAGAATTTATTTTAATGTTTTTTTTCTTTTAACATAAGTGGATGTTTTTTTTCTCAGTTGGCATTAATATAAATGTATTGGTGATAATATTACATGATAATACATATTAATAAAATTGCATCATATAAAGAGAATGTTAAAACAAAATTACCATCTTGATAAATAAAATTTTATTGCTACTTTAAATGCATTTTTATCTTTTCTGGAGATTATAATGACAAAATATTTTATTGCTTAAGTAGAAAAAAATATCGTTTTCGTATCGTTAAAGTTTGTAATGTTCTTTATAAAAAAGATCGGTATTTAAAGAACAAAGTTTACTCTGAGAAACTGAATTAATTGATGAATTTAACATCACTTAATATTTCCGAAATGTATTTTTCTTCTATTATTGTATATAATCAATATAATTGTTTTACGATTAAAAAAAATAATAATAAAAGAATATTTAAAGTTTATTTAAAATATTTTAAGTGAGAAATGAGAAATATTATATCGTTTTTATTTATGAAAATATGCCAAAATTCTTATTAGTAAATATTTCCAATCTGTAAAAATATATGTGTTTGTAAAACGCATCTAATTTGATTCCGTCGCAGGTCTGAAATAATTTCTGAGATTTTTATAATCTCAGAATATTTTATAATCTCTAATTTTATAATTTTTTATAATCTCTCTCTAATATTTTATATTTTTTTATAATCTCTCTCTATCTTCCCAAAAGAGTAAAGAAATTCAAAGTTATTCTATTATGATAAGTTAATAGAGCACTAGAGAATTAGAGGATCAGTCCTATGGAAAAATACATTTGAAACAGAGCTTTTAAAGTTTATCTGGCGTAATATTTGCTGGCAAGCTTAAAAAAAAAAAAAAAAAAAAACTTAATCTATTATACATTAATCCTCATAGTTTAGTTAGAGCTAAATGATTATTCAAAAGCATATGCCACTATAACTGTAAATGTGCATCTTTTATTTTAGAACAAATTTAAATTTTCAATTGTCATTTTTAGCTACACAATGGGAGTTTTATACTGTTATAGTGCGTATATATATTTTAATATGACGTTAGAAAATTGCCCTATAAAATGAAAGTGTTTAAAATAAACTATAATCTTGATAAAGAAAATTGACTCATAAATCAAATACATGTTTATCTTTTTCCAATAGAGACCCTAAGGTTATATATTTTAAATATTTTCTAGAAAAGTAACGTTTTCCTTTAAAGGTAATTAAAAACTTTATCTAAAAAGTTTGCAGTGAGCTGTATAAAGAAAAAGCACTCATTTAAAATATAAAATATAAAATTAATTTACACCTTTAACGTTTTAAAAAAGTATTTTCATTACATTACTGAATGTAATGAAAAACGAAAACATAAAAAAAAAAAAAAAAAAAAAAAAAAACCTTGTCTAATTATTAAAATTAAGTATAATCAGAGGTTTATTTAATGTCATACTCTGTAACAACAGAACATGGCATGTTGTAAGATTTGTTGTTACAGAAAAGCTTGTTTGAAATAAACATTAGGCTATTTCTTATTTATATAAGCAGATGCACTTCTTTAATTGACATTGATATAAATAAATTAGACATTTTATAAGATGATAATATCAATTTCCATAATACGTTAACAAAAATCGTACAGTAAAAGGGGAATGTTATAAAGAATTATAATCTTGATAAAGAAAGACTATAACTACTTTTAGTACACTTTTATCTCTAATGGCGATCCTAATGGAAACATATTTTATTTCTTTTCTGAAAAAAAAAAAAAAAAAAAAAGTTTTCTCTATTATAAATGTTTGTAACGGCTTGTGAATAAAAGCACTGCGTTTAAAAGAGCAAGCAGTAGTCTGAAGAACTGCATAAATTGACGCTTTAATATTAATGAAAAGTTATTATTATTATTATTATCATATTGTACATAATCTGCAGAATATTATAACTGTCAAAAATATAGAATAACAAAATCAAATATTTATTATAAACAGTATGTTTAATATTTAAAAACTGTTTTTATTTATCTATGTTTTTTTTTATTATTAATTTTTTTTCAACCCGTTAAAAACTCAAATGTTTAATTTAATGACAATGATGACCATATTAAACGTTAAAAATTCATTAAATCTTATAAAGACATCAAACTTTGTTGAAAATTATAAAAGTTTTTTTAGGCGAATTTCCTTCTGATAAGTGTACATGTGTAAATATATTGGGATTATGTGCAAACGAATGGGGAGATTAATTAAACAATGCACATATTTTCTAATAAATAGTACTGTTAATCGTAAAGACACACAAATGATGCCAATTTGATATTTGAAAATAGTAAAAGACAAAAGTTTAACATCTTTTAACTTGATATTTATGCTTGAAAATAATTTTGAAAAGGTACATTCCAAGTATTCTTTTGAATATAAAATGAACTCTTAAATAACATTTGAACTTTTTTTTCTATAAATACAAACGGGAATTAAAAAAATCTGGTGTGAAACAATCTCACGATTTTCATTATTCCCTATTACACATATTATATGCACTTACGTTTTGGAGATAATGTGATCAAAACACATAAAATTTACCTAATAAAGTAGACACCTAAAAGTTTTCTGGTAGGAGAAAACCGATACACGTGTAAAGACATATAAAACAGAATTTACATTGCAAGTTAAAAATAAGAACGAAAATAATAGGTGAATACACTTGCAACACCAATTTCCAAGATTTAAAGCTGACCTACCGATCAAGATGACTGTTAATTTCCTTGTAATACCCAGTCAATACATGAGAAAGGATATCTAAAATGGGTTTATGCAACAAATTTCAAGAAAATCGTTAGAGCTGTTTTTAAGTTATAGACTTTTACTAAAACTTGGCATACTCAACAGTTGACCGAAAAACAAAAATTACATACAAAAATTACATACATAAAAAATTTCCTTGTAATACCCGCGTAATACACGAGAAAGGATATTTAAAATGGGTTTATGCAACAAATTTCAAGAAAATCGTTGTGGTGTATTTCCTTATTATGTTCCTGATTAAATTCATTGGTCTTCTGGTAAGTGACGTCACATAAATGTACAGGTACCTGTGAACTGTATTGTCCAATCAATGATCTATTAATTCCCCTTTACTTGTATTAATGCTAAAACAGATCACTCTTCAAAATGTAACCATGTATATAGTACATGTATGTCAGCTGTAATTGTTCTTAGTCGTTTATTAAATTCTATGTGTAAAAATATAAGAAGCACGCCTTGTCATATCATAGTTGCAGTTTAATTATAAATCTTCCTTTCTGCTAAAATATAGTAAAATCGTTAGAGCCGTTTTTGAGATATAGACTTTTACCAAAACTTGACATACTCAATTGTTAACCGGAAAACAAAAATTATATACGAAAGGATATCTAAAGAGGGGTTAATATGGCGAGTTTGAATAAAATCCATGCAGCCGTTTTTAAAGGAGCGTACTTGTGACACCTGAAATTAAGCTATTTATACATCAGGACGCCTATCAATTTTCCTGAACAAACCAACTATATCAAAAGAATCTAATAGTGTATTTATATAGCAGCTTTGAAAAAAATTGTTCGAGTCATTTTTGAGATATGGACTTACGGTCTAACTTACGGTCCACTTCTGGTTTTCCATTTTCTCACCAAAAGTTGAAAAAGTCATCTGTATACCAGATCTGTCACAAATCTGAAGGTTCGTAGATCTATATTTAATCGTTTCGGAGACATGATAGTCAGAATATTCCTCACATACATACATACACACACACACACACACACACACACACACACTGACTATTTGCTAAAAACCACTTTTTTGAACTCAGGACTCCTTAAAACATGTAAATCAGATGAAAACTCGAAATCGAATTTTCAGACGGAATACAATACTTCCATTATCTACCGTAGTTGGGTAATGGAAGTAAAAAGAGATTTAGTTTGTCATTTCGTGACAATAAATTGACTAGAAAGTTCAACAAAATTCACATGTGAATTTTGGAATTCATTTAATTTTCAAGCACGTATATGGTATACAATTTTTACAAATAAATAAGGATTTAAATGTTTTCATGTGTATAAAAGAAAAATCTATGTTTCTAAATGGCAGAAAGTTTATTTTAAGAATAATCTTAAGTCGAACAATCGAAAAAACTTGTTTTCATATTGGCTGATAAGTTTTAATTATTCTCGCAACGTAGTCATTAAAAATTTTCTTTAATATTTTTTGTCCTACAATTTTTTTTTTTTTTTTTTTTTTTTTTTTTATAAACTGAAAGAAATACAAGAAATGTGTAACAAAATTTAAATTTATTATGTAAAAAATGAATACTCAATTTTCACCAGTATTGTTCGAAATACGTAAGTAGTATTGATTTAATAATGCTTTTAGATTTTTTTAAATTAAAAGATAAAAACAAAATTGCTTTAAATTCTTCATTTTAAAGTTTTGTAATAACTGAGATAAAGAAAACTTTGCTTAACTCTTTAAGGTTTATCTGTTTCGCATTGCAAAATGTTTTTCGGTTTCACATTTGTTTCTACTTTGCTTATAAGATAAGTTGAGAAATTTAACAAAAAATTATTCGGAAAAAGTCATATGCACGATTCTCTTGAAATTTCTAAGTAGTCGCCATGGCTAGAGCCCCTTAAATAAAATACACTGATTGAAAAAAAATCCCAACACCAAGAAAAAATTATTGTACAGTAATGAAATTTCAGCAATACATTTGTCTAGGTAACATATTTACTTGATTAAAGTTTCAAGAACACAGGTAGAGCCATTGGCGAGAAGAGCCATTTCAAATGTGAAATGTTGCTACATTAGTAACCGGTGTAACCGCCAGAATTTTGAATGCAAGCATGCAAACGTGCATGCATTGTGTCGTACAGGTGTCGGATACACAGTTTGTGGGATGCAGTTCCATGCCTGTTGCACTTGGGCGGTCAATGCAGGGACGGTTAATGCTGGTTGTGGATGACGCTGGAGTTATCGTCCAATGATGTCCCATACGTGCTCGATTGGAGAAAGATCTGGTGATCTAGCAGGCCAAGGCAACATGTCGACGCTCTGTAGAGCATGTTCGGTTACAACAGCGGTATGAGGGCGAGAGTTATCCTGTTGGAAAACACCCCCTTGAATGCTGTACATGAATGGCAGCACAACAGTTTGTATCACTAGACTGACGTACAAATTTGCAGTCAGGGTGCGTGGGATAACCACGAGAGTACTCCTGCTGTCATACGAAATTGCTCCCCAAACCACAACTCCAGGAGTAGGCCCTGTGTGTCTAGGCCACATACAGGTCGCTAGCAGGCGTTTACCTGGTCTCCTTCTAACCAACACACGGCTATCACTGCGACCAAGGTAGAACCGGCTTTCATGAGAAAACACAACAGATCTCCACTCCGTCCTCCAATGAGCTCTAGCTTGACACCACTCACGTCGCAAACGGCAGTGGTTTGGAGTCAGTGGAATGCACGCTACAGGGCGTCTGGCTCGGAGCTGTCCTTGAAGTAACCGATTTGTAACAGTTCGTTGTGTCACTGTGGTGCCAACTGCAGCTCGAATTTTAGCTGCAGACGCAGTACGATTAGCCACAGCCATACGCCGAACACGGCGGTCTTCTCTCTCAGTAGTGCCACGTGGCCGCCCGGAACCCGGTCGTATTGAGGCAGTACCTTCCCTTGACCACTGCTGCCAACACTCATGCACAGTGGATACATTCCTGCTAAGTCTTTCTGCAATATCGCGGAAAGAAAACCCACCTTCTCGTAGCCCTACTACACGACCTCGTTCAAACTCAGTGAGCTGTTGATAATGGCTTCTTCGTCTTCTTAGAGGCATCCTTGACTACCATTAAGCCACTACGTCAAATCTCAACTGTAAATAACGATCACGAACCTTATATACAGCGCTTATTTAAAGCAAACCTCATTTGCATGTTCATAGTGTCGCTACTAGCGCCGCACTTATGTGCGTGGCTCGAAATTTGAATCGACGTCATCTTTCAGATGTATAACACGCCTACCAAATTTCGTTTATCTAGCACAGCTCCTTGCTGGTTTAGGGATTTTTTTTTTCCATCAGTGTATATAGGCCGACGTATCGTCGCCATTTTGTTGCCTCGGAATTGGGCAGAATTCCCGCTTGGCGTCCTTATCGCTTTCTTGTGATTTTAAGAAATCTTGAACTGAAGCTACAATCGGTTAACAAAAGCAATAAGCAACAATAATATTCCTAACAACACATTTCTTTCGCATTACATTATCAGGATATCCTGTAGATGTATTGGAAATAAGATGTGTTGTTAGGGCTGTTTCTGTTTGTTATACCTCCTAAACTCGATGCCATTCGCGTCGCTCGTAAACTTGGCAACAGCTGAAGTGGTAGACAGCGCTACCTGGTATAGATTGTGCGACTTTTTTATTCAACTGTCACCAATAAGTTTAAGAAATGATATATGGTATATATAATCGACGTTTCTTCGATCCTATTTGCCTTTTATGTATATCAACTCCCACATTTAAAAATTATTGGGGGCTGTTGAATAAAAAAGTCGTGCAATCTGTACCAGGTGGCGCTGCCTACCGCTTGAACTGTTGCCAAGTTTACGAGCGACGCGACAGGTATCTAGTTTAGGAGGCTATGGTTATACAAATATCACCAAAACTCAAATACATAGTAATAAAAGGTCTTTTTAAATCGATTTATCAATATTAATGTAAATAATATGATTAAAAGGACACATTTTTCTGTATTTTTACATTAACACATGTGAAAAATACAAAGGAAAATATAAGTAATGTTGTTCTATTTTTCTCAAATTATCTTATGGAAATGTGAACATTTTATATTCTTTTCTTGAGTTGTTATAGCAGTTTATTGTTAAACAAATCTGATATCGTAATTTATTTAGCTAAAACTATGAAACATAATAAAAATAGTACTCTAAAGTTACACAGGACGATAAAAGTAATGACTGCTGGTTTATTTATAAATGAAACGCGCTGGGTACATGTGGCAACCCTAAGGCAACAAAATGCCGGATGCGCCAGCTCGTATATATAGGATCCTTAGCCATGGTTAATGCATCTTGAAAATTTGATGATGTACTCAAGTCTTGTTTTTTCATCTCATGAATGGCTGTCCTTTTTTTTAATGAGAAACGACTCTTGCAAATTTTTACAGTTTATAGTTTTTATTTACAAAAATATTTATAAATTGATTATTTATTATTTGAATTTAATCAGTTAACGTATGGATGTTAAACTAAACTAGTTTCAAACCAAAAATGTCTCCAAAATTAAAAATGCTAATTTTTTTTTTTTTTTTTTTTTTTGCCTTTTTACATATTTATGATAATCTCCGTTACTCATAGCTATTTTTGAAATTAGCTTAGCAATTTACAAAAGAAAGTATGTAGTAAATGTTAAAAGTGTTAAGTATAAAAATGTATTTTATGAGATTTAACATTTTGGCTAATTACTTGTATTTGGAATTATTTACTTTTACGGAGATATGCAAAAAATTTCTCGAAAATGGGCTATTTAAAATTTTATAATATTACATCTTTAACTAAAACTTATTTATTTACTTTTTAAACATTGTATCATGCATACAACTTTCCTATTATGGATAAATAGGAAGTTTGATTTATCATTATTATTAATGTATTAAATCTTAACATCCATAAATTTATTTACATAAAATAACAAAAGTAGAATCTTTTAAGTCTGAGCATATTTTAAATTTTGAAGCATGTTACGCTCATAAAACTTTAATTTTTTACCTAAAAATATTTAAACTTAATTTTGAATGTACAATATTTGCATAAAAAAATTATTATTTGCTCGGATTTATGAAATTTTATCCTACGCGTAAGTATTCTGAAATTAAAAAGAAAAAATGCGGCATAAATATATATATATATATATATATATATATAAAGTAGGATAAATATATTAATCAAAGATGATTATAAAACACAAACAAACTAATTACTCTAGTTAAATACGTTTCATTTTAATTAAGCCTTTCATTACTCAAAGAAGAGATAATATCTTTTTAAAAAAATAATATCGAAAATAATACCTTTTAAAAGGAAGAAAGATAAATCATCATTGTATGTTGAAATATTTTTTTCTTCTTTCTTCCTTTCTTTTTTCTTTTTTTTTCTTTAGACAGATAATTTATTAAAATATTAAATCCAACTAAAAAGATATGGAAATAACGATAAACTAAATCATAAAAGCATAAAATGCCTCTTTAGAAAAATTATTTTGTGAACTACCTTTTTTGTACCTTTCGTACTTTTTTTATATTTTTCTGAAATAAACTAGCGTGAAAAAGCTACAAATACTTAATTATATAAAAAAGTATTATAATATATATATATATATGTGTGTGTGTGTGTGTGTGTGTGTGTGTGTGTGTGTACGTGTACCCAGACAGCACAATGACATCCTAAAATTATCCAGGGGATGTCATTTCCAGGGTAACCTGATATCCTCTGAACAACAGAAATTGTCTTATTTCATTTGGAGGATGTCTTCTGGATGTCTAAATGTCACACCTGTAGACATCCTCAGGATGTATTTTTATGGTTCTTATATGACAACTATAGAAGAAATGTAGACATCCTTAAAATATACAGAGAATAGCATATTCATGAATACCCGACATCCTGTGGATAACAAAAATTGTCCTGCAGCCTGTGAAAGAATATTCTCTGATTAGGCGTCATCTCCATACTGAAAATGTAATAAACTTTAAAACTTTTATTATGAATGCTGAAATTTGACATTGCCTAAATTTTATGAATAACACGAGGCCAAATTTAAATAACCACGATGTAGTGAAATTACGTCTATATATATAAACCGAAGATGATAAGGGTTTTTATCGATATTTATTTGCAATTAGCGACCACTGTGCTACCATTGGGCACTGATTGAATCAAAATAAACATAGTAAAACATCTTATAGTTTAGCTTTTATTTTGACAAGAATTGAAATTCTGTTCGTTCTATTTATTATAACTTTTTGAATTTACACGATATTTATTTGAGGTTTTCATATTACTTTTGCCTATTAAATTATGCAAATGAAATTTTTAAAAGCTTGCGCATGCGTAGTTAAAAATAATTTAGCAAAAATTTTCATATTTCGTAAGATATTTAATATTTTTGCTTTTTGACTGCAATATTCTGTGTCTAATGTAGTATGCCAAGCTTCCTAAAAATGGCTTTGTACTGGGTGTTTCAACCTACGTGATATAGTTTAAAAAATGGCAATTTTTTTTTTGCAATTAAAAGAATTCGTTACACCTCCATGAATATATGTGGTAGCCTCATAAAAATTTATACAAATAATTGAAAGAATTCTCATAATCACATGCTACAGCCAAAATGCATTACAAGCATTACATTTAATAGGATGATCCAAAACATTTTGACTTTTGTTTAATTTTTTACTGGTCCTCTTTTCCTCTTTAGGTCAAAACTTTTGTTTAAATTTATGAGATAAAACATGTTCTTTATACTCCCAAAGTTTCAAGATAATTCCTGGGGAATTTTTCTAGATATTTCACAAAAACTCTAATTGCGAATGTGTCCAAACACTTATTGGTAGATTGTGTACATCAAGTTTGTGGCATTTATATGCCACAGAAGTTGAGATTTAGTCTTCCAATATACAGATAAAATTGAAGCACATGAGCACCACCTGTCGGTCGATGTGCACCCAAGTTGAAACAGCATAGTATTTTCTAATAACAAGATTCATGCAATTATACACATAGTAACATTATATACAGCTTATCCATTCAAAGGAATGATCGCAACACAAGAGAGCCACCTACTGGCTGATTTACACGCATTTTTCATCAGCATAATATTTCATTATGGCTCTCTTGTATATAATATTTTATTAGGATATAAACACTGGAAGTATATCTTTCGCTTAAAGGGTGAGAATCGGCATGTAGAAGCCACAACTGTCGAGTGATTTGCACTAAATGTTTAAAGACACTGATTTATATCAAAGTACATCTACAAATAATTTTATGTGAAATTTTGAGCATTCGTTTTTAAGCTATAGTGTACAAAATTTTCGTCACGTACAGACAGATACGTAAACATTTTCTGAAAATGGTCAAATCGTGTTTTGGAACCCTCAAAATGAATAAATACGTGAAAAACCGGAAGTATAAAAACTTTACGAAACCAATGCTATCTTCTATTGAATATAAAAGAAAGTAAAAATTGGTATACAATTAAAGGACCCCTGAAAGCATTGATATGTACTCTACCGATTTTTTTAGAAGAAAATGAATTGTCACAATTTGTGAAAATGTAGCTCAGGTGTTGCTCAAATGGTGAATAGTGCAAAAAACAGAGACTATGCATTCTATTCTAAGATAAAGTATACGTAATAATACTTTTAAATACGTTTTAAAGGGCATTATTTAAAAGTATTTAATAACGTGTTTTTAATTATAAGAATGGGTGTTTTTTTGTCTACCATTTTTTATAGTTGGAATATCACCGTTTGCTTTATATTTTTCATGTATTATCTTTTGTGTTTCACACATTTACAAATATATATGTAAAAATGTTTAAATATATCTAGAAATTTTCCTGTAAAAATATGGCTTTTTACTCATTTTCTTTTGTCAAAGATTACATAAATTCTTCTATCACTTTCTTCTATATTCAATAGAAGAAAGTTAGTGGTTTCATAAAAATTTTCAGTGAAATTACATGCTTCAGATATCCGGAACGCGATTTAAACATTTTTAGAAAATGTCGTGCGAGTGACACACCAGATTATTTTATTGACTTATAGGAATAAAACTTTTATTTTTACAAGGAAAACGTTTCATTAACAAAAGCAACATAGTATCAATAACCGTCTCATTGGCATGGCTTATAATGTTCATGTTATAAAAATAAAGCTTTGAACTTTTTTTAAACCCTATAAGCAGTAAGCACGTCCTTTTCCGGAATGCATAGTCAAAATAAAAGGCTGGTGTAGCTAAATTTTTAAATATATATTTCTTTTTTCAAGAAAATATGATTAATAAACATGTTTAGTATACAGTATTAAATTATCCCGTTTATACTGCGTATAGAATTAATTTTATGAATCATTAAAGAGATATACAGAAAAACGTCTAACACTCAAAGGGAATATATTTATGTTAAACTAAACAAATAAAATATCCAGTTAAAAATATTATTTATAATGTAACATAAAAAGGAATGTTATTTTTTTCGTTCTTTTTACATAGAGAAAACGATATTAAAATTTATGTCAACTAAACTAGATACATGTTCAAGAATGGAACTTTCAAATGGGTAAAATTATAGGTAATAACTGTAAGTATCAGAGAAAATGAGGTGTAGGTATCAGCAGACAATATCTTACACCTCATTTAACACATTTCCTTAGATGATGAGGATTGAGAATGATGTTGGGGATGGAGGAAATAGATCTCGTAAGAGAAAGATTTTTCGGTTATTCTAGTTTTAAGTAAAGACTGTAATTTCCTCCATAACAAAAACAATAAGTACTAAAATAAAAATTTTCAAAAAAAATTAATCTTATTGTTATTATTACTTTAAATTATTTTTTTTTACTTATTATTATTATTGTTATTATTTTTTTTTTGTTTGGCGCATACCCTTCTAACTCTATTTCTTCTAATTCTATCTTAGAAAATATTTTTATAAAATTAAAGGTAAAATTTAAGTATCACTTATGATAAAATAAACATATATATTTCCTAAACATTTTTCAGCGTAAAAATCATGTTTGTTTTTTGAAATGTTTTTATGGATAAAAACATGAAAACTCATTTTTAAAAATTTCTCAGAAATGCATTTCAGACATGAAATTTTGATGTCCTTTAAGGTTAGAAATTAAGTAGGGGAGCGTGAGGCTAGTTGTAACAGGGATAAGAAGTAACACGCAATTTACGAAATATTTTGTCACATTTTTGATTAGATATTTCGATTAACACAATTCTAAAGACGTGCTTTATTAGGTAAGCACAATCAGTGTTCTGCAAAAATGGATCATGAGAGGTTCTGTACATGTGTTTAGTTTGTTACTGGAAAAATGTATTTCGTAAATTTTAATTAATGTTGTGTTAATTTATACTTTAAAGAAGTGTTTATAGCTATTTATTTTGTCTGTGTGTTGAGTTATAAAATGCAAGTTTCATTTTTTGTATAAATCGTTAATTTTTCTTTTTTTAAATAAATAAACAAAATATCCAAAATTATAGGCTGAGGCAAGTTGAAACAAAATTTTGGGGCAAATTGTAACATGTTACAATTTGCCCTTTGTGTTTGATTCATGCAATTAGACATTCTACTTTAAATGTTAACAAACCAATTATTTACTGTATGCATTTTTTTGACAGGAGAACCTATAAAAAGAAATCTGAAAGAGCTTCAGAAAGTTATGATATATACGATTTGGCCACAGCTGAAATCTTCGAGAAAAGTACAAATGTTAGACACCCATCAATCCTCCCCACCCCCACCCCCTCCTCCAAAAAAAAAAAAAAAAAAAATAATTTGAAGAGATAATTGGAAAGTAACACAAACATAAAGAGAAAGGTACATTAAGAGAAAAGAAAAGTTAAAGGAATAAAAAAATAAATAATAAATAAACGAAAGGATAAAAATATAAATAAAATGCCTGAATTAGAAGAGTGGCATGTGGAGATGCCTTCAACCAGAGCTTGAAGTTTTCGCTCTTTTCAGGAAACTTTCAGAAATAAAAAATTTTTGGTTTCTTTGCCAATACTATATTTATACAGAAATAGTTTCTATGTTTCTATATTATAGTGCAGTGATTATTTAATCAAGAATTATAATCACGATTTAATCACGAATTAGAAAATATTGCATAAAAACAACGGTAAAAAAAAAAAAAAAAAAAAAAAAAAAAAACAACAGAAATTTCTCATTAATGAGAGTGTCCTGAAAAAAGGTTGGTGAATTCGAGCTCTGTTAAACCCTCTGTGAGGCAGAAAAATGGGCATAATGCTTAATTTGCAGTATGTGGCCACGCGTTAAATGTATGAAAGGAAAAAGAAATACCATTTGTTTAAATTCATTTCAATTCTGGCTAAGATTGACTTTTATGTTGATTATTTATTTAATTTTCTCTTTGTTTTACTATAATCCATTTGATATAATTCATTGTTACTATACCAAGAAGATTATAATTTAATAGTAGTTATTAATTACTTTTATTATTAAATTAATAAATGATTGATAACAAAAAACATTTTGAAATACTGTCGTTTTTATTGTCAATGTTCCCTTCGTATCTGTTACAATTTGCCCCAAATCCGGGGTAAAGTGTAACAGGCAAATAATTTTGAAAAAATATTTTTTGTGCAAAAATTAGCAAAATTAATGAAAGTTTTTTTTATGAATATGATAGATGAATATGTATGCTATGGAAAACAGCAATTACAAACAGGAAAACGTAGATACATTTCAAAATATATTTAATTTTCTAAAAACTGTTACAACCAGCCCTACGCTCCCTTACTGAAACTGTTACATACAGCAAAAGGGATTTTGTACCAGCTTTAAATAAGATTACTAAAACTATTAATTTGAAATTTGTAGATAGTTTTATTCGCATAATAAATATAAAAGAATTTTTTTCGGAAGTATCTATTAAATATTTTATAATTTTTGCGTAAATGTTCTTTACTTCATTTAATATTCAGTAAAAGTTAAAATGGTCAGAATAATATTTCTTTTTCAGTTTCAAAATGAAAAATACGTGATTTTTATTAAAAATATTTTTACTAGAATTAGTTTTGCAGTTATAATGCTCTAAACACAAACTGAATGTTTGTTTGCAAAACACATGTTATTACAGACAAATTATCAGAGTTGTTAGCTTTCTTATCTTATTTCGATGGTTTGTTGTTGGTAACTACCTTTTTTTTTTTTTCTTTTTTTTTTACACCACAATTTATTTAGAATAATATTCTCTAATTCGTGAGTATAATGAAATAAGAAGAAAATCATTCTTTAAGATACTGGTGTGAAAAAAATGCGTTTACTAACGGTGCTCCAGAATAAATTAAAAATGTTGGAAACTATGAAATTATAATTTAAGCAATTACTTTAAAAGCTATTTGCAGAAATCTACATGAATTTATAATACAAGCATTTTAAAACCTTTTTACATGGTAATTTCGTTTCATTACTTATAAAGATGGATTTAAAAATTTTAACACAATTTATATTTTACTTTATTGTCAGATATATTTTTTGCACCGTATCCTAAAATATAGCAAAAGAAAATTAAAACAAGTAAATAAATAAATAAATACGGTTTTAATTAAAGGGAAATTTACAGCATCATCCAGTGCACTCGTAACTTTTAAGGAGATTCCAACAGAATTTTATTTTATTTATTTCTTTTTTGTTTGTTTTGTTTCTGAAGAAGGTAATTCTCTTACCATAAAAATGTGTATTTTTAATTTCTTTTAGAAAGAAAGCTTTGCACTTAAAAACGCAATTAGGGCACTAAGAAACTGAACTGATTGTTTGATTTAACATTTTCAAGAAGTACATTTGATATAGTATTAGGTGTAAGGGAGAGTTTTGTCGTTTTTGAAAACTTTTATGCGTTGTCGATTATTAACTGAAACCGGTTTAAACAGTTAGGTTAGAGTATGATTGATGATTTACACACATTTTTTTCGTATTTTAGTAGGTTTTTTTCAAACTTGTAGAACTGTCACCGCGGGTGAAGAAAAAGTGCACTTAAGACATTGTATATTGTACGAGTTCTAAAAAGGGAATAACGCGATGGAGGCAGCAAAAAACGTGTTTGATGTGTTTGGAGAGGACACAGTAACAGCTCGAACATGCCAAAGATGGTTTGCGAAATTTTGTTTGGGTGATTTTTATTTAAAAGATGAACCCCGATCAGATAGGCCATCAGGCTTCAATGACGAAGTGCTACAGTATGATCGGGACAAATCCCACTTAAACGTCCACAGAAGTGGGCTACAAGCTTGGAATTCATCAGACTACTGCTTTGGATCACATTAAAAGGCTTGGTTTCGTGTCCAAACTCTCTGTTTGGGTGCCGCACAACGACAGAACCTTCCCTTACATCTAATATTAGATGAAATCAACAGAACATTTTACTGTAAGTTGTAAATTTTAATAATATTGTATTATATATTTCACAATGTTTTATTTTAAATAACGCAAATTTCGTTTTTGTATAAGTTTGTAATAACCTATATAAAGTAAGCTTTGAATTTAAAAGTTTAAAGGAGACTCTGAAGAACTGAAATAGTTGAGTTATTTTAATGAATTCTACTAACTATCTATTTTTCAAAGGTTCAAGGGTCGCTGTGTCCCTATATTTTTGTGTGTGTTTTATAATACGACTGCCATTATTTTCAAAAAGTTTTATTCATCGAAGCTACTATACTTGAATTTAATCTCGGTGAGAAATCATCATTTATTATAATAATTTTAACATTTTTTCTTAACGTATTTCTTTAATTTAGCTAAATGTTTTGACTATAAATTAGCGGTTTATTGTGGCGGCCGCTGAAAAATCCGGTATATCGCCGAATGACGATCCTTACACTTTAAAAACAATTTCGGCACATTCCTGGGAAATTTTGGGCAGATAATGTGCCCAATATTTACTAGCAATGTTCCTTGAAAATATCAGTATTAGAGACGCTAAATAAAATAATAGGCCGGCGCATCACCGCCATTTTTTTGCCTCCGATGAGGACAGCATTCCCGCTTGCGTCCTTATCGCTTCTCTAATGATTTTAAGAAGACTTGATCTGAAGCTAATCCGGTCAAGATAAGAGCAATAAGCAACAATAATATTCTAAAAACACAGTTTTTTTCACAGTACGTTCTCAGGATGCCATTTTATTCTGAGGATATCCTATGGATGTACTGGGGTAAGATGTGTTGTTAGGGCGGTGTTGATTCAATGGGAGCGGGGACGGCGACAGTCGAGCAGTGACAGACAATCACGTGATATAGAGAGAAACCAAACTTTCATTATTTTCTTCTTTTTTTATTATTATTATGTTTTTTGCTCTTTCGGAACATATTCATGAAAAACAGAAGTACTTTATTCTTAATGAAAAACATTCGAACATTAATACTGAAATCTGGCAGTAAATTATTCATTAATTGTTATATTATTCAAATAAGGAATCGTATTCTCTATTTTCTTTATAATTCACTCAAGGCATAAAAAAAAATGCCTTTACATGTCTTCGAAATGGTTTTAAACCTGTTCTAAAATATTTGAAAGATTCTGTTTTTGTTCATAAAATTCTGAAAGAAAATCTCTGATTAAAAAAAAAATATAGTAAGCAATCGGATTTCATCCTTTTTTATTTCTGTGGCCTAAAATGTATTTCAAGCGACCACAGGAAATGCAGGAGAGAGGTGAGTTAGCTTTTCCTTAATATTATGCATGCTAAAATAAGTTTCGTTTTTAATAAAAAATGGTATTTATGCAAATTAAAATTCATTATAAATTAATCTAAGTCTAATTTAAATCAAAATGTTTTTGGTCCGTACTAGAGCCATGAGCTATCGATGATTTATATATATATATATATATATATTTAATATGTATTTGATATTCTTATTCTTATTCTTATTCGTAATCATTTATTCTTGAAATGATTTATTTTTTGTTCTTGAATGTTTGTTCTGTAATTCGAAGGCCTATAGTTATGTGTATTTAAACTTATATATTCTAAAATGCCGAAATTATCTAAGCAAGTTTTATTATTTGAAAAATTATGTAAGGAAATCGATAGTTTTAGAGATAGAGTAAAGGGGTGTAGTAAAGATGAACAATCTAAGGTTAAATTATTAAAAACCAAAGTTCAATCGTATGATCTTGAAATCGCGGAAATATTTAAAAATTTATCCGCTAAAGAGAATGAGGATTATATGGATATGTATTTGAGATATAAGGGAGTGGTTTTTGATTTATTGGTGGAGTTAGAGGATAAAACAGAAGTAAACGCGTGCGATTCAGATACTCACGCGGAAAATAAAGATGAGAAAAATGGTAAATCGTCTCTTATTAAATTACCCAAATTTGATCATCCGCGATTTTTTGGTGAAACCGAAAATTGGATTTCTTTTAAAGAAATTTTTAATTCGACAATTCTACAGAATAATCAATTATCCAAAATTGAAAAACTGCAATATTTACATTCTTCAGTGCGCGGAAACGCAGCTAAATTAATTCGAGGATTCGCTCTAAAAGAGGAAAATTTGGATCGATGTTGGGAAATATTAAATGAAAGATATGAAAATAAAAGACAATTAGCATTGAGTCAAATTAACAAAATATTTTCTATGAAAATTGTAAAAGCAAACAATGCTAAAACATTACTGGAGTTATTAGATACTTGCAATGAAGCCGTCAGAAATTTAAAAACTTTGGGTTTAGATTCTAATGCGTTAAGCGACTTAATTATAATAAAATTCATGATGGGGAAATTGGATGAATCGTTAAAACAGAGATGGGAATTAATGTTGGATAGTGATAAATTGCCTGATATGGATCTTTTTAGGAAATTCGTTGAGCGCGAAGCGCGCGGTGTTTGAGAGATAAAATGTAAACAAGACGTAAAATTCACTAATTCGAAGAAATCAAACAACGTATTGAGTACAATTGTGAAAAGGGAAAATACGTGCATTCTTTGTAATGAGCGTCATGCGCTATTTAAATGTCCGACATTTAATTCAAAACTGGTTAAAGAAAGATTGAAATTTGTTGAATTAAATAAGTTATGTCAAAATTGCTTACGCCAAAATCATAGGCTGGAGAATTGTAGGATAAACATTAATTGTAAAAATTGTGCAGAAAAACATCATACGTTACTGCATGTTTATGGTAGAAATTCAAATTCTGAAAGGGCGAATCATGTATAGCCAGACATCTCAATTTCAAATAGTGCTCAGTTTTATTCTAGTAATGTTTTATTATCAACGGCCCTAATTAAAATTAAATCGAATAAAGGAAAAATTATGCATTGTAAAGCTTTGATAGATAATGCTAGTCAAAATTCATTAATTACTAAGGAATGTGCTAAGCGACTAAATTTGCCCTTACGGAGCACGTCGCATAGTATAATAGGGATTAATTGCGTTTTAGCAGAAACTGCTCTCAACGAAACAGAATTTAAATTCACTCCGCATTTATCGTCGGAGTCATTTTCAGTCAGCGCTTTTATAGTTGATAGGGTTACCTCACCTCTCCCTAATTTCCAAATACCGCAACACGATTGGCCACATATACAGGGATTACAACTAGCTGATCCCAATTATTATGTGAGTGGTCCAATAGATATTCTTCTTGGGGCAGAAATAGTCGCATCAATCTGCAATGGTAGTCCCATTCAAGGGCCAGCTGGAACTCCTACAGCATTCCCCACAAAGCTGGGTTACCTCCTATCAGGTCGTGTTGATAGCTTTCACTGTACAAATATCAGTTTAACGTGTCATACGACTGTTGATGATATGATATCAACAACACTTTAAAACAATTTTTTGATACAGAATCAATTCCAAATGTAGAATCAAAAAAGATAGAAAATGATCCTGTGGAAAATATTTATTTGACAACAACTAAAAGAAATAGTCAGGGAAGATATGTAGTTCATCTACCCTTTAAGCCAGATAAGGCACTAGGTGACAGTAAGTCAGGTGCTATTTCAAGATTTCTTTCCATTGAAAATAAAATAAAAAAGAATCCACAATTAAAGAGGGAGTAATCGA